>BSBM01000205.1:21450000-22650000 GCA_027924585.1 Larix kaempferi
GAAGATCTATAGATCAAGATATAATGAGAATCTAAACTATTTTTCCAAGGCATTCATGGACTCAATCTGGTGCGTGAAGGTGAGACTCTCTATCCAATGCTATGCATGCCTATAAACCCTATCTTTGGCAGGAGGAAGGCCAATTAGTCTGTCTTGCATGAAGGCTAGACATGGAAGTTCAAAACTGGATTGCCACTATGGCATGCCTGGCCACTCTCTATCTATCCAATCTCTTTCATGGAAGTTAAAAAACTGGATTGCCACTATGGCATGCCTGACCACTCTCTATCTATCCAATCTCTTTCAACATTGTAGCCAATCTCTATCTATCAAATCAAGAAGCTTATCCTTAAGAAATCCAGTTAGTTGTGTGAAAGAAGATTTGGTCAGTAGGTTTTTTAAAGGAGGAAAGAGTCTTACGTCAAGGAGGAAGGCTAGTAATGTCGAGAAGCTTATCCTTGCTCTTTCTATCCAACCAACTATGCATGACCTCTACCTCTTCATAGGCATAGACATGGCCCTTCAAGGTGTAGATATCAGTGAAAATGGACACAATTCCAAGAAATAAAGGAGAATTTTTGAGTGATGGCCTGTGTAGATAGCAGTGAGAATGGAAACAATTCCTCGAAACAAAGGAGAAATGTTGAGTGAAACTTGCATATGGAAGCTCTAAACTAAAAGGAAGCATCTAGAATTTTATTTGTGAGTATAAGATCCATAGAAGCATCACCAAAAATTCATTTGGGTGGTGTTGCATAGAAATTTCATGTAGGTGATGCTTCTACTGGTCATTCAATGTGCCGATACATGTTAGGCATTGAATGTGATGGATATGGTGATCATTTGCTCCTTGCTACTTGGTCTTATCCGTTTAGAATTAAATGCAAAGAGCACAACCAAATGCAAGGACATGAAAACATATTTAATATAAAGTAATTTTATTAATGACATTAGAGCAAGTGACAACTTCAAACTTTTTCTTATTTTTAAAATTTTAATTGTATTTTTTCAAATCAGATATATATAGTCATATCATTATCCTCCACTAATAGAAAAATACAAATAATAATTTTTAAAAATTCAAAATATTTTTATTTATTTTCAAAATATTAATATTAATAAACAAAGTAATGAAAACTTAAAAAAAATTAATAAATTTAATTAAAAAAATTAAAAAGTTTAGCCATTTTGCCTTTTGATTAAAAGTTATATATTTTTTTTCCAGAGAAAAAACGTACTTTTGTTATTTCATGGAAATCAAAAAGTACAAAAACAGAACTGTTCTTTTTCAGAACATAGCTTTCAACTTCTTCACAGAAACTAAAATCCATTGACCGTCCAATACAAATATCCGATCATCCAATCTCAAAACCATCATAAACAATAACCTGCTTATAAAAGCAGCTACAAAAAAGTAGTAATATCTTGATCGATAAGATCATCGTCAAAAGATTAGTATAGTTCAGAGAAAAAAGAGGTATATGGACCAGAAGACATGAGTGCATCCTCCATCCACTCTTCCCAAAATAGTATACCTGGATCACCAGCGATGGTAGCCTTTGAAAGGGCATCTGCAACATCATTATTCTCATGGTATGTATGCTTGATAGTGAGAGACTGAAAGCAATTGAGTAAGACAGCTATCCGGTGACACCATTGATGAAGAGAAATATTTTTAAGGTTTGTCTTCTTATTGGCCCAATTGATGACAACCTGAGAGTCTCCGAAAATCTGCAATGCATCTAAACCACATAAAATTGCTACTTTGAGAATACCCCATAGACCCAACAATTCCGCTTTAGTATTAGTCCCCAGTCCACTTGATAATCTGAATTTTAGAATTAGATCCGATCCACATCTGAGATAGAAACCAGCCCCACACTTATGTTGAGTAGATGCCCCATCGAAGAAATCCACCACTGTTTCCACATCATTTATATTAATAGGACACACTCTTTTGCAATTCTGATTTCTCATATAACTTTGAGGATAAAGTCTATAAAGATTCCAGAATGATGAAACACTCTGATTCAATGAAGGTTTAAGATCGTGGAATATAGCACCATTACGTACCTTCCACAAAATCCATGCAAGTAAACTCGACAAATGGGCGAAAGTCTTGTGCTTATGTTGCCAAGTAAAGTATGCATTCTCAAAATCAGAATCTGGCCAATCCTCCTTTATCTTCAATTCCAAGCAAATCTTAACCCAAACTGCTTTGGAAAATTCACATTCTAGAAATAAATGATTTGTAGTTTCCTCATAATTTCTGCACAAAACACACATATTTGGCCCATATTTACCTCGCCGAATGAGGTTCTCCCATGTCAAAATTTTATTTTTGAAGACCAACCACAAAAAGCATCTAATTTTTAGTGGAACATTCCACTTCCATATAGCCAGAAACCACCACTTACTTTGCATCTCTGTATAATAATCAACTATAGCCATATATGCATCCCCAACGGTAACATGTCCATCATCTTTGTTTTTTTCCCAAACCAGCTTATCTTTAATGTTTGAAAGACAGATTCCTCCAGAATTTAGATTCTGGACATAAACCTACCACTCTACTTTCCAAGCACCGAATAAACCCAAGTCTGAAGCAGTAAGCCAGTAATCTGCAACCGGGAGCAAGTGACTAGATTTCTTGAATTGATTAAGTGTGTATAAACCAATGTTCGCAAGACGGTTCCTTAAACCCTAAGAAAATTGATAATTCTCATTCAAACCCACAACAGGATCGGTGCCCACATAAACATCATTACCATTCCCGACCCTCCACGGCAGCTGCAAGCTAATCCACGACAAAATTTTCAGAAAGCCATTCCAAATGACCGACCCATTCCTAGCAATGACTGAAGGATTTCTTAACCAACTGTAAATATCAATTTTAATGTATTTTTCATGCAATAGTTTTGTCCAGAACTGATTTCCAAACAAGCCCCGCCAATAGCTTTTTATCAGGAGCGCCATATTGAACCAATATATATTTTTAATGTTCCAGCCACCATATTTCTTTGGTAAAGACAATACTTTCTAGTTTGCAAGATGATACTATCCACCCTTAGTATTCTCGGACCACAAAAAATGGAACATTAAACTATTGATTTTTTGTAAAATAGCCTATGGAATCTTGGACAACAGAGCCCAGTAAATAGGAATACTACTCAGAACAACTTTCAAGAGAATTAATTGACCACCCAACGATAAATACTTGAACATCCAAAGGTTACTTCTTTTCTCAATTTTGGATAAAATCCACCTCCAGTCCTGTAACCTGTAGCAATTTGGTTTTATGTAGTAACCTAGATATTTTAATCCATCATCCAGATTAGAAATAGTATATGGCAGGAAGCTTCTAATCTCCAAGCAGATAGGAGAGTTCATCACATTGCTAATAAAATTTGATTGTGCAGGATTGATTTGCATACTCGATGCCTTACAAAAGAGTGCCAAAATATTAGCATAGACACGCCATTCTTCCACTGAAACAACATCAAACATACTGACATCATCTACGAACAACAGATGTGTGATAGACAAGTTCTTTGTGATTTTCACTCCTTTCACCAGTCCATCAGACTTTGCTTTCCCAATCATCAAACTTAACCCTTTGATGACCAGGAGAAAAAGCAAAGGGGAGAGGGGGCATCCTTGCCTCAGCCCTCTATGACTCTTAAAAAATGAGGTAGGAGTTCCATTTATAAGCACCGAGTAATTTGCTGAAGTAACACAAGTCAATATCCAATTGCAAACTCTAAAAGGAAGGATGATCTGCAATAAAACTAACCTGAGAAAGTCCCAGTTAATTTGATCATAAGCTTTTATGAGATCAATTTTCAGAATCATGGACTGCTGCTTTTTTATCTTAATAGAATGTAGAACCTCCTGCGTGATACCCACCGCGTCCAGTATCTGTCTGTCCTCAAGAAAACCAAATTGCTGATGAGACATCCATCCAGAAAGAAAAGGCTTGATTCTATTAGCAATTATCTTTGAAATAATCTTATAGACTAAATTGCATAAAGCAATAGGTCTAAATTCATTAAAGGTAGATGGCTTGTTGATCTTTGGAATAAGAGTAAGAAATGTCGCATTTAAGCCACCCACAATCCAACCACCAATACGAGTATACTCCACTATATTCAGTAAATCATTCTTCATAATGTCCCAGAAAATTGTGAAGATACCTACCGACCACCCATCCGAGCCAGGGCTTTTTTCTTTCTTAAAAGCCTTCAAGACACTTTCAATTTCATCCAATGAGACAGGCTTGTCAATCAGAGCCCCCTCCTCAGCCGTAAAAAAGGATGGATAACATTTGAGAACCTCCAACTATGCCAAAATATTCGAGGTCTTTGGATCCTCAAAATGTGCTTTGAAATAATTATAAGCAACATCACCTATCTTCTTGGGTTCACTAATCTCCATACCCTGTCTATCTTTTATAGCCCAAATCGTGTTGATATTCCTTCTATGGGATGCGAAGTTATGAAAGAACCTGGTATTTTTATCACCAAGTTCCACCCAAAGAGCCCGGCTCTTAAGTCTCCACATGCTCTCCTCATTCTTCAATAATTCATTCATCTTAGTCTGCAATTGCTGAAGTTCCACTCTATCCTCCTCTAAAAGATATCCATCTGAATGTAGTTTATAAAGTTGATTGATCTGACCTTTGATGACAGTGAGATCAAAATGATCCAATTCCTTCTTTTGCTGCTCCCAAACTTTAGTCTCCTCTTTCAGTCCTTTTAATTTGAAGATCAGAGAGTCAACTGGATTATAACCCGGAGGGACAATAACTTGTTCCCAGAATGACTTAACCAAATTACAATAATCACCATCCTTCGACCAGGTACTATTGAATTTGAAAGGTTTCAAAGCCTGTTGTTGTAAATCATCAAATTGAAGAACAATAGCTTGATGATAAGAAATGTTGGAGTACTCCGTCCAAGTCCTATACCTCCCGAGCATCTTAGCTAAATCTTCAGCTATTAAGAACCTGTCAAGTCTTTTACTCACAAAACTCAACCCATAACGTTTGTTACTCCATGTATAACCCAACTTTCTGGGCATAACATCAATCAAGTGTGATCTTTGAAAAACATCTATAAAGAAGCCTGCCAAATCATCAACCAAGTTTGTAGAACCCCAGACTTCAGCTGCAGAGATCGTCAGATGGAGGTCACCTGCCACAATCAGATTTTTGACATTAAGCAAACCGGATGATTCCAAATTTCTCCAATAGGCCTCTCTATCTCTGTATGGAGCATATATATTCAGTATAGCCAAATCAATACTGCAATTGATAAAACGACCTATCATTAGAAGACCACCCAAGGTTTGATAGGTCCAGAAGGAGGTGGTAGTAGGGTTCCACCCTGAAAGAATCCCCCCAGAATGTCCACATGAATCAATAGCACTGAAGTGCCAACTCGACCAGTGCTTCGAAAAGAAGTCAATCGCTTGAGTAGCCGAACAGAGTGTTTCCTAGATTAAAAAACAGTCCAGATTAGTAGCCTTAATAAAATTGACCAGGGCCCTAGCCTTAATAGCCCCGCCCATACCCCGGATATTAAAAGACAAAATGGACATTAAAAACCATACTGTGGGGACAAGCTTGCTCTAAGGGTCCCATGAGGGTTAGGAGTAACAAATGAAGGCTCACCAACATCCTGATCAAGGCGCAAAGACAATGGAATGAACTGATCCCCAACCTCTTTCTGTTTCCCCTTTTTTTTCTTTCTAATGGTAACATTTTGACAACAGATTGAGGGAATAACCAAATCATCCGAAGGGTTAGGGTTGACAGCATAAATTTTAAGGGGCAGACCATCAATTCCTTTCATGTGGAGCAATGACTCAGGAATAGTAGAGAGACACGAAGCCTCAGGGGCAGTGGAAGAAACACTATTAGAATCAGTTAAGTTCACATTTCCCACCCGGCCAAGGGGGACATCCAAACAAGGTGAAGGCACAAGGGTATCCGACCCCAAAACAATAGTATCCTCAAATAAGAAACCAACAGATGGATCAAGGTAGTGATTTTCAACATCAGGAATAATGGTCGACTGCAACGGAATTGAAGTGTGAACATGCAATGAAACATGGGTATCTACCGCCCCGGATCCCAAAGGTAAGCCCAAATTGGAATTTTCCAAGGAAACCCCAATATCATCAGAATTTAAATCCTTTAATAAATTCCGCGCAAGTGGTTCATTAAGTGATAACCTATAATCCAGAGCTTTTTCCAAAGACAAATAAAAATCCAATTCACCCTTTGTAATCCCTTCATAAACTGAAGGTTCATCAAGTGACTTACCCGGTAAATCTGCAGAAGCCCTAATTGGGACAGTGGAAGGAGTCGAGCAGCCCGAAGAGAAGTCACCCGATTTTTTGACCAGCAAAGGACACTTAGATTTAACATGCCCCGTACATCTGCAGTGGAAGCAGCGAAATGGGATGTTTTTATAATCAATCTTCTGTTTGTAAACCTTTCCCCTCCAGTGGATATCAACGTTTTCAGGCAGCCCTTTCACCATGTCAAATTCAACCAGGATAGCAGCCAATTTCTTATTGACCCCAAAAATCAAATTCTTCTCCAATTTAATAAACCTTCCAAGATAATTCCCTAAACCCTCAAAGACGGTGGGCGTCCAGAGTTCAAAAGGAAACCCTGGAAGGAGTACCCAGAGGTGACGAAGCCGCATTTGTTCTGTAGCCGGATTGAAATTTACATGCCACTGTTTTAATATCAAAGAACCTTCCTTCAGCAACCAGGTTCTGTCCAAAATTTCATTAATATATTCTTCTCCCGGAAGGATGAAAGCCACCCACCCTCTGGATAATACACTAGTGCGAGGAGGCAATGTCATATGAGGTGACCAATGCAGATTTACCCATTCAACCAGTTCGGCTTGTGACAATCTGGTGCCCTCAACCCTACCCACAAAACATCTGCGAGCCAACGTTTCTATTATGTCTAAATTTATACCATCATCCAATGAAAAAACTCCAGTTTCATCCTTGAGCCTTATAAGTTTTATGACGCCTACGCAGTAGAGAAACCTCCATAGAAATTTTAGGGCGTGTAGAGCGATGCTCAGTTCCCTGATAAACGGCCTCCGACAGAACTACAACACATGCTGCACCGGCCAGACAAGAAGATCTAGGAGGATCGATAGTACAATGTATTCCAGGAGGAACGAGAACCTTAGAAGAGAGTACCCTCGAAGAAAATGCAGAACAACTGGGATCCATAATAATAATAAAAAAGACACCCATACTACACCAGGTGTCCGCCAAAAAAACCCACAAAAATGTCTTCTCCAAAAATAACTGTACACGCCAAAAATAGAAGTGGCCCTGTTAGGTAGGGTCCAAAACCCTGCAGAAAAAGAAAAAGCGTCCTCGAGACAAATAAAAATTCCCACTTTTTGATGCCTTGGTTGGTACTAGAGCCAGCCGAGGAGGCTAGCTGGGCTCCAAGGTGTCTCGATTAGCCCTCCTCATCCTGCATAAATTTTCCCCGCTACCAGCAACAGAAACCCTAAGAAAAACCTAAACCACCCCATTCTATCTTTCCAACTTTCAATTGATTTTTGATTAAAAGTTATATTCACTTCATAACATGAACTAATAATAATAAATAAATATTAATATACATCCATTTTTCATCAAAAATACACAATAACCTCTCCAAACTATTTATATTAGCCAATCAAATGTAAAACACACAATTCATTATTTTATACACTATATTTATATTTCTTTAGAATATTTAAAATGAAATATTTAAATCATTTTAAGCTTCCATTATATTTAGTAACACACAATTCATTATTTTATACACTATATTTATATTTCTTTAGAATATTAAAAATGAAATATTTAAATCGTTTAAAGCTTCCATTATATTTAGTAACAGAGCAATGACCATGAAAATGAAAGAAGGATGAGACATCAAATAAAAACATATCTTTTGATATTTTGAGGCACAAATATCATGGCAAAGACAAATTTCCTTTTCAAGATACTTATTAAGATGGTTTTTGAAATAAAATAGTTAAGCTCTAAAGAAAGGAGGGAGCACCATTTTCATTCACAAGATAAAACCCATGTTCAAATGACCAACGAAGAAGATGAAGATCTCGTAAAAGAGAGATGAGGTATTGCAAAGATAATTGTGATCACAGTACACAATTCAGTTGCTCTATTTCAAGACATGTCTCAAGAGGTGGTATGATTAATGTCCGTGACGAACAATTGTATATAGACATTTTTGCCGCCTTTCACACACCTGGGGCTAAACGTGGCATAAGTCTTCAAGCCACTAAGTGTGTTCTTGGGGGCAAGCTTCGAGTCAAGTACTGTCACTTGATTCTTGACTCCTCCGTTTAGGCAAACTCCTAACAAAGCCAAGGGGGGTGGACCCTAAAGTTGCGAAGGATGATTAAGCTAATTAGTCTTGGTGAAGGGGTAAGTTGTTTATGAGTTTTTTTACAAGATTACTGAAAGCAAAGAATCACTTGCAAGTACAAAATTGAATCAACAACATGAAATACTTATAACCACTTTACACATAAGATTTGAATATGAAATTGAATACTGAAGATAGTACCAGTGCCTTAAATGGTGTCAGGAATAAAATTGATGTTGTAGTATATATGTTTTGCGAGTGCTTCTTTGTTAGTTTTAATTGCACCGAGAGGAACGAGGTGCTCTACAACCCAGTATGGGGGAGATGTTGTCACTTAAGGTAACGTAACATAACATAACATAATGCAAAAAAAAATTACAAAAATTCATGTCGGATCATAAAATAAAAAATTAAGAAAAGTAATTAAAAAATCCATGTTGGGTCATAAAATAAAAAATTATGAAAAGTACCTAAAAAAATCGATGTCCATGTATTAAATAAAAAATCAAAACTTAAACTTGGATCTATCAACCAAGAGAGAGATCAAATTTCTTGAGTTTAAATTAAAAAAGAAAAAAATACACCTCAAGAAATTGGATCCCTCTTGGTGCTTGATAGATCCAGGTTTAAGATGGATCTATGCTGGTTATTAAAATGATGAGTTGATTAGAGGGGAGGGGGATTCCCGATATACTGATAAAATGATATTGGGAGTATATCCAAACTCACCTAGTGTGGCCCCACACAAGAAAGAGTGGGCTAGATGGATTTGCAAGGGGATGTCCAACATTACACCAAACTAGGGTGTAGTCTGATGGGGCCATGTGGTCGCTCTCTAGTTGTTCTCGCTTTCTTTGTAAGATTTGCCCACATGAAGCAAAATCGAGATGCCGGACTTACGTCTTTCGGGGAGGTTAATTGCAAAATGTGAGACTAATTACTACAGGTTGAGAAATTATTTTCTGATCATCCACCACGTACTCAGGAAATCCATTTATGTGATGGCGAGAGCATACTTCGGGTATACACAGTCGGGTTCGTTACTTTAAATTTGAACTAAAGCAAAGACTGAAAATGAAATATGAACTAAACACTACACCTCAAATATATTTTCCTTTTCGGTACTTTGGTAGAGCACGGTGGGTTAGTATTCGTTACTTTTGCAAGAAAATACTTAAAGAAAATAAAACTTGCTTTAAACCGTAAAGTATACAGCCTGTAAAAGAGTGTTAAATGTTTCTATGTCCTAAGTGACTTTGAAGGCCGATATTTCGATCGAACACTTCAAACGTTAAATTTTAAAGTTTCTAAGTTAATTTTAGCCAAATAGAATCAAAACAAAACTTAGAAAGCAAAACTAATGAAAAAGGCACACCGACGTGGATCCCCCCTGGGGGGATGGGGAGTGGGCTCTTGGGAGCCTAGTCAAATTTTTATTAAACCTTATTACAATCTTAAAAAAAGAATTGCACTTTGGTCCTTATGAATTAGGATCCAAAAGCTTACAAATTGCTAGAAAATTGACGAGAAGAAAGAAGGGGAGCTCTGTTATGCTCTAAATGGTCCAAAAACTTGAAATTTGGCTAGAGTTTCCCTCTCTTTTTCGTCAAACCTGCAAAAATCAGCAAGCTATCAAATACAAAAGATGCCCAAAAACACTTTAAGAGTGTCTTTGAAGAATCCCCAAAAAATCCTAAATTTTTTTTAAAGTTATTTCTATGATAGACTATGCATAAAATAACCAAGGAAAGCAAGCTTTCCTTGAGATCTTGGCTTGCTTTTGGGCAGCCTGATGTGCACTAAATGTTTGATTTAAATTTTAATGATAAAATGAAAGTACTTTTAAAACAATCTTAATATCTACTTTGAAATACTTTCCAAAAAGGAGATTTCCTAAGCTAGATCTACTTTAAAAGAAATAAGACTTGAGAAACTATGAGATCTAAGCTTTTTAAAAACTTGAAAATGAGATCTAATGAGTGATTTATCTTTTAGAAAAATAGATTTACATAAACAAGCAATAATAACTAAAGAGGAAGTTGATTCTTAAAGGGAATGATAAAGAGAAAGAGCTTGTTGCCGCAGAAGATTTGCTCAAAAGACTTTGTAGTGGGATGTCGAGGGACTATGTCTCAAGAATTGTTAGAAGTGGGGTGGAGTCAAACTAGATCCAAACCTTCTCCAAGCTACATATCTTGTGAAACACTCAAGAAACTTGCAAAACCCCCGAGATCTGGTGATAGCATATAAATTGAGACTAAAACAACATGCATATAATCTTATAAAGTATGTTAGATCTAGATCTCTAAAAATATGTATTCAAAATAGAAGTAGCAAGTAAACTTACTGACAATATTCTACTTCTAAATATTGGGAGAAATCCTTTTAAGTCAGATACAAAACAAGAGAAATAAATTGAAATGAGAAACAAATTACCTCATGAGTCATGACAATTTTGGCCCACACACCATAGCAAAACACCATTAGCCTCCAAAGCTTCTTTATTATCAAGCAAAAAATGAAAATAGCATAAAAAAATTACAATATCAAGCACTCTCTACTCCACTCGAACTAGTCAAATGAGAGCATGGATCCTTATTTTATAGCCAAGCCAAGAGAGGAGGGCGCAATCTCCCAAAGGAGGGCACATCTCTTTGATTTAGGAGAGAAATATGGAATGGATCCATATGATTTGATGTGTTGGATTGCTTTCATGGAGGGTACGCAACCTCTCTTGAGGTAGGTGCACTCCCTCCTTGGTTTCATCACCCTCTATCACAAGCTGCCACCTCTCAAATTCACCCTCTTGAATGAGATATGTGCCCCCCATAATGAGGAATGCGCCCTCCTTTGGAGGAGCTAACTCGCCCTCAAAGATATGAATTCAATCTTCCAAAATATGAAAATCAATCTAATCCTTGACACCTCTAGTTAACTGAGATTGCGTCTCAATCAATTTCCTTGAATTATGGGATTGAGATTTTGCCTTTATTATGTCTTTTTTGCCAATCAAATTGGTCTTTTTTGGGTTTTTCAAGTAAATATTATTTTCTGAGATACATACTTACTCAAACTTAGGATAAGTGGGTTTATGGGTTTAGTGGGTGCTATGGATTAGAAAACGAGCATCCACTTGGAAAATTATGCCCACAAACCACACTTTTATTACATTTTTGATTTTTCCAATTAAACTATTAAAAAATAGTCTAATTTTACGAAAACAAATATTTTTCTCAGAATAAAAAAAAACCTAGGGGGACCTAGCACATGTCCATATGACTCAATTTTAATGCCCATCATGGTTTGATACATTGAAACTTGGGCTCTAATAACCTCCCAAGGTCAAGACACCAAGACAACCACCCCAACTTTGGAAGTATGAGTGAAAAACTTGAAAATTATTAGTCGTTTGTTCAACAAAAAATAATTAACAAGGGAAAAAAAACTCTGGGCTAGTCAGATTGATGTTTAGGTCCAAGGAAGCCGAGTCTTTTACATACAGTTACCATGCTAGCACATTTATTACAATTTCCCCGAGGGGGTATGAACATGTGGTACACAAATAAAAAAGGGCCTAGAAGGCCTGATGGACTTCTGAACTCTGACATGAACAAATACACTTGATCATTCTTTGCTGACTCACTTGAAATCCAACTAAGTATGACTTAGTAGGCAACATCTGGCTCCATCTAGGGACACATGCTCTGACTGATCTTCTAATCATATAGAGTATGTGAGAATTCTAGAATCTCTGGTTCTTGCACAAAACTAAATCAATTAGTATCACATTTATAAAAGATACCAAATGAAACAGTTAAGTCATAAATAATGTACATGGTTAGTATACAACATAATGTACAACAAAAAAATTACTATTTACAAAAAGGAATAACTAATGTATAAAACTACTATACAAAAAGTATATGGTACAACAATAATATGCAAGAGTAATGTACAAAACATAAAAATGAAACTAAAGTAAAAAGGAAAGGTTTAGAGAAATCTTGATATACACGATGCCCCCATGGGAATCAAATATTGTTTCTGAAGAACAATTTAAAAAGCTGTCCATTCACAGAAAGGATCATCTTATCTCCATCCATGTCATTCAGATAAAAGGAATTAGCACCAACTACTTCATAAATGATGTATGGGCTTGTCCATAAGCTATCGAACTTTCCATGCTTGCCCAACTTCTCACGTCGCTTGTCCCATAATAAGACAATATCACCAATCTGAAAAGGCCTTGGTCTAGTAGACTGGTCAGAGGTCCTTTTAACTCTGTCTTGATTCCTGATACATTGGTTAAGTGCCTTCCTTATGTTTTCATCCAATTCCATCAATTGGTTTTACTCTATTTTGCACCGCATCTTGATATGAACTGAAGTCTTGAAGGAGTTGATATACTGAAAGCTTTAAGTGAATGGGAAAAGTAACATCAAGGCCATAAACAAGCTCAAAAAGACTTTTCCCAGTTGAACCCTTCTTTGTAATCCTCTCTTCCCATAAAGCATACTTAATCTTGATATCCCATGCTTTCTTGTTATCACCAACTGTTTCCTTGATTATGGTCATTAGATTTTTATTACTTGACTCAACAAGACCATTTCCTTGAGGATAATAGTTGGAAGCATGGGATATGACAATACCGTATTTGAAACAAAAGATAGATATATCTAATGAGATGAAAGTAGGGTCATTGTCGGTGGTTATTTTGGTTGGCACTCCAAATCTTGCGATGATCTTGTCTTCTAAGAAATCCATAACCACTTGATCAGTTTCCTTCTTGGAGGGTCTTGCTTCTACCCACTTGGTAAAATAATCAGTTGCGATGAGAATCCAAGTATATAACTAGTACATGTGCACATTTTTCCCACGGGAAATCGTTTCTATTGCAACACTTTTGCGTTGCTATAGCGACGAACATGACCCCATATTTTTGTCACTGTAGCCACACTTCGAACCTTTTGTCGCTATGGCGACAAGAAAGAGATGACACGTGGTGTGAGTGGACGATGTTTAAAAAACCTCTAGTCGTCGCTATAGTGATAGGTCTTTGTCGCTATAACAACGTTGGTGTGTCAGATGTCGTCGCTATAGCGATGTGAATCTATCGCTAAAGCGACAGGTCTTTGTTGCTATAACAACGTTGGTGTGTCAGAGATCGTCACTATAGCGACAAAAATAACTTGGTAATTCCTTTCCCGGGTAACACTATTCCGTGGCTATAGCGACGATCATTCCGTCGCTTGTATAGCAAAATCGTCGCAATGTGCATGACATATCGTCGCTATAGCCACGGTTCGTTGTCGCTATAGCGACAATCAGACATGCACATAACGACGATTTTGCTATACAAGCGACAAAATGATCGTTGCTATAGCCACAAAATAGCGTTTATCGGGAAAGGAATTACCAAGTTCTTTCCCTTGCTATAGCGACGATGTCTGAGTATTTTTTTTTTTGATGTTGATGACCCTTCTCCATGATGGATGGCCCATCCATTAGGGCAAAAGAACCAGGTATATTCCTCCAAATGGTCAGAAATATCTTCTAAAGTGGATCGACCTCCTCATATCTTGCAACAAACATTTGATTTAGAAGGCTACCTCAAAAGGCAAACATTTGATTTGACTTATACCATTATATTGCATCATGACAAGCAAACCAAAAAACAATGACAAAGGATGACTACATACTATGGAAGATTCTTTGGAAATCACTTGAAACAAAGATAATAGCATTAGAAAATCACTAGTAGGCTAGAAAACTCAAATTAGATAACTATTCATTAAGTTAAGGTGATGCAAATCACACTCAAACAAATGTTAAAAGAGGAAAATAGATATCACTCAAATGAGCAAGACGACATTATCTAGGCATGATGATGATGTATACAAACCATAAACACACTCCTTGAACCAAAAAAAAACCTAGACCTGAGATATATTACAAGAAGACAAAAATTATCGTACAGGACACTATTGCTCCTATCAGGCTACGCAAGGAAGGATAAACAACAACTATCTCTCCCATAATCTTAGCAGGAAGGGATACTATTACTTTGTATTTCACTGGAAAGGGAAATATCCCAAAGAAAGGATTTTTTTTGAGATTTGTTTCATATCTGAAGGGTTCCAAGGTCTCCAATGGACGAAACAATGTATATGGAGGACTCAGAGATGAAAATGACGTTCAAAAGGATGAGATAAACAAGGAACTTTTCAAATCAAACTAGGGAAATATCATAATCTCCTCCCTATTAGAGTCACCACTTCTATTTCCCTTCTACAGACATATGAGACCTCCCTTGGATCTCTTTCCCCTTACCCAAGATAGATGGGGGTTATACTACTGTGATTTCCACTCTAGATATAATCTTGACAACATATTACATAGAAAGAGAAAGTGGGAAGGTAACTCACCTTGTCATTAGTGATGTTCATTGATGTAGATCACTTGTTGGTGTAGATTTGGTGGACTTTGCTCCAGCTGCTTTGCACCTGTTGACTACACACAATTAAATAATAATAACCATCTCAAACCTCTCAAGCACTAATATAATCAAGATATAAACTAAAACAAGATAATCAAGATATAAATAGATCAAGATAATCAAGATACAAGCTAGATCTAATTTGATATGCTCAAGGATAGATCTGATCCTCCACATATAAGACATATAATCATAAGCACAATACATATAATGGTAAAAAAGACATGAAATGGAGGGGGAAATGCATATATCTATATAAAATCAATAAGAAATATACATCATGCATATTCCTTGAGTCATGACGCAAGTCTTATCCAATATCATTGCTCCAATCACATACACAATGATCTGAATGAGATATTTAGGAATTCACTCTGGAACCTAATAACATAACAATACTCTCCTTAGTCTCCTCTCTCCCCCTTGAATTACCTTCATTATATAAATGGATGGAGGAGGAAATGGGAGGAATATAGAATCCTGGGAATTGTCACACTCAAGTCATGATCCAACTCATCATAGTCATCTCCTTGAAAACTAACCAAATGTGAAGGTTATTGCTCCCTGTAAGTAATGCAAGGTGGGATAGGGTTGATTTCTGCCTGTAATGCAATGAGTAATAGTGGAATATTATCACTCTATAAATAGTGAATGGAGGGTGATAGTCCTCAAACTAGTAGTAATTCTCCGAGTCAAGGGTCAGAAAGGCAGTGTCTAGGCATAACAAGCATGGCAAGTCTCCTATAGACCCCAAGGGTGGAAAATAAGGGTATAATAACTATTCATCTTTTAATATGTTCTTCTGTAAGTCTTCTCGATAGTAATAAATATGATGCTTATATGACTTGGTAATAATTAATATTAGAATCCCAGATGAAGGATGATTACATTTGAAATTATTCCCCAAATGTTGATCATGACTTCAAAGGTTGCTTGGTTAGTCTCATACTTCACCCTAGATATCCAAAAGCACCATCAAATTGTCATCAAAGTTGAGGTCACCCCCTGCTTCAAGAGTGTGATCAAAATCATACGTGGACACCCCTACGAAATGGTGGTTAACACTCCCCTTGCAAAAAGCCAACTTCCCTTGTCCCATGTTATCAAAGCCAAATCTAAAGCAAACAATACTAAGCCAATGAAATGGCTATGAAATGTAAATAAATGAAATATAAATGGAAAAATAAAATAAAAGGGGAATTGCAATGTGATTGCGCAAGGATAAATAACCCATACAACACTTCCTTTGGCACACATGTGGAGGAAAAATTTAAAATCCTAACTCTTGAAAGTTAAGGATAGACCTCTCTCTCCTATGTTTCTATGATGGTGATTTCATAAAGACCCCCTTTCTTCCATAGTACATAATTCACTTCATGCTGTTGATGTATTTGTAATTTCGGAAGATATTCACTTGTATATTGTATGTATTACATTTGTACTTTATTGTATCCCCAACGGAGATGTATTATTCCTCCGGTTGGAAGTGTCGTCATTTTTATTTGCAAGTGTCGCAAGTTACATTGTAAGTGTCGCAACTTATATTTGATGGGTTATTAGACCACCTTGGTGGGGTCGGCCCTACATGAATCATGCAGATGGGTTATTAGGCTTCCTTAGGAAGTCGACCCAGTTAGGGTTAAAGGTAGGTTAAGTTGTTGTATAAATAGAGAGTGTGACTCTCTCATTTTACTCATTCACACACTCACTCACTTTGCATTAGTGAGAGAGAGGAGGAGTGCGCAAAAGTGGAGGAGGAGAAGCTGCTAGGAGACTATCTCTTGTTTTGGGGTTTGATCTTTGTGATCTTTGTATTGGTGCTCATTCTATCTCTGAGGAAGTTGCGGGGTTTTTCACCTTCTTGGTTTTCCCCGGTGAAATGCTTTGTGTCTCTTGTCTCTTATGTTTGATATGCTGTACATGTTGTTCTCTTAGTTAAAGATCCTAGATAATATTGAATTAAATGATGAAAAAATAACATGGTATCATAGCTATCTTGAAGGAAGGCATTGTATGGCATTTACGACACTTGTTACACTTGCGACAAATTGGAATCTAGGGCTTGATATAGTAAAAACTAGTCATCGTGGAACTTTCGCTATAAATCCATTTTTGCGAAGGTTCAGGATCTGAAAGTTTTACAGGCCGAAGATGAAATGTTCATGTACCTTGTGTCCGAATATCAGCCTCAGATTCGTTTTACTTTGTGAGATATGATCCGTACAAGTTAGGGTTTCTTCCTCTTCTAGAATGAAGCCCTAAACATGTGACCTAGGAACAAAGGTCATATATCTGGATAGGAAGCTCCAAATGCAATTCCGTAAAAAGTGGCAGTTAGGGAACAGACTGTAGTTTCACAGGTCTGGGTTTCAAAGGCCGAAGTTGAAACAGTGACATGTGGCACTCCGTACAAGTTCGCTATGCTGTTTCATCCCATAAACAGGTCATGTTGCGACACTTGGCATATCTCTCTCATGGAGAATCCATTGAAGCTCAGATATGTGGGGTGGGAAAGATGACAGGTTAGTCTACCACATACCAAAGTTTCAGACCCTGAGGATCCGAAATTTTTGAGATGCACCAGAAACAATATGGCATATATTTCTGTCCAAACAAAATTGGATTCTGATCACTTTCATTTTTGGCTCGTCATTGTTGTGGGAAATTAGGGTTTTTGACAGAAGTGTATTTTTGGATTGCTCTCAGCATATGATTTCTCTCTTCATCAAATTCAAAATTTAGAGACCAAGATCAAAGTTTTTGGTTGGGTAGAACCCCAGGATCTATCAAACCCTAGTTCGGGTTTTGGACCAGAAAACCAGAATTTGACAGAAGTTGCAGATCCGAAATTCGCAAGTCATTTTTGAAGGGTCAATTTTTGAAGTTTTCAAAATTTGAGCACACCAGCTTGCTCACCTCAGTCAAATGCATCTCCCTGTCCAGACAAAAGTTTGAAATTCCAAGTTTGGATTTTTAGGGTTTCTCTGCTAACCCTAGCCAGCTCCAGATCCAGTTTCAACAAATCAAAGTATATAGGATTGGGTTAATCCTAGAAGAGAATGAATTGGACACCTATATAAGTGAAGAGATTCCAGTTCCAGAGGGATATGAGGCTAAGGCCTTACGTAAGAAGACTACATGTATGTTTTGAAATCTGTTCATGATTAAGCTTGTCTTCATATTATTGAGGTTAGTACAATCTTGATTAATTTTAGACTTGTATTATCACCTTAGTAAAAGTATGAATGCATGTGAATGATAGAAGACATTCATTGATTAGGGTTATGACACTTATGATTGTACTAATGCACTGTGGTGTTGTATGAGGATGATGTTGTCCGCTAACATGAAAGGTACATCAAGAAAGACAAATCAAGTTCTAGATCGAGAACATATGACCATGGTGGCATGAAGAAAAAGACTCATCCATAGCCATTGATCACATAGAAGCTCTTCTTACGAGGTATGTATAATTTGGCTCTACAATGCTTAACTTATGAGATATGCAGGTTACTAGCACAAGGTCTCTAAATCATTGAAGAGAACAAAGAAGACATTGTTTGGGTATGTTAGACATAACTCGCAAACATGATAATCCAGGTATGTTTTTCCTATATCAAGTTAGAATCCTACCTTGTGTTAGGGTCTTATATAAGTATACTTTTGTATGATTGATAATGATTATTCATGAAGTTATAGGTTTGAATAATCATGGGTTTATGCATATTATGCTTCTTACTTTGATTAATGATATAACAAATCAGAAGAGTCCTATGGTCAAATAAGAATATGCATGAGTAAAAGAAGTCCTCCCTGAAACCTTGAATACTAACGCTTGTGATAAATTACCTGTGTATGAAATGACCATAACCATACATGTTTAAGATTATTTAGAATCATAATGTTTTGATAGTATTGAGATTATATTAATGAATGTATGATTATGTATGATATCTTGAGAATGACACAATGATGACACTAGTGCACACTTAAGCATGCATAGTGGTCCAGGATGGATATAAGTTCAAAGACATATAATCCCGGAAGCAAATATCAAGAGGGAGCACACTCCAGTAGTTCCTGCAAGGAAGCAAAGATTGAGAGGGAGTCCACCCAACAAGCAAACAAAGAAAGTATTTGAATTGTCATTTCTCATCTATATGATTACTTAAATGGTGTTGTTCAGTCATGTACATACTTATGTTCTTAGATTTAGGATGTATATTATGCATTTTAGAAAAGTTGCATTAATGAACAAGATACTACTAATATGCAAGTAATGGGTAAGTAGCCTATGGTATTGTACAACATCCCATTGCTACTTATCTAGAATGAAACCTATTTGCTGACATGTTGGGAGTAGTGCACACTCTTAACAATGTTCTGGTAGAGATGGAAGGAATCTAGAAAGTTACAGGATATGGATAAATGTTGTATTGAAGCATTGGCTAAGATAATTGCATGACTGTATGCCATATGTCCTTATGTGTAAGATTTTGTTCTGAAAACTATGAGATGTTTCTAATCATGCAATTGAATTTGAATTGTAGGAAAGATCGTGTACAGTCACCTACAAAAGAAGGACAACGACATTTGTTTCAGCGACGAAGTTCAAGAAAACTACCTATTGAAGATATTGAAGAATATGAAGTTCCCAGAATCAGGGATGCAGTAATGGAAGGATTCCATGATCGAGGGGGTACCAGTCGATCATGAAGAATGATGTCTGGTATGTGGTCCTGAGACCAGAAGGGAAGTCTGTTGTGACTTCCAAGTGGATCTACAAGATCAAGCATGCTGTAGATGGTAGCATAGAGAAATACAAGGCAACTTTTGTGGCTCATGGCTTCTCCCAGAAAGGAGGGATAGATCATGAAGAAACTTTTGCACCTGTATCTAGGTACACTTCCATCAGAACAATACTTGCTCTGGATGCAGTGATGAAGTGGAAGATACACCAAATGGATGTCAAGACAACTTTCTTGAATGGTGTAGTTGAAGAGGAAGTGTATGTGGAGCAGCCACTCGGATTTGAGACACATGACAGGGAGTCCCATGTGTGCAAATTAAAAAAACCCTTGTACAGTTTGAAACAAGCACCCAAGACATGGTACGGCAGGATTAACAGCTTCCTGTCTAGTTTGGGCTTTACCAAGAGTACAGCGGATTCCAACCTTTACTACAAGGTTGAGGAAGAAAATCCAGTGATACTCCTACTGTATGTAGATGACCTGTTTGTGACAAGTGATATTGGATTGATTGCTGATACAAAGAGGAAGCTTGCTGCCGAGTTCGAGATGAAGGAATTGGGTATGATGCATTACTTTCTAGGTATGGAGGTGTGGTAGAGTGCAGATGGAATCTTCCTTGGACAAGGGAAGTATGCAATAGAGATCATGAAGCGGTTCGGGATGATGGACTGCAAGGCCATGGCCACACCTATGGCATCGAACCTGAAGCTATTGAGTGATGCTTCATCAGATTCAGTTTATGCCACGATGTATCGTTAGATGATTGGGTCCTTGATTTACCTGATGAACATGAGACTAGATATTTTCCTTGCGGTGAACACTTTGATCCAGTTCCCGACGGATCTTAGACATGTTCACCTGATTGCTGTAAAGCATATTCTGAGGTACCTGAAGGGTACGATTGATTATGGGATCAAGTATGATGCGAATCAAAAGGTTAACCTGGAGGGTTATGTTGATTCATATTGGGCAGGCAGTGCTGAAGATAGGAAGAGCACTTCGGGGTGGTGCTTCAGTATGGGATCAGGTGTACTGAAGTAGGAAGAAATCCCGCGTAGCACTGAGTACAGCCGAAGCAGAGTATGTCACAGCTTGTTCGGCTAGTTTTGAGGCAGTATGGCTAAGGAAGCTACTGTCTGATTTGTTTGATCTCCAGTTGGATGCTACTTGTATCTTCTGTGACAGCCAGAGTTGTGAAGTTGTCTGAGAACCCGATGTTCTATGACAAGTCGAAGCACATCGAGATCAAGTATCACTATATCAGGGATATGGTGCAGAGATGAGTAGTGAAGCTCCTGTATGTTGCGACAGACGAGCAAATAGCAGATGTGTTGACCAAACCACTAGCCAGGGTGAAGTTTGAGTACTTCAGAGAGAGGCTTGGTGTTCTTCAGATTGAAGATACTTCCAGGAGGAAGTGACAGGACACAGATGCAGGAGCCCTTCCAAGCATGGTGGAAGTAGGATCCTTCCCATGGTTGTGGATGTAAGTGTTGTGTGATGAGCATCAGGATGATGCTATGTATGATGATGATCAGGATGATCATGTGATGATGATATGCATCAGGATGATGCTATGTATGATGATGATGTGCATCAGGATGATGCACTGTATGATGATGATCAGTATGATCATGAGCATCAGCATGATGCTCCGTGTGAGTATGATCAGGTTGATCATGAGTATCAGGATGATACTTCGAGGCCGTGGATATGTTGCAGGTTGTGCTGGTTAGGCATGCAATCAGTCATGGAGATCTGATAGGTTGTGATAGGAACGTAATGAGTCCTGGGATGCTCTTTAGAGATTTTGTCGGTTGCAAGATGCTCTTTTAAGGTTTTTCTTGTTCACATGTAATCAGTCTTGGAGATCCGATAGGTTGTGCTAGGCACGTAATGAGTCCCGGGATGCTCTTTAGAGATCTTGCCAGTTGCAAGATGTTCTTTTAAGGTTTTGTGAAGTTCACATGTAATCATTCGTAGAGATCCGATAGGTTGTGTTGGGCACATAATGAGTCCTGGGATGCTCTTTAGAGATCTTTCTGGTTGCAAGATGCTATTTTAAGGTTTTGTGAAGGCTGCATGTAATTAGTCTTGGGAGATTTTTCTGGTCGTCCATTATTCTGTCTTTGCAAATAATCTTGAGAGTTAGATTGTGAGTTTGTTACAGTTTCTAGATCCCTGCAGATTATCACATGGTATCAGAGCAGTAAGCAGCTACTTGAATTGTAGCCATTGCAGCAGTAGCATTTGCAACATTTCTTTGAGCATCTATCTTTTCACTTGTGCACCAGAAGCCTTTGAGTTTCCACAGCAAATCCTGGTGCTATTACTTGAATTCATTGGATAAATCCAATGAGGTCTATCCAGGTGTGAAGGACTTAGTCTATGTTCCGAGTGTCCTTAAGGTAGTGTTCAGTCGAAGTTTAGCATTCTCCATCAGCAAAAATTCTCTTGTTTTGCAGGTTTATTCACCCGTTCAGAATCTTCTTCAACTATTCGACTTTCTCTGTTTCAGATGGATCTAAAGCTTACATCTTCCAACTATGTTGAGTGGAAAGCCAAGATGGCTCTCTTCATGACATCCAAGAGCTTCACCCGAATACTCAACGGAACGATGGTAGAACCTCTCAGTGCAGTTGAAAAGTCCAAGTACTTGGACATGCTTGATGAAGCAGTTGGTCTCCTCCTTCTCTCAATTTATGATGATCTTCACTTACATGTCATTGATCTTACATCTCCTAAAGAGATTTGGGACAAGCTCGAATCCCTTTTTGGACAGAAAGATGATATGAAAGGACACAAAATATTGGAGAATGAGCTCATATGTTTGAGTCCAGACAGTTTTGAATCTATCAATGCCTTCCTCACCAAGTTCAAAAGCTTGATATGATAGTTGAAAAGATATGAGATAGTGAAAGAAGACAAGCAACTTATACTTGCCATTCTCTCAAAGTTGGGGGAAAACTTCTCAGTTTTTGTCTCTACTTTCCAGTTAGCTAGGTTGTCCATTCCAACATGTAATTTTCCCTCACTTAATGATTTCATCCAATCTCTTACTCAAGAGGAAGAGAAGTTGATCTCTATGGGAATGATCAAACCCAAATTAGATTCAGCTCTTACAGTTGCAGAGAGAGCGAATGGTAAAGGAAAGCAAAATATTTCTGACAAGAGATCGAATGGTACAAAGCATACAGATACTCCATATCAGTCTAATGAGGCTTCGAACTCTAGGAAGACCAAGCATTCTCGGAAGAAAAGACCCAAGTGCACCTATTGTCTTAAAGGTATCCATCCTAAGAGTGATTGTATGAAGAAATTTATAGATATTATGGCTCAGTTACTTAAGAAGAACAATCTTCCTATACCTGCATGTACAAGGAAGAAAGATCCTGATACTGAGCTTTCTAGATCTGAAGAAAAGGAAAGATGTCATGCCCTCATGGAAAGTACATCAACATATTCTACTTTCATCATAGATTCAGGAGCATCAAGACACATGTCTTCCTCCAAAGATATCTTCTCCAGTTTCAAAAGCTCAGTTGGCCCTTCCATCCGATTGGGAAATAATTCAGAAGTCTCCTCTCAAGGGAGTGGAAGAATCGATCTTGACTCAGGTTACTTTTCTAATGTGCTCTATGTTCCTTCTCTTGCAACAAATTTACTTTCATTGTACCAAATGAATCATGTTGGAGAGCCCAAAAGAGTGATCTTTTCTCCAAATGAAGTCGAAGTACAAGACATGGTTTCAGGGGAAATCATCTCAAAAGGTGTTGCAAATCATGAGACAAAACTCTATGAGTTTTCCTACTTCACACCTATCTTAAAGGAGTCCGCTCTTCGCTCTCATATTCATGAAGAGAGTAGACTGTCTCATCTCAATCACAAGCTAGCTAAAGATGTGGTTGAAGGTCTTCCCAATAGAAATATTTCTCATGGCACCTGCAAATATTGTTCTAAGAAGATTGAGAAAAAGAGGAATCTTGAAGAAGTGTGAATGCTAGATCCAGATCCACAAGAACCTGAAGATCTAGAACCTATTGGTTCAACATCCACTATTACATCCAATAGGGATCTTGTTGAATATCCATCATTCGATTCTTTTGATAAAGATCTCACCTGTGATGGCTCAAAGGAGATATCATAGATCTACATGCAGCTTCAGAAGCAGGTTCATGATGCTTCCACTTCATCAGATTCAGAGTTTAAAAGTGATGATTAGGTAGGCTCACTTTCTTACTCACATGAGCTTTCAGATTCGGATTTTGAGAGTGATGATGAGTTTCAAGAGAACAAATTCCCATTACATGATAGTTCAGATTTGGAGTATGAGGCATCAGCTTCACATGTTTCTCCTCATGAGATTTCACATTCAGAGTTTGTGTGTGATGATGAGCCAGTTCTACTTGCTTCTCCGCATGAGAGTTCAGATTCAGAGCCTGGATGTGATGATCCAGTTCTGGATACATCTCCACATGATATTTCAGATTCAGAGTTTGGGAGTGTTGACAAGCTCCAAAAGAGAAAACCATCATCACATGGTAGATCAGATTCAGAGTATGACAATGAATATGATGAAGAGAAAATGCTAGATCTAGATCCACAAGAACTTGAAGATCTAGAAAATGATAATGAGGACATGGGAGATTCAGTCCCTTATGATCTCTCAACTGATTTTCCTCCTCTTCCGAGACGAGCAACCACTACTCTCATTGGTGATCCAGTTGATCGACAGAGAACCACATCAGGTTTTCAGGATGGAAGGTTTCATCCTTCTCACATTACTGATCCTTTTCAGAGTGATCAACCCTTCTTTTGAAAAGGACACTTGCCTACTTCAGGAGTGGGTGATGATATGCTTCACTAGCATCCTTCAGTCTATTTTGAGGGAGGGATTTCTTCCCACTGGGTTTTCCCTCTTTCCTCACTTAGTTTATTTAGATTGATTGTACGGGGTGACCTTTGGTCTTAGTCACCAAGTCCCTATTTTTTATTTCAGTTATTTCCTCATAGTATAGCTTGCGGGGGGTGTTGGAATATTCACACCATCATTTTTGTATTTTGCATGCTTGCATGCAAAACTGCATGCTGCATGCATTTGCATGCCCTGCATGCATCCAATCGTCATCATGGTTGTCTCCCCAGCACCTAGAGCTTGCTTCTATCTCTCCAGAGCCTGTCTTTAGCCCTCAATTGGCCTCCTACCTACCTAATTCGCCCTCCTTGACTTATCTGCTTAGCAAGTGTGCCCTTCTCACCTATCACTGTCAGTTAGAGCGCTCTTACTCACCTACCTTCAGTTATCACTCAGTTAGGGCGCCTTATCTCACCTACCTTCAGTTATCACTTAGTTAGGGCGCCTTATCTCACCTACCAAGAGTTATCATTCAGTTAGTGTATTGATTGAGTAGTTCTTCCACTGATTGCTCATACTGACTGCTTGTAGATCCTAGTTAGCTAGTTCTGGAGTTCCACTTGACTATTTGACAGCCTCATGCACCCCCCTTGGAGTCTCCATTCCCTGATTTATGCCTAGATGGTTCTGTTAGACTCAGTTAGACACACTTGACTGACTATTACCATTTATGACTGATACTATTGACTGGATGATGTCTCCATTGTTATCCAAGCTAGACTTTGAGTTAGACAGCCTCATGCACTCCACTTAGAGTCTCCATTCCTTGATTTATGGATAGTTAGTTTCGTTAAACTCAGTTAGACACACTTGACTGACTCTTACCACTCATGACTGATACTGCTGACTAGTTGATGTCTCTGTAGTTATTCATGCTAGACTTTGAGCTCAGAATTCGAATGCCCTACTTGGCTAATTCGAATCCTATATGATGCCTCATCATTTATTATTGTAACACATTCTCTACATTCATTATTCATTGTATGGTATTGACATTGTCCATTATTCTGTGTTTGTGAGTGATTATTGAATGCATGCTTCTTCTTCTTTGCAAATAATCTTGAGAGTTAGATTGTGAGTTTGTTATAGTTGCTAGATCCTTGCAGATTATCACACACATGCAACCTCACTTGAATTAGGTAGCTAGGTTATGCATCTTAACTTAGGGGTATCACATCTAATAAGGGTTTAATAGGGTCACACCAAAATTAGAATGGATGAGTAAAGATTAAATAAGTTGTTGAATTGTTAGAGAGGCGTGGTTGTAAATTTATTTCATGTATTATTTCATGTTTGATAACATTGCCTAAGTCAAATGATGGGTTAACCTTATCCACTAGAGTGATTCATCTTATATACATGATATGACACTTGAGTTGGTATGTTTGATAATTATTAGGCATATTTCCATGGAGTGCTACACTTTCACACATGATATTTCCTAGCATTTTTTAGAGCGAAGTTCCCTTCTACATGATGTAAACCCTTGTTCTTGGAAAACGGGAGGCTTGATCCTTGTTTGGACCATTACCACTTCACTTTTGGACCATTGACATGAAACATGGAGGATTCTAGATGAACATTGGAGTTTTTTGCATGGAGACATCCCACACTTTGGCAGTAAAGGATGGACTGCTTGAGGGTTTTGAGGAGGGAATCCTAGAATTTGACCTTTGGATTGGCACCTCCAATCACTTGCCACCATTATTGAGGGTAGTGATTTCCCATTTGAGGATGTGGGTTACGTGCTTCACCACATTTTAGGTTTATGTCACCCTTGGAGATCCTTTGAGCCACATGTGTGGCAATGTTTGAGGGAGAATTCTAGTATTTTGAGCTATATTGTGGCATATTGGACCATTATTTTTGGAGCACCCTAGATTTGGGGTTTGGTTGTGATGTTTGGTCATGCCTTGGACCATTTCTCATGGATATCCCTCCCTATTGAGGAATATATTATACCATTTATCACTCATTTTACCATGATTAGATGGTGTGCCCTCTTTCTTTGAGGAGTTTGTTGGTTAGTTGAGCATTGTTTATTATTTTTTACTCTATCTTTGAGAGACCCTAGGCTAGATCTAGGGTCCTAGCTCATGTATTATTACTTTATTGTAAAGGAGGCTAAGTTTTTCTCCTATACAAGAGAGATCATTCCTCATTGTAGGTGAGAAAACCTGCTCCACAAATGTGTTGGTTTGAGGCTACATGCAGTCTGGGGTAGATGAGATAATGTGTTATGGTGTTAATGTGTTTGCATTCATAAAATTGACTAAAAATTATTAAAAACACTTGTAAGCCACCACAAGGAAGGATAGAAAAAATATAACCTTGTGATCCAACCTCCAATCTTCGTGATGCCTCCAACAAATTGCTAGCCTTGGTGTATCCCTCAAAAGAGTCACCGCTTCTGACCATGCACTGCATGCCTTATGTACAACTACTGGGCATCTCACATAGTGCCACAATATAGATTTTGAATAGAAAACTATGTCTTTGTACATTTGAAGATTTTGAATAGCAAACTCATCAATTGGGTCTACAAGATAGAGGACCTGTAAAGAAAAATCAGTATGGCACAATTGTCATGTTGTATGTATTACTACAACACAATAAAATTTTGTAATTATTGTGGAAAAGAAAAGCCATACTTCAATATCCTTCATGTCCAACATGTCCCAAAAACAGTGAGCTACAATAACCATTAAAGTACTGAAAACATTAACAGTAATAAAAATAACAATCTATATATAACAGTAGCAATATATATCAGATCTGAACCAATTATAAACTCAACATCAGATGTTGGGGCAGACCTCCCTTATCCTCAAAAAATGATTCTAAACAGACTTCAACCTCTTAGCATTAGGTTAATTTCATGAGACTCAACTAGACCAACATACCTGTGAAAGGAGAGAACCCAGAACTGTTAAAGACCCTAAAATAGATCATCCAGCCCTCACAAATAAAAAATAGTAGCAGCACAGCAGTACGACCAAATCACAATAAAAAAAGACAACAAAGTACTCCAAAAAATTCATATAAGGTAGCGCTATGGTGGATGGCACCTAAGGAGGGCTCTTAAGGTCAATACAAGGGTGGAAAACAATCATAAGGGGTCACACTAGTCATCAACAAGCTGGACATCAACATTTAAGGGTTGTATAGCTCAACGTTACCATGCAAGGGTCAATCACGAGTCACCACAAGGCTAAGCATCACATGCAAGTAAACATGCAAGTCAACGTAACATAACAAGGCAACATGATGTCATACTAGGCTCATGCACATCAATTCAACGTGAGGGTAGGTTACCGAGCCTTCTCAACTGTATGTGGTCATACGTCTCATGTGTCTCATGCAAAGAGTGGAAGCTCATAATCATCATCACTGGATAAGGAAGCTCATGTGGTCATCTCATCTTCCTTAGGTTAACTCAACAAGGGGTGGCTAACCCCTTGAGGATAACCATAGTCCTCAGAAGATGTCACACATATTAAAAAATAAGCTATGCAACAAAGTGAACAAACATTTCATATATAAATTTTAAAAAGCAAAAATATAGGTATATTAATTGTTTTAATCAGCACAGTACTATCAAACAGAGAGGTGCAATAATCATTAAAGTATTGAAAACAAAAACAGTAATAACAATAGCAATATATATTAGATCTAAGTTGTTAATGAAAGACAACAATGCTGAAATAACAATAACATGAATATATTAGATCTAAATCAATTATAAATGATATGGTCATGTCATCTTCCTCAGGTTAACTCAGGAAGGGGTGGCCAACCTTTTGAGGATAACCATAGTCCTCGAAAGATGTCACACATATTCAAAAATATGAACTGAGCAATAAAATCCACATTATAAATCTCAATTCTAAAATGTGACCATGCACTGCCACGTCCCCTCCGACCCACCTGGCCGGCTGGAGACCGTGATCCCTTTTTTTTTCTCCAAAACCATTGACTGAGCGTCCATACACACAGTCGGAGAACTTGGATCCGCAACAACGAATCTCGAAATTCACATCCCACAAAATGATTCCCATGGTTTCGGGTTCGGGATTGCGGAAAGTCCAAACACCTAGTGCGAGTTTGGAAAACCTGCAACCTGTAACCCGATCCCAGCTGCTCCACCGAGGGGGTGGTCACCCTAAAACCCGAAACCCGCAGAGTCAGGTGCGGGGTTGCGGAAAGTCTAAATCCGATAACACGATTTGATGAACCCGCAACCTGAAACCCGCCAATGTCGGGTGCGGGGTTGTGGGAGGCCTAAATCCCGTCGCGCGAGCTTTGACGAACCCGAAACCCGCTACTTTCGGGTTCGGGATTGCGGGAGGCCCAAAACTCTCAACGCGGATTTGGCATGCCCCCAACCTGCAACCTACAGAATCATGCGTGCGGAACCCCGCTTCTGCAAGGGTAACTTCATCAATCTTCCAAGGGGCATAACTCCTCCCTCTTGTATCCAAATGAGGCAAGGTTGGTACACTGGAAAGCTCATGGAGAACTCTATCCAATGGCAGCATCCCCTTGACTAGGTGAGGCATCTAACCTTCTCATTTCCTTCTCTGAAGTTCTGTTCCTATCCACACTTGAACATTCTAATCTTCAACCAGCTAAGGTCCCTTCCTGCTATCAGACCCATAGAGGTTCCTGAAACCACTCTTGTTAACACCCAAAAAGTGTTCACTACCTCATCTACCACATTATATGGCTCATTTGTCCATTTTCCTTCCATATTTCCCTTAAAATCCCAAAAAATCCCATTAAAAAGCCTCCAAAAGGCCTAAAATGCCTCCAAAAGGCCACAAAACCCTTAAAATAGCCTCAAAAAGGTAAAAAAAACCCATTTTTCCTCCAAAAATATCCAAAATTCCTCTAAAAACAGTAAAAAAAACCCCTAAAAAGGGAAGAAAAATATAAAATAATGAGGAAAAGGAGGAAAAAAACCCTATACAGCTGCCATAAACCATGTGTTTCCCAAAACCATGGGTCAGCACTCCACCACCAAAAAACTATAAATAGGTGATGGAGATCCCTTATTCCACATCCACAATCAAGTATACCCTTACTCTGCCAAAATCTCTCTCGAAACCCTAGTTCACCATTGAACTACTTTCACCTTGAGAGCCACTTTTGGCCCATTTCCACCATTGGAGAAAGAGAAGGAGCACATTGGAGCTTGGAGCAACCCTCTTGGACATTGCAAGGAGCTTCATCAACCTTCACATTGAAGGTAATATTAATACAAAACCCTTTTTTACAAATTGTTGTTTATTTTTCATGCACATGTTTTAGATTAGTTTATATTTCTGTTTTAGCTTAATTATTTACATTTACTGAACTGCTACTAAGGAGTCCATTCTCCTTAGTAGGTGCTCATTTGCACAAGCTAGGGGTAAAACCCTAGCCACAGTTTTGGCGACTCCCCTAGATTTTGAATTTCTGGTTTCCGTTTAAATTTTTTTTTTTCCCTTTCGGCTGTCCCTTTCGGCCGCTGTACATCGCGTTTTTTCCCTCTGCAGTTGCGTCCCGATCGCGTATTTCAGGCCTTTACCTGCGACCCGACCGCGGCTCTCAGGCTGTTTCCGACGCCCTGCCGGCGGATTCAAGTCTGTTACCTGCGATCCGACCGCGGCTAATCAGCCTGTTTACTGCGATCTGACTGCGCCTATCGGCCATTTTCCCGTGTCCTGACAGCGGATTTCAGCCTCTTTCCCGCATCCCGACTGCGTCTGTTAGCCTTTTTGCCGCGACCCAACTGCGTCTTTTTCCCTATTTCCTGCGTCCCAACTGCGTCTGTTGGCCCGAAAGCCGCGACCTGACCGCGTCTGTTTCCCTCAAACCCGCGGTCTGCCTGTTCTGATTCGCCACAGACCCGCAGTCTGATTTCTGCATTTTTCCTGTTTTGAGCCCAGCCCCTTCTGCTGCAATATTTTCTGCATCTGAACAGCCCCCTGTCCTACCTGCAGCCCCACTTCCTTACAGCCTTTCTGCAACATAATTTCTGTTCTCTTTACAGAATCTTTTTAAAATTTCAGTATTTTTAATTCAGAAAATTTTGCAAGTTAAAGTTTCAATTCCAACATTATTGATAATTAGAAGTTGCCCCCCTTGTGGCACTTCTATTTTGGGTTCATCACCTCACGAGCACACACTCTGTCACATAATTCAAGTGAGCCTTAAAAAGTACCTAACTAAACCAACATTCTAACCCCACTTGGGGAACACAAAAGAATCATTGTAGTTAGGTAGGATCGGGGGGATAGGCTTCCAATAACACCCCTCGGTTACTTTCACTTGAGACATAGTTGTTGTCCAAATAGGGAACCAAAATCCCCTAGTACTTTTTGGCACGGTCACGACCAGTTTGTCAGAGGGCCTCTCCCTTAGGAGGGTTGAAGTCGGGAGACTGGTTCCGGAGGCCTGAGTGGAATACCGCACTCCATTCAGTAACTGAAGGGCTACCTTTCGTGGTTCGCGGGATATCCCTGTATAGGGGTATTGCGGTAAACGGACTAAACGGCAGATTCACCTTTCTGGACGTGTCATGAACGGGGTATCTTAGTTGCCATTCTTCTAGGATTGACTACCCGGTATCCCTCCCGGTAGGGGGATACCATAGCCACTTGGCTTTCCTACTCATATTGTCTGACTTGGATTTCATCACCTTGCAGAGGATATGTTTAGTTGAGTCAGAATACTTTTAGTTAGGTGTTTGCATGCTCCTTTACCTCCCTTTGGTCTAGTGAGTCCACCATTTTTTCTTTTTAGGAAACCTGCTGCTTGTTGGTATTCTGACCATCTTTGTTGATACTCCACCTATTGTAGCATAGCTGTTGCAGTGGGTGTTTTGAGTTGGTTGTTGGCCTGAGTGCCTTGTTTTTTAGCTCTCCTTCTGCACACTCGGTTGCATTAGGCTTTTTTGAGCTGTTTTTCTACTCACCTCAACCCACAGAGATTTGACACCATCCGTCACCATTGAGTCCCCGAGACATTCTCGGTGCCTCAGGGGCGAGCCCCCACAGCACGGTTCTCTTGACACCACCCGTCATAGATTCCGATCATCATTCGTTGATACCACTCATCACAGATCTAGAGCCTTGTCACTTGACTCCACTCGTCAGCGACATAGGACTCCGTCACCAGATATTGACGCTCCTTAATTTACCTCTGATTCTGACGAAGAGTCTGAGAACCCTATTTACACTGCCCCTACTAGCCCCATGGCTGGCACGACTTCCACTCCTTTTGTTATAAGAACCATTGGTGGCACATCCACCACTACACCAGTTACTACACCTATTTTGGGTATGCCCTCCATGGGGCCCCCATCTACCGTTCCCCTCACGGTACCTATTCCTGTAGCAGGAATACCTATCCCCACTACATCAGTGGCTCACACTACCCATGGTGGTGCAGGCCCATCCTATACTACCTCAGTTCCCCCACTTGGGGGCACCATACCAAATCCTGTCCCTCCACTTGGGGGCATTGGCCCTAGCTTGGTCCAACCCACTACTGTGTCACATCCTTCCTCCAGTTTTCCATTCCTGGCTAGCCTCAACCTACCTGACTTGGCCAGATTGACCAACGACCCTATCCGACACGACCCTGCGTGGCCTCATATGCCTACCAAGCTCCCCTCTGACATCCCTAAATTCGAGGGTAAGGCCGGTGAGGACCCACAAAATCATATCATGTCTTTCCACCTATGGTGTTCCTCTAAATCCATAGTGGACGACTCTGTTCGCCTCCGTCTCTTACAGCGCACCTTCACTGGCTCTGCAGCCAAGTGGTATATCGAGCAACCTCATGGGACCCATGCCACCTTTGCTTCCCTTGCCTCGAACTTCCTGCAGTTCTTCCAGTTGCCTGTCCACTATGACGCGGGCGTTGAGATCCTCCTATCCTGCAGACAAAACACGGCTACCCATATCACGGACCACATCCATGAGTGGCGTCGACGCCGTAGCTTATGCAAGATCAAACTAGACGATCGTATCTTCCTAGATTGGTTCCTCAAATCCCTTCTCCCTGTTATTGCTAAGGATGTAGCTTCCGAAAGACCCCAGTCTGAAGAAGAGGCCATCCTTAAGGCACAGCAGTTCGACCTCATTTATGTCCAGTCGGGTTACCTTTATACCATTATACCTGACGCCCCTCGCGGCGAGTCCTCCCAGCATGATGCACCGGGGGCATCCCACGCTGCAGACGGTATCATTGGCCGTGTTTCTTCGCATCCTCAACCATTTTCCATAGCACGCCCTACCCCTGGCCCCGACCTTTCACGGGCTACCTCACAGTCTGGAGCAACCAACTCATATGCTCCCATGACACATCACCATCACCATGGACCCGCATGTCCTCCTCAGTGCTTCGGTCATGCGACTCCCGCTTATGCCCCCCCAGTCGCACCTCAGCCTTACTACCATCAGCAGGCTACCCCAGCTCCTACGCCTTCACAGGCCCAACCTGCTTATTATCCACCACAGGCAGCCCCTGCGGCAAATCCACAACCCGCTCCGCAGCCATATCAGCAACCCCCTCAAGTTGCTGCACCTGCTCAGCCTCCACCTGCATATCATCCACCGCAGCCTGCTCCCGCACCTGCGCAACCTCAGAATCCACCTGCTGCCCAAGGGCAAGTTTACGCCCAACAAAACCCGCAGCAAAACCAGAACAACCAACGTAACCAGGGCCAACAGAACCGCGACAAAGGCCGTAATCGTGGGAACAACCAACCTGCAGACCAAGCTGGTCAACCAACTAATCCCCCAGACAACAACAATGCGGCCCCCGCTAATCAAAACCCTGATCGCCCACCCAAGCAGGCTAAAAACCCCAATTTGCGAACGAACCACCCTTGTTCTATTTGCGGGGTCTATGGACACTACACGCATGCTTTCCCACACTTAGAGCGAGCTCGGCAGCTCTGGGTTGACGATGCCCACCACCAAGGGCAGGAAGCTCCTCAGGCACCTCTTAACCCCCCTCAACATCAGCAGCCACCTTTGGTGCTGCAAAACCCATTACCAACCCAAGGCATCGTGAACACTCAGCCGTTGGCTCCCCCTCAAGCCAACGTGCAACCCCAACAACAAATCACGTATGCTGCTCTGTAATGTCCCCATTTTGACCCCTTTGTATTAAACCGTAAATGATGTAAATATTGTAATTTAATCATGGTGAGGAGCTCAAGGCCAAGGCCCCACCATTGATTTAGCGTTTCATGTATCGGCAATTAAAAATAGATGCCCATGGTTCTTGTGCGAGATGGGCACAATGTATATAAGACATCATGTAATTATGAATTTTCAATGAAAAACCCACAACCGGCTATGCAATGCAACAAAAAGAGATGGGGCATGTCTCTACAAGGAAAAGGGAGGGAAATTATTCAAACCTTGAGCCAAGGGTATTAATCCATGTGTCAATGGGGAAACCCATAAACCACCAACTACCCATTTTGTCTCATGCACCCAATCATTTAATTCTTCCAAGAAATTGGTTAAGGCAGTTAATGTCTTGGGATGGGAGAGGTATGGCAGTCAGATTTTCGTGCATGGGCAAGCTACCAACCTGAAAATCGTATTTTTGGCTTGCTGGGCAAGAAAACCCCCACGAAATGCTACCCAAGGCCATTCCTCAGGCATTACGTTCTTCCTCTCACGCAGATTGAGCTCACAGGAAGTTATCCTCACGTTTTTCACCATAACCCTGCGTTTTTCCTTGCCCAGGAACTCGTTTTTGGATTGTGCAACAGCTGGGGAAGGAGGGACGCGAATTGGGACTGAGGGAGAGGGCGTTTTTGCCCTGGGGCGTTTTTCTGGAATGGGTTTTGCTCCCCCAGTCGAAATTCCAAAGTGCCAATACGTTTTGAGTCTACCCACGTTTTTTTCTGAAGTCCAGGAAACCCCATCTCATGCATCCCACTGTTGGAAACGTTTTCTCATGCTCAACAAGTGTAGGTTGCTGTTAGGTGGATCCCTGTTTTGTTTGGAGCCCATGAGCAAGAAACTGGAATGGTAGTGGACAGAATTGGCTTGATAAACCTAGTGTAGGGAGTATCCTCTCAAGAAGATTAAGAGGGCTGGCTACTTTTCTATGCACACCCTGAGAGCACTAGAAAGGAAGGTATGGCTTGAGGGACTGTGTGGCAGTGAAGAGAATACTTCCTGGTGTTGGGTGTGTAGGCATTGTGAGTGCCAAGCTAAATAGATCTGGGAGAGGTACCCATATCTCTGTGGTTGAGCTCACTAGCTTAGCAATTCTTCCTTCCCATTTCCTAGCAGCCTGATAAACCCAATTGCAGATTGGCTTGGCTCATCTTGGTGTATGCTTGGCTATGTGTGAGTCTGCTGTTCCCTGGTTCCTTGTAGAGATCATGCCCAGCTCGGGGGTGGCAGTGGTGCTGAGAGATTGAGGAGCACACTGGCCTACGGTTGGGTGGAACGTTGCAGTTGCATAGCCAGTTGCTTGGAACTGCCTTATTGAGATAAGTATTCTCTTGTGTAAATTGGCAATTATCATTTGATGAATGTTATGAATGTATGTGGATGTATTAAACGAATTTGCTTCTGCTGTGTTTTTTAAAAAGTTTAGGCATTTCCATATGATCTTGTATATTTCTGCACAGATCTTTTATTTCATGGCTGCCACAGAATTTTGAATGTGTGTTAGAGATCAATAGCATTTATTTGATTACCGTCGTTTTTCCATAGTATGCACAGATACAGTTCTTGCATCAATGTTTTTATTTCAAACGTTTTGGGGCTAATTGCCCGGATTGAGCACCACGTCCTCCCTATCTCGTTGGTATGGTAGGAGGGGACACTACATGCTCCCGATCAACCCATGTTTGACTCGGGAAATCACCACTTATTGATGATGTCATCCGCTGACGTTAACCTTCAGACCCGTCGGAACCAATATGGCTCCACCACTGAAGCACCTCCCACAGATAAACCTACTAACGCTCATCCCACCAATCAAGCGTTATGTATTCCTCCACCTCCACTAGATGGCGCTCCCAAAGCCCCTCGTTTCCCACTTCGTCGTATCAACAATAACCCCAATGCGCGTGCTGCGTCAAACTACAACATTGTAGACGACCTAGCCCAATCTCCCGCAGCCATGTCTGCGTTAGAAGTCTTGAAGAACTGCCCTTCCCAGCGCAAGACTTTACTCTCAGCCATTGGGGCTATTGACCCAAATGATTCGAATCTGATGGCATTTGATTTGGACCAATCCGAACCACGCCTGCCTTCCTCCTTAGCATTCCAAGTTTCTGTTTCCGTTCGGAATCTTGTCATCCATCGATGCATCATCGATGAAGGTGGCTCCACATGCGTCATGTCTACATTCGTGTGGCAGAAGTTGGGATCCCCCACTCTCCAGCAGTCCACCACTGCATTACGCGCCTACGACGGTCGTTCGGCTCAGCCCCAAGGCCTCCTAGCCAATGTCCCTGTCCAGTTAGGTGGAAAAACTGTACTCATTGACATTGAGGTAATCAATGCCCAATTGGATTATAACCTTTTACTTGGTCGCAGCTACATGTATGCCATGCGGGCGGTTGCCTCTTCCGTCTTTCGCACCATGATGTTCCCCCATGAGGGACGCGTGGTTAAGGTTGACTAGCTCACCTACTATGATCCCAGTGCTCCCGCGGCACCTGAAAATGTTCTCCCCATGGTTGAACAACCTGTTTCTCGTGCCACCACCTCGTTTGTTTCCTCTACGGGGCCTGGAGTCTACTCAGACGCGCCGATGACCTCCACCTTTCAATCCATTCCTCCCCCGTCATCTACGCCCGAAGTGTCTGACTTATGTACCTTGTCCCACGACAACCAACCACCTAACAATCAACCACCCTTGTTGCCTAAACCACCATTGGTACCTAGCCACATTGGTGTTACACCCATCCATACGATCCCCTTCCTAGTCCCTCCATCAGGAGTAGTAAGCGCCCCGGTCATGGCTACCCTTAGTCTCCCTGGGTTAACTTTGGGATTACCTGTATGGTATCTTTCGCCTCCCGTTCGCCCGCCGACACCAGACGTCGTCCTCCAATCGGTGCAACCCATGGCTACTACCACTCAGCCACCTCTCGGTGTCTCTACCCCTTCGTCCTCCACGACTCCCCCTCCTACTCCCAAACCCACTGGGGGCAGAGGTCCACAACCTTACACTGCTGTACCACCTCCCAAGACAGTCAAAAACCCTCCTGTGTTTCGTGCTCCTCTCAAATGCTCGCTGTGCGACGAGCTGGGCCATGCGACTCACCAATGCCCACAGTTACCAGCATTTCAAAAACACATGCAGATGCTCGATGATGACCCCAACATCCCAACTGTCGAACTAAACCCCACTCCTAAGCCTAAAGACAAGTCCCTACGCACTAACCACCCCTGTGCCATATGCGGTGTTTACAGGCATTACTCCCATCATTGTCCCGATCTCCTGGATTACAGAGCGGCTCTCTATGAGATGAACAATCTGGATCTTGAGACGGCACCACCCACCATTGAGGAGATCTACCCCCCGGTTTCTCCCCCTTCTGGAGAGGTTAATATCATCTATATGATCTCTTCAATCACTACCCCCTCGTCAACCGATTTGACGACGCAAACTTTCCGTACCGATGAGGAGATTCTTGAGGCCCTCACTGCCCCGGAGTATCCCTGGGATGACATGCACCATCGTTCGTATTTCCTTCCAGAAGCATCTTCCTCTAGCACCGCTACCCAATTTGCGGTTGAATCCAAAGACTTCCTCCCCACCAAGGTAGACTGGTTCAAGGACCCTATTCCTGCTCCTGACGCCTTCGAGGAAGGTAACATGGCCAACATATCACCCGTCATCCAAGTTGATATCGCTGCCCCAGGACGTGCCCCTGAACTCATCACTTTAGGAGCATTCTGCAGTAAACAAGAGATTGAGGACTACATAAACCTTTTCAGAGAATTCCATGATGTCTTTGCCTGGTCCTATACCGAGATGCCTGGTCTTGACCCCGCCATTATAGAGCACCACATCAACACATGGCCTGATGTACCCCCTGTTCATCAGAAACAGTGTCTCATTCATCCCTCAAAGCTCCCAGCTGGTAAAGCTACGATTGAGACCCTTGAACTCATCACTTTAGGAGCCTCCTGCAACGAGCAGGAGATTAATGACTACCAACAACTCTTCCACGAGTTCTGTGATATATTCACCTCCCCCCTCGAGCAGCATTTGCTGACACTCGAACAAGCCGATGAAGACCGTCGTGCCACTCTTCAGAATATCGAGGCTGCCAAGAACCGCTCCAAAGCCGGTTACGACAAACATGTTCACCCTCGAACTTTCCATGAAGGGGACCTCGTCCTCGCCTATGACCAAGCCCACGACAAAACTGGCAAAGGGAAGTTTGAATCCATGTGGCAAGGCCCTTACATTGTACAGACCTGCCTCGGCAAGGGGGCATACATCTTAGCCGACTCTGAAGGCCATCCTTTGCGCAACCCCCGTAATGGGTTGTATCTTAAGCGTTTTTACCCATAAATGAAACCGCGACCTCGTTGGTCCGCATTGTACAGTTTGCTATCTTTTTTTTTTTTCACTTTTTTATCATCATCTTACATTCACCATTTCTGCATGATTACAGATGGACCATCTTCCACCTTGTTACACTGGCTTTGCTGACGGCGCAAGCCGCTGGTCTCCCAAACTGGCTTCTGCAGCATGGGTCTTGTACTCCCCTTCCAACGAGATGATTCACCTTGACGGAATATTTATAGGCGCTGCTACCAATAACCAGGCGGATTATGATGCTGTGACCGGTCTCTTGACTGCCGCCCTCCAAATGGGCATATGCCACCTTCATGTGTTCCTTGACTCCCAGCTACTTGTCTCCCAGCTCAACAATTGCTACCAGGTGCGTGATCCCTGCCTTTATAGAAAATTCCTGCGCGCAAAACAACTCAGCCGACAGTTTGAATCCATCACATTCACACATGTCCCCAGAGCCCAAAATAGTGTCGCAGACCAAATGGCCAACAACATCCTAGATTGGCATATCAATCACACCATGTAACATCATGCATCATCATCCCATAGCATCTCATAAAAATATATAAAAACCCAAAAAGATTACATCGCATCCACATTTGCATCCATGTACATACACTACATTCATATCTATAGGGGCATCCACGTGCCTAAACATACATATATCATGTCGCATCACATAAAAATACACAAGGGGCATCCACGTGCCTAACATCCTAACCTACTTGCATCCACGTGCAATGTAAACATATCACAACTCATGAAGCGCATCCACGTGCGTACAAATAAAACAACATCATACAAAAAGGTGCATCCGCGTGCATATATATATATATCAAAAAATATACATGTTCAGTACTATACATGTCCTGAGTACCCCTGTACTCAGCTATACAAAAAATGGCTATACATCCCTAAAATCCTCATCAACATACATGCCGTAGCTACAAAACTCGGGGGGAGTCCCTTGCACTCCCTAATGGGAGTCGTATCCTGCATCACTGCCTGCATCGGCTGCCTCTGAGTCCTCCCCTCGCTCCTCCTCTGGCAAGTCCTCATCTCCTACGGGCTCCTGTGCCCGTGCCCGGTCCACCAAGATCGCCACCCGGATCGCGATGGATCTGAACTCCCGGGGTGCCCTCATGCAATCCTGAACTACATCAGGATCGACATCCCGCCATCCCTCGTCGGTCACCCCTATCAACAACCGATCTAATAGTGCCCGCACTGACTCCAGTGTCCCCTCCGCATCACGGCGACGGACCTCACCTCGCCCAGGAAGAGCTGGGACGACCACAATACCCCTCCGTGCCACATGTCCATGAGGCGGCCTCGGGCCCACATCTGCAAGATCACCCATATGTCAGTCACAGTATATCCATCTACTATCATATAAATAAAACTTGACATACATAACATGCAAGCAAAAACACATACGTACCGTCGGGACCCCATGCCTGTCCTGGTGCTCGTGGCGCCTCCGGATCTCCCGTGAAGTCCATGTCCCGATAGGGGAAGTCGTCCAGTGTCAATGGTATCTGGAGCCACTGCAGGTACAACTCCTGCGTAAAATATCTGCCCACGTCACCGCCACCACGGCGGCGCATAATCTCGCCCCACCGCACCATCCGCGGCTCCCTCATACCTCCTGCCCTGATCGGCACCCGTGGCCGCAGTGTGGGTACCCTCTCCATAAAGAAGGCACACAAGAAGGAACCAAAACAAAATCCCTTGCCAGCTTCCTTCGCTGACGTCAGCTGCCGCTGAACGCAGGTCAGGAACATCTGGCCCCACGCGTAGTACACCCCGTCCAGTACGCGCTCTATCATCTGCATCTGGCCCCCAGAAACCCTTTCAGGTGACTGGGAACCCAATACCCGCACCACACATGCCGCCATAGCCTGCACGGCCGGCTCCTGTAGGTCCCTCACCAGGAGTGCATTCCTATGCACCCTCGCCTCAGGACCGCAGTATCTCTCTAGCATGTCCTCCATGTCTACGTCCGCGGCGACCCGCGGCTGTGTGTCTGCCACCCTGCCCAGACAGGGAAACCCCGTCAAAAAGTATACATCAGTCAAGGTGAGGTCCACCCTCTCACCCTGTACCCGGAAATCCTGTATGTCCGGCTCCCAGAAGCTGTTCAGCCGGTTCAGCAGCAATGTTGCTGAACGTATCATGGGTATCTGTGCGAACTTCAGTAGTCCGCACAGTCCCAACACAGATCGCACATGGCGCTCCCCCTGGATCACAGCCACGATCTCATCAGGGATCTCCCGCTCTCTCCAGAGCACCCACGACATCCTGTCAATCACACAAAGGCAACTCATCAGACTCATGTCAAGTAAATAAGTCCTTTTCCCCTCTCCCGGAAGACCCTAATAGCTTGGCCCAAAACCGCGGCTTTCGGGCTTCCTGCCGCGGTTTTCGACCGCGGCTGTCAGGCCTATAGTCTCGGTGCTTAACCGCGCCTGTCAGCCCTAACCCCGCGGTTCGGAACTGCGTGTTCCTCCTTGGAACTCGCGGCACTAGACCGCGTATCCATCCGGGAAACACGTGGTCGCCAACCGCGTGGTTCACCCCGAAACTCGCGGTCGCCAACCGCGGCTCCGACCCCCTAACCCGCGGTCCACCCCACGTGGACCGTACAAATAAGCCCTGGGACCCATTACCCAACCCCCGACCCTAAAAAACATGCAGGTATGAGTTTGACGGAATACCTGTATCTCCCGGATCTGAAATCGGCCGGTCGGATCATCCAGAAATGCCACCTAAGCTCTGGTCCACTCTGATCACAAGTCAAAGTCAAACAAGTACAAATGACACATGTCATGTTGGACCCACCACTATTTATAGTCAGTTGACTTTTTCTTGTTTTGGCCATTCTGACCCCATACAGAGTCCGTTTTTTGAACCGTTTCCACCACTGGAATCAGCACGACGAGACCGTCATGATGGTCACATCGTTACATCATTTTTACCCCGTCATTTTTTGCCCATTTTTTCAGACACCACTAGTCGCCTCGGTTTGCATGCCACATCGGCCATTCTCCGTTCTTCACATGTTTTATATCATCGGATTCATTTTTCCGAGCTGGTGATGATGCTTGAGATCATTTCTCGCTCTCACCCCCCGATTTTTTGGGTATTTTTCCAAAATGCCCTCGTCACCTCGGTGTGCGTGCCACATCAGCCGTTACCCATTTTTGACATCCTTTATATCGTCGGACTCATTTTTCCGAGCTTGTGATGATGCTTGAGATCATTTCTCGCTCTCACTTGGTACAATTTCAACATTGTGTCCCGACACCTTGCTGCCTCGGTTTGCGCGCCACATTTTCCGCTATCGGATTGTTCCACATTTTTACATGAGCCATTCACTCCTGTCATACTGCAAATGTTTCGTTGTTTTTCCACCATTTCATCTACCCTGCAAGGAGGCCCACCAGTGTTCCCCCCTACCCTCGTTCTTGATCATCATTACTGATCCTTGATTGAACACTTCCTCCTTGCCTAGCCATTCCTTTTGTTCGGTATAATTTTATCCCTTTTTCGGGCCGGACAAGTCCTTTACGAAAAAGGCACTTAGGGAGTTTCCGTTAAGCTCTTTTCTGACTCCTAAAAGAATGAAAAGATTGCCGAGCAATCTTGCTTCCTTTAATGCTCGTTAAAGTACCTGAAAGGGCGTCTATCTGGTATAAGTTTAACCCTTTTCCGGACCTGGTAGACTAATTACGAAAAAGGAATACTCTAGTCACACCGGCTAGAAGAGTTCTTCATTGCATCCTTTTATGCTTCTTTGGGCCTTGGAGACTAAATCTATGAAAAAGCAACCCCCTGGAGTCTTCTTACTTGCTTTCAGACTCTCTAAAATTGAAAGTAACCACGAGCATGCACTGTCCTGGGCTTGTAAAATCCACACGACAGTACCATTCCATCACTTCAGAGTCTTCTTATCGCTTTCAGACTCCTTAAAATTGAAAGCAACCACGAGCATGAACTGTCCTGGGCTCGTATAAATCCACACGACAATATCATTTTACACACACTTCTTCTAGTTCCTTAACCCATGAATAAGTACCCTCCTGTGCCTCCTGGCACTATAATCGATCATCTCGGCAGCACCCCCAATCAGGTCGCCTTTGTTCAGAGTATTCTGCAGTCTCCTGCCATTTTATACCAGCTTGAGTCTCCCTCAGCCCAGTTATCCTCCCAGATCCATTACAGCTATGATCCCTTTCCACAAAGTCAGTTTCATATGCTTCCAGATCATTCCCATTATCATACTTTGAACAAAGGAAGTTTGAGTCCACCCACTCTCCTTGCCCAATTGTCCCCCCACAGTTCGGTCAGTCCTGCCATCAGTACTATCACATTTCGGTTCTCCACCTCGTGCTCCTGTCAAGGAAACATCATTGCCTCGATCGTTGCAGGTCTCCCTCTGTCGACGACAGCACCTCTATTCCAGAGGATAGGCCCAGAGGTCCCTACGCCTTGGACTTATCACTATCTGTGGTAAGTGCCTACGGATCATTCTGAGAGGAGTCATCATTGCCTCTCTGAGTGCTTGTTTCTCACATGCTCGAATTCAGCACCTTGATCGCATCGTCGAGAATCGCGTAGGGTTACATCCTTTACATTATTTGTCGAAGACCCCAGATTTCCCCCGACTCTAGCACATTGGTGAGTCACTTCGGAACACCCAGTTATATGTTCCCGTGGATGTCCAGGCTGCGTTAGGCGTTTGTATTCGGAAGCCATCCAGATATCTGCTTCCTTGAGTACCCATTTCAGTTCCAGCTCAGTGTACCATCGAGATTATTGCTCCCAGTCATTATGGTCTAGCAGCTCATCAGTTCCTCTGGTACCCCAGTCAGCTACACTGTTGATGTTCCAGTGCACCAGTTCTTCAGTTCCCACATGACTAGCTCAGCAGTATGTCCCAGATTTTGTGTCCCCTCTGGACTCTTATGATGTACACAGTGGCTATGTATCTTACAGGTCCCCCTTTTCGGGCCTCACAGTTCTGTTTATGTAGCTTGATACGAGCATGGGTATGCTCGCCTCGTCCATATATTGAGATTATTCCTCAGTCAGTATTTGAGGTCATGTATATTTCAGGTCCCCTTTTTGGACCCCATTGTTTATGTTATGTTATATCCTGATACGAGCATGGGAATGCCCGCCTCGTCCATATGATCAGATGATTCCTCATCCATTATTGAGGTTATGTACTTTTAGTTCTTGCAGTTGTTCGGGATCGTTGTTTCGGGCTTCAGTTTGTTTCTTCTCTTCTCTCCACACCCCAGGAAAATCATTCATGACTTATGATGTCCATCGGCCATACGATGAGCTCCTGCCCTCGCACATCAGGGGGCAATCTGTTAACACCCAAAAAGTGTTCACTACCTCATCTACCACATTATATGGCTCATTTGTCCATTTTCCTACCATATTTCCCTTAAAATCCCAAAAAATCCCATTAAAAAGCCTCCATAAGGCCTAAAATGCCTCCAAAAGGCCACAAAACCCTTAAAATAGCCTCAAAAAGGTTAAAAAACCCATTTTTCCTCCAAAAATATCCAAAATTCCTCTAAAAATAGCAAAAAACCCCTAAAAAGGGAAGAAAAATATAAAATAATGAGGAAAAGGAGGAAAAAACCCTATACAGCTGCCCTAAACCATGTGTTTCCCAAAACCATGGGTCAGCACTCCACCACCAAAAAACTATAAATAGGTGATGGAGATCCCTTATTCCACATCCACAATCAAGTATACCCTTACTCTGCCAAAATCTCTCTCGAAACCCTAGTTCACCATTGAACTACTTTCACCTTGAGAGCCACTTTTGGCCCATTTCCACCATTGGAGAAAGAGAAGGAGCACATTGGAGCTTGGAGCAACCCTCTTGGACATTGCAAGGAGCTTCATCAACCTTCACATTGAAGGTAATATTAATACAAAACCCTTTTTTACAAATTGTTGTTTATTTTTCATGCACATGTTTTAGATTAGTTTATATTTCTGTTTTAGCTTAATTATTTACATTTACTGAACTGCTACTAAGGAGTCCATTCTCCTTAGTAGGTGCTCATTTGCACAAGCTAGGGGTAAGACCCTAGCCACAACTCTCAGGGATTCTCTAACTTCTCAAGGATCAATATAGATATATCTTTCCTTCACAGGGTTAGTACACATCGCATTCATTACCAAAAACAATGGAGCTCTATCATACAACATCACATATAAAATGCATCCACAGACTTAACTCACACATCTATCCTATGCAGGAATTACAAGCATTCGTTCCTGCAATACAAGATAAATACACACAATGGATTCAGCCTGTTACTCAGGCCTGTACATGACTTCATGTCAACCATTCATATAACCATACATACAACAATTCCATGACTATACAAGCATTTATCATAATAATGAAACCACATCATTTACCATAACAGAATACTTATATTTGAATTCCGAAGCAACTGGCTAAGTGAGAGCAACGTTCCACCCAACCTTAGATCTCTGTCCAGCCTATACTCTTTCGGCTGAGAGATCACCCCCGAGCTGGGCAGTGTATCCACTAAGGAGGGCTAGTAGGTTCTCTCACAGTCAAGGCTCCATTCACATGCTAAACCAGTTTGTAGTTGGGTTTACCAAGCATTCCAGGGCACCTACCCATGCTAAGCCAACCTACAGGGGTTCTTCAGCACACAGGGATAACAAGGAGGTATTGCTAAACCAGTGAGTTCAACCACAGAACTGTAGACATCTCAACACTCAGTTGACCTGGCACCCACAATACCTACCACATCCAACACAAGGAAGGCCTACTGCACAATCACACAGTCTCTCAAGGCATCTTCCCTTCCAGTGATATTCCAGGATGGGCATAGAAAGGTCCAGTCACTAGTTCATTGAGACTATAGCCTTCATTGAGTTTCTCTAGCAATCCAACCTTTCTCCCGCAGTTTACAACAAGACATATTTCGGCTTGGGATTTCCCCACAGTTATTCTGCGCAAACCGTTCTGCAACCTTCCCTATTGAATCTGCCCGTCGCTGCACCAGGTTTCTACACACAGGGTGTCATGGATGCTCATTCTTGGGTAGTTCTCACACACAGGGGCACGCCACTTACAGGAAAACACGCAAGTGAATCCTCTGCGAGGGTTAATGGTCTCAATAGTGGTAGCGCGAGCGTTCCCAAAACAGGGAACTGAGAGTGCGTGAGTCGTTAATGGATGAGTGTGTCTGAATCTCGCCCCCCCCAGTTCACAACAGGCTCTGCGAGTTTTTCCCAGGTATTTCGATGCCTTCACGCACAAGTGATCAGAGCCATGCCCTGCCATACGAAATCGCAGGCATGCTCCATACTCCATCAGATTCAGCAGTTGGTTCCCAACCACTCTCTGAAATCGCATTAATGTCAGTAGGGAGTTCAAATGGGTTCTCAGTCAGACATGTGGCAACATGGTAAACCAATCCCAAACCCCCTCACCTCTCCCTAGTGGATACACCCAACACCCTTCTCATTCGTTGCCTCCTTAGCCACCTTCTTGGTTATTTTATTCATTCAGTAATAATTACATCATTTACATTCTTCATGGCTTAGCAGCCCATGAATAATCAAACTGCATCAATACTTGCCTAAGCAATAAACCGAAACATCCACTAGTGGGGCCTTGGCCTTGAGCTCCACACTAGGGAAATTACACATACTGTACATAAGCAGTATTTACATCAAGGGAAAAATGGGGTATTACATGCACCGACTAAATCAAGAAACTTGTAAAAAAAATGTAAATATTTCATGTCTTTACTCAGTCAAATACAAATCTTAAATGTATACAACTACATTTTTTTTCTTCTAGAAATTCCAAGATGGGGACATCATATTTGTTTTGTTGAACCATTGTAGTTGTTGTACCCTCTCTTTCTGTTGATTGTGTGGGCATGCTCTCCCGTACCATACTTATGGTATGCTGATTATCAGGGCATGGAGGTCGCTAGAGAGGGGCATCATCTGCAAAAACCAAGACAATTACATAGATATAAATGCGTAGTTATTATTGAGATACGTATTTCATTATTTCCAATATCATTACAATAATCTTTACCTGTTGTTTGACTAGCTGAGACAACTAGAGTGTTCATTGGTTCTGCCATTTGTTCCTCTCCCAGTTGAGCATGAGCAGGTACATGCTCTGCCATTCACATAAGAAAATTTATTAGTACACGTCATCAATTATGGATTTAAAATCATATTAAATACTTTTGTTTTATAGCATACATACCTAAATGGCTAGGCTGCTCGCCACCACCATGAGGTAGCTCCCCACCATCATGTGGTACCTGTTCAGTACCGCTACCCTCGCTGCTTTTGTTTCTCTCACCCTGAAAACAAAAAAAGACATTTATTTTTTGATGTAATCATTCATGAATATATTATACACAAGTACATTATAATGATGGATTTATTGATTTTATTTACCTCTGTGTGCATCAATGAGGAAATTGGGGTTTGCCCCAATCTTTTTCGACGTTCCAGCACATGTTGAAAAATGTACTTGAAGCCGAGCCTCAAGTCTTTTTCAGTGGCTGCCTCTTGAAAAGCATTTCCCTGCATGCATACCATCATGAAAATTGCTTGTGATAAATCAATTATTTGTTCGCTATAGTTAGAAATTTTTTGGATACAAATAATGATCGTTTGATTTTTACAATTCGTGCCCTTAGTTTCTGATATACACCTTGGCCCAGTTTGTGTTGCCCATGTTTTCTACTCTTTCCTTTGTCGCTTTAGAGGCGTTGAGGAGCCTATGAAAGGTTGCAAATATGTTAGATATCGCAACTTAAATATATTTAAAAGTAAAAAAAAATTGAACATTTCTCATTGAAAATATGATATGTGTCATACCTTCTTGAACCGATTGTCCAAGTATTTCCTTGTTTTCTCAATGCCTTCTCCTTTGCATCATCCATGAGCGCCTTCCACTCCTTATATGGAACCATCGGAGGACGCTCATACTTATGGTTAATTTTCAAATTGTCCCTATAATCTTCCTTGACATATTTCAAATTTAAGCCAGTTGCTGCAGTGACACCTTTTCTATTGAAGGTATCACTAAACAAGTTGACCATGTGGTTCATCAGATCATATTTCAATTTGTCATTTTGGGCATTCCATCGTGTATGAATGGTGGGCCCAAAAATCTCCAACGCCTTCTCATGCAGGTTCTTATAAAAAACATTATTTCCTGCAAAAAAATATGATCATTAATTAAAACTAATTTGAGGTATGTGGCTTTGAATTACATGAAAAAAAACACTGAATAAATTTAATAATACCTGCAATCTTCGGTATATTGATTGGAACAAAGTCTTGGTCCACCAAGAAGCTAACGGGAAATGATCCCCTGCTAACCATACGTACTGCGCCAGGATAACAACTTTCACATTCGATGCTACTGTCCTCTCTAACATCCCGTGAAGTAGTAGTGGGTGAAGGGCCCTGTTGATCTCCAACATCCGGTGAGGTCGTAGCATCTAAAGTTCCTTGTTGGTCAGGAGAGTCAAATAGCCTATTTGGTATGGTAGATTGACGATGTGTTGAACCATCACTACTACCAATACCAACTTGTACAGCCTGTACTCGATGCACGGGTGTTATCTCCAAAAATTCCTACAAAAAGAAAACTTCAATTGATTAGATCATATCAAAAAAAGAGAACTAAAATAACATAAATTAATATAGGTCATATTTCGTAAAATATTTCAAAGATGCCACTTACCCCGTATTGTTCTATTTTTTGCCTCAAGTCATCAATTTTTGCTTTGATTTATTCAGACCTTGGTCTGATTACAATCAGTCTAAGAAGTTCTTGATTGCACTTTTCCAAAGCATTCTTTACAGTTTCCATTGGGTCAGTTGAATAAAATATATCTTCCTCAGCGACCACCTCATCATCCTGATGTGGTGTGCTCTACAAACATCAATCAATAAAAGTAGTTAATTTATTTTTATCATTACAAAAATTCACGTAAAAAAAATAAAATGCATATAATAACAAAACTAATTACTTTAATAATGTTTAGGTACTATTACGCTATCATTTAGCTGATGCGACACCATTGGTGACTTCCCACGATCACCCTGCCACAATACAAGAAGCAAGACATATTCATTATATCGAAAAGTAAAAATTGAACCATGTATAATAAATATGATTAATGAAGAAAAAATTTATTGTTAATATGACAGTCATGTTTACCTGACCAGAAGCTGCAGGTGTGCTCTGAGTACCCCCATGCCACAATACAATAAGCATGATATCATCTTGAAATATTGAGCTCATAAACATAAAAAAGGTCAAATGTTGACAGCTGTAATATAATCATGAATTGTGGTTACTATTACATTGATGATATTAGGTACTATTATGCTAACATTTACCTCATGCGACACCATTGGTGACTTTCCACGGTTAGCTTGTGGCATATGGCCACGATCACCCTGCCACAATATAAGAATTAAGATATTAAAAATGAAAATTACATATTTAACCATGTCTCTTAAACATGATTAATGAAAAGCATGACATATAATTAACCATGTGTATATTATAAAAAGCATGACATAAATAAATTTGTTGCAAGAGAAAAATAATAAGTCATTGATCAAAGGTTGAGTTAAATGTTGTATAAGATAATTACCCCCATAATAGAAACCCCCACATCTATTCGATTCAAACCGTAATCGATCAACAACTCTTCACCTCCAACTATTGATTTTGTTGCACATACGAATACACGATTTCCTTCATGCCCCTCAAATATGCAATTAGGTAGATTATGTGTTGTCCCTGGTCATGCACTATTTATAAACCCTGTGATATTTCCAGAAACAATAATTTGCTGCCACTCCGTATGTCCAGATACTTCGCGTATATTGGACCAAAAAAAACCAGTCATTGTATTTGTAGCATGGTATGACATACTCCATCAATTCGGTTTCAGTGCCATATTTGACCTTTATGTCATCCATGGAAAATAACCCCAATCCATGTAAAGACGATGGAGCAATGAGATAAATCCTCCCATTGAGGAAGAAATCCGTGTCCACTTGGGGTAGCTCCTTGGGTATCCATCATTTGACAAGATGTATATACCTTAGGGGAAACTCAATGTCACTTATGCTCTCATTATCATAATCACATGATCCTCCTTCAGAAAGAAAAACTTCCATGCGTCTACAAAATTTTCTCCTTACCTTTTCACCTCTAGTTGATCTTGACTTGTTTGATCTTGTAATCGATGTCTCACTTTCAACCTCTTCTAGTATATCTTCCTCACTTGAGGTATATAGATCTGACAAGTACCTATTTGGTGGTACCTACAATCATTAAAATGAGACAACATGTTGTAGTTGAATTTTCAATACTGAAAAACATCATTCATGGCTCTTGCTCTTGCAACAAAATAAAGTTGGGAATAGTAACGATGCTAACAAGGACTAGAGTAGTAAATTGCAATGAATAAATCTGATTGGGCTACATTTTCTTTAGGGGGGGGTGCATTCTTATCTTCATATGTATTAGATTGCATTGAAATTTCATAGTATTCTTGGGTCAGGTGAATGGTATTGCATTCATCATGTGGCCAATTCATTTATTCACAACTAATGGATATGCTTTAAGTTCTTCACAACTCTATGACTCCATTTCACTTGGCCTTTTGAACATAAGCATTTTACAATTATTGTTTTTTCATTACTTTTTTTAATCGTTGTATATCTTATCTATATTTTCCCATAAAATAAAAGGGTACCATGATACCAAAACATTTTGGAGGTGAACACAATTGTAAATCCTTTTCTTAATACCATTTATTTTATTTTTGTTTGGCAATGGCATATCATGTGAGTGATGAGTACAGCGGTTGACAATCTTGATATGGTCCACAACCCATTTTTCAATTAGGCTAGGTAAATATTCAATAACATGTCCAACCACTCTATAATGAACACACCTTACCCTACTAGGATGTGGACAATATGTGTAGATATGTTCAATCTCATAATAGCTATAGAATCAAATATGTCAAATGGGATGCTATAGGTCCTAGTCTGTCTCCATAGGGATCTCTGACCACCTTCCCATATGTCTTCAACTTTATTTTGAACATAAGATGAAAATACAACCTTTTAAATTTAATCATTGTTGGTTAGATGATGACAGGTTTCAATACTTGGTTAAAGGTCTTAGAGTAAGCCTTTGGTCCAAAATGAAGCTTTTATTTCCCTATTCCCTAAAATAGGCCTCAACAACCACATAGATCTAGATCATTAGCTTCTTAGTTGGATATGGGCATCATTAAGAGATTTTTCATACTGACATGAGTCTTGGAGCCTTAACCATGGTTAAAGGTGGAAAACAAGGATCGTGGGATCTAAATTAATATTGTAAGGATCATAATCCATTAATGACACATTGAATCACCACACGCACTTGTTAAATGGAATCTTTGCTTTTTGAAAGAGATACGAGAAAAAATGGAAATGTTTAGGCATAAGGAATTGGTCTCGATACATTGACACTATAGTTTCTATGTCAAACACACATCACATAAGAAATTTCGTAGAAATTTACATTTTTAGGGAAAAAAAAGTTGGGTTGGAGGTTCATGCTTTAGTGGTTAAGGTTAAGGTTGGAGGGGTTAGGGGTTAATGACAAAGTTGACTAGTTTTTAATTCCCATTGATGATGGTTTATTAAAATAAATCAAATTCATTCCATCACAAAGTTGGGTATTATTTATTGCATCCAAACATTATTTAGGTGCAAAATTGATTTCATTATATAAATAATCTAGTTTTAGAACATCACATCCCCTTATGAATACCGTTATCCACTACATACAAAAGTTACAAGTTGTCAATGTTTTCATAAGAAGGGGGTTGGTTGTTGTAGTATGGTGGTGAAATTAACATAGTAGAATCATTTGAAGCTTTACTATTATAGTTTCAATGGATATCCTTATCATTTTTTAATATTCAAATTGACACTTTCATGATTTAGTGGGGTTTTCTTCTATTTTTAACCCTTACAACCCTAACCCTAACCCTTAAAACATTAACCCATAAAACCTATAGGGATAAGTTCATGGCTATTTGTGTAAATAAACAATGGTTAGTAGTGAGACTAACAATGAAAAATCCTTTAAGTGTAACCAGACTACAACTAAATTTGAAATTCAAATTTGATATGTCTACTAAATCACCAAACTGGCCTCCTTTAAAATAGACTGCAAAATAGGGTTATGCAATCAGCCATAAAATTGAATTAACCTCATAAAATTATTTTAAAAAAGACAAAGAAATACCTGGATGATAATGACAAAAATGCAAGACTCTGAAATGGGTTTTTCACTAAACAAAAAGACTATTTGTGAACGGGTGAAGTTGCTGCAATGAAGCGCCTCATGTTGCTCATTAGCATGTCCTGAGCAAGATGGATAGAATAGGTATTATTGATCCACTTTCTCAGTTTCATCTTTTTCCACAACCCAATCCACCAAAAATTTATGTCTGAGTCATCGAAGATGAAAAAAAGAGACAAAGGAACACAAACTGGCTTAGTGGTAACGAGGCGGAGAGACAGAGAAAATCACGTGAAATAGACGCAAAGAGGGTCAAATGACGCCATGTATGAAATTCCAAACCCTAGTCCGCGCAACGCATTTACAAACCCCCAAACACTCAACAAAAGTGCTCAATGTGCTCTACAGAGAAGGAATTAATTCATTTCCAAATGGCCCTAGTATACGCAATGCATTTCCAAATCCCCAAACACTAAAAAAAATGTGCTCAATGTGCTCTGCAAAGAAGGAATTTTTATGGATTAAGTGTTTTGGTTGATGCTTGAACTTACTGAAGACATCTCGGTCTCCTTTCCAGTGGTCTCAATCTCCTCTGGGCGCAGAACTGGGCGTAGAAGTATGTGGGATGATGATGATGATGATGAGGATGAGGATGATGATGATGATGATGATGATGATGATGATGTAACATGCTAAATAAAAAATGACAAAACTAAATAATTTAAACATAATACATTATGCAAAAAGATATACTCACATACCTCCTAGATTCCAACATTGCTACAATGTCATTGATATTCGTCTTCATTTGACTCAACATCTGTATCATCATTTGGTTCAAAATCACTATCATTGAAAGGATCGCTCATATCAAAATCATCATCAATGTCATTTTTTGTTATATATTCATCATCAATATCATCATTGACTACATCATTGTCTGCTACATCATTTGGATGATCAACTTCTTGATCGGATTCTTCATCTGACACATCTACGTCGACGACCAATTGCTCCTGATCTGCATCACCTTCTTCTTCAACATTGTCTTCTTCCTCTGCATTATACTTGACCGGTATTCCTCTTGGATCATATCTAACAATGTATGACCAACCTACTTTACCTGGCACCTCTGAGTAAAATACCTGCTCACATTGAATTGGAAGAACATAAGGGTACCCGATTCAAGTGCCCTTGTATTAACCATGGTAAATCCATTGGCATGCTCAATAACAGTTCTTTTGGGATCACATTCATTCATTCGTAGCCTGTACCATTTGATCTCAAACATAACTATTTTAAAGGAATTAAAGTCACACTCAATTATATCTTCCAAATAACCATAGTACCTATTTTTAGATACTTCTGGATGCTTGTCATTTCTAGAGGAAACATTAGTGACTTAAAAAACTGCATTTATCCCACAATCAAATGTTTTCTTCTTGTCATCCAACTTTTTGATGCGAAATTTACGACCAAGGCAACACATAGCCTTGTGGTGTATCAAATGCATCATTCCCGACTCAGTAAATAAATATATAAGAAGAAATAAATGAAAGAAATGCATTGATACAATGGGAAACAACGAAAAAATGAGCAGTGTAAATATACTTTCCTTTTTATGTTTTAAACCACATGCTAAATCAATTTCCCTTTACATAAGTTCACCGAGATATTCTTCTCGATAACGATGCACTGTTTTAATCAATTTACTAACCCCTTCCCATGATAAGGTACCATAGAATTCTATACATATTTCTATCCATTCCTCCATCCAATCAAGATTGTTTGCAATGTATAAATGTAGTGCATCCCACACGCGACCGACTATATGAAAAAATAACAATTAAGAATTGTAAATTAGCTATCATTAAAGGCAATTAACTTTACCTTAAAATATTGATGGAATAATAAAAATTACATGAGTATTACATATATATGAAATTGAAAAATTAATTGTATAATAAATTAAATCGATACCATTCAATTACCTTTCACTTTCCTCATTCTACCTTTCTCCAACAGGACCTCCCCTTAAATTTGTTGATGGAGTTGACATGCCAAATGCGGGGTAGATTGATATTTTTTGCCAAATTTGGAAGATACTGACTAATGCACACCATGGATTGATATACCATATATCTGCACCATAGAACCCCCAGGACGTGATCTTTGTCTAACAAAATCCTTCAATGACTTCAAATGCCTTTCCACCATCCACATTGACCTTGAGTTTACAGGTCCACACAATTCAATCTCCTCAACTTGGTGTATGAGATAGTGTTCTTGTGCATTGAAAAATGCTGGAGGTAAATACTTTTGCATTTCACACATTAGACGAGGAATTTATCTCTTCCAACACCTAATATCTTCTTTATGTATTTCTTTAGATGAAAGCCACCTACAAAAGATGCAAGATAATAACAATGATCAACAAGATTGAGGGATATATAATAAAGTTCCAAGCTGTAAAACACAATATGTCAATAAGCTATGTCACAAAGAGAACAAACATTTTCATGCATATACATTGTTACTTACCTCATGTATTTACCAAGATCATGTATAACTTGTTTTATGTTGTCGTCAAAGCTATCTGGGAGAGATAGAGGTAGAACGCATTGTAGAAAAAGGAAAATCATTATTTAATGTTTCCAATTACGAGAGAACAATTACTAAAAAGATGTACTAAATGGAAATTATATACGTAAATAATTACCTTAATGAATGTATGCCAGTCATGAGTTCTAACACTGCGAAAATCACCTTTTTTTCATTAAGATATTTTGTATGTTCGACGAAAACCCCATCGGAAACCTTATTTTCTGAATGACCTCTTTTATAGCATTTCTTTGTTGCTCTGTCAATAACCATGGAAGACTAATATTTCGGTCCCCATCTCCGGCATTGGAAATAATTACACTTTGCAATGCGTGATTGGCTTCTACAACATCACTACAAATTTTTCCAATTTGATCTTTGTTAGACCTTCCATCTAATATCCGCCATATCATTTCTGTTACATTCTTCCTGATATGCATTGTATCGAACAAATGAGCTATTTGTAGGTGCTTTTAGTAAGGAAACCTACTGAACTGTATGGGATAACTCTTCATTCCTTGTGGAATCCCATTCATGCCTTAAAGACATTCATTAAACATAAACTAAAACAAATTAACAATAATTCATGACACCCATGGTATAGAAAATTCAGTAAAAATATAAAAACCATAATATTACATGTTTATATATGCTACATATACAATTTGCATACCTCGATGATTTCTATTATATTCCAACTTCCATAGGTGAGGTGTCATTCTTCATGGTTTCTTTCCATTCTCTTCTTTACCATTGAATTTTGTTTTCTCGGTAGTTCAATACCTATGGTTCTTAGGGAGGAAGTGCCTGTACTCATCAAACACCTCCTTTGCTAAACTTCTTGAACGACGAGATTTTATCCTAGGACTACATACTGGACATGCAAATTTTCCCTTTGTTTGAAGACCTGCAAGATATATGTATTAATGTTATAGCATCAAAAGATTATTAATTTAAAAAAAATGCATGATATTTACCTTAAAAACATATAATTTTAACGACGTGCAACAAAAAGTTACATACCACAAAAATGTGTTAACCCGAGAGCGTCATGAATTGTCCATGCAAATATTCCATGGAACTGAAATTGTTTCTGCCTTATTGGTTTGGAGATGTCATACATAGTGATGCCAACCCATAACTTCAATAGCTCATCGATAAGAGGTTCAATATATACATTCATATCTTTAACTTGGTACTTACCTAATTGATCATTCAATATACAATATTGCTATTTAGTTATGTTCCCAATATATAAAAGGTGTTCTCATGCAACAATTAAACAAAGAAATTAATGAAATAATATAATTACTTTAAAAAACATACATGGAATAATCATTGCCAACATTGTGTGCTCTCTCTTTATCGTCATCCAAGGAGGAAGGTTATTGTTTATGAGAAAACCAAGCCACACTAAGTAAGTAGAATGAAACTCACCAAATGAATTTAAACCACCAGCTGCAAATGGAAGTCTAACATTACGAGGTTCATATTTAAAAATTGGCCATTTTTCTTTGATGTTCTTCAATGCAGAACCATCTGCAGGCATTCGAAGAACACCATCTTCACTTCTGTTCTTTGCATGATAATCCATAAACTGTGCTATACTTTGGCACTTGAATAGTAATTGGAAACATGGAATTATGGGAATATAACGAAGAACTTTGCGAGGCACCTTTTTTGTTACTTGATCAGTTTGATATCTATTTATTTCACATTGTGGGCATTTTTTTTCTGATGCATACTGTCCATAATATATAATATGATCATTAGGACATGCATCAATATCTTGATACTCCATTCCAATTTCTTTCGTAATCAAGAATACCTCTGGACATGTGCGTGGTAAATTATTTGATGGTGGTAATAGAAATTCACCCAACAATCTACAACATTGACAAAAAAAATGAAATGTAAACAATATAAGTCATAAATATTTCATATCCCTAATTTACGAATTGATTAAATGACGCAAGGATCCTTCGCAAAGGTTCTTGCTTAACAATTTCACACAACACACACGTTCACATAAACAAGATGTAAACAGGATGCCAGAAGCTGGCTTATATTACTTCTACCGAAACGGTTACATTGCAAACTGCAAGGAATGGAAATAACTAACTATTGTCGGCCTTAACCAATTACAATACATAAGTAACTATGTGCTATCTCAGTGTGTCGACCATCACCCTCTCCTGGTTCACTGCAGAACTCTGAGCTATGGCTTGATCTTCTTTGCGCTTGGAAGATGTGTGATTGTTCTCTCCAAGCTGCAAATATTCTCCCTGAACGCTGCTCTGTGCTAACTCCAAAATGGAACTCTCTCCACTCTCTGTTCCTGCGCACAAGTCTTCTACTCTACTGCTGCTGTTCCCGAGATCACTCTGACCCCCGAGATCACTCCGATTTCCTTGACCATACTATCTTTCGTTGGCTTCCTTTTGGATCCCAAGGCTTCGCCAGTCCGCACCTTCCTCCTCACTTGGATCATATCCAAACCTGCCAGAGTCGCGGTTCGACAACATGTCGCCCGTCGACGTCCCTGCTGCTACCTTGTTATCTGTCGATATTTGATATGTCAACTCTCGACCTTCCGCACCTTATTTCGATATGCGTATCTCTGCTCCTGCTCAACTTATTTACTTCGACAACGAATCTGCTCTTTCACACCAGTGGTTGTCGGAAATCCCTCTGGTCAGCCTCCTTCAAGTCGATCATCTACGACTGCTCTGCCTAGGCCCCGATGCTCATGCATCAGACTCCCCAGGTGAAAAAGAACTCGACTGCTCCGTCAGTATCCTGAACTCTTCTTCGGAAATGCATGTCACCTCCTACAACTCATCATCCTTCCATCGCACTATGTATTCCTTCTTTCGCGAACTGCGCATACGCTCAACTTCACGTTCCTCTATTACTTTTGTGATTTCTTCTTTCGGTCGATCTGGAATTTGCACTATCCAGTTGATCTTCGACACTTCTGCGCTTCCACTGCTTGAACATTCTTCAAACTTGTACATATCTGAGACATTGAACGTTGGTGAAATGCTCAAGTCATTCGGCAGCTCCAACACATAAGTGTTGTGCAAAATTTTCTTCAGAATCTTACATGGTCCAATCTTCTTCAGCTTCAGCTTGTTATATGTCCCTATCGAAATTCTCTCTTTCCGCAAATGTGCATAGACTAATCTCCTTTGCTGAACGACTGTACCCTCTTCTTCCTATCGGCTCTTAACTTGTATGACGCGTTACTCTTTTCTATGCGCTTTCGCACATCTTCATGCACTTCTTTCAAGCGCTTTGCAAATGATTCTGCATCCGCGCTTTTCTTGATTTATGTCGGTAACTCAACCAAATCCACCACTCCATGTGGGATTCTTCCCTAAACAATCTGGAATGGGCTCAACCCTGTCGACCGATTCACAGAATTGTTGTATGCAAACTCTGCTTGCGCCAACATGTTCTCCCACTGCTTGGGTCTATCGGCCGTCAAACACCTTAGAAGGTTTCCCAAATTTCTATTCACCACCTTGGTCTATCCGTCTGTCTGCGGATGATATGCCGAGTTAAAATACAACCTCGTGTCCATTTTCTTCCATAGGGTTCTCCAGAAATGTCCCATAAACTTGGTATCTCTATCCGATGTGATACTCTTCGGCAACCCATGCAATCTGACTACCTCCTTGAAGAATAGTACAACAATGCCTGTGGTGTCACTTGTCTTCTGACACAGAATAAAGTGTTCCATTTTCGAAAATCTGTCGACTACAACAAATATTGAGTTGCTTCCTTGTTGCGTCTTCGACAATCCTAGCACAAAATCCATGCTCAGGTGCTCCCATGGGGTATCCGGTACAGGTAATGGTGTATACGATGCCGTATTCTGACTTCTTCCTTTTTCCAACGGGAAAAATCTACATTGTTGAACCCACTTTCTGACATCTCTCATCATTCCTAGCCAATAATACTTCTCTTCAACCAATGCCCTGGTCTTGTCGATGCCAAAATGACCTGCTAATCTGCTACTGTGCAAATATCGGATTAGGTTCTCCCTTATGGATCCTCTGGGAATACACAATTGTTGTCCCTTGACTAGGTATCCCTCTTGGATAAAATAATCCAAGTATGGAGTCCTTTCGACACTCCATGGTTCACGACAAGCCTCCCATGCTTTCGTAAAATCCTCGTCGGTCGCATACTCTGCCTTCACCGACTCTATACTTGTTGCTTGAACTGTCGTTGTGCTCAATAGTGAAACTCTTCGATTCAGCGTGTCAACAACCTTGTTTGACTTGCCCGACTTATGTCGCAACATGAAGGTATATCCCTGCAGGAATTCAACCCATTTCATGTGCCGCTGATTCAATTCGGCTGTGTATTCAGATACCTCAGTGCTTGGTGATCTGTGTATAACACAAATTCCTTGGGAAACAAATAATGCCTCCATTTCTTCAATGCTTTGACAATAGCATAAAATTCCTGGTCATAGACCGAATATTTCCGCTTTGCATCATCTAACTTCTCACTGAAGAATGCAATTGGTCGGCCCTCCTGGCTCAACACTGCTCCAATTGCCATTCCACTCGAGTCGCAATAGACTTGGAAAAATTTGTCGAAATCTGGGAGTGCTAACACCGGGCTCTTAGTGACCTTTTCTTTCAATTTGTTGAAAGCTCCCTAGGCTGCTTCCATCCATTTGAACTCCCCTTTTCTCATGCACTCTGTCAAAGGTGCACAAATCCGACTGAATCCCCGAATGAACTTCCTGTAGAAACTGACAAGTCCATGGAAACTCCTTACTCCAGTCGTACTTGTCAGTTCCGACCAATCCAATATTGCCTTCACCTTTTCTGGGTCCATCACCAACCCTTTACCCAAGATTACAAATCCCAAGTACACCAGTTCTTCCTTCATGAAGAAACACTTTTGCAGGTTCACCATCAACTTCTCTTCCTGCAACTTCTGCAATAGTTGTTGAATGTGCCCCAAGTCATCTGTCTTGGTTCGACTAAATATCATGATGTTATCTAGGTATACTATGACAAATTTACCCAAGAATGGTTTCAATACCTCATTCATCAATCGCATCAATGTATTGGGTGCATTAGTCAATCCGAATGGCATGACTAACCACTCATACAACCCTTCCTTCATCTTGAATGTTGTTTTCCATTCATCTCCTTCTCTAACCCGAATTTGGTGATAGTCGCTCTTCAGGTCTACTTCATGAAGTACTTCGCTCCACTCAGAAAATCCATCAAGTCGTCCATCCTAGGCAATGGAAATCGATACTTGATCGTGATCTTGTTGATAGCTCTGGAGTCTGTACACATTCTCCATTATCCACCTTTATTCGGTGCTAATACTGCTGGTACCGCGCACAGACTCAGACTTTCTCTGATCAATCGTTTGTCCAACAACTCCTGGACCTGTTAATTGAGTTCTTGAACTTGTGTCGGACTCATCCTATGCTGTTCTTTGTTTGGCAAACTCGACCCTGGAATCAAGTCGATCTGATGGGATATGCTTATTGTCGGTGGCAATCCCGTCGGTCTCATCGACTACTATGCTTCGAAACTCATCAAGCATCTTTCCGAATTTGACTGGAATCTTCTCCATTGTTTCCTTCTCGACACATGGTCCTTTCGGAATGATAGAAAAACATCCCGACTGCTTTTCCTCCTCCGTGAGGAATTCTTTCACTGAACACATCAGCACTCACTTCTCCCAAAAGTTGCTCTGGCCTTGCTTACCGTCGGCTTTCTCCTCCGGCTTTGGCTTAAGAGTCCTTTGCATGCCATTTTTCCACACTGTGACTATGTTGGATCGACCATCATAAATCATTTTCCGATCATATTTCCATGGTATCCCTAACAACAGATGGCACGTGTCCATTGGGATTACGTCGCATAGTACACTGTCTTCAAATCCCTCGACTATGAAGTTAATTAGGCATTGTCTGGTCACCTTCACATGGTGTCCTTTATGCAACCATGAGATCTTGTAAGGGTGTGGATGTTCTCGACATTTCAACCCGATTCTGTCGATGACCTCCGTCGACACAAGATTATCAGTGCTTCCACCATCAACTATGGTATTGCAAGACCATTCGTCGATTCGCACTTTCGTTCGAAAAATAGCCTTTCACTATGCCGGCTCTAGGTCGTTGCGTCGGTCTTCCTGAACTAATGTTCTCTTGATCGTCAGGTTTTGATTTTTCTTCTTCTCGTCCTCATTGCTATCGGATGCCGATTCTGTCCTCTCGTCAACTTGCTCATTTCTTTGACGTTTGGGCTTCGACTCCTCTGCAGCATGTAGGTTCTCCAGGCATTCATATGCCTTGTGTCCGACTCCATGACACTTGTAACAGATTATGGATGGTTTGTTAGCTCCTTTTCTATCGGATGGACCACTTCGACCATACGTACCTCGACCGCGTGTTTCTCGACCACCGCGTCGGTTCTCTTGCGCTTTCTCTCTTGTCGATGTCCCTTCTGCTCGTCGGTTGTCTTCGACGGCTTCTCTCCTGTAACAGATACTTTATCCTTTCACGGAAATAATATTTGCACCCTGACCAGTCATCCTACCTCTGGTCGCTGTGTATTTCCTCGACAGTTTCTATTCTGCCTTCAGAGCTAACTAGTAGGATTCCCCGACCGCTCTGAATCTTGACATGGTCAACTCGTCTTGAATGGCATATTTCAAGCCATTGACATATCTTGCGACAGCTTCTTCGCCTTTGTCGGTCTGTCTCAACCTTATCGACAATCTATAGAACTCTTCCGTGTACTCTTTCACGATTATGTCTTTTTGTCGAAAGTTCTGCAACTTCCGGAACAAGGAAATCACATAGTCATTTGGAAAGAACTTCCCTTTTAGCTTAGCGACCATCCTATCCCAAGACTTGATTTTCTCCTTTCCCTTCTTGACTCTGTCAGCCTACACATTGTCCCATCACAATGAGGCGTGACCCTTCAACCTCAGACATGCAGTCTTAACCTGTTTAGGATCCTCGATCTGCTTTATGTCGAAGTATTTCTCCATTTCTATGAACCAGTCGATCAAGTCTTCTGAATCCAGACTTACCGAGTAGGTACATACATCTATCTTTGTCCGACCTCTCATATCGGTCGGAAGTTTGATCAGTTTGTCTTCTGGTTCCTCTCCTGGTGCTTCCCGTGCTTCCACTTCTTCGACCTCCTCATCGCTGTGGTCTAACACATCAGGAATACAACCTCGCCTTTGGCTTTCTTTGATTGATGTGAATTCATCTGTCAAAGTTCGCATTGTTCGGACACACTCGTCGAACATCTCACGATCAACTGTGACTACTGCGCCACGCGTTCTTTGTCCAACACCTTGAATGTTAACGCCTCTGTGAGCCATTTTCAACCTCAGTTGAAACTCCCACTCCATCCAATCACAACCGGACTTCAACAAGTCGTGCACAACTCTACCCAACCGCAGCTGGAGTTGTTCAACGCACTTTCTCACTGGATTCACCTCCAATGTTGATACACTTGACGCCTTCCAGTTCACAGGATGCTTCCGCTTTGATACCACTTGACGCAAGGCAAGATGGTATCACCGGATTTCTCCTCGTCAGGATTCACTTTCCGCTTTGATACCACTTGACGCAAGGCTCCTTCGCAAAGGTTCTTGCTTAACGATTTCACACAACACACACGTTCACATAAACAAGATGTAAACAAGATTCCATAAGCTGGCTTATATTACTTCTACCGAATTGGTTACAACGCAAACTGCAAGGAATGGAACTAACTAACTATTGTCGGCCTTAGCCAATTAAAATACATAAGTAACTGTGTGCTATCTCAGTGTGTCGACCGTCAATCTCTCTTCGTTCATTGCGGAACTCCGAGCTATGGCTCGATATTCTCTGCGCTCGGAAGATGTGTGATTGTTCTCTCCAATCTGCAAATATTCTCCCTGAACTCTGCTCTATGCTAACTCCAAAATGGAACTCGCTCCACTCTCTGTGCCTGTGCACATGTCTTCTACTTTGTTGCTGCTGTTCCCGAGATCACTTCGACCCCCGAGACACTCTTCCTCCGTCTGTCGATATGCTCAGATCCTGCAGACCTGCAACTGTCAGTTCCTCTGTCATGCTGCACAATCTATGCCTGTGTTGACATCTGTCACGTGTTCAACCACCTGCAATAACTGCCAACAACTTCCTTAGCAACCCCAAACTATTTCCAAGTACTTTCCTTGACTTCTACGCGTCCTTCTGACACTGCTACAGTAGTCGGTCTTATCATTTCCTTGACCATACTGTCTTTCGTTGGCTTCCTTTTGGATCCCAAGGCTTCTCTAGTCCGCCCCTTCCTCCTCGCTTGGCTCATGCCCAAACCTGTCGGAGTCACGGTTCGACAACATGTCAGTCCTCGACGTCCCTGCTTCTACCCTGTCGTTTGTCGATCTTTGACATGTTGACTCTCGACCTTCCGCACCTTCTATCGATATGCGTAGCTCTACTCCTGCTCAACTTATTGACTTCGACAACCAATCTGCTCTTCCGCACCAGTGGTCGTTGGCAATCCCTCTGGTCGGCCTCCTTCAAGTCGATCATCTGCGACTGCTCTTCCTAGGCCCTGATGCTCCTGCATCATTAACACTAAAAATAGAGGAAAATAGTCAACTTTACATACCTTATGAGATGTGTGAAACAAGTGTTTGATAAACCATTAAAAACCTTCAAGTTCGCCAGCAACAATATAACAGATAGAATATTGGTTGTTGAGCCTTCATAAAGAGGTTCTTGGGACTTCTCGAGTAGAGGAACATCATGAATATCATGGAGGTTTTCCTCATCCAATGGAGAAAATGTGTCTTGGAGCAATCTATTTATCTCATCTTCGCCATTTGTATCAATAACGTCATCTTCGTCCATAGGATCATTAAGAACTCGATCTTCAATATCCTGATCTCCATGTTCCTCACCTTGTAAAGTAGTATTTCTACTATTATGTGGCAAATAGATTTTTGGCGGTGGACATTTAGGGGGCATTGTCTTTATATTTACAAACAATGTAATAATGTTAGTGTATAATATACAACACATATATTTAAGATGATAAAACATTTTGTGAATACATGATCAGTACTATTACAAGAAGTACATTATGTAATGAATAACGTCTTACCAAGGGATGGTATTCATACCCCCCTTCAGCATGCCCCTTCTCCTTACAATGTTTTTAAGCTGTTTTTCTTAAAATTCTTCTCGTTCGCAAACCTTTGCAATCATTGCAAGAACAATAACACTTTCCATCACCCTTAAACTCAACATACCTCTTATTATTTTCTTCCCAAGTATATTTATTTGACATTCTAATAGCCTATAAGAACCAAAACAACTCAATCAATATATAAGTAAATTGAATAGAGTATATATATATATTAAAGGAGACATAAAATTAAAGGACGTGACATGGAAAGTGAAAAATCTAATTAGTAAATGTCCCTCCATATATATGGTCTTTAAAAATAGATCATGTATCTATCAAATTCTAAGCAACAAATCTATATAACCATTAGTATTGAGGAGAAAATGAATAGTCGACTCAATTTATGTATGACCCTACACATTAAAAGAGGCAAATAATTTAAAAATACTAACCTGGAAACCGAAGGAGATCAAAAATTCGATGTGTTAAACCAGTACTGGACTCTTGAAATCACAGAACGAACAATCATCAAAAAAATTGTTGCAACTATAGCAAATAATTTATGGAAATATGTCTTAAGGACATGTATTTATAGATCAATGAGCTTCGCGGTTCCGACGAAAATGCACAACGATCAAATTTCAAAAATAACAAAAAGTCAATGACTGTTACTGTGATAACCGTTGACGTTGCACATGTAAATTTTATCATCGCTATAGTGATGAACTCTTGTATGTCGCTATAGCAACGAAATGTTACTTCCGTTACTATAGAGACGATTACTGGGGGCCAAAACATTTTTTTTCAAAATTTTTATCTGTTTATCCACGAAAGTTTCGATTTTAACTTATTCGTGGCAATATTTCGTGGAACTTTTGAGCCATATGTACTATCCATTACTTGAATTTTCCTTAAACTGACCAATGAATTCGATCCCCCACTACTGGAAAGGGGCTTGGAACACTACTGGATGAAGGGGAAAAGCTTTCAATTTTTGCTTCCTAGTGAAAAAATGACATTGGGGGAAACTCCTGACAAATTTGTGCACATCTGAAAAAATACTAGGCTAATAGTAACCCACTCTAAGGATTTTGTGGGGTGTCGTTTTAGTTGCAAAATGTCCCCCACAAAACCTGAATGAAACTCAACCAAATTTTTTTTAGACTTTGGTTCATCAATGCACCTAAGTATTAATCCATCTGGGTTTCTCCAACCGAGTCCATATTGTGCTATGCAATAATTGGTGGCTTTTAACCTCAATGCTCTTCTCTTACAACCAATTAGGTGATCTGGGCATGTGAGGTTAAGAAGGAAAAAGATGATATCTGAATACCAAGGCTGCTGTTCTAATCTTTGAAGTTCTACTAATACTCTTTGTTCTGAATTACTATTATAACAAACCATTCCAAAGGCCTCTTGATTTACTTGTGTAAACATTTTATCGAGGCCCTATCCTTTGACTAATTTGGTGGGTTTTATTTCTATGTCATATTCTTGAATTTTCGAAACCCACTTACCTCATATGCCTAGAAACTCTTGTTGGGATAGGATATATTCGATAGCCGCATGAGGAACATATCCCACAATCTTTGAATATCCAACATAAGTCCTAAAATGCTTAAGGGACTTGACAAGGGCACATGCTTGCTTCTCCATGGTAGTGTACTTTAATTTTGAATTTTGTAAGGCTCTACTCATGAAAGCAATAGGTTGTTCCTGTTCTTCATTATTCTTTTGAAACAAGACACCAACAATTGTGTCTTCCGAGGCAAAGGAAAATATTTGAAACTCCTTTGAATAGTCTGGACTAATTAAGACTGGAGATTTAGCTATGTAATCCTTTATATTTTTAAATGAATCTATTCCTTCAATTTTCCATTCAAATATGACATCTTTCTTCAACAATTTATGTAATGGTTTCATATGTTCTTACATATTAGGCATGCATATTCTTATAAAGTTGATTTGAACGTTGAAGGATTGGAGGGATTTTAGATTTTGGGGTAAGGGAACTTTCTTGATAGCTTATACCCTCTCAGGATAAATACTAACCCCATCCTTGGAGATGATATGGCCTAACAACTTTCCTTCGTCAACACCAAATATCGACTTGGATGGATCTAAAGAAATTCCAAACTTGCGACATCTTTCAAAAACTTGCCTTAGATGACTGACATGGTCAGATCTTTCTTTTGAAAAAGCTGTCAAATCATCTTGACATATCTCAATGATTTTATGAATTAGCTCTTTGAAGGCAAATTCCATGGCCCTCTAAAAAGGGGCACCTGCATTTAATAAGCCAAAAGGAATCTGTTATCACACAACTTGTAGTTGTCCCTAGTGGTATCCCATCTAGGACGGTAGAGGAGATGGACAACTAAAGAGGTGACCCAAGAGATGCCATGGTTCCCAATGCAAGGTGGGAGTCACGTCAACCAAGGCACTCTTCACTTTAGATCTAGATAAATCAAGACCTAGGGGGAGACCCTATTACCAATCAAAGATGATTGGACCCAAACAAAGGTTCCTAGGGATGAGTTAAAGGTAAGTTACGGAAACCAATGCAAGGTGAAGTGGACCTAGAAATCAAAGTATGGTTGAAGGTGGTTTGAGAGATGATTAGTGTTTCAACCAATCTATGATTTATGCCACATGATGAGCTAAAAATACAAGATCTAGTACCATGTGTTAGACAAGTGGGACCCACTTCCTAGGGATGTGTGAATGGCTCAAATGGGACCCACAAGGTGGGATTTAAGGGATGAAATTGGTACTAAGGGGTATGTAATGAATATATCTATTGATCTAAGTTAAAATTAGGAGTACCCACACATGGGATCTAAGGTTTGGCACAATTCCCAAGTAGTGCGACAGGCCTAAGGAAGACTAGTGCCTTGTTGGATGGACTAATGGAGTCAAAAGATATGTCAAAGTGTAGATTGGGACACCAAGTAGGCAAATCAAGTGGGATAATTGAGATATAATGTTTGGATCTTTCTAGATCTAATGTTTCATGATATGAACCTAAGTGGACCACAATCCCTTGAAGCAAGGAATGCTATCCCCAAGGAAGATCATCACAAAATGACACACTAGATGTAGGTTTCAAATTATGCTCTTTCCAAATCCACAAAAATCTCAACTACCCACGTCCTTAAAGTGGGCAAACTTAGTCACCCAAGGAAGTGCGAATTTGCTCAAGGAGGGATGAAAGGTGGGAAAGGTGTGTCAAAACAAGTCCAATGGCCACCAAATTATAGATCCAAGTAGTTTAGGAAATGATCTATGTGGATCTTGAAAATCAAGGAAATCCAAGGGTTAGATCTTACTAGATATGAGTTTTAAGATGCCAAGTAGTCCAAAATGGGGTTTTAATCCCTTGAAATGTGAAATGATGCCCACAAGGTAGAGATCACCAAAGTAAGAGTCTAGGGGTAGGTTATCAAATATGTAGATTGCAAAACAAGTGGGATCTCACCTACCCATGAGCTAGATCTAACCAAACAAGCCTCTCCCAAGGAAGTGCGATTTGCCTCAAGAGGGCTATATTGCCTTGAAAAGTGTGTCAATTTCAACCCAATCACCACCAAACTATAGATCCAACTAGGGGTGGATGCTATAGAGGTGGGTTCTTAATATCTCTTCAAAAGCAAGGCTAGATCTAAGTAGATCTAAGAAAAACCAAAATGAGGGTTTTGATGAATTAGGGTTTTTATGATCTAGAAATTATGGATGATTCAAAGAAGAAGAAGATCACACCTTTGGAGCATACCTAGATGAAGAGATGAATGCTAGTTGATATGAGGATTACTTTTTCCAAAGATCAAATGGAGAATTTTTGAAGCCCTCTTGCCAAATCGATTTTTCCAAGCCACATATGTGTCCCTCTAACTTGTTAAAACCAACGAGAAAAGCATCAATTAGTTTAACATGTTGAAGGTAGATACAAGCAAGAAAGAGATAAGCAAAGAATAGTTGGTGCAAAGACAAAGCCACTCCCTGTTTAACCCAAAACGTCCTCCTCCAAGCTTGAAGGGCAAGCCTCCCCACCAATTCGCACTTGTTGAAGAAGTCTTCTCCACCTGTAAAAAAGATATGGAAAATATGCAAGATAGCTACAATAGATCCTCCAGTGCAATGAAAAAAAGCATTTACAATCAAAGCAACCAACATCCACTCCAACCCAAGCATGTACTCCAAAAGATAGAAATTTTATTCCAAGAGCCAAGAGCCAAAAATCTCTAGATGATTTTACAATGAGAGGCTCTCTCCTTAAATAGGATGGAGAGAGACCATAATCCTAACCACTTTTTACATGAGTGGCTAAGATGAAAAGATAAAAAGATTTAATCAATGGTTGAGATGAGCTCAACAATAAAATACATGGATCAACCATAAAATATAACCATAGGTGGGCAAAATCGCCCTAGGAGAGGGGATCCCACCAAATCATGATGACAAAATATAACAATAAGCTTATGGTGGGTCCAAGGGGTAATTTTAGCCACCCTTGGTCAATCCCCATAGCAAAATAATAATAAAATAGTCATCAAAGTACCAAATCATGCCTCTATATACAAATCGTGGGCCTTAGGAGGCCTCAGAAATCATCAGAAAATGCCATAAGTGATGGATGTGTGTCCCGATGAAGCTGAAACTACTGGAGAAGGTGCGGAAGACATCCCACTCATCATCACTGATCATCCCATGCCAAAAATTTTCCTCAATATCCCAAATCGAATTCCTCTGTAGCCATTTATACCAACCCAAAACTGCCTCGGGAAGCGTGTACCTGCCCCAAATTGCCTCCTGGAGTGCCTGCGCTGTCAAGGTGAGGGAACCAGTGTGTCCGGGAGGGGGGTAATATGGTGAAAAAAAGTTGCTGGACCACCCCCTCCATCATCAACGCCCTAGGTGAACCCAATAAAATCCAACTCTGCTCTGATAGGGTCTCCGACAGACCAAAACTGCACTAGGACAGCCTGCCGAGGCTCAATCATCACTGTTACTGCCCATAACTGAAAAGAGACTGTCTCATTGGACTCAGAAGGTCCAAAACTATCCAAGATGTGTACTCATACACCATATGGATCTCTGCATGATCATATAATATATCCAATATACCGGAACAGGTGAAATAATAATAATCTGTAAATGATCAAATAATGCTGAAAACCATAAATCATCATCATAAACCTCTATCTGATGCATAGAACCATCATGTACATGTACATAGACCATATATCATCTATCTGTATCATCACAAGGTCCAATAATCTCATGTCCTGTGATTGACCTTGGTCAAACTAAGTTTGACTAGGTCAATATTGACCAAATATAACTCAGGCTATCATTAGAAGCTGCTGCAAAGTGTCAAAGGTTAATGCATGCTCTACAACTCATTCAAATAGCAATTATAACAGAAATTAATCAGTACTAGCGATCTACCAACAAATATATAGTGTTATTAATTATTATTATGACTCAGACTAGACTTTCATGACCATACTCACTTCATAGTTGTGATCAATTTGCTAGTGAAGGGTGAAGGCTAAAAATAAACTGGCTAGTCCAAAGGGTGACTGACTGACTTAACATTGTGACACTTTGGATATGGGAAAGGGAATACACACCATAGTATATAATGAATGAGCAACAACACAGGGAATGGCAGTGTCTCACAAATGGATAAGTTGTTTAGAGAGTGCTTATTCAACTTAGGCATCATGTCTACATCAAGTTGATCCAGGTTCATTAGGATCATTCAATTTCATTTCATAACCCTTCAGATCTCAGGTGTGCTGATAAGCACAAGTAGTTGCAGCTTGCATCCAGGGCATGCTTTCATACATATTGTTATCTCCCAAATTGACCACCGTCTTTTTGGGTGATAGAATGGGTAAAATTTTTATTTCTGTGAGTCTTGGGTTTCAAAATTCGAAAATTTAAGCTTTCAGCAGTTAACTGAGTCTGTGGAAGTTTGCTTAATGGCCGAAAAGGATTAGTTTCCGCAGCTAATATGGTTTGCCAGAATGACTTTAGCCGCCGAAAAAACATATCCATGTGCAAAAACCAAAGATTGCTTCGTACTCATCAAATCATCAAACGAGCCTGTTGTAACTGCCGAAAGGAAGGATTGATGATGCATTGCTTGCTCATTATTATAGTGGATTGAGAAATTGCTGCTGAAACATTTTGATATTCTCGGGCTGTTATGGAATTTGACTGTGAGGAGCACACAAATTAAGAAGGCAGAACTGAAGTTTGATAAAGTCAGGGCGATTTCGCTGGGGAAGTGGAAAGCTAGCAAGGAACCGTTTCAGAGGTGTTTTCATCAGAGCAGTTATCCATTTCAATCGGGAAGAGTCAGCATTCAATCCTAAATCACGAGATTTCAGTATGAGGTTTCTCAAAGCTTCTGTTACAGAGGAATTTTCTGCTAAAATCGTGTGATCTTGCGGGGAAATTTTGACGGCCTTCCCGAACTCCCAATTCAGATCTGCAAGCACCAGTGGATAGCTTATGATATGTAGATCAAAATCGACTATTCGAACATGCAAAACGGACATCGGACGGTTGAGAAAATCGATTTTTTCCAAAGGCAGTTTTTTCAGGAATCCTACAGGTTTCGGCAGCTTAGGCGAGCCCCACAGAGCTCATTAGCTGCCGAAAGGTCTGACTTCCGGCGGCTAAGGCACGAAATCAGCAGAAAGCAGCGTTTTGGGTTTTAATTTTTGAAACAGTTACAGCTTTCGGCAGCTTAGACGAGCCTCCAAGAGCTCATTAGCTGCCGAAAAGGCTGACTTTCGGCGGCTAAGACACGAAATCAACAGAAGAGTTAACTGCCGAAAGCCTGTTTTTGCCAATTTTCTCTAATTTCGCCCATATCTCAGTTTTGTTCGTTGAACTAGCAGAAAGCCGATCAGAATGAATGGATTATAAATTATTTTATCAATATCTTGAGGCTTTTGAGCGAGATTTAAGTCAGTAGGGCACCTTGGCTAAGTTTCACCTTGTTTGGAGGGACCATTCTAGAAATCGACTGCCACATCATCCATCTCAAGTTGCTGTGCGCCCAGCTAAGTTCACCGAGCCTTGAGAGGCTACTACACTTCATCAACCACCGAGCTTTGAAGCGGATTGACACATCAGCAAGTGCCTTGATTCAAGGAATCAGTTCCTATCTTTTGCATTTACTATTCCATGTTGATGTTTTAGTTAACTGAACCAGATCCATGTTTTTAGGATCTGTGAACTATTGTGTAAAGGCTATAAAGCCTGAGAACCAAGTCATTGTGAGAGGTTCGATTTTGGATGGAATAATTGGCTACTGTATTCGGTTTTCCTATGCTAATATAGATCACAGGTTTCCTTCAGCTTCGATATCAGTTTCCATTTTCTCTTTCACTGTATCAGTGTTGTCTAGCTTTGAATGTGAATGTTCTCTTTACATTGTTTAGCTCACAGCTTGATTCCAGTTCCTTGAATGTCTCTCGAGCCCTACTTTGTACTGGTTTGGTTACATGTTTTCTTCATCCACCTTTGATGTTATATGCTGATCAATCGATTCTTGAGGGCACTGTTTCATCTGTTTACATGCTGAATGTCTGAATACTGTACTCTGATTTAGTCATCCCATTGATCCACCTTTTTTCAAAAGACACAAAAAAAAACATATTTTCTTAAGTTACCAGGCATACCTAGCTTATAACCCTAGGTAGTTTCCTGGAGTGATAATAAATTGGCGCCGTTGCCGGGGAGCGAGGTGAGAAGCTGATCTTCCTGGGAGACGACATAGATCTACTCTTTGATGATAGACAAGGGGTAGACATTTATTGGTTATAATCATCTATCTGGCGACTCCATGAAGGACGAATTCAGTGGCGACTCCACAATATTCAGATGTCAAAAGCATTTGCTTCTCTTTTGGCTCGGAGGTTTGCACCTCTTGACTTCTCTTCAATTCCTGGTTTCCCACATGCAGTACCTGATATATCAGAATGGGGAGATTTTTTACCTATTTTCAAAGAGAAGAAAGATGATAATCCTGCGGAACACCTCCTCAAGTTTCATGAATGCATGGACCTATTAGATCTGCAGCATGAAGATGTTCGTATGAAGATGTTCATGTATTCGTTGTATGGTGATGCACGTGTATGGTATTCTTCTTTACCTCCTTCATGTATTTCATCTTTGAAAGACTTTCATAAAGCATTCAATGAGCGTTGCAAAAAGTTCTTTCCAAATGAGCTTTTATTTGATAATTGTTGTCAAGAATTTAACTTGCATAACAAGGCTGAAGATGTAATGAAGGAAAGATCTCTCCATCATCTTTCTAATGATCTTCATGATACTGTGCCTTCTCATCAAGATAAACCACAAATGGATGATAAAGGAGCTGAAGATTCTCCTATTAATAGTATTTTTTATCAATCTGAAGAATTAGTTTCTTTAGATATCCATCATAGGGATCAGTTTTCATCTGAGGTTTATGAAGGTTTGGTTACTTCTGAAATACCAACTGTCCACCAAAGAGATGATCAGAAATGTATGCATGCTGTGGTTAAGGACACTCATAAAGATTATGCTGCTGTAGAAAATACTCTTCATTATGATCAAGAGATCGTTTATCCACATCATGATAGCCATAGTGATGCTTTTGTTATTGCATCAAATGCATCTCCCAACTTGTTGTCATGAAGATAAGATTGTTCCTATTGAAAATTTGAAAAGTGAAGAGCAGATTTTTATATCAGCAAGTGACAGTTTCAGATCTACAGAGATTAAAGAGGACAGTCTACAAAGTCCAGATTTGCAAGGACTGTCCAAACTTCAGTTAGAACACATGAATCATGATCCCGAATGTGTTGATGTTGTAGCAGCATATGTTATGAGCAGCCCATATTTTCCAGACTTGCAGAAAAAGGTAGATCACAGCACGTATGAAAAGAGTGATGGAGACGAGGATCTAAAAGGTCCAGATCATCAATCTGTCTTATGTGTTTCTCCAACAGATCTCGAGCAGCCTGCATTCAACAATGAGATTATTAAAGGCAGTTTTCATCATCTTTTCAATTTACAGTTGGATCAGCAGTTTAATGAGGTATTGCTCTGTGATTTTGATGACCCTATTGCTGTCTATTTAGATTTCATGAGCAGCATAAATTTGAGGATATTTTTATTAAAGGGAGATTGTCTTTATCCTCTGTTCGAACATCTTTTCTGCATGATATGGTTTCCATTGTTTTTCGGGTCAGGATCTAGCATGATGGCATTAAAAAAGTATCTGACATGGCTGCATTGGAAATCCAGTGTTACTTGATCATGCTGCTCCTATTAGTTAGTGTAGGAGTAGATAGGAAAATAAAGCTCTTCTTATGAGCACGTAGATCATTTTCAGTTGTTGTTGAATAAGCAGAACAGGCCGCATGAAAGTTGCAGGTGGGATACAGGTTTGCAGAGGGACCAGCGCTGATGGCTCAATGACTCCATGCCCAATGCTAAAGGCTACTGGAACTACTTGGTTCTGGGATTCTTCGGAACCTCACTGGGAGGATTCCATCCCCGAGTAGGAGCCAGATGTTATCTCCCAAATTGACCACCGTCTTTTTGGGTGATAGAATGGGTAAAATTTTTATTTCTGTGAGTCTTGGGTTTCAAAATTCGAAAATTTAAGCTTTCAGCAGTTAACTGAGTCTGTGGAAGTTTGCTTAATGGCCGAAAAGGATTAGTTTCCGCAGCTAATATGGTTTGCCAGAATGACTTTAGCCGCCGAAAAAACATATCCATGTGCAAAAACCAAAGATTGCTTCGTACTCATCAAATCATCAAACGAGCCTGTTGTAACTGCCGAAAGGAAGGATTGATGATGCATTGCTTGCTCATTATTATAGTGGATTGAGAAATTGCTGCTGAAACATTTTGATATTCTCGGGCTGTTATGGAATTTGACTGTGAGGAGCACACAAATTAAGAAGGCAGAACTGAAGTTTGATAAAGTCAGGGCGATTTCGCTGGGGAAGTGGAAAGCTAGCAAGGAACCGTTTCAGAGGTGTTTTCATCAGAGCAGTTATCCATTTCAATCGGGAAGAGTCAGCATTCAATCCTAAATCACGAGATTTCAGTATGAGGTTTCTCAAAGCTTCTGTTACAGAGGAATTTTCTGCTAAAATCGCGTGATCTTGCGGGGAAATTTTGACGGCCTTCCCGAACTCCAAATTCAGATCTGCAAGCACCAGTGGATAGCTTATGATCTGTAGATCAAAATCGACTATTCGAATATGCAAAACGGACATCGGACGGTTGAGAAAATCGATTTTTTCCAAAGGCAGTTTTTTCAGGAATCCTACAGGTTTCGGCAGCTTAGGCGAGCCCCACAGAGCTCATTAGCTGCCGAAAGGTCTGACTTCCGGCGGCTAAGGCACGAAATCAGCAGAAAGCAGCGTTTTGGGTTTTAATTTTTGAAACAGTTACAGCTTTCGGCAGCTTAGACGAGCCTCCAAGAGCTCATTAGCTGCCGAAAAGGCTGACTTTCGGCGGCTAAGACACGAAATCAACAGAAGAGTTAACTGCCGAAAGCCTGTTTTTGCCAATTTTCTCTAATTTCGCCCAGATCTCAGTTTTGTTCGTTGAACTAGCAGAAAGCCGATCAGAATGAATGGATTATAAATTATTTTATCAATATCTTGAGGCTTTTGAGCGAGATTTAAGTCAGTAGGGCACCTTGGCTAAGTTTCACCTTGTTTGGAGGGACCATTCTAGAAATCGACTGCCACATCATCCATCTCAAGTTGCTGTGCGCCCAGCTAAGTTCACCGAGCCTTGAGAGGCTGCTACACTTCATCAACCACCGAGCTTTGAAGCGGATTGACACATCAGCAAGTGCCTTGATTCAAGGAATCAGTTCCTATCTTTTGCATTTACTATTCCATGTTGATGTTTTAGTTAACTGAACCAGATCCATGTTTTTAGGATCTGTGAACTATTGTGTAAAGGCTATAAAGCCTGAGAACCAAGTCATTGTGAGAGGTTCGATTTTGGATGGAATAATTGGCTACTGTATTCGGTTTTCCTATGCTAATATAGATCACAGGTTTCCTTCAGCTTCGATATCAGTTTCCATTTTCTCTTTCACTGTATCAGTGTTGTCTAGCTTTGAATGTGAATGTTCTCTTTACATTGTTTAGCTCACAGCTTGATTCCAGTTCCTTGAATGTCTCTCGAGCCCTACTTTGTACTGGTTTGGTTACATGTTTTCTTCATCCACCTTTGATGTTATATGCTGATCAATCGATTCTTGAGGGCACTGTTTCATTTGTTTACATGCTGAATGTCTGAATACTGTACTCTGATTTAGTCATCCCATTGATCCACCTTTTTTCAAAAGACACAAAAAAAAACATATTTTCTTAAGTTACCAGGCATACCTAGCTTATAACCCTAGGTAGTTTCCTGGAGTGATAACACATATATAAGGTCAACAATTGTTTAGATATAGCTTTTAAGAACCATTGCTTTTTGGACCTTTCTCATACTCTTCGAGGAGTATTTTTAGCAGTTCATCGCTCTTGCCCTTTTTTAGTTTCCATGGGCGAATTTATAAGTTTCCATAAGTAGTACATGAGCTTTCATTTTTAGCCAACAACATCTCAAGTGACTAGGGGGAGTTCGAGCTAATGCCAAATATCGAGACAACTGACCAGAATGATTTAGGCCTACAATCCAACTCACCAGAGGTAAGTTTTGTCACCAACTCAGAGCCGAGACACAATAAACAGGGAAGCTCATCCAATACAGAGGCTACAGTGGGGAAAGATCCTCCATGCCACTAGTCAAGTAGTAAGTTAGGGTGATAAACTAAAAGGTAGGTAATGGATGGATGAAGACAATGAATAGTGGAGCCAACATTAGCAAGCCAAGTTATGGTGGAATGATCACCTCTATTCTTCCTAGGGAAGGTAAAACCAATGAGTATGAATAGTGAACTTCTAAGTCTGAGTAAGGACAGTAGAATATATATAATAGGATCAACCAGGTCCACATATCTATATGATCGCCAGATCATGACACTAAATGCTAAGACATGCCATAAGAATGAATATAAAAGCAATATAACCACAACACCATGATATACCTGCTGAGTCATATACCTGAATGCTCATCCTCTGAACCATCATCTGTCCTCTGAAGCTACTACTGCTCTATATAAATGGTATAATGGATACATCGGTCATCTCTCTGAGTGTCCCGAGACTCAGTCATGGCATGGGGAATACATACGCTGTCCAAACTCTGATAGTGATCCATAGATAGATGCTCATCTCATCATCTCAATGTAAAGGAACGGGCTGAAAAGTGTTCTGGAATCTGAAAAATAATGTATGGTAGCCTGACTACTATATATGTGATAACATTTGGCTCCAGCTGGGACAAGTGCTCTAAGGGAGAGAGCGATTGAGAACCTCAGAATCTCTGGTCTCGATCTGCTCTGCATCAATCTTCAATCCAACACTGCACCATCCTTGCTTTCAAGTTTTATTTTGCACCTATACCTGCGCTCACAAACACTAGAATACCTCATGGAGCATGTATGGGAAAAATATAAAATAAAATTGAAAATGAAATTTACTCTACAATAGAAACTGAAATGCGTAAAAATTAAATTTAAGCTAACATGGCATATAACATTTATTCATTATTCATTATTGTGCAGGAAGACAAGAAGACTTTTCAAGCAGGCAATCTCAACTCTACTTATACAAGCAGCCAAAAATATAAAGGAAAATAAACATTCTTCAATGCATGCAGGAGGTGAGACAAGCTTAGGAAGGAGCAAGACTCAACTTAATCAACAATTCAATAGGAAAAATCAAGCGGACAACTCAAGAAAAAAAAGAAAAGATGGTAGTACTCATCACACAGAAAAAGAAAAAAAAAGCACACAAATCCTACTGCTCAAGTGAGCTTATTCAAATCCTACCTACCCTACTCTAACAGTCATACAAATGCTAGGTAAAATCATAAATCCAGTGCAACCATTCATCAAACAAATTAGTGATTCTTCTTTGATTTTTATTAATGAAACAAGTCATGATTGGATTAAAGATTAGAGAATTTGATAACACAATCTTTCTGGCTTGTTCAAAAATTGAAGAAGTGTTTGAATGGTGCAAAATGAAATCATGCCAAGGGAAAGATTGACTGAAGCCGACACCCTCCATCAAAGAACTGATAGGATCATAAAATTTATGCAAATGATTGTTTAAAATTGATGGAGCGAAAATATATGGTATTTGATTTAATAAACTACTTTCCTCATTCACTTCACTTTCATATTCAATTCGTTTCCCCTTGGGATTGATGATCAAATAAAAACCAAGTGGGGACAAATCAAGGCTTAAAAGACGAAAAATCAAAACTAGACCCACTTGATGCTCAAAAATGGAGAAAAGATGAAATTGATCTTTAAACACCTTTTCTAGCCACCAAGAATGATTGATAATTTGACAACAAGCATCATTGTTCCAAGGTGATTGAAAAGGGAAATGAAGTGCTTTTTCTCCAATCATGTAATCGTGCATATACTTCCTATTGAAAAATTCCAAGGCAAAAAATTGACTAGAGCACCAACCCAAAGATGATTGAAAGAGTTGGGAAGGGAGGGTGGATTGCAAAAATGAAAATTCTCCCAAATGGATAAACAAGTTTGACCTTGGATTTTGACAAAAGAAAACATTCTTTATTCTAGGAATGATTCCAAATGTTCGATGAAGTCTAATATTTACAAATTGAGGACAAGATTCTAATTCTAAGAATTGGATGAAGCTATCTTGATTAAGGATGGAAAAAGAAAAATTGAAAGACTCACTATAAGAAGTAGAACAATGATTAGAGCATCTAGTGTGATCCACTAATTCATCCTCATCTATTGATTCATCATTAAATTCATACGAGGATAAATGATCATTTTTATTTAATTTGTCAGGGAGAAAATTAACAAGATCATTTAAAATATCCTGATTATTTGCACAATGATCATGTGTAAGCACTACTAAAGGGTCTTGGTCAATGTTTCCCCTTTCTTCTTCTTCAATAAGGTGATAAGGAATTGAATGATCACTAAAGATAGAATGACTAATGAGTTCCTCTGAAGGAGGAACTTCAATAGACTTGTTGACTAAAGGCTCATCCTCAGAAATTTCCTCAGGATCAGGACTAGGGCTATCTAAAAATGAATTTGAAAAATTATGATTTATACAATGATTATGGATTTGACTTTCAATTGACTCAAAAGTGGAAGACTTATCCTTAAAAGAAATTGGGCAGGAGGGGTCATCTCCGGATGTTGACAATTCACTTGATATTTGATTATCAATAATAGGATCGGATAGGGGAAGGTTTTGATCTTGGATTTGATTTGAGGAACATATATCATCGAATTCACTTCCCCAATCTTCTAAGAATTTATTTTTGAACATGTCATATCCAGAAATGCTATTGGCTTTCAAATCCAAAAACCAGAGCTCAGCTCTTTCTTTGAAATTTGAAGCCAATAGTTTCATACACACATCCTCATGGGTTATGGATAACTCTTTAATAATTTCCCTAAAAAGTTCAAGGTGTCTTTTAGCAGACACTTCATGACTTCCATCAAATTTAGACAGCCTTTCACGGGCATGATGAGGGATTTGATGAGGATACCCAACAATTTTTGAGAAGTCAAAAAATTTCAAACGACCAAAAGTCCTAGGCCGCTCAGAAGCAACCATGGATGGCAAATTTTTTTATTATTTTTTAAATTTATTATTAAATCAAGAACCTAAATACAAAAAGATGCACCCCATGGGCTCTAGATAATGATAGGATCGATCACTAGTGGAGTCGCTTATGTGGAGTCGCCAGGTAGATTTTAAAACTCTTCTACCAAGATGTATGTCGTTAATAAGTAGGGAGAAGATGAGCGACAAATAGATGCCTATGCTTAAATTAAGGATTGAAATGATAACCATCTAGATTAATCCGGATGAGATAAGATATGAGTTGTGCATGGATAATCGCAGACACCTAAGGTAAGCCTCTACCTCCTCGGCAACGGCGCCAAAAATGTTATCACACAACTTGTAGGTGTCCCTAGTGGTATCCCATCCAGGACGGTAGAGGAGATGGACAACGAAAGAGGTGACCCAAGAGATGCCACGGTTCCCAATGCAAGGTGGGAGTCACGTCAACTGAGGCACTCTTCACTTTAGATCTAGATAAATCAAGACCTAGGGGGAGACCCTATTACCAATCAAAGATGATTGGACCCAAACAAAGGTTCCTAGGGATGAGTTAATGGTAAGTTACGGAAACCAATGCAAGGTGAAGTGGACCTAGAAATCAAAGTATGGTTGAAGGTGGTTTGAGAGATGATTAGTGTTTCAACCAATCTATGATTTAGGCCACATGATGAGATAAAAAGACAAGATCTAGTACCATGTGTTACACAAGTGGGACCCACTTCCTAGGGATGTGTGAATGGCTCAAATGGGACCCACAAGGTGGGCTTTAAGAGATGAAATTGGTACTAAGGGGTATGTAATGAATATATCTATTGATCTAAGTTAAAATTAGGAGTACCCACACATGGGATCTAAGGTTTGGCACAATTCCCAAGTAGTGCGACTTGTCTAAGGAATACTAGTGCCTTGTTGGATGGGCTAATGGAGTCAAAAGATATGTCAAAGTGTAGATCGGGACACCAAGTAGGCAAATCAAGTGGGCTAATTGAGATATAATGGTTGGATCTTTCTAGATCTAATGTTTCATGATATGACCCTAAGTGGACCACAATCCCTTGAAGCAAGGAATGCTACCCCCAAGGCAGATCGTCACAAAATGACACACTAGATGTAGGTTTCAAATTATGCTCTTTCCAAATCCACAAAAATCTCAACTACCCACGTCCTTAAAGTGGGAAAACTTAGTCACCCAAGGAAGTGCGACTTTGCTCAAGGAGGGCTAAAAGGTGGGAAAGATGTGTCAAAACAAGTCCAATGGCCACCAAATTATAGATCCAAGTAGTTTAGGCAATGATCTATGTGGATCTTGAAAATCAAGGCAATCCAAGGGTTAGATCTTACTAGATATGAGTTTTAAGATGCCAAGTAGTCCAAAATGGGGTTTTAATCCCTTGATGTGGAATGATGCCCACAAGGTAGAAATCACCAAAGTAAGAGTCTAGGGGTAGGCTATCAAATATTTAGATTGCAAAACAAGTGGGATCTCACCTACCCATGAGCTAGATCTAACCAAACAAGCCTCTCCCAAGGAAGTGCGATTTGCCTCAAGAGGGCTATATTGCCTTGAAAAGTGTGTCAATTTCAACCCAATCACCACCAAACTATAGATCCAACTAGGGGTGGATGCTATAGAGGTGGGTTCTTAATATCTCTTCAAAAGCAAGGCTAGATCTAAGTAGATCTAAGAAAAACCAAAATGAGGGTTTTGATTAATTAGGGTTTTTATGATCTAGAAATTATGGATGATTCAAAGAAGAAGAAGATCATACCTTTGGAGCATACCTGGATGAAGAGATGAATGCTAGTTGAGATGAGGATTACTTTCGTCAAAGATCAAATGGAGAATTTTTGAAGTCCTCTTGCCAAATCGATTTTTCCAAGTCACATATGTGTCCCTCTAACCTGTCAAAACCAAGGAGCAAATTGTCAATCAGTTTAACATGTTGAAGGTAGATACAAGCAAGAAAGAGATAAGCAAAGAATAGTTGGTGCAAAGAAAAAACCACTTCCTGTTTAACCCAAAACGTCCTCCTCCAAGCTTGAAGGGCAAGCCTCCCCACCAATTCGCACTTGTTGAAGAAGTCTTCTCCACCTGTAAAAAAGATATGGCAAATATGCAAGATAGCTACAATAGATCCTCCAGTGCAATGGACAAAATCATTTACAATCAAAGCAACCAACATCCACTCCAACCCAAGCATGTACTCCAAAAGATAGAAATTTTATTCCAAGAGCCAAGAGCCAAAAATCTCTAGATGATTTTACAATGAGAGGCTCTCTCCTTAAATAGGATGGAGAGAGACCATAATCCTAACCAATTTTTACATGAGTGGCTAAGATTAAAAGATCAAAAGATCTAATCAATGGTTGGGATCAGCTCAACAATAAAATACATGGATCAACCATAAAATATAACCATAGGTGGACAAAATCGCCCTAGGAGAGGGGATCCTACCAAATCATGATGACAAAATATAACAATAAGCTTATGGTGGGTCCAAGGGGTAATTTTAGCCACCCTTGGTCAATCCCCATAACATAATAATAATAAAATAGTCATCAAAGTACCAAATCATGCCTCTATGGACAAATCGTGGGCCTTAGGAGGTCTCAGAAATCATCAGAAAATGCCATAAGTGATGGATGTGTGTCCCGATGAAGCTGAAACTGCTGGAGAAGGTGCGGAAGACATCCCACTCATCATCACTAATCATCCCATGCCAAAAATTTTCCTCAATATCCCAAATCGAATTCCTCTATAGCCATTTCTACCAATCCAAAACTGCCTCGGGAAGCATGTACCTACCCCAAAATGCCTCCTAGAGTGCCTGCGCTGTCAAGGTGAGGGCACCAGTGTGTCCAGGAGGGGGGTAATATGGTAAAAACAAGTGGCTGGACCACCCCCTCCATCATCAACGTCCTTGATGAACCCAATAAAATCCAACTCTGCTCTGATAGGGTCTCCGACAGACCAAAACTGCACTAAGACAGCCTGCTGAGGCTCAATCATCACTGTAACTACCCGAAACTAAAAAAAGACTGTCTCATTGGACTCAGAAGGTCCAAAACTATCCAATATGTGTACTCATACACCATATGGATCTCTGCATGATCATATAATATATCCAATATACCGTAACAGGTGAAATAATAATAATCTATAAATGATCAAATAATGATGAAAACCATAAATCATCATCATAAGCCTGTATCTGATGCATAGAACCATCATGTACATGTACATAGACCATATATCATCTATCTGTATCATCACAAGGTCCAATAATCTCATGTCCTGTGATTGACCTTGGTCAAACTAAGTTTGACTAGGTCAATATTGACCAAATATAACTCAGGCTATCATTAGAAGTTGCTGCAAAGTGTCAAAGGTTAATGCATACTCTACAACTCATTCAAATAGCAATTATAACAAAAATTAATCATTACTGGCAATATACCAACAAATATATAGTGTTATTAATTATTATTATGACTCAGACTAGATTTTCAAGACCATACTCACTTCATAGTTGTGATCAATTTGCTAGTGAAGGGTGAAGGCTAAAAATAAATTGGCTAGGCCAAAGGGTGACTGACTGACTTAACATTGTGACACTTTGGATATGGGAAAGGGAATACACACCATAGTATATACTGAATGAGCAACAACACAGGGAATGACAGTGTCTCACAAATGGATAAGTTGTTTAGAGAGTGCTTATTCAACTTAGGCATCATGTCTACATCAAGTTGATCCAGGTTCATTAGGATTATTCAATTTCATTTCATAACCCTTCGGATCTCAGGTGTGCTGATAAGCACAAGTAGTTGCAGCTTGCATCCAGGGCATGCTTTCATACATATATAAGGTCAACAATTGTTTAGATATAGCTTTTAAGAACCATTGCTTTTTGGACCTTTATCATACTCTTCGAGGAGTATTTTTAGCAGTTCATCGCTCTTGCCCTTTTTTAGTTTCCATGGGCGAATTTATAAGTTTCCATAAGTAGTACATGAGCTTTCAGTTTTATCCAACAACATCTCAAGTGACTAGGGGGAGTTCGAGCCAATGCCAAACATCGAGACAACTGACCAGAATGATTTAGGCCTACAATCCAACTCACTAGAGGTAAGTTTTGTCACCAACTCAAAGCCGAGACACAATAAACAGGGAAGCTCATCCAACACAGAGGATACAGTGGGGAAAGATCCTCCATGCCACTAGTCAAGTAGTAAGTCAAGGTGATAAAAAGGTAGGTAATGGATGGATGAAGACAATGAATAGTGGAGCCAACACTAGCAAGCCAAGGTATGGTGGAATGATCACCTCTATTCTCCCTAGGGAGGGTAAAACCAATGAGTATGAATAGTGAACTTCTAAGTCTGAGTAAAGACAGTAGAATATATATAATAGGATCAACTAGGTCCACATATCTATATGATCGCCAAATCATGACATTAAATGCTAAGACATGCCATAAGAATGAATATAAAAGCAATATAACCACAACACCATGATATACCTGCTAAGTCATATACATGAATGCTCATCCTTTGAACCATCATCTGTCCTATGAAACTGCTACTGCTCTGTATAAATGGTATAATGGCTACATCGATCATCTCTCTGAGTGTCCTGAGACTCAGTCATGGCATGGGGAATACATACGCTATCCAAAATCTGATAGTGATCCATAGATAGATGCTCATCTCATCATCTCAATGTAAAGGAACTGGCTGAAAAGTGCTCTGGAATCTGAAAAATAATGTATGATAGCCCGACTACTATATATGTGATAACAGAATCCTTAAAAACTTATAAGTTCCCTAGGGTGTGGTGAATGTTGTTTTATGTTGATCCTCCTTATTAACCAACACCTGATTATATCCAGAGAATCCATCCAACATGGAAATAATTCCAGAACCAGTTACTATTTGAAGTAAGGTCTCCATGTTGGGAAATGGGTAATTATCTTTTAAGCAGGATATGTTAAGTTCCTAAAATCTATGCATATTCTGATTGACCCATTTTTCTTTATTACAACTACTAAGTTGGAGCACCAAGATGAATGCCTTGTAGGTGCTATAATCCCTGCTGCCAACATCTTCTGAAGTTCCTTCTGAACAATAGGGTCCAACTTAGGATTTATTTGCCTAAGTTTTTGGTGGAAAGGTTTGAATTCTTTCTTTTCTTCTTTAAGGGGAATGGTGTGCTGGAATACATCATCTCAATAAGCTTTGATTTCATCATAGATAAAAGCCAACACATCTCTGTATTCCTTGATTAAATTGATTAATTCATTCCTTTCCTTTTCTGAGGTGCCTTTTCCAATTTTTATTAGTTTGGGGTCTTTATCTATTCCAATATTTATTTCCACGTAATCCCATGGATTTATTGATTCCTTCTTATTCTTATGCCTATCTTGCATGTCAAAGATTTTCTCAAAATATATAAGACTACATGGGATATGATTTCTCACATTTTCTTCATGCTCCTGATACTCTTTACCCTCTTGCTGATAACTGACTTGACAATCCTCGAATTCCTGAACATTATGGATGAATCTCAAGAGTTGCTTATCATCATTAAAAACTTTCCAATGACTTACATTATCAGGAATTAATGGCCTAAAATTGATCTCTAGTTTACCATTCCCATTGATCATTTCATATGAAGGTTGAAGGGTGGATGCTGCCATTGCTAACTTATCTGCTAGACTATTCTCTTCTCTAAGGATTTATTGAAGATTAAGTGCATCAAACCTTTCCATGGTGTCCCAAACAAAATTTCTATATTTCCTTAATCTTTCACACTTGCACTTATACTTATTCTTTAGTTGGAGGATAACTAAATTTGAATCACCCTTAATGTTTAACCTCTTTATCCCCATGTACTTGGTTGTTTCTAGTACAAGTAACAATGCTTCATATTCTGCTACATTATTAGATGCCTCAATTTCAAGTCTGAATGCAAAGTTGACGGTTTGCTTAGAAGGTGAAATGATTACAATGCCAACCCCTTTTCATGCCTTAGAGTATGCTCCATCAAAGCACATCTACCAAACTTCATCTATCTTTTCATCTTTCAAACTTTCTTTAATAGGGGCCATGAATTTAGATAAGATGGCATAGTTTCCAAAACTACCTGTAGTACACACAAACTCATTTGAAGGTTTATTAGGGTTTTCTACATGACGCTTCCTTTCAACTTCCCTATGAATTATAACCCTTGTGGTTTTTGATGCAGGTACAATTGCATAAGTCCAATCCTTTTGAATATGACCTCCTAAGGTTGCATCCCATTTCCTTGACAAAAGAATGCCCCAGTTATCCGACACATCGATCACCTCTTGCATCCACATTGTGGTAGGGTTGAGTGATTCTCAAATCTAACTGTTCCATAACTTTTCTTGTAATCACATTTGATGAAGCACCCGAGTCAAGCATGCAATTATGGAGAAGCATATCATTTACTAACAAGGAGACATAGAAAGGTGGATGATCCTCCCTTCTTGGATCCACACTATGAAGTATCACTGGTGCATCTTCACTAACAATATTATTACTTGGAAGACATTTTTGATTGATATTATCATGGGTTGTATATTGAGGGCCTTCTAAAGATTTCATAAAATTATCTTTTTGATTGGGATCTGTTATCACCAAACTTGTAGGTGCCCCTAGAGATGGATCCAAGATGGATGGCAGAGGGATTGGGAAACCAAAGAGGTGCAACCGAGATAGCCTCGACTCCCAATGGATGGTTGTCACGCCAATCGAGGCAATCTTCACTTTATGTTATCTATCCCAAGACAACAAAGGGGGAGACCCAGATCTACTCCTGACAGGAGAGATCAGACCAAGACACCAGATCAAATCAAGTATGGATGAAGTACGTAAGGTGTATGGTAAACCCTAGATCATGGATGAAGTCACAAGATGAGTAATGGGTTGGATCAAGGGGTTTAAGCAATGTAGATTTGGTCCAACATGGTTAGGTGAGTGACTTATGAGGTTTAAGATTAGATCCAGGATCAGGGTACTGGTCAAAGATGAGAAAATCCATTGCCTTGGGAACCGTGTCCAATGCAGGGTAGTTAGGGACCAAATTGGCGCTAACCAGTACCAAAGATGAGCTTGATAAATGGATATGACAATGTTTAGGTGTTCAAGCATGCAATACAACGATCAAACCGCAAGCTAACTCAACAATCTAAGAAAGTCGAATTGGTTTGAAGAAGATTAGTGCCTTGGGAAATGGGCCAAATGGAGTCGGATGTCCACCAAATTGTAGATAAGGGATGTTGAGGTGTCAAGCTAGGTGGATCTTGAAAATTAGGATCATCCAATGGCTAGATCTTAGTAGATCTGAGATTGAAATGTATCACCAAGTGACCCAAGTGGGGCTCAACCCTCAAAATGAGGAATAGGGCCCATAAGATGAAAATCACTGAAGAGAAACACTAGGGGTAGGTTATCAATAGTGGAGATGAAGGATCAAGTGGGATCTCACCTACCCAGGTGCTAGATCTTAGCAAAATCACCCAACTAGGAAGTGCGACCTCCCTTGAAGAGGCTAATTTTCCTTGGAAAATGGGTTAGATGAAGGCCAATCCATACCAAACTATAGATCCGAATTGCCATGGATGCTATAGAGGTGGGTTTTAAATATTATACCCAAAAGCCAAGTAGATCTTGCTAGATCTGAGAAATTGTAAAATGAGGGTTTGAAATATGAGGGTTTTATCAATGGAGTAGTTATGCCAATGGATTAGAACCAAGACAAGAAGAAAAAACCTGTGGATCTTACCTGTATAACCTTGTAGATGCCTTGATGATGATGATCTATGCAAACTCGATCAATTTGGAGCGATTTGAAGTAGTTTTCTATGAAGTCGATTTGCCCAAGGAAGTCAATGCGCCCTTTCTCCTGCACAATAAACGTCAACAATATTAGATTTAATGCATCGAGAGATAAAGACTATTGCTACAGAAGAAGTAACAAGAGAAAATCATAGATCACAATGATACTAATGATAACCCCCTGATACAAGCGAATGCCAAGCCAAGCGAGTTGAGGATGCCTTGCAAAAACGCCCAAGATGAATTCGCCCTCCTGTAGACAAGACAAAGTTTCCACGAAAATAGATCTTCCAACAAATGCCCAAATTCTAGGATACAATAGACTTTTCAATCACCATCTAAGAACACCAGATTCAAAGGAGACCACAATAATTTCCATAGAAAAGTTTTTCTATATCAAGATTCCAAGAGCCAAAGACCCTTTACAATGAGAAGCTCTCTCCTTTAAATAGGATGGAGAGAGGCCATAACCCTAACCACTTTTTGAATGAGTGGCTAATATTAAAAGATCAACTGATCTAATCAATGGTTGATATGAGCTCAACAATACAATACATGGATCAACTCAATGATACAATATAATAATGGACAAATCACCCATAATAAGGGGGGTCCCACCAAATGTCAATGATAAAACATAAGAAATAACTTATGGTGGGTCCAAGGGGTAATTTCTAACACCCTTTATCAATCCCCATAGCACAATGTCATCAAAATAATCATTTAAGGACCAAATCGTGCCTCTCTGGAGAAGTCGTGAGCCTTGGAAGGCTCCAGAAATCATCATAAAATGCCAAAAGTGATGGGTGTGGGTCCCACTGGAAGCTGAGACTGCTGGAGAAAGTGTGGAAGACATCCCAGTCATCATCAAATATCATCCCATGCCATAACCTTGCCTCAGTATCCCAAATCAAATTCCTCTGTAGCCATTTTTACCATTTCTGGACTGCCTCGGGAAGTGTGAAACTTCCCAAAATGCCTCCTGGAGTGCCTGCGCTGTCAAGGTAAGCTCACCAATGTGTCTGGGAGGGGGGTAATATGGTAATAACAAGTGGTTGGAACACCCCCTCCATGCACAGCTCCCTAGGTGAACCAATCAAATCTCCTCACTGCTCTGACAGGCCAAAACTACACTAGGATAGCCAACTGAGGCTAAATCATCATTGTAACTTCCCGGAACTGAAAACAGACTGTCTCATTGGACTCAGAGAGCCCAAATATATCTAATATGTGTACTCATACACCATATGGATCTCTGCATGATCATATAATATATCCAATATGCCCGGACATATGAAATAATAATAATCTGTAAATAATCAAATAATGTTGAAAGCCACAAATCATCATCATAAACCTGTATCTGTTGCATAGAACCATCATGTACCTGTACATAGACCATATACCATCTATCTGTATCATCACAAGGTCTAACCATCTCATGTCCTGTGGTTGACCTTGGTCTAACTGGGTTTGACCAAGTCAACATGACCAAAATATAACTCAGAATATCATCAGAAGCTGCTGCAAGTGTTGGAGGTTAATGCATGCTCTACAATTCATTCAAATAGCAATTACAGAAAAAAGTAATCCTTAATGGCGATCTAAATCCAAATATATAAAGTCATTAATTATCATTATTACTCAGACTAAACTTTCAAGACCATACTCACTTCATAGTTGTGACCATTTTGCTAGTGAAGGGTGAAGGTTTTGTACTGCAAAGGCTAGGCTAGAGGGGATGACTTACTGACTTAACACTGTGACACTTTGGATGGGGAAATGGAATACACACCATAACATATACTGAATGAGCAACAACATAGGGAATGGCGGTGTCTCACAAATGGGTAAGTTGTTCAAAGAGTGTTTATTCACCTTGACAGATGCGCACGATCCATAATACAAATGAGGCTAGCAATCTTTTTGATATAGAGTTTAAGTTCCATTGCTTTTTGGGCCTATAGTTTCCATAGCCTTTGATCTATGTGTGTTTATAAACACATTGCATAGATTTACATTTTATTAGGCTTCTTGCTGCAGGTGTGTTTTTAAGGCACTTGTTTACCTGAGCACTTCTAGGTGTGTCTTTAGATAGCTTGTTTATCTAGGTATTTACATTTCACAATAGATATAACATTTGATATTTCATAGCCATTTTTATTTGGCTTTCCTTTCATTCATGTGTGTTGAGAAACACATTGCATGAATGGGCTTTCATACAAGATACAACATTTAATTTCCATACTTTGTATTCATGGCAACACTAAAAGTTTCAGGCTTAGCCAACAACATCTTTAGTGACTAGGGGACTTCATGAGGAAATCCAACTCACCAAAGGTAAGTTTTGTCACCAACTCAGAGATGAGACACAATAAACAAGGAAGCTCATCCAATACAAAGGCTACAACGGGGAAAGGTCCTCCACGCCACTAGTCAAGTAGTAAGTCAAGGTAACTAACAAACTGGGTAGGTAATGGATGGATGAAGATAGTGAATAATGAGACGAACACTAGCAAGCCAAAGTATGGTGGAATGATCACCTCTAATCTCCCTAAGGAACGTAAAACCGATGAGTATAGGTCAAGAACTTCTAAGTCTGAGTAGGGACAAATATGATATATATATAAAAGTACAACCAGGTCCACATATCTATATGATCGCCAGATCATGATACTAAATGCTAAGACATGCTAAAAGAATGAAAATAAAAGCAATATAACCACAACACCATAATATACCTGCTGAATCATATACCTGAATGCTCATCATCTGAGCCATCATTTGTCCTCTGAAACTGCTGCTGTAACTCTGGCCACTACTGACTGCTCTGTACAAATGGATAAATAGCTACATCGACCATCTCTCTGAGTGTCCCGAGACTCAGTCATGGCATGGGGAATAAAACTGTTGTCCATAATCTGATAGTGATCCATAGTAGATGCTCATCTCAACATCTCAATGCAAGGGAACTGGATGAATAGTGTACTGGAATATGACAAAAAATGTATGGTAGCCCGGCTATTATATATGTGATAACAGGATCTTTAAGGATTTCAGTTGCATGTACAAGGACTTTAGCATTATTTAACCAACTACCCATGTCAAGCTTTGAATCAATTGTTTTAAGAGGATTTATTACCTTAGGCACAAATGGAGTTGATTTAGTTGGTGTGGAATGGTCCCTTATTTGATAAGTGGCCCCCTTGAATCTAGCATCCATCATCTGCTTGAATTGCTCGTGTGAAGGATTTTCTCCATAGTTCTTTGTAATGAAGTCCTTTCCCTGGCTATACTCTATGGCAAATTTCCAATGCTAATTAGATAGAGGGTAGGTTTGGCCCACCCCATTAATAAATTCAAGATCGCTTGAATTTGCATTTTAGCTACTAGTATCAGGCACTCTTTGTTCCATAACTTGGCTAGCTACATAACAAGTGGATTCCTGATGAAACAGATCACATGGCCTAAATATGGAAGTGCATCATATACTAATTTAGCTGACTCTAACTGATTTGGAATTCTTTGCTCATGAAAATGTGCCTTCTTCTGATATACTTGATTTGGTTTATGTTGAAAATACCTTGGAGCTTGAGGAGCATGAGAAACTTGATTTCTTTCCATCATAACCAACCTATTCTAAATGTGTTTCAGTTGAGAAGCATGATTGGCCATTTGTTGATTTTGATTGGTTACCAAGGATTTCAACATTTCAGTCATTTCATTCATGGGATCCTTGGATGACTCTTTATCTTTTGAATCTCACAGCTTTCCCTTTTGATTCTTGATGTTTCTGATATGATGAACTTCCTCTTGTAAATCCTGGTATGTTGGACTTGCCTGCATTTTGCATATTTTTCTCAACCTTAATGGCCATTTCTTGAGCACTCTTAAGAGTAATAGGCTCTTTGTCTCTTAGCTGATACCTCATATCACCACTGAATGCTTCGACATAATATATGATGATTGAGGCATCAAAGGGTTTAATATATGTATGAATATTTGAGATTATGTCCCTAAAATTCTTGTTGAATTCTTCTACTATTTCATTCTCATTCTTTTTAATGGTGCGAGAGCTGCTAACTGATATCTTGGTTCTTTCTTCTCTCCCCATTTTTCTTTAAAGCTAGTTAGAAATTCATCAAGAGTTTTATAGGAATTGTCACGTAGGTCCTGTTATCACCTAAACTGTAGTTACCCCTATGGATGTATCCACTCATGGATGGCAATAGGGAAGGGCAACTCAAAAGGTGCAACCACGATCACCTCGACCTCCAATAGATGGTTGTCATGCCAGTCGAGGCAACCTTCACTTTATGTTATCTAGCCCAGACAACAAAGGGGGAGACCCGATCTACTCCCGACAGGAGAGATCAAAACCAAGACACCAAATCAAGTTATTTCTAAGTGAAGTAAGGTGTATGGTTTATCCTAGACCTTAGGATGAAGTCACAAGACAAGTGAGGGGTTCAATGAGTATAGCTTTGGTTCATTATTGATGTGAGAGTGACTTATGATTTGCGAAATAGGATCCAGGATTAAAGTACTAGTTCAATGTGAGAAAATCCACTGCCTTGGGAACCGTGTCCAATGCAGGGTAGTTTAGGGGTTGAATTGGGGCTAACTAGTACAAGTGACACGCTTGATCATGCAGTATGATGGCATCAAAGGGTTTAGTTTACCACACAATGGTCAAACCACAAGTTAATCCAACAATCTAGGAAAGTCGAATTGACTTGGAGAGAGACCAGTGCCTTGGGAGTTGGGATTATGGAGTCAAAGTAAAGTTAACTTGTGGTTAAGAACTCCTATTGCATGAGACAAGTGGGCAATTAAAGTCTTGATGGATGAATAGGTCTAGATCTAGGTTTGACCTAAGTGGACCACAATCCCTTAAAACAAGGAATGCTATCCCCAAGGCAAGATTTGACAAGGTGACCTACTAGACCTAGGTTTTGAATTATTCCCGTTCCAAATCCACGGAAATCTCAAGTACCCATGTCCTAGAAGTGGACAAACTCCCTTCTCCAAGGTGGTGCGACTTTGCCCAAGGAGGCCTAAAAGTGGGATAAGTGGTGTCAAGACACATTCGATAGCATCCAAACTTTAGATCCAAGTAGGTTGATCAATGGGGAGTGTGGATATACAATTTCAAGGCAATCCGATGGCTAGATCTTACTAGATCTGAGTTTGAAGATACCAAGTGGTCCAAAATGGGGATTAAATCCCTTGAAATGTGGAATAGGGCTAGGGCCCACAAGGTAGAAATCATAAAAGTGACAATCTGGGGGTAGGTTATTGGATGTGTAGATCATGAATCAAGCGGGATCTCACCTACCCACATACTAGATCTAGGTCAACTCACCAAACTAGGAAGTGCGCCCTTGCTTGGAGAGGCTAAATGCCTTGGGAAGAGGGTCAAATGGAAGCCAATCCTCACCAAACTATAGATACGGGATGCCGTGGATACTATAGAAGTGGGTTTTTAATATCTTACCCAAGAAGCCACTAGATCTTAGTAGATTTGAAAAAATGTAAAAATGGGGGTTTTGATTAATTAGGGTTTTAAATGTTTTAGACAAGTGGATAGATCACGGAGATAGAAATTACCTTGAGATCATACCTGAGTGATGTGAATGAGATGTCTTGATGTTGAGGAAGATTCCCACAGAGATCAAATGAGAAATTGTTGATTTTGCTTGCCGAATTGATGCCCTAGCCCACAAGTGCGACCTCCTCTACTTGTCAAACCAAGGAATAGTGATTCAATCAGTAAGATCAAGTATGGAGGAAATACAAGAGAAATGCAATAGTAACATGAAATAGAAGGTCCCGGGACAGTAATACTCCCTGTTACCAACGAAGAGATCCAAAGAAGAAGTAGGGAGAGTCTTCCCCTACCAATACTTCGTCCTCAAAGCAAATCGGCCTCTACCTGTAGATGCAAAAACGTGGTACAAAAGAAATGGCAAAACAATATCTCCAATAACTCAGTGCAAAGGAAGAACCAACGAATGAACACCAAAAACATTCACCACAACACTGGAGATAGATGCAATAATAATTTTCTATTCCAATAATCCAGAGCCACCAGTCCCCTTTACAATGAGAAGCTCTCTCCTTTAAATAGGAAGGAGAGGCATCAAAATCCTAACCACTTTTTGAATGAGTGGCTAAGATTAAAAGATACAAATGTCTAATCAATGGTTGAGATGAGCTCAACAATAAAATACATGGATCACTAATAAAATATAATATGAGTGGACAAAATCGCCCTAGAAGAGGGGAATCCCACCAAATCATGATGACAAAATATAATAAGAGGCTTATGGTGGGTCCAAGGGGTAATTTTATCCACCCTTGGTCAATCCCCATAGAACAATAATAATAAAATACTCATCAATATACCAAATAGTGCCTCTATGGTCAAATTGTAGGCCTCAAAAGACCTCAAAAGTCATCAGAAAGTGCCATAAGTGATGGATGCGGGCCTCGATGAAGCTGAAACTGCTGGAGGAGGTGTGGAAGACATCAATCCATCATCGCTGATCATCCCATGCTGTAACATTGCCTCAGTAGCCCAAATCGATTTCCTCAATAGCCATTTCTACCAATCCTGAAATGCCTCGGGAAGCGTGAAACTGCCCCAAACTGCCTCTTGGAGTGCCTGCGCTGTCAAGGTGAGGGCATTAGTGTGTCCGAGAGGGGGGTAATATGGTAAAAACAAGTGGCTGGACCACCCCCTCCAAGCACAGCGCCCTAGGTCAACCGGATAAAAATCACATCTGCTCTGACATGGCCTCCGACAGACCAAAACTGCACTGGGATAGCCTATTGAGGCTCAATCATCACTGTAAGTGCCCGGAACTGAAAAAAAACTCTCATTGGACTCAGAAGGTCCAAATCCATCCAAGATATGTACTCATACACCATATGAGTCTCTGCATGGTCAATATATATATCCAATATACCAGAACAGGGCAAATAATAATAATCTGTAAATGATCAAATACTGCTGTAAACCAAGAATCATCATCATAACCCTATAGCTGCTACATAGAATCATCATGTACATGTGCATAGACATAATATCATCTATCCATATCATCACAAGGTCCAACCATCTCATGTCCTATGGTTGACCTTGGTCAAACTAGGTCTAACCAAGTCAACATGACCAAATATAACTCAGACCATCATCGGAAGCTGCTGCAAAGTGTCAAAGGTTAATGCATGCTCTACAACTTATTCAAATAACAATTATAACACAAAGTAATCATTACTGGCGATCTAAATCCAAATATATAATGTCATTAATTATTATTATTACTCATATTAGACTTTCAAGATCATACTCACTTCATAGCTGTGATCAATTTGCTAGTGAAGGGTGAAGGCTAAAATAACTGGCTCGGCTAAGGGATGACTTGACTGACTTAACTTTGTGACACTTTGGTAAAGGGAAAGGGAATACACACCATAGTATATAATGAATGAGCAACAACACAGGGAATGGCGGTGTCTCACAAATGGATGAGTTGTTCAAAGAGGGTTTATTCACCTTTAACAGATGCGCACAATCCATAATACAAATAAGGCCAACAATTGTTTTGATATAGAATTTAAGTTCCATTTCTTTTTGGGCCTGAAGTTTCCATAGCCTTGGTCTATGTGTGTTTATAAACACATTGCATAGATTTTGATTTATTTTAGGCTTTCTACTGCAGGTGTGTTTTTAAGGCACTTGTTTACCTGAACACTTCTAGGTGTGTCACAGACAACTTGTTTACCTAGGTATTTACATTTCCAATATAACATTTTATTTTCATGGCCATTTTCATTTGGCATGCCTTTCATTAATGTGTGTTTAGAAACACATTGCATGAATGGGCTTTTCATACAAGATATAGCATTTCATTTTTTCCAGACTTTGTATTCATAGCAGCACTAAAAGTTTCAGGTTTAGCCAACACAACTTTAGTGACTAGGGGGAATTCACAAGGAACTCCAACTCACCATAGGAAATTTTTGTCACCAACTCAGAGCCGAGACACGATAAATAGGGAAGCTCATCCAATACAGAGGCTACAGTGGGGAAAAGATCCTCCATGTCACTAGTCAAGTAGTAAGTCAGGGTGATAAACTAAAAGGTAGGCAATGGATGGATGAAGACAATGAATAATGTAGCCGACATTAGAAAGCCAAGGTATGGTGGAATGATCACCTCTATTCTCCCTAAGGAGGGTAAGACCAATGAGTATGAATAGTGAACTTCTAAGTATGCGTAGGGACAATATAATATATATAATAAGATCAAGCAGGTCCACATATCTATATGATCGCTAGATCATGACACTAAGTGCTAAGACATGCTATAAGAATAAGTATAAAAGCAATATAACCATAACACAATGATATACCTGCTGAATCATATACCTGTATGCTCATCATCCTGTACCATCATCTGTCCTTTGAAACTGCTATTGTAACTCTGGGCACTACTGACTGCTCTATACCAATGGTATAATGGCTACATCGGTCATCTCTCTGAGTGTCCTGAGACTCAGTCATGGCATGGGGAATATATACTGCTGTCCACAATCTGATAGTGATCCAATATAGATGCTCATCTCAGCATGTCAAATGTAAGGGAACTGGCTGAATAGTGTACTGGAATCAGAAAAATAATGTATGGTCGCCTGGCTACTATATACGTGATAACAGGTCCAAATACCAATCTACTGCATCATCTTCAAGAGAAAGGGAAAATAACTTCATCTTAACATCATCATGATTATGAGCAGCTGCATTGCACCAACTAACCAAGAGTTTGGAATTTTTTTGCAAATGAGACTTAGCCGTGACATCATCATTTCCTTGAAAAGTCAAAAGTTTCTTGATAGAATCATCTGGAATAGCATGTGGTTGACCTTCTATCTGAGAAAAGTCAAGGGGCTTGAAAAATTCCGTCATTTTTACAAATGGAATATTACCAAACAAGTTATGGATATTTGAGAGGGACCCTAAATCTTCAACGATCCTACGAGAAGCTTGTCTATTCAATCTCCTTCTATAAGCCCTTTCAGGCTTAGGAATGAGATTGATTAGTCCTTTCGAATTTCTTCTAGTAGAATACCAGCTTGGAGGGTTTAATGACAGTGGAGTCGCCAGATGGATCACGTGGAATTTATTTTATTAAAATAGATCTATCAAATTTTTGTCTTTTTAGAAGTAAATTTAAGTTAAGTTGAACTCCGGGAATAAAAATATTTATCCTCGACAACAATTCCAAAAAATGTTTCCGCCTTTCACATACCTGGGGTTTAACGTGGAAGAAATATTCAAGCCACTAAGTGTGTCCTTGGGGGTAAGATTCGAGTCAAAAACTGTCACTTGATTCTTGACTCCTCTGTTTAGGAAAACTCCTGATGAAGCCAAAGGGGGTGGACCCTAAAGTTGCTAAGGATGATTAAGATAATTAGTCTTGGTTAATGGGTAAGTTGTTTAGGAGTTTTTTGACAAGATTACTGAAAGCAAAGAATCACTTGCAAGTATGAAATTGAATCAACAACATGAAATACTTATAACCACTTTACACATAAGATTTGAATATGAAATTGAATACTGAAGATAGTAGTAGTGCCTTAAATGGAGTTGGAAATAAAACTACCTTTGTAGTATAGATGGTTTGCAAGTGCTTCTTTGTTAGTTTTAATTATTAAAATGATGAGTTGATTACAGGGGAGGGGGATTCCCAATATACCAAAAAATGATACTGGGAATATATCCAAACTCACCAAGTGTGGCCCTACACAAGAAAATGTGGGCTAGATGGAGTCACAAGTGGATGTCCAACACTACACCAAAATACAGTGTATTCTGGCGGGGCCCTGCAGTCGCTATCTAGTTGTTCCCTCTTTATTTGTAAGCTTTTTCCACACGAAGCAAAACCGAGACGATGGAATTTTGTCTTTCTGGGAGGTAATTGCAAAATGTGAGACTAATTACTACAGGCTGAGAAACTCTTTTTTTTTTTTTTTTTTTTCTTTCTGATCATCCACCATGTACTCAGGAAATCCCTTTATGTGATGGAGAGAGCACACTTCAGGTATACACAGTCGGGTTTGTTACTTTAAATTTGAACTGAAAAAAAGACTGAAAATGAAATATGAACTAATTACTACACCGTGGATATATTTTCCCTTTCGGTACTTTGGTAGAGCGTGGTGGGTTAGTATTCGTTACTTTTGCAAGAAAATACTTAAAGAAAAGAAAACTTGCTTTAAACCATAAAGTATACAACCTGCAAAAGAGTGTTAAATGTTCCTATTCCATGAGTGAGTTTGAAGGCTGATATTTGGATCGGACACTTTAAACGTTAAATTTTAAAGTTTCCAAGTTAATTTTACCAAATAGAATCAAAACAAAACTTAGAAAACAAAACTCATGAAAAAGGTACACCAACGCGGATCCCCCCTGGGGGGATGGGGAATGGGCTCGTAGGATCCTACTCAATTTTTTATTAAACCTTATTACAATATTAGAAATATAATTTCACTTTGGTCCTTATGAATTAGGATCCAAAGGCTTACAAATTTCTAGAAAATTGACGAGAAAAAGATGGGGAGCTCCATTAAGCTCTAAATGGTCCAAAAACTCGAAATTTGGCCAGAGTTTCCCTCTCTTTTTCGTCAAACCTGAAAAAATCAGCAAGCTATCAAATACAAGAGATGCCAAAAAACACTTTAAGAGTGTCTTTGAACAATCCCCCAAAATCCTAAAAATAATTCTTAGTTATTTCTATGATAGACTATGCATAAAATAACCAAGGAAAGCAAGCTTTCCTTGGAATCTTGGCTTGCTTTTGGGCAGCCAATATGATGTGCACTAGATGCTTGATTTAAACTTTAATGACAAAAGGAAAGTACTTTTAAAACAAGCTTAATATCTACTTTGAAATACTTGCCAAAAAAGAGATTTCCTAAGCTAGGTCTACTTTAAAAGAAATGAGACTTGAGAAAATATGAGATCTAAGCTTTTTTAAAAACTTGAAAAAAAGATCTAATGAGTGATTTATCTTTTAGAAAAATAGATCTACATAAACAAGCAATAGTAACCAAAGAGGAAGTTGATTCTTAAAGAGAATGAGAAAGAGAAAGAGCTTGTTTCCACATAAGATTTGCTCAAAAGACTTTGTAGTGGGATCCCGAGGGACTATGTCTAAAGAATTGTTAGAAGTGGGGTGGAGTCAAACTAGATCCAAACCTCCTCCAAGTTAGATATCATGTGAAACACTCAAGAAATTTGCAAAATCCATGATATTTGGTGATAACATATAAATTGAGATTAAGACAACATGCATATAATCTTATAAAACATGTTAGATCTAGATCTCTAAAAATATGTATTCAAAATAGAAGCAGCAAGTAAACTTACTTACATTATTCTACTTCTAAAGATTGGGAGCAATCCTTTTAAGCCAGATACAAAACTACAACAAGAAATTGAAATGAGAAACATATTACCTCATGAGATCATGACAATTTTGGCCCACACACCATAGCACAACACCATTAGCCTCAAAATATTTTTTATTATCAAGCAAAAAATGAAAATAGCATAAAAAAATTACAATAGAAAGCACTCTCTACTCCACTCGAACTAGTCAAATGAGAGCATGGATCCTTATTTTATAGCCAAGCCAAGAGAGGAAGGTGCATCTCTTTGATTTATGAGAGAAATATGGAATGGATCCATATGATTTGATATGTGTTGGATTGCTTTCATGGAGGGTGCGCCACCTCTCTTGAGGTAGGTGCACTCCCTCCTTGTTTCATCACCCTCTATCACAAGCTGCCACCTCTCAAATTCACCCTCTTGAATGAGATATGCACCCCCCATAATGAGGAATGTGCCCTCCTTTAGAGGAGCTAACTCACCCTAAAAAATATGACTTCAATCTTCCAAAATATGGCAATCTATCTAATCCTTGACACCTCCAGTTAACTAAGATTGTGTCTCAATCACTTTCCTTGATTTATGGGATTGAGATTTTGCCTTTATTATGTCTTTTTTGCCAATTAAATTGGTCTTTTTTGGGTTTTTTGAGTAAATATTATTTTTGAGATAAATACTTACTCAAAACTTAGGATAAGTGGGTTTATGGGTTTAGTGGGTGCTATGGATTAGAAAACGATCATCCACTTGACAAATTATGACCACAAACCACACTTTTATTACATTTTTTGATTTTTCCAATTAAACTATTAAAAAATAGTCTAATTTTATGGGAAAAATTATTTTTCTCAGAATTAAAAAAAACCTAGGGGGACCTAGCACATGTCCACACAACTCAATTTTAATTCCCACCATGGTCTAATACATTGACACTTGGGCTCTAATAACCTCCTAAGTCCGAGACGCCAAAGACAACCACCGCAACTTCGGAGTTATGAGTGAAAAACTCGAAAATTATTAGTCGTTTGTTCAACAACAAATAATTAACAAAGGAAAAAAAACTCTGGGCTAGTCATATTCATGTTTAAGTCCTAGCAAGCCGAGTATTTTACATACAGTTACCATGCTAGCACATTTATTACAATTTCTCCGAGGGAGTATGAACATGTGGTACAAAAATAAAAAAGGGCCTAGAAGGCCTGATGGAATTCTGAACTCTAATATGACCAAGTACACTTGATCATTCTTTTCTGTCTCACTTGAAATCCAACTAAGGATGAATTACTAGGTAACATACATCATATATATGAGCATTAGAGAGAACCAGATAGAGGTAAACCAAGAGGCATGAAGTCAACAAAATCCATGGTAACAAGTTGTATGGAACTAGTAAATAAATTACAAGACTCACATGCCTCTAAATTCAAGAACTATGGAATCAAAGTGGCATTGTGTTCTAAATCTCAAAATATAGAGAAGATTCGATATGCAATTATGTTGAAGCGAATGGAACAAAGTCTAAACCATCAAATATCCAATCAAAGAGTCCTTACAATGACAAGGGAAAACTAATAGCAATGCTTCGAGGACGAAGTCTCTTAAAGAAGATGACAATGTTATGTATATCAAATAAGATAAAAATATGGATAATATAATAATATATCAATAAATAAATAAATAAAATATAACGAGATAAAGTAAATAATAAATAATAATAAATACAATAAATATATATTAATAGACATACCTTTCATAAAAAAGGCACAAAGCCCTCTCCAAATTGTATTTATATGGGCCACTCATATGTAAAACACATCCTTCATTATTTTATATAGCATATATATTTATGTTTCTTTGGAATCTCCAATTGAAATTTTAAATCAATTTAAACTTTTGTTAGAATCTCAAGCTAAGAATAATTGAAGACACATCATTATCAAGTATTGGTTGAATTTGTTGGCAACCCAAAGATCGCAGTGAAGATAAAACAATGAAACATGAAGGGGATCAAGTTGGTCTTAGGGAAGTTAGCTTTGAGGGAAAAGAGGTTCATTAGAAAAGCAAAGGATTTGGTTATGATGAAGTGGATTTCCTAGATAGAGAAAGAAGAGGAGATTAGCACCCAAATGATTGATTCCAAGAGGGAAAGTATGAGGGAGGAAAAGTGTTTATGGAACCAAAGGATCTTAGAGGCGAAGAGAAGAGTTCACAAATGCAAACCATGTTTAGAGTAGAGGCACATGTTGGATGTCTAATATGTAGAAGAAAGTGAATACCGAGAGGAGAGGCTAAGTGTGAGAAGGAGAAAAAGTGCACTGTGTGAGCTTGCAAGACTCCAGATTATATGTACTTATGTATACATGCCAATGAAAATTTTGTTTTGTATTTGAATTCTGTCTTGTATGGATGTTTGTTGTTTATGTTCCTTGTTCTTCATTTCATAAATTGAGAGGTATAGAATCCCTGTGCAAGGTTGATTTGGTTCCATTGCATTCCCCACTATGTCAAATAAATAATAACCACAACACAAAGATGGCCTACAACATTGAAATCACTAGAAACATTATACCAAACTGAGGGAAAACATGATCACAACAATGCAAGGAATTGCACTTGAAGTATAGCTTCCAAATTAATAAATTTTTGGTGCTAATAATGCCTTATAAGCCACCTTTATCTCACAATTTTTATGCATGTGATGTTATTAACAACACAAACACACAATTAAAACATTAGTATTAATATGGAACAAAATCCCAACATAGATATATGCTACAAAATTAATAAATTGTCGACATCATAGAGATAACATCCATATTGAGCCAATGATGGTCCACAAGGCATGAACCCAAAACCATTAGGGATGTTAGGACAAGAGGGAGGGAGGAATCTCAACCACAGATTCTGGAGAAAATGTTTGATTCAACCACATATGCGAAGACTTTGGAGAGGGTTGAAACTCTACTAATGTGGCGTGGAGTAGTGAAGCAGAGTATCTCACATATAAGGTCTTCTGGAAATATCTTCACCCCAATTTGGGATCCATTTGTGTTGGAAAAAATGACATTGGGAAACTAAAAGTTTTCAAAATTGAGCTTGTAATCCACACAATATAATGAGTTAAAAGAACATTCTTCTTTATCCTCATGAGCAATTTGATTGATACAATCATACTCTTTCTTGCTGTCCAAAAAATGGTCATCACTATTATCTATTTTATCATTTTACAATGTCTTATTTCTATATTCTTTAATTTCCCTTCTAATATCTTTCAAATTGTCACATATATCTTTTATTTCTCAAATAATGGAGTATGCCCTTTATAAAAAGGTCCATGAATACAAATTGTATGAATTATCTCTAAAACCAATGTAGCAAAAACTTTGAGATATTAAGTATTTATTTGTTTAAGAATATATATAAGATGATGAGTACAATAATGAGTGCCTTGGAATATATAGACCACTTGGTGACCCTTCACGTAAAGCTATGTTGATGCACCTTTTCATAAGTACACTAATATTAATATCAAGTATAATTAAATACATTCATAACAATAAACAACAAAAACAAGCCTATTGTTATGGCATCTTGCCATGGTCAATGGTTTCACTTTGTGTTGATTAGTGGAAAATATGTAGTGTCCCTTTTAATGAATTTGTAAAAATTAGGAAAATTTGCAATTTTTGGCCAATTCGACCCTTAGACTAGTAATGACTCAAATGCTTCCAAATGGCTCCAAATGCTTCTGAATTGGGTCTGAATGTGTTTGGAAGGTATTAAGACATAAAAATGAGGCTGATGGATTCTTGGACACTCTCAAAATATTTTTGTAACATTCATTTACAATCAGGGAAATATAGGGAAATTTGCTAGTCAAATCGAGGTTCAAAACCCCCAAGGGTAGGGGACAAAGATGGCTTTCCAAATGCTGTATGACCTTCCAAAATTTCAGAACAGAAACATGGTACTGTTAACGGACTTCAATGGGCTCCCAAATGCATCACCAATCAGTTTCTATAGGCTTCTGCAACTCCCATAAATCAGAGGTTTGTGGACATGTCTGCACATAGGGGGAAATGATAGGAAACTTCACCATTTGCCATGAAATTCGAGATTTATGTTCCAAAGGCTTATGCAATGTATATGAAACTTCTTCAAGACATTGAATCTCCATACATCATACAAATCACAGATATGAGCTGATAAAATTCGAAATAAAGCAACCTCAAGCTTCCATAACAAGATATGAGGAAAATGGAACCATTTACACATTGTTTGGTATTTTGACATAGTTTCAATTGGTATTTCGACCTGAGGATATTCTGAGCAGAAAATACAAAGTAAATACATCAGATTACAAATAAATGGGGTGACAAGATCTCCCCCAAAGAGATCAACATCTCACCAAGTGTGCCCTTCCTCCAAGAGCCAAAATATGAAGAGAAAAGTGAGAAAGTTGTGGAAACAAGTTGAAGAAGAGAATGTCACGAGCAACTTTGTAGCTTCAAACTGCAAAAATGACTCCATTGTAGATCCAAATGAAAGGTATGAATGACCTCTCCAATTTCCAATTAGGATGGGAATCTTTCACCCTCGAAACTGGTACTAAGGCAAGTAGAGTAAACACTCCACAAGCATGGACAAGCTATGCTCTCCAATATGAAAAATGAGAAATGATCAAAATCCACTCTCCTTCTTTGTTATTGACTTTTATAAACTTCCAAATACCTCCTTATCTCTAATTCCATCCATGAGCTTCATGCCAACTCGAATTGGGAAGAGATTCCAATGTGTGCCACTTGTCCCTCCATTCCTAGTCTCCTCCTTCACTCAATTTGAATGGATGACTCTTTGGCTTCCCTAAATCCCTTGTCCACCCTCTTGGAGGCTATTTTTAGCCCTGACATGTCATATATGTCATATGTCAGCAATTAGGTCTGATTTGTGTCATAGGTGTCATAGCATCTTCATCATTGTTGTCATAGAAGCTAGGGAAGCTATCCCAATGTCTCAGTTTCTCTCAAATGCCTCTTCCTCTTCCATGGGAGTTACTCTTCCACTCCAATTCGACCTTCATTGAGTCATGCCAAGTATATTGACCTTCCAACTCCCGCAAGAATGTGGACTCCACCTAGGATTCAAATGGGTGAGAGTGGAATGCCATGTGGCATGAGGAATCTTGCTTAAGTGGGTCCCACATCTCCAATGTTCCCTCATGACCAAGTGCCACCTTATTTTCCTATATTAATTATTTATTTATTCCCCATTTAATATATTTGGTCAAGCTAATGTCCATTTGGTTTTTTATAGTTCCCTTGTTCCAAATCTAGTGTTTCCACCCCAACCTAGGAAACTAGTAGATTGGTGGAATTTTCTCCTTTTGAGATTTATTTGAATGGGGACATTACAAAATACCCCACCAAGAGCATTGCAGAAGAATTAAATGAACGTGGAAGAAGAGGGAGTGATGATGATTATATGAATCAAGCATAGAACAAAAAACAATGTCAACTTGAAATGGATTTAGTTTCTCGCAGTGAAGATACTTGAATAATGCTTGTGATAAAGAACATTCCAAACAAGTGAGTAAAGCTCACCCTTACTAACTATACTAACAAATCATGTTGATCTATTTGGAGTCTTTGGATTACCTAGATTTTTTCTCATTGCTTATTTCAATGTCTTATTATTTTTCCTAGCTTGGTGGCAAAATGATTAGTTGTCTCTTTACCAAGAAATATATGATTTTTGTGCCTTTTCATCATAATCCTAGCTTAAACAAACCTTTTATCTATCATTATTTCAACTATATAAATTGGAACTTGAATCTTGGTGATTTTATCATAGCAAGGGCTATCTCACAATGCAAACTAGGATTCCCTTTGAACAATGAACACAAAATAAAAATTATTTTGTTAGTGAGAAATGTATTATCCTTGTTTGGGATTGAGTTGTTTCTCACCATCATATTACTTGTGTAATATTGAACTGAAGATCATGGCCAACTTTGAGAAGAACTACAAGCTTGGACTCATTGTGACTTCCCCTTGTGAGGAAGGTTATGATCATGATTTTAGCAGTCGAGGACATCTATTACCATTCTTGTTTGTTCCCCTATCAAGCAGCATACAAATGGTTAGAGTGCATTTTTGTAAGCTTTCTTTAGGGAAAGCAAGCAGAAAGTTGATAGAGCATAATTACCCTCTCCATAACATCACTCTTTCACCTAGGAACTTAGATCATGGTCTCATGATTCCATTGGTCCAATTTCCAGTTAATTTGATCATCTAAGCGACTACAGAGCTCCTCCCTAGCTTTAAGGGAACACTTTACTATTTATAGGTCATGGAAGTGATCCTAACTATCTATTTCTGGCAGTTGAGGGTGAATTCCTACTTTTAGGGTTTATTTCCCTAAATTTAGGGTCATACACCGCAAGTTAGAGTTGTGGAGTGAATCATGGGAGTTTACTCCACCGTTCAGTGACTCCAAGTTCCTCCCTTTGTTATTCTAAGCTAGTAGTACACCTCTTGAGTCTTTTTAGGAAAAATGCACACATGCACGAGTTTATTAGTCAGTTGTCCCTTGCTTTTAGGCGTTTGAGTCCTGCACTCCAATTTGAATTCTCTTTTACCACTTCGAATTACCTATATGTAACATTCATTCTTTCTTGTACATTAAATGGAATATAATGAAATAATGTGTTGGTGAAAATCTTTGCATCTCTTCTTTGTTTTGATGATGAATGTTATAATTTTGTCACTTAATTGATTAGTTGCAAAATGTATTACTACTTTGTTTAGAATCTAGATCTTGTGCTCCAAATTCTTAAATGGTATCAAAGCTGTAGGGATTCTAAAGAAGTTAGTATACAAGATTTGCAAGTTGAAGAACACATTGCAAGATGAAGACATTTCAGGAGCGCATCAGTTGAAATGGAGCTTTCTCCCCATCAAATCCTTACCCCCCTTCAATTACTTTGAGTGGAAATCAAGAATTTAAATTCTATTGTGGATGAAGGGACTCCACAAGATCATTATGGGAACAAAACATGAACATAAGTAGAGCCTAATTCAACTGTAGATAAGTCAAAGTGCCTGAATAGAATGGAGGAAGCCTTTGGATGACTAAGTTACTCAATATCTCCAGATCTACTATATCACATTTAAGTAGAAAATATCCAAATGGCATATGGACCAAGTTGTCTGGTCTTTTTGCAAAGCAAGATGAGATGAGAGGCCACCAATTGGGGATTGAACTCCTCAATTTGAGCCCTAGTAACTTCAAATCAATCTAAGAATTCTTCACAAAATTCATGTATATATTACTTCAGCTCAAGATGTGCAAAATAAAGAAAGACAATGATCAGTTAGTGCTTTCAATTCTATCAAAATTGGGACCATACTATTATGTTTTTGTCTCCTCTTTCCATTCAACAAGATTGGCACTTGATGCCTTATGGAACATGCCCAAATTAGACAATTTTGCAGCCTCACTTCTCCAAGAGCAAGATAAGCTCAATCAAATGGGCTTTCCGAAGTCCTCAAAGGCACATGCCCTTGTTGCCAATCAGGGAAACAAGAAGAAGAGCAAGCAAAAACAACAATTCAGAGGCAAGAAGGAACATAGTCCAAGAGTTGCACAGGAAGACCCAGACTCCGAAGATGGCATGACCAATGGGAAACAACTATGTGCATACTACAAGAAGAGCCCACATAGAAAACAAGATTACAGATACAGGAGGTTCAATGAAGAAGTAGAAAATGAGAAGCGCAAAAAGGTAGATGGCACGCCACAAATGATAGATGCCATGTGCTTGTAACAATTTATACTTCAACTCCATCCTCATGGATTCTAGACTCTGAAGCTTGAAAACACATGGCCTCATCTCAAGACGTGTTTTCTTCCAAAGAGCAACGCAAAAACCATACCATCATGGGAGATGCACTGGTTCAGATCATCCATTCAACTGAGAAAGAATCTTTTACAGATCCAGATGAAGGGGTGACGATAGATTTTTACTTTTTATTGGAGAACTTGTTATAGATCAAGATCTTAGAGATAATACATCGGTTCAAATCTATCACTCATTTGAGGGAGAATTTGTCACAAATCAAGTTCTTATCGATGAAGATCTAAAAAATTTCTCTTCAATCACCTCAGTTTTTACATATTTTGCTCTTACATTTCACAAAGTTCCTCATAAAGGCTTCAAAAGAGTATCTCCATTCGAAGCTTGGAGTGGTCAAGAACTAGTAATAGTTTTTAGATCTCGTGAATGGGGCCACATTGCTTCCAAGAGAAGAAGGGGCTCACAAAATATTGTAGACATATTCACAAAGTCCACTAAGAAGTAGTTCATAGTTGCAAGCTTCCTTGGGATTGAAGGCACCCTCAGAGTAGGCTCCTCAACCTACTCATTCAACATTCCTTTTTTGTATTGGGCGGAGGGTGGGGGTGGTTTCCCATTAGGTCTTTCCTCTTTCTCATTTATTAAGAGATTTTTTTTTGTACATGGGTACCTAACATGGCTACAAATTACTGAGATGTATTTCTTTTTTGCATTAGTCTCACCAAGTTTTTCTTATGGGGGGGTGTTAGAGCATAATTACCATCTTCATAGCATTAATCTCTCACCTAGGAACTTAGATCTTGGTCTCATGATTCCACTGGTCCAAATTCCAAACAATTTAACCATGTGAGCCACCACAAAGCTTCCTCTCTAGCTTCAAGAGAGTAATATGTTATTTATAGACCATGGAAGTGATCCTCAACATCTATTTCTGGTAGTTGAGGGTGCATTCCTTCATTTAGGTAATATCCCAAACTAATATTTTTTTTTTGTGTTGGCTAGTAGGCTCATATCTCAAATAAGTATGAAGGTGTGCACTGATCTCTGCATGCATGCAGATCTAAAACCTAGATAAACTGAAATGCTATAAAATAGGAGGAATCAATGCATGTACATACCAGTATATAGATCGATTGATGTAGATCAAGATGATCCTCGCATGCGGGAATTACGCCGGTGGAAAAGGGAGATAAGGTAGGACATCCTCCAATAAATAAATGTGCCCTCCTCCAAGCTATGAATGCTTCTCAATAAATAATACTCCGCAGATGAAGCTCCAGATAAGGTGTGCTAGTGTTACAGTGCCCTTCTGGAGATGATAGAAGCAACATGCAGAACAACTGAAGGCTCCAAGCCCTAAAAGGCTGCAAGAGGACGTCTTCTTGGAGATGTATATGCTGAGAAATAGCTGGAAACTTAAGCTAAGATGCCCTTCTTCTAGGGGAAGGGTAATACCACTGCTCTGAAGAGGATGAGAGCAACATGCAGAAGAAGTGAGCCCTGTAGACAGTGATGCGAATAGGGAGGTCCTTGGACAATGCGCCCATGTAGGGGGACAACCCCTCAATAACTCATAAACTGGAATACTGCAGAAACTGAAAGATAACAGTACCTAATGATGAAGCAATGTTGAATGTGGATGATCCAACCTGATGGCGACTAGGGCAGATAGATTTCACTGCCGAAATACACCAGTTAGTTGAGTGCATGCACTCAACCCCAACTTAGCTCACTGAGCTCTCCAATTCAAATGCACAAATCAATAATCATATAAGCAGGTCTTCTCCATTAGCCTTACCTTTCTTTTATAGCTTTCACCTGTCAGACCTAACTTTTGACCTAATTAGGTCACTTTACCTTCTAATTCGCAGTTGACTTGCATGCAGGTGTTTGGAGACTCAATCAGGTGCATGCATCATGAAATAATGCTCGAATGTCATGCATGCAGGTGGCCTTCAAATCCGGTGGCCCCTGTTTACGTACTGATGATATAATACCTATGCCAGAGATCTTCTTAGGGTGCATATGGCATCAATCCTTAGTTGATTCCCTGAATGTTAGTGCCCGCTCGAACCTATGGGAATCATATAGGTTAGTGGGATGGTCCTCTGTGCTCAAGCAGAAGAGGACATTACAGTCCTCCCTGCTTGAATTTGCTTGTCCTCAAGCAACTGTAAGGCTGGGTGTTGTAATACATGTTCTCCTTCCCAAGTGGCCTCCTCTATAGGCAGATCTCTCCACTAAACCAAGTAGTCCCTGATGATCCTGTTCCTCAGTTTTTGCTCTCGCACATCTAGGATGCGTTCGGGAATCATAATCAATTGCCCCTCGTCATTAAGGGGGGGTGGCTCGGCTGATGTAACAATATGCTGACCTACTGCCTTTTTGAGGTTGGATACGTGAAATACAATGTGAATCTTGCTCTCTGGGGGTAGTTCTAGCTCATATGCTACCTCTTTGACCTTTCAGATTATCTTGTAGGGACCATAGAAGCGAGGCTTGAGCTTCTCTGCTCCTTTCTTCTTAAGGGAAGACTGTCGGTAAGGTTACAAGCGTAAATAAACTAAGTCTCCCACCTCAAAACTGCGCTCAATCCTGTTCCTGTCAGCATATATGTTTTGCTAATTTTGAGCAGCCTATATGTTCTTTCTGAGTATGTTAAGGATGTCTTGACTCTCTTGAATCCACTCTTTGGCCTTGGGGGCCTTGCTATCACCAAATATCAGATATGCAAAAGTTAGTGCGTCGTATCCATATAGAGCTCTGAAGGGAGTCATCCCAATGGTCATATGGTGGGTGGTATTGTAGCAATGCTCACCTAAGTGTAGCCATCTAATCCATGTCCTCTGCTGGCCTGCTACGTAATTCCTCAAGTACCCCTCAATCCACTTGTTAACTATCTCAGTCTATCCATCGCTCCGTGGATGATAAGTAGTGCTCATAGCTATTTTGGTTCCCACCAACCTGCAAATCTCTTTCCAAAAGGCTCCAATGAATTTGCTGTCCCTATCATTGACAATGGTCTTGGGTAACCCGTGGAGTCTGAATATTTCTATGAAAAATAGTTCTGCTACCTGTGCCACTGAATAATTTGAAGGAATGGCAAAGAAGTGAGCGAACTTGGTCAATCTATCCACTACTACGTACAAGCAATCTCTGCCCCGAACCTTGGGCAACCCTGTAATGAAGTCCATGGAGATGCTCTCCCACTTCTGCTTGGGAATAGGCAAGGGTTGTAGTAAACCAGCCGGGTGGGTGTGCTCTATTTTGTTATGTTGGCACAAGCTGCACTCTCTCACATGTTGTATCACATCATTCTTGAGGCCCTTCCATGAGAACCTCTCTCTAATCTGTCTGTAGGTCTTGAGAAACCCCTGATGCCCTGCTAAAGGTGAATCATGCAATGCTTGTAGAATCTTCTTCTTGAGGGAAGACTCTGGAACTAAGTAGATTCTGTTCTTGTAGTATATGATGTCATCAATTACCCGGTACCTGTCATCCTGAATCTATCCATCCAATAGCTCGCAAGCAAATTTATCTTTGGAATACTCAACCAAAAGATGAGATCTCCAATCTGATGAGATGCTCATAAGGGACAAAGTAGCTAGTCATCTAGAAAGTGCATCGACCACCACATTGTTCTTTCCCTTTATGTATTCAATCTCAAAGTCATAGGCCTGAATTTTGCTCACCCATTTCTGTTGCCTCTCGTTTAGCTCTTTCTACTCTAGGAAGTATTTCAACTTTCCCTTTATGTATTCAATCTCGAAGTCATATGCCTGAATTTTGCTCACCCATTTCTGTTGCCTCTCGTTTAGCTCTTTCTGCTCTAGGAAGTATTTCAAGCTGTTGTGATCTGTCTTAATCTTGAATCTGCCACCCACTAAGTATTGTTTGAACTTGGTTAGCGCATGGAGAATGGCTAACATTTCTTTGTCATATATTGAATAGTGGCGCTCATAGTCTTTGAGCTTCCTGCTCTCAAATGCAATGGGGTGATTGTTTTGCATCAATACTACCCCAATTCCCTCTCCTGAAGCATCACACTCTAACACGAAGGGTTGAGAAAAGTCTGGTAGAGCTAACACTGGGCATGGACTCATTACCTTTTTCATTTTCTCGAATGTTTGTCGTGCTGTCTCCGGCCAACTGAATGCCCCCTTCTTGGTAAGATCGGTGAGGGGTGCGGTCATCTATGAGAATCCACTGACATAACTCCTGTAGTAGGTGCAAAGGCCCAAAAATCCCTTCAGTTCTGTCACATTTTTAGGTGTAGGCCAATCCAATATGGTCCAAATCTTCTCTAGGTGCACCTGGACCCTGTTGGCCCCCATCACATGCCCTAAATATAACATCTCATGCATGCCGAACTCACACTTGGACATTTTGGCATATAGTGACTGCTCCTATAAAATGCCAAGTACTTCCTCTAGATGTCTCAAATGTTCTTCCCAAGTTCTACTGTATATCAATATGTCATCGAAGAATACCAAAAGATGCTTGCGTAACTGAGCCTTGAAGATATTGTTCATGCATGATTGGAAAGTCGCTGGTGCATTAATGAGACCAAATGGCATCACTAGAAACTCATAATGTCCGTAGTAGCAACGGAAGGCGGTCTTTGGAACATCCTGTTCCCTAACCCGAATTTGATGGTAACCTGAGCGGAGGTCGATCTTAGAAAAGTACTGTGCCCCCTGTAGTTCATCCATCAACTCATCAATCCTGGGGATTGGATACCTGTTTTTTATAGTCTTCTTGTTGAGTGCTCTGTAGTCGATGCACATGCGCAAGGTTCCATCCTTTTTCTTCACTAGCACTACTGAAGATGCTTTGGGGCTGGAGCTAGGTTTAATGTGCCCCAGTCTGAGTAGTTCTTTTATTGTATTCTCCATCTCATCTTTGTACCTCTTGGGGTGTCTATAAGGAGTGGTGATAACTTCTTGAGTCCCCTCCTCTAACTCAATAATGTGCTCAAATCCCCTATCTGAAGATCGACCTGCTGGAAGGTCTTCGAATACTGCTTTGTGCTTCTGCAATAAGGCCTCTATCTCTGCTGGATGTTGTGTGGCCTTATCTGGTGGTTTCCTGAAGGTAACCAAGCACTCTGCAGCCCACTCAATATCTCCATGTCGGAGTACTGCCTCCATCATGTGTGATGTCACTGCTGTGGGAGGGTAGGTATTCATCCCTCTCAATACTACCTTTTGTCCCTCCGTTCCTGTGAACTCCATCTCCATGGTTTGGTAGTTCATGGAATACTTCCCTATGGAATAAAGCCATTGAACCCCCAATACCACATTCATGTCAGGTACATCTACCACATAGAATGTTTCTAACACTATATAATTCCCCAATGTTACTTTCAATTTTAGAATCCTCTAACTACACTCCATGGTGTGACCTACTGCAGCTATTGAAAATCCATCAAAACTCTCCATCTGAATGCCTTTCCTTTTAACTCATGCAACATCAATAAAGTTGTGGGATGCCCCACCATCTATCAACACTCCCACTTTGTGGCCCTGTATGGTAGCTCTGATCCAGAGAGTGTGGAATCTAGGGACCCCTGACAATGTAGCAATGGTACCCCCTTGTGAGTGTCCCTCATCAACTGTGTCATGTGTCTCTCCCTGCTCCTGATCCTGATAATCCTCATTCTCCCCACTGTCGGAATATGCCTCAATGTAGTAATCCTTTCCCTTCCCTGAACATCTGTGACCTGGTACCCATGGTTCTTGACAAGTGAAACATAAATTTTTTCTCCTAAGGTCCTGGCGGGTATCATTATCCATCCATTCCTTCTTGGGCCACTCTTTTTGGAAGGGTTTCTTTTCTTTATCTTTAATAGGGAAATTAGTTTTGGGTGGAAATCTATTTTTGGGTACTGCATCCTGCAAATCTCTAGTCCGACTGATGGCATCAGCTAGGGTGGTGGGTCTATAGGACTTGACCCATCCACGTAAGGATTCAGTGAGGGCCTTTGTAAACAACATAATCAATCTGCTCTTTGAAATATCTGTCACCATGACTGCTACCCTTTGAAACTCTGAAATGAAAGCATCTGCACTACCTGTCTGCTTGAGCTGTGCCAGCTCTATAAAATGCACCTCAGGATCCTTCCTGTCAAATCGCTCAATGAGCCTCTGTGTGAAATCTGAGTATGAGGTGATGGTATTGTGACCCAATGTCACCAACCCGTGGTACCACCACTCATGGGCCTCTCCACCCAAATGCAAGGTAGCCAATTTAATGGCATCTGTCTCAATCATGGGGTTGAGCTGGAAGTATGTATCCAACTTCTGTACCCAATTCCGCGCTGGGCCACCTCGGTCCCCTCAAAGGTAGGGATAGTCAATTTCCCTACTGTATGCTGTGACTCAAATTTCTAGTTGAAAGGCCTATTGTATGCTCTGGGTTTGGTCTTACTTTTAAAGTGGCAAAAGTCATTAAAGGTCATGGCTGACTGGAAGTCATCTCCTAAAGCTCTGTACTCTCTCAAATAGGCACTCGGGGATTCTTCGGGCTCTACCTGGGCTAGAGGTACTGCGACTGGGCTCTCTAAGAATTGAGGCATGGTCGGTCGGGAGGGCCTGTTGTATATATGGAGATGGCTCTGCATGTTGGTATGTAAATGTTCTCCACTACTACTGGTGGATACCCTATCACTGTGGGGAAATAATGGACTGTGTGGGGTGGGCACGTTTTTCTTTGCCATTTGTCTGAAGGCACTTATCATTCTTTCTTCCCATTAGTGAGATCTTTTATAGCTGAAATGAGACTGTTGAAAGCTATTTTATCATCATTTTCCATTGTTTCTTTGCCTTTACTTTTCTCAAACTGATACTCTCTATCCCTTAGTTCTATATCCTCTAATTCTTCTTCTCCTCTATCACTGTTTCTAAACCTCTGTCTCTAGTAAGTAATGTTGTGTGGGTCCTCTGAATTCATTTACTGTTCACAATTGCATGCTCCCACAACTGGGAAGGAAATTGCTCTGATACCACTGTAATATCCCAAACTGATATTTTTTTTTTTTTTTTTGTGTTGGCTAGTAGGCTGATATCTCAAATAAGTATGAAGGTGTGCACTGATCTCTGCATGCATGCAGATCTATAACCCAGATAAACTGAAATGCTATAAAATAGGAGGAATCAATGCATGTACATACCAGTATATAGATAGGCTAATGTAGATCAAGAAGATCCCTGCATGTGGGAATTACGCCGGTGGAAAAGGGAGATAAGGTAGGACGTCCTCCAATAAATAAATGCGCCCTCCTCCAAGCTATGAATACTTCTCAATAAATAATACTCCGCAGATGAAGCTCCAGATAAGGTGTGCTAGGGTTATAGTGCCCTTCTGGAGATGATAGAAGCAACATGCAGAACAACTGAAGGCTCCAAGCCCTAAAACGAATGTCCCTCTCTCAGAAAAGTCACCCACATGCAAGAGGACGTCTTCTTGAAGATGTATATGCTGAGAAATAGCTGGAAAATGAAGCTAAGATGCCCTTCTTCCAGGGGAAGGTAAATACCACTGCTTTGAAGAGGATGAGAGCAACATGCAGCAGAAGTGAGCCCTGTAGACAGTGATGCGGATAGGGAGGTCCTTGGACAATGTGCCCATGCAGGAGGACAACCCCTTAATAACTCATAAACTGGAATATTGCATAAACTGAAAGATAATCGTACCTGATGATGAAGCAATGTTGAATCTGGATGATCCAACCTGATGGCGACTAGGGCAGATAGATTTCACTGCCGAAATACACCAGTTAGCTGAGTGCATACACTCAACCCCAACTTAGCTCGTTGAGCTCTCCAATTCGAATCCACAAATCAATAACCATATAAGCAGGTCTTCTCCATTAGCTTTACCTTTCTTTTATAACTTTCACCTATCAGACCTAACTTTTGACATAATTAGGTCACTTTACCTTCTAATTCGTAGTTGACTTGCATGCAGGTGTCTGGAGACTCAATCAGATGCATGCATCATGAAATAATACTCGAATGTCATGCACGTAGGTGGCCTTCAGCTCCAGTGGCCCCTATTTACCTACTGATGATATAATACCTATGCTAGAGATCTTCTTAGGGTGCATATGGCATCAATCCTCAGTTAATTCCCTGAATGTCAGTGCCCACTCGAACCTATGGGAATCATATAGGTTAGCGGGATGGTCCTCAGTGCTTAAGCAGAAGAGGACATTACAATTTAGGGCTTCTTTCATTGAATTTAGGTCTTACACTGCTTGTTAGAGTTGTGGAGTGAATCTAGAGGTCTTACTCCACTGATCAAGGATTCCTAGTGCCTCTCTTTACTATTTTGAGCTAGTAGCACCCTCCTTGAGTCTTTTTATCAAGATTCCTCGCATGCATGACTTAATCATTTAGTTGTCCCTTTCTTTTAGGTGTCTGAGTTCACTTAGGTTAGTTATGAAGTTGTTAACTCACCTCTGAGAGATTGCATGGATACCACAAGACATTTGAGCTCTAGTTAATCCTAGCTAGATTGTCATGCACACCAATTCGAATAACCTCTCTTACCAATTCGAATTGTCTATATGTAACAATTGATTCACTCTTGTACAGTTAATGGAATACAATGGAATAATGTGTTTATGAAAGAGCTTTACATCTCTTCTTTGTTTTATTGATGAATGTCATGATTTTGAGTCACTTGCAAATTGTATTACTTCTTTGTTTAGTTTCTAGATCTTGTGCTCCAAAATATTATAGAAGCAAAAGGGATTCCTTTGGTAGCATTGAATGTGTGCACATTACCATGGGATCAAGGGGGGTTTGGGTTCCCTTACCTAAGAATACAAGTGGAAGTACTTAAGAGTCAATGGGTGGTGAATGTTGTGGAAGGTGGTGCTCCTTGGCAAGTCTTAGATCAGCATTGCATTCAACAAGCTCATCATATTCAGGGTTTTAATGGTCCTTTTCAATGGTGTGACATAATTGGGAATGCTTAGGTTTCACAATTCAAGTTCTAGCACACTCAAGAGAGTGGGTTACTTGGCAAGTTGTGTCTAGATTTCTTGCTTGACAGTTTGAGGGTCCACATGATGCCTAGGATTTGGCATCACACTTGATTTGGACATTCCCATTCCCTAGTGGTCAGGTCATTGTTTCATCTAGCTTTGCTAGCAAAAGATTGGCAAGGAAAGATCTTTTTTTTGGAAGGATTTGTGGGAGCATGACCACTGCCAATGGTGCTCCTTGCATGCTCTTCAGCAGGCCCAAAGCTCATTAGTTCAATGAAATTTGTTTTAGAGGGCCTTTGTCACCTAATTGCTAAAGATTGCCATTTTAAATTTAGATTCATGGGTGAAGGCTGTTTTGGAGGTATTGGAAGCCATTTTACACCAAGGAAATTTATGATACAGTAAACACACTTTTGACATTATCCTCTATTGAACAAAGGTTGGGGATGAAGGATCATGTGGCGCACTAGGTGAGGAGGTTCCAATCCATTTTAGAAATTGACTCTTCTTTTAAAGACAAAGTTTGGGGGGGGCTTCTGCTCCAATAAGGGTTGGTTCTCAAGACAAGCTTTTATGAAGTTGGTGTGTTAGATGTTGCTTGTGTCTTGTGTGTCAAGGATGAAATGGTTGTGTATTTCTTTAGGAGATACCGAGTTACCAAAGTGTTTTAGGCAGTCTCAGGTTGAATTTCACTTCTTCATTGCACTGCTTTCGTGGAAACATCCTCTCCTATGAAACACTCAGATGATTAAGGATAGCTGCAAATCCTGTGGGACACAATATGGTTGATTGATATTGGCTTTCTATGGAAGCAACGATGTAAAGTTACTTTTCAAGAGGACCCTTCTTTTAGCTTAGGGGACTCGAGGAGCTTTACACGGGAGTTGGCTTTGTTTGTGAGAGTTAAGCTCTGTGTGTTTAGTGCACATGCTTTTATGCTTGCATTTTTGTCTTTTTTAGGACAGGATTTTCCTGCTATCCATGTGATGTGATTATCAAGTCTCTGATGTGCTTATTTGTTCTATGAATTAATATATGCAGCGTTTCAAAAGAAATATAATTGATTTTGTGAAATATTGGACATATTCAAGTTTTATCATAATACCCGTTGAACAACTTCCCAACATTGAAAATAATTGTAAATAGGATTAGAACTATTATTATCTGGATTCTGGATAATAATAGTTCTAAACAAATTCAATGCAAAAATATTCGAACTGAAATAGGATTATCAACTATATGTATTAATGATAATAATCTACATACATGATATAAACAAGCAAGTATTCTCCTTTTCAGGGAGATCCTTTTTTCTGTCAGCATCTACAAGAGAACAAGTTCAATTTAAAGAAGTGGTTTCGCAAAGATATATTTCACATAAATAAAGAAGTTACGTAATTCATAATTACCACCAGATCAATACTGTAATCATTTATTAAATAGCAATCACCTGGTGAATGAACAAGAGTCTTTTCTGCAATAAAGAAAACAGATCGCATCTCAGAAATATGCCGGTATAACTTTTCTTCAAATTACAAGTGTTCCTAACCAAAAATTCACACCCTAACTTGCAAAACAACTAATTATGTTTCCAAAGTGTTCTTGAGACAATAAAGTAATGTTTAGTGCCAAGATATGGCTTTGTAGAAGAGGATAATCACCCAATAATTACTACGAAGCACAGCTATTTTCATGCTGCAAACCTACTGCTCCCAAAGCCCACAAATAGGGATAACCTTGCAAAAAGAAAATAATGTGATTCCAATATATAATGCCTATTCCATCTTACAGGATTTTATTTCTCAATCTGTTACTCTTAAGCCATGGTGGGAAGCAGAGGAAACCTTGTCATCAACTTAATTACATTATCAGATCCATCTTCACATCCTTATTTCATAGCTGCCAGCTCGAGTGACTGCACGAAACCCTTTGTATGGACGATAGACTACATTTTGGAGGTCCAATTTATCTATTTTCAAGCCCGATAGACCAATTCCCATGATCTTGAACCCAACAAGGAGAGTGGGAAGTTCACGCAAGCGGTCCACACCACTTTCTAGCCGAAGAGTCCCTGTTAAACATGGGGTTTTATCTTTTGGAATTCGGCCTATTGACCAAGTGCAAGCCTGCAGAGCACATAATATGTAATGGTTTAAACTTTAAACTCAATTTTTAAACAAGAAGGTTGATATGAATCATTCTAGACAACTATTTCCGTAATTCTTAAAAATGGGAGGTACATTATGATATCCATAAATTCCTACCTTGCAGGAGGTTAAACATCATAACCATCATTGTGCAAACGGAAAATGAGAAAACATGATTGTAACACTCATCCAAGCGTCAAGATGCCAAACACAGACTAACAATACTAGTGGATGATTCCAAATCAACAATTGGCACAACCAATTCAATGATTTTGACTGTTCTCTATACTTCAGCTAAAACAAGTTCAAATGAATGTTTTAAAAAAATTACGAGCAAAAGGTAGTTGTCTATTAACACAAATTCTCGACTCAAAACCCAATCTATATGTTTCCAAGAGTAAGAAAAGGTATAGCAGTTCCAATTGCATCCTCCTGTATGAATAGGAAACACACCCACAGGAAGCTACAAGATGTTGAAAGGTAGACCCATGTCGTCAACCATTACAGACAGAAAGACCTTGGAGGGTTTTACATGGATAGCATCATAAACAATAAATATTAAATCATGAGAAAATTTCTGTGAGTTCTATTGGGGCGATCTGTGGGATTGTCACACCTATGGTAGTTAGAATGGAGAGAAATCAACTATGTTCATCGTCTTCTAGATCAAGCAAAAAATATTTTCATGGTTCTATGTAGATAATTCCAAAATCAAGCCCAAGGGGTTAGCTCAACCGGTTGTTACCAATGTTGCTGCACATTTGGCTAGTTCCGTGCTAGCAGATGCTCGGTTTAAATCCCCTTGGGTTAGGTGCACTATTCTACACTGACAGGTTTAACCGTTTATTAGGGATACCATCCACAAATATAGGGAAGCATCTCTTGGGGTTTTCCTGTGAGATTTCAATTAATCCAAAATCAAACCTTTTAAAATTGGGGCTTGCAATTACAGGCCCCATTTAGACAGATTGGCACTGGAGCTATGGAAAACCCTTATTATGTTATAATATCAAGAAATTGCACTAGAAGACTAGAGTAAAATTTCAAATAACATACTCAATTGAAGGTGGATATTGCAGGATATTGAGGACAGATGGGTTACAAACTTACAACATGCTAGTCCATTTGGAAGAGTAGAGCTTCCTTTTAAAGTCATGCATTTTTGCATGGATGGTTCTCAACCATGGTATGGTAGTTAAAGCTTGCCTTCATTTTTCCAGATTGACTAAAGGTTTGTGTTGCTCTCCGAAAGAAGAGACATTCACTGTTTGCATGCTATACATGCTCATTTCAGCTATTTGTACTAATAACAGCAAAGTGAAGTATGTAAGACATGACTCATGAGTTGATAGCATAGCACCTGCATACATTTATAAAAATAATACAAATAAACTCAAATGCAAACCTTGTTTGTAAGGACGTTGAAGCTCCCATGGTTTGCTGTCAAATCTGATGAAACCACAGATGGTGGCAAGGAAAATTGTAGGGATATTGAATCGATAGGCTTTCCAGGGTCATTGCGCATGCCAACTAATATGTTAACCCGGCAGAGTCCAGCATCTGAACTTAGTTGTGGCCTTACATATATTGGTGTGTTTTTCAACTTCTTTACCCTAAATGGATGAACACCAAAAGTTACTGTCTAGCACCAATAGTTTCTTCTCAAATTCTCAAATGACGTCACACTTTCTAACCAACCCAGTGTTATATATAAAACAGAATTAACAACACAAAATAATGGTATATGCAATTCAAATGTACAAAACATTTAAAGCTTCATTCCAAGCCCTTCAACACCTCAACAAACCTGTAACTCATGAGTTTGAACTCCCCATCGGGTGGCACAAATGATAAAACTTGGCGAGTTTCCCATGGTCGAAAACGAATACACGGGTGAAATCTTACATCATTAATAATAGAAGCATTGGCAAATGAAAGTGTTAAGTCTGGTACACCAGAGAGTCTGGAATTCACTTGCACCTCGCCATAAACTTCACACTTCACAAGAAATCCATCCCTGAACCAACATAAACAAATATATATTGTAGTTAAAAAACTAAAATCAAAGCACATTTGAAGATGAATATAATAATATATTATGTGCTATGGAGGGTACTCTTGATTCAGATATTTCATGCCATGTTTTGAACTAGTCTAGCAAAGTGAAAATAAAGAGCCATAAAAATGAATGTAATTTAAAGATCATAACAGGGTAATATATTGTAAATTTTTGTCCATCTACTCTCCTGTCTACTTCCCTGTAATTGTATATTTGGATTCAGCCATACAGAAATTATCTACAGGTTAATAGGTGCATCTATGTAGTTGAACACAACGCATTCGGAGAAACTACACAGATCCAAGTCCTTAGCATGCCTGCTACTTAAATGTTAATGAATATCACAAAACTGTTATTTCAACTAAATGACCATTTCAAATGTTACAACATAAAGTACTCATTCATTAATTGAGAATCGTGCAAAACAAAAAATAATGGTGACAATGGAATCATGCATCTTTGCAAGTAACACAATATTCTCAATGTTTTGGAGTGAATAAAAATCGCATGGAACTCCTATGAATGAGAACTTGCAGCTGCTGGAAATCTATCTCAAGCTCTGAAACATAATTTACATGATCCAACCTTACTTGTGTTGACCTCTCTTACAATCAACCAAGAATATACCAAATAGAAGAACTTTGAAATGAAGTACACCTAGCTTGATGATTAGGAGAGCTTTGTGAAAGGGTGTGAGGAATTCAAGTCTCCTAGATGGCTAAGGGGAGGTGATTAATATGATTCCTAGCCAAGGTGAATTCAAGATGATTCTATTGATGATAGATACTCATAACATATATAAAAATGGATCAACTCAATAGTGTCATTGATCCAGATGGGTGTCGGTGGTCACCCACCTATTCCAATGGCTAGGCAACTAAAGAGGTGACCTAATGTTACACCTAAATCTCGTCATCATGAGTCCCTTATCAACTCAGTACCTGAATCCATGAAGTTTCCCTGATCAAGAAGTCATGTAGAGCAAGTTGATGCCCTTTTTCCACAGTTTCTAGTTGGGTTGACGCATGTTGTCTTTGAGCAAGAAGCGCCCAACTAGTCCGGCGCAGAGTGTATTCTGCCAGACTGTGCCGGTGGCACAGGTTGTCTTTGTGCACCCTACGTTTCCCCTCTCAGGCGAAGGTTGCCCTCATGCAGCTTGCGCCAGGATTGGTTAATTTGGATAAAGGTGGCTTTCGAGCGATTTCTAGAACTTGGATGAGATGGATCTCTATCCCTAACTCCTAGGTGAGCTGTCCTACGGTTCCCTAACATTAAGGGAGGATCCCTTAGTCCTCTCCCCATGATCCTCAACCTACTCTATCCACTTGGTCCTATAAATACAAAGCTCATCTCCATTCCAAAGGGAATAAGTCTATAACACTTACATGTTGGTGGAATTAGCATAGGTGATTCCTATCCATCTCTTGGGAGGCTTACATTTCCTTTGGAGGCTTTGGCTTGGCTTGTTGGAGGAGGATTGAAGCGTTAAGGCTTGGGTTGTAATCATCTCTCTACTTTGTATTTCCCACTTTTATACAGTAATATAAACTCTTTCCATAAATGTTATTGTGTTGATAATGTTTATAGTTTACTTCCTTAACTGTTTACTTAGATTAGTTAGTTAGACATGTTTTACTGCTTGTATTGTCTCCACATGTTTTGACATGTCTTGCAGATATGGATCTGACGACCGCGGAGCTAGGAGCAATAACGAGGAGAAAGATCTACAAATTTGAAGGTAAGACCTCTAATTACTCGATCTAGGAAAGTAGTTTTATGTTCTGTTCTTATTTGTTCTAGATTCGCATTGAACTAGGGAGATCTTGCTCACGTCCGCTCGAGTAGATTGTCCAATAGCAAATCTGGCGACCATACTGAGGAATACTTTACTTTGATTTTAGTTTGAAGTGTGTTTTCATTGATTTCTTAGTGAGCCATCTCTTAGCCTCCTAGAACCCCTCCCATCATCAAATCTTGCTATCTAAGAGTCTCTTAGCTTGCCCTGATTCTGTTTGAGTTAGTATCAGATCTTACATTGATTATTCTTTGGAGATATTTTGAGTTTTACAAGTCATTGTTCGCCCGACGCACCTGGGCTGTGCATACAGTGCACCTAGACCCATCTGACGCTTTCCCTATGTGTGCAATCTGCGCCGGCAGCGCCATTTCCCTGCATACAGTCTGCGCCAGCGGCGCCTTGCCCTTGTAGACAGCTTGCGCCGGGTGCTCTGTAGCATATTGGCAGAGTGCGCCAACCTTTTGAGCTTGGTTCTTGCTTCAAACCCTCTCCAAGCTTTGCTTTTTGATCTGATTTGCAAGCTTCTGTGTGCTGCACCTTACAGTCACAGGACCCCTAGACACAACATACTGTCATTTTCCTCCATTTTTGGGTCTTGTTATCACACAACTTGTAGTTGCCCCTAGAGGTATCCCATCCGGGACGGTAGAGGAGACAGGCAACTAAAGAGGTGACCTAAGAGATGCCACGGTTCCCAATGCAATGTGGGAGTCACGTCAACCGAGGCACTCTTCGCTTTAGGTCAAGGTATAACTAGACCAAGGGGGAGACCCTATACCCCAATCACAGTTGATTGGACCCAAACAAAGGTTTCTAAGGGTAGGTAAATGATGAGTTACGGAAACCAATGCAAGGCTAAGTGGACCTAAGAGTTAAGAAATGGTTGATGGTGGTGTAATGGATAGTTAGTGTTTCAACCTATGTATGGTTTAGGCCACATGATGGGGTATGATTACTAGGTATAGTACCATGTGTTTGCACAAATGGGTCTAGTTTTTTGGGAAGTGTGAAATGGTTCTAGATGGACCCACAAGGTGAAGTTAGGTGTGAGGATGGTACTATAGGTTAGATCTAGGCTAGATCTATAAGTTGGAGTTGGTTCTAGGATCACCCATGTACTAGATCTAGGGTTTGACACTAATCCCAAGGAGTGCGCCTTGCTTGGAGAAGGACTAGTGCCTTGTTGGATGGGCTAATGGGGTCAAAAAGTATGTCAAAGTGTAGATCGGGACACCTAGAAGCCAAGTCAAGTGGATTGGATGAGATCCAATGGTTGGATCTTACTAGATCTAGGTTTTTAAAAGATTACCCTAAGTGGACCACAATCCCTTAAAACAAGGAATGCAATCCCCAAGGCGGATCTTGACGAAAGGACAGTATAGACCTAGGTTTCAAGGCATGGGCATTCCAAATCCACGAAAATCACAAACACCCACTTCCTAGAAGTGGACCAACTCAAAACTTCAAGGGGGTGCGACTTGCTCAAGGAAGGGCAAAAGATGGGTTTGGTGGACCAAATCTAGTCCAATGGCCACCAAACTGTAGATCCAAGTGGCTAGTACCCCGATCTATGTATCTTCAAAATTTCAAGTGAATCCAATGGCTAGATCTTAGTAGATCTAAGTTTTAAGGTACCAAGAAGATCAAAAGGGGGTTTCAACCCCTTAAAACATGGAGAGATGTCCACAAGGTAGTTTTCACCAAAGTAAGGATATGGGTTTAGGTTATCAAGTGTCTAGATTTCAAATCAAGTGGGATCTCACCTACCCATGTGCTAGATCTAACCCAACAAGCTTCTCTTTAGGAAAATCGATTTAGGTTCAAGAAGGCTTTTTGCATTGAAAAGTGTGTCAATTTTTAGCCAATCACCACCAAACTATAAATCCAACTAGGGGTGGATCCTATAGAGGTGGGTTTTTAATATCTTTTCAATTGCAAGGCTAGATCTAAGTAGATCTAAAAAATACCAAAAACAAGGGTTTTAATTTGATTAGGGTTTTTGTGATCTAGAAATTATGGAAGATTCAAGGAAGAGAAGATCATACCTCTTGGAACATACCTGGATGAAGAGATGAATGCTAGTTGAGACGAGGATTACTTTGCCAAAGATCAAATGGAGAATTGTTGAAGCCCTCTTGCCAAATCGATTTTTCCAAGCCACATGTGATTCCTTCTAACCTGTCAAGCCAAGGAGCAAAGCATCAATCAGTTTAACAAATTGAAGGTAGATACAAGCAAGAGAGAGAAAAACATAGAATAGTTGACACAAAGGCAAAACTACTCCCTGTCAAACCCAAAACGACTTCTTCCAAGCTTGAAGGGCAAGCCTCCCCACCAATTCGCACTTGTCAAAGTCGCCCTCTCAACCTGCAAATAAAATATGGCAAATATGCAAGCAAGCTACAATAGATCCTCCAGTGCAATGGACAATAGCATTTACAATCGAAACAACCAACATCCACTCCAATCCAAGCATGTACTCCAAAAGATAGAAATTTTATTCCAAGAGCCAAGAGCCAAAAATCTCTAGATGAATTTTACAATGAGAGGCTCCCTCCTTAAATAGGATGGGGAGAGAGTACAATCATAACCACTTTTTACATGAGTGGCTAAGATTAAAAGATCTCAAGATCTAATCAATGGCTAACAATAAATCATAACCATATATCACATGGATCACCCATATAATGATAGCGCCCCCACTAAAAAGGTACAATAAGGGGTGACGTCATCCACAAGAGAAAATATAAGCATCAAAATCCACCTCATGGTGACTAGGACATAACAATATAAGCTCATGGTGGGGCTAGGAGGTTTTAATCCTTACTAGCTCATCCCCAAGGCACAATAAAAATAATAAAATATGTCCAATATAATAAAAATGACCAAAACTGTCCTCAGAATCCATGACAGTCAAGCAGTAAATGTCCTCCTGTGATCAATCTGGGCATACCCACATGGTGAAAACTGACTGGAAGGTAGTGATGCCATCCTGGAAGACCTCTGTGAAGACCAAATGCCAAAACCTTGCCTCAATTGCCCAAATCGATTTCCTCAGTGACCACTTTACCCCATTTTTTAACTGCCTCGGGAACTGTGAAAGTGCCAAAACTGCCTCCTAGGGTGCTAGCGCTGTCCATCTGAGCCCACCAGGCTCTCCGGGAGGGGGGATAAATGGTAATAACAAGTGGCTGGACCACCCCCTCCATCATCAGCGCCCTAGGTGAAATGGCCTCTCGGGGCCCCTGCTGCTCAGGCTGGGAAATCAGCCCCAAATCTGGTCAACAAGTGTAAAACTGCATCAATCACTGTCAGAAGTGCCCGGAACTGAAAGATAAGTGTCTCAATGGATCCAGAAGACCCAAATCCACTAGGAATGAGTACTCATACACCCTGGGTTGCCCTAATGGGCCAGCTGTAGGGTCCACCATATATGGACAATGTATAATCTGCTGATCTGAAATAATAATAAACTTGCTGAACTGGATCAAACATCATCTGCATCATATGTCCATCATATGATATCATCATCAAACATGTGGGACCATAAATCATCATCAATAATCATCCATACATGGTCCACATCATCACGGATCCCAAGAATATATAATCAAGGATAAATCACATCAGTAGACTAAGACAATGTTTCTCTAATCATTCCCACAGCTAAGCTCAAAGTATAAAATTCCATTCAGTGGCATTAATCATGTTAACATATTCCGTGGTTATATAAAATTACTTGCACAATAGTTCAAATGACAAACTCACCCATTGGACATGGTCAAACTGCTAGTGAAGGATGAAGGCTAGGAGCAAGGTTGGGCCAAGGGTTTGACTTGTCTAACTTAACTCAAAAATACTTTGGACTGGGAGAAGGGGGAAGCTACAAACTCTGTGCTGGACAAAAGAACACGGGGGATGGCTGTGCCTCACAAATGGATAAGTTGTTTAGAGAGTGCTTATTCAACTTAGGCATCATGTCTACATCAAGTTGATCCAGGTTCATTAGGATCATTCAATTTTATTTCCATGGCCTTTTTGGCCTACATAACCCTTCGGATTTCAGATGTGCTGAGAAGCACAACTAGTTGCAGCTTGCATCCAGGGCATGTTTTTCACATATTTATAAGGTCAGCAATTGTTTAGATATAGCTTTTAAGAACTATTGCTTTTTGGACCTTTCTTATACTCTTCGAGGAGTATTTTTAGCTTTTCATTGCTCTTGCCCTTTTTTTTGTTTCCATGGGCGAATTTTTCAAGTTTCCATAGGTAGAACATGAGCTTTCAGTTTTCGCCAACAACATCTCAAGTGACTAGGGGGAGTTCGAGCCAATGCCAAACATCGGGACAACCGACCAGAATGATTTAGGCCTACAATCCAACTCACCAAAGGCAAGTTCTGTCACCAACTCAGAGCCGAGACACTGAATAACAGGGATGCGGTCCAAACACAGAGGTAGAAAAATGGGGAAGTCCTCAGTATCAGAAAGTCAAATGAGACAAGTCAGGGTTTAAAGTCAAACAGGAAGGTCATGTATGGATGGAGACAAGTGAATGTGGAACCTACACTAGCAGACAACTGGTGTCGGGGAAAGACCATGTCTATGTAAGGTGAAAAACCAGTAAGTTTGTTAAATGACCTAAAAGTGCAAGCAATTGTCCATTTTATGATTTACAGTTTATTTTAAATAGTTTGCCACATCAGGAATAATATACCAAGCACATGCCATGATCATGACTAAATCAACAAGATAATAATCCACAGTCAGTGAGAACATATCCACAGATCATACAACATCATCATAATAATCATCATCATGCATCATCTGAAACACTGCTGATATACATCTCTAGGCACTGAACTGAAACTGTAATGGGATAAGTGGTCACATCAGTCATCAAATCTGAACTCTCAAGGCTCAGCCTTGACCCAAGGCCATAAAATCTGAATAATGTACTGCTCTGATCATGAGTGATCCAAAATATATAGCCATGCTCTGGAATAAAGGAAGCTCTGGAATGTGCAGATATCTGCTGTACAAGAATAGTAGCCCTGCTACTATGGTGTGATAACAGGTCTTTCGAGATTTTGATCCATGTTTGGCCCTTTGAGTCAAAACTAGTGTTTTGCTTGCATTTTTAAGCGAAATGGGTTCTATTTTTGAATCGTGTATCCTACAATCATTTTGACCCATATTAAGGTTTTGAGATAATTTTTGGTTTGGGGTGGATTGGTTTGTTTTAAAAGACTTTAAAAGTGTGGGATATCCATGTCCTTTTAAGCCTCTTTTCCTTGGGTTGTGCATCTTGTTTCCTTTACATGCTGAGCTATCTAGTGATTGTTGGAAAGAGAAGCTTGATTTTGTCACTCTTTTGATAGATTCAAAAATCGGAAAACATAAACATTCTTCTTGCTTTAATTTGATCATTTGACATTCTTGGTCTTACACTCATAAGAAGAAGAAAGGCTTGTTTCAGATTTGTGTGCATTTGAGTTAGATTAGATTATTAAGTGCTTTTCTTTGCCTTGCATTTGATTGGAAACATTTGTGGAATCATTTCTTCCATAGCTTAGATGTGTCTTTTTCGAGTGTAAAAAGATAGGAAATGGATTAGAATTATTGCATTTGGTGTTCATAAAAAGATCTCTTTTATTGCTTCGGGTTAGTTTTGGGTGCATCTTTTACTTCTTTCTATCATTTTGAAAAGAACTAAAATTGCATTTGCATTGGTTTGTGCAATTGGGAAGAAAATATATATCTATCTCCTTAAGTAGAACTTCATAGAAACGAAGACTTGCATTTTCATAGAGATCAGATTTTTATCTTGTTTAAATTCCAAGTCTTCACCTCATGGATTCACTTAACCGTACAAGATAAAATCAAGCACTAGTTTAAGTTAAAAACTTTTAGCAATTTGTGTGTTAGGTTAGTGACGTGTTCCAGCGTCATAAAACGTGACAGCTGTCGTTATTTGCCTGCACTGCATCTCGGGGGCACTGTAGTTCTTCCACGTACCAACCGGTATATCGAAGGCTCTTTCATGTATCTTAGGGTATATCGAAAGGCACTTCACGTACTCGGTAGTATATCGGAAGGCTCTTGTTGTACAGTTGTGCATTAGATAGCACCACTACAGATTTGAGCTCCCACGTACCTTGCGTATATCGGGAGACCCCATTAGGATTCCTGGAACCATTCGAGCGAACCTTTTGACTGTCTTGTTGTCGCAATACACTGAGAATAGCACTCAGGGAGATTACTACACACATACTATTAGGTAGTCGGGTTATACGGCTAAGAGTACGGTCCCAATTCTCCTTGGTTAGTGCTCTGAAAAATTGGGCCGAGTATAACTGTTGGACCCTACAGTATATCGCGAGTTGTGATAGCTTGACACACCTGTGAGGATCCATCTTTTACATCCCTCCTATTCACAAGTTTTCTTGTTGCTTTTAGTTTGAGTAGTGTTTCTTGTGTGTGATAATTAGAAGGACTTAGAGAGTTTAGATATGGCAACCTCTTCTAGGACTACCAATCAAGAGGCTCCTTTTCAAGGGGTACCTTTTGTCTTTCCCCTAGTTGGAGATATTGGTCCTCCCTTTATTGCCACTTTAAATCTTCCTGGATTAACCATAGGATTACCGGTATGGTTATTCAATCCTATGATTCCGGTTGTACCCAATGTTTCAAATGTTAACTCTGTTGTCCGCCCAGATGCACACCAGCAGCAAAAATCTTTCGAAAGCTGTCTCCTCACTACAAGTGGGAGAAGTGTGGCCTTGGGGGCAAGCAATGAGCCAAGTACTGTCACCTGAATCCCAGCTCCTCCGTTTAGGCTAACTCCTAACGAAGCCAAGGGGGGTAGTCCCTAACAAAGAGTTTCTATGGCTCTGTGTTTTTTAAGTGTTTTATATGTGGTGATGCGGATGGGTGTTGTTTAGGAGTTTTGATGAGATCACAGTTTTTACAAGATAATGAAATGAACACAAGATAAGAAGCAATCCACATTGCGATACAAGATTATAGATCAACAGTATAATGAAGACTTGCAAGATAAAGCAGTATCCACAGATAAATAACTTAGACAAATGGACAAATGGCCCCAATTAATTAATAGATGAAAGTGTAAGAAGACCAGTGTCTTATGGAGTCAAAAAATGTATAGTGTTTGGGGATGCTGAAGATCAAGTCTTAGAATAATGTTTGTGAGAACGTTGTGTAAATTATCTTGGTAAATTCAAAAGTTTTAGTGATCTTGAATATTAGGCTAGGAAAAGCAAGGTATGCGTCCAACCAGAAAAGTATACTTTCAGTGGCTTCCCCTCTGGTGGTATGACGAACTGTCCAATATTCTTGGCTAGGTGTCCAATGATTTAACCAACACTAGAACTCTATGACAATGGTGATTTCTAGCCCCACCAGCTTAGGAACTTTACCCACTACCTGAGTATTTCTCGAAATAACAACGCTGGTTCGTTGGTTGTGGGGTGAAAATTTTATTATGTTATCACTTGCAAGATTAACAATTCCAATCACCGTTCTGAGTACGAGTCCAACTTTTTAGGGTCGGCAGAGCATACTAAGTGATGGAAAGCAACGAAGTAGATTTTAATGGGGGATGTGAGTTGAAAGTATTTTATTATTAAGAGCACACAGTTAAACTCTCCGACAGAGAATGCTTTTGACTTTGTCTTAAGACAAAAGTTCAAGAGACTTTAGCTAATCTATATGCTTGATGCAAGGAAAATGCAGTGGGAATGCTCTCCGACAGAGAGTGCTCTTGACTTGGGTTATTACAAGTTCAAGAGACTTTGGTTCTTTTTAAGAGATCAAGCAAATTGTAAACATAAACCAAATGATAGTTCAATATGATAAAAATGAAACAAAGAGCTTGCAAAATAATAAACCACTTACAAAAATGAACTGAAAGAGCAACTAGTGTTCTACACAAAAGAAACTAATCTAGCAAAAGAAGTAAAAAATGACTTCTACACATTGTTCATGAAACTTTCAGCTAGCTGGTCGTACGCAATACACAGTGGGGAAAGAGAAATAGCACGCAAGGTCAATGTGGCACTTGGGATCAAATTCCAAGACACTTCTTAGGTCAAAACTGAAATGATAATTAAAGATCTAAGCGCAAAATGAAATTTATTTTAGAAACTCAAACCACATCTAAATTAAGAAAAGCAAGACACTCTTCCCCAAATGGGGAAGAAAAACCAAAAGATGGGAGGCCTTATCCCACTTAGCCTTATTTTATTAAGAGAGTACAATATTTTGGATTTTCAACCTTGAGAAATAAGAGAAATGGAAATGAACTTTGAAACTCTTAAGAGTTTTAAAATAAAAAAAGGAGAGTGTTGAGTTTTGGTTTGAGGTTTGGTTCCAAGCTCCCTTTGGTTTTTTTTTTGCAATGGTTCTTTTCTTCACTTGATTTTATTCTTCTTCCACGTCAAGTTCTCTTTTGGATCTAGCTTTGTCCCACACCTACACACAACAAAGATTCAAGCTACAAGCACCCTTTAGCATTAGTCCAAATAAAAAAAAAGAGTAATTGAAACTAATTGAACTTAGGCTTACAAAATGAAATCTAAAGTGTAAAATGTATGAGATTCAACTTTAAATTATTCAAAAGATGAAAATAGACCAGCAACAAACAAATGCCTAAAAATGATAGGAAAGAGATCTAATCTATATTTAAGTTTGAACAAAATGGAAACTAGCTCTAGCATGCAAATGCAAAATTTATCTTTTTATGAGATCTAATAATGTAAACGAAACTACCAATAAACAAAATGTAAGATCTTAAACTATTGACAAAGATCTACCAAAATGGAAATGCAAGCTAACAACTAAGAATGAGATTAGATCCTACAAATGCAAAGTGCAAAGTGTGATAAACAACGCGTAACTATCAACTTTTAAATAACATGCAACTAACCACTAACCAATACTTTACTTGCTTGTTTTGTTTTTTGTAGGGCTTTGGGAGGTGGACGAAAAGAAGGGAAGAAAACAAGTTGAAGGAAACGAAAGGAGAGAAAGGGTGGTTGAGGAGAGGAGGGACGAGAGTAAAGAAGGCTGCCTAAAGAATAAGGCAAGTGGCTGCTAACTGAAATGAAGGACAGCAGCAAGAAGAAGGTAAAGGGCAGCCTTGAAAGATAGGACTGAAAAGACAAACAGGGGCAGCAAACAGTAAAGAAAGTTGGCTGAGATGTGTGAAGGCTAGGAAAGAGGAGCAACTAAAGCAAGATGATAGGAAGGACCAGCGAAAGCAAAGCTTGAAGAGAAAGGCGAATGGAGTGAAGGAGAGGAAGCCAACAAGTGGAAAAAATTTAAACTAGGCTTCTCAATGTAACCAATAACCAAGAGTTTGAATGTCTTTTGTGGATGGAAAGTGCAAACTTTCAAGCTTCAAATGCAACCTTGAAATCTTGTCTTTTGGAGGCTTCCTAAAAACATACAATATCAGAGCAAAATGTTGATGGAGAGGAGGGAGAGACAACCAAGTTCACCTCCACTCTATCTTTTTTAAAATAACTGCACACAAGCACCACTTATACAAACAAACTGGATCATGCTTAGAGTGTTAGACAAAATCGAAATAAGAGACAAAAAAGTATAACCGACTACAGTTTGTGCTCTTAAAACAAATCAAGCCTAATACAAACAAATAACTTGGACCATCAAATATTTGTTCTATGCTCTTAAAAAAGAGATCTAAGCTAAACAAGATCAAGCATGAAATAATATAAATGAAACAAGGATACAATATCACCTCAAGAATGGAAAGCTTTGCTCACAAACATGTAGTGCACACCATAGACCTCCAAAGCCAATCTTTATTTCCAAAAAGTAGCAATAGCCACAAGCTCTTACAATTTTAGTAGAGTAAGTTTACAACAAAAAGTCCATGAGGAATGAGGAGACAATGCCCTCATTATATAGCAAAACAAGAGAGCACCTACCCTAATTCGAATTGGCATAGAGAAGAGAGCCAATGGCCTTGACACAATTCGAATTCCCAATCATATCCATGTCTAAAATCCAATCAACACAAAGCTTGGAGTTAATCCCACCAAAAAACTTGAGTTTGAAATCTATGTGGAAGGGGAGGTGGCCTCCACCTTGGCAAGGTGCCCCCCATCCCTACATTGGAAGTATCACCAAACAAATGAAGAGATGCCACATAGCAACTCTAGCTCAAGACCTAGATTGACGTGATCTCTAGAAAAAGGCGTGAGTGGTAGCATGGTGAAGCTTGGAGCTTTCCTAACTCGAACTTGTTGGAGTTGCAACTTGAGCTATCCCCCCAAATTAGGAAGGAGCCTATCTCGTATTCAATGCTCAATCAACAACCCATTAAACCTTTGACACATCACCAAATCGAATTCTTGATGAAGGAGGGCGAATTCTCTTGAAGGAGATCACTTGTGCTGACTGGATAGTTAACTGAAACTGATTGGAGATGACTGGAATCCTCATTAATGCCCTGTGTCATGTCAATTAGCCTTTTATTTTATTCTTTTTGGTTTATTTTGGAGAGATTTGGATTATCTCCAAAATATTCATTTTTAATATTTTAATTAATAATTTCTCTGTAAATGGGTTTTTTGAGAAATTATTAATTATGAGGCTGAATTGACATCCGAAACTTAGGATAAACTGGTCCGGGCGTCATGAATGATTTTTGGCTTAAGGTTCAAGCCTTCAATCTCTGAATTCGGACCCCGGATGACTGATATATTACAAATTGAAATTTTTCCATTTAAACTATAGAAAAAATTATTAAAAAATAAAAATAATTAAAAACCCAAATCCAACGCGTTCGGTAAAAAATTTCCGAACAGTGTTTTTATTGGACGAGGACCCTATAAAATGACCATTTAAGACATACATGGTGTCTAGTAGGCTTATACACATTAGTTGGACTCTAATAGCCCCCCATGGCTTAGATTTTCAAAATCGGGCATTCCAGCTTTGGAGGAAGCGGGAGAAAAACTCGAATATTATTACTCGGCTAAAGGCAAAGCATAATCCAAGAGTGAAAAAACTCCCTGGAATACCTTAGTTGCTTAATCAAGTGATGGGGAACCGAGCCACTCAAAAAATCCTACTAGCATACTTATTACAAGCCCCGTGGGGCCATGGTCATTTTGACTTAAAAATAAAACTGACTAGCCAGAACCATAGTTTTAAAAATCGGTGAAATCGGAATCGGAATCGGCCGATTCACCGATTTAAGGCCAGACCGGTTCAAACCGGTCTCCAAATGGGATCGGAGGACCGGTTCGGTACCGAACCGGCCGATTCGGTATCAAATCGGCCGGTTCGGTACCGAATCGGTCCGGTCCACCGATTTTTGACAAAAATCGGCCGATTTTTTGGTGTGGGCCTGTGGGCCAGTAAAAAATGGTTTTTTTAATTTTTTTTTAATTTTTAACCTATATCCCCATGGTGTTGTAGTACTTGGTGATAATGGTAATGTTAAATTCTTAAAGTAAAAGTGACATTCTCCTTATCTTTTATTTTCCATCCTTTTACTTAAATTTTTAACATTACCATTAATTGTTTCAGGATGTTTGAGAGTGGTTCCAACCTCATCGGACTTCATATGCAAAAAGTAGATTTTTAGATCCCATTCAAAATTCAGCAGACTTAATAGTTTTCAGGATTTTAGGATTGCAAGGTTTCCACCAGATTCTATCATGTATGAGGGTATGGAATTGGCATTTAATCAAGCAGATCAACCCCTATATGTACCTTGATGTTGGTGGTGTTGATTGTTGAATTCCTCTGTCATGACCTTAATAAAAATGTACTCTTCACTCATGCAAAATCACTTATCAAGCATCGAAAGCTTTTTCTACGTTATTTTAGCGATTGGATTAGGAAGTTTCATCAAAATTGTAGTGTGTTGAGTCGTTGACTAATGTCCTTGGTGTATCAACTTTGAAATTCTAGTTAGAGGCAAGGGCTAGAGCCTAGAGGAGGGAGGCATAGGGTGCTATTGATGAATATGATCCCAATATAGGCAATGATTCGTTGACATTTATGATTGATGATTTATATTTCACATTCATTTTTGTAAATGTCTTTGCTAATTTATTAATTTAATATATATATATATATATATATATTATATATTGCATTTCCTCATTTCCACAATTTTGGGGGGTCACGTTTCCCCTGTTTCGAAGTTTCTCCGTTTCGTCCTCGTTTCCCCGTTTCATGTAACTTAGGTTGAAGCTGTTCAAACCCTCGTACAACAATTTTGAAGCAAACATGTGCCTGTTATGACCTTTGCAGCAGTAAAAAGTCATGAAAATCACCTTAAAGGCTAAAAATAAATTGTGGGCAGTATTGTGGATGAAAGCAGCCCTAAACAACAAGTATAGGTGCTCTTTGGCCTTCAAACAACAAGTCTGGGTCATAACAACAGTCCTAAAATCTTGAAAATGTCGTTTTTCTTTCAAATTTAAACATTTTATGTATTTTTGAGTAAACCGATTCATTAAATTCAAATCGGCCGATTTATGACCGATTCATTACCGATTCCGATTCCGATTCCGAGTTGACCCTCGACCGATTCCGAGTCCGATTTCGATTTTTCAAACATTGACATTGATATCTGTCCTGAGTTTGAAATCCTAACAGGATGATACAAAATCACATCAAAACAAAATCAATTGTATCTCATGAGGTGAATCAACATGAGGCATCTAGATACTACAATTGATCCAAAATGGATCAATATATAATTTGTCATCTATTTGGAGCTTTTGAGGTCAGAAGATTGGATGAATTGGCTTGTAGGGCCCATTTAAGAGGCAGGTCTCACTTTCAGATTTGGGGTAAAAAAACCCGTCAGAAACCTTCCAACGGTTTTAAACGTCAGTTTTCTCCCAAAAAGAATTGGAGGTTTTTCACATTATACACATCAATACCTTTCCAACGGTGGAAGAATTGCCTCAGTCGGAGTCTGTATGAAGAAGTAATGCCTCCCGCAAGCTGACCGATCCAGTTGACCACCATGGTACCGAGTGGATTCCACGTCAACTCTCATTTCTCGCACATGTGGAGCTAGTCACGTGTGGACTTTCAAAAAACCTAACCCTAATTAGGAGTTGGGGCATGCAAAAACCATAAATTTAACCCTAGACGACTATCGAGCTATGTTAAATACTGGGCCGTGACAAGAAGAAGGGGTTCCATTCTTTTGATGTATTGTATTGTTCCATAGTTGAGCAAACAACATTGGGGAGTGAATATTAGGGCATAACAAAGGAGATAGGAGATCTTGTAATAGCCATTATGGCTGCAAAGTCATTGGTAACTCCATAGAGAGTACCATTTCCTTTGTATTTACATTATGATATCAAGAGCATGGCATAGTCCTCATTTGTGGCTGGGTTTTTCCTCATAGTGGGTTTTCCTAGGGTATATTTTGTGTTATTGTGTGGATTGTTTACTTATTTGCTCTAGTTATTTCTCTTTCAGTCATAGTCTTAAAAATGGCCAAGCCGGTTTCGATTTCGGTCAATTTACTGGTTTGATAGTTAAACGATCTGACTCGGTGCTCAAATTGGTTTGGTTGACTGGTTCGGTATCGAACCGACCGATTTGGACACTGAATCGACCGGTTCGGTATCGAATTGGTCAGATCGATCGATTTACGTAAAGTTTCGGCCGGTTTTGCTGAGAAGTTGATGTGGCATTGTGGGGACTTGTGGAAACAACAATTTTGGTTTGTTTTTTTCCTAAGGCCCTAACCTAACCCAACCCTAGATGTAAACATGTGTATTGACCCCCCCACCATTTTTTTCAGTTACTATTCATGTTGTGGAGACTTGGAGAGCCGCATGAAGTTTGAATCGTGATTGTTGAGCTGAAGATCGTGTCCATAGACGTGAATTGTGACTGTTGAACACTGTTGAGTGGAGTGAACTATATAGCTGCCAGCTTGTGGACAGTGGTGTTGAAAAGTTAACTAGGAAAGTTGTCCTCCATGTTCAGATGCCTAGCATGGAGGTGCATTTTCAGTATAGGCATCAGGATGGGGTAGAGGGTGAGATGCACTCTACCATGTGGCATGAATTCAACCTTGGATGCATGTGGACCTTTCGGGGTGATTTATCTCATGCATGCAACTTTTTGCATGCCGTATTTTTAATTAAAAAGCATGCAAAAGTGGGATTTTTGCATGCACTCACTTTAGGGTTTTGGAAACCCTAATGGGTCAGTGAGTTGTTATAAGGAGGCATGCGGTCATTGAAAAATGTTACTTTTGCAAGTTTCTCAGAGAGAGGAGTTTCAGAGTTAGGGTGCACTTGTGCATGTAGAGGGCGACTTCTTGAGGAGAGGGGTGCATCTGCTGAGAGAGTGAGGGGATCCGAGAGGGATCTTTCCTTGTTTGATCCAAGGCACAAATCAACCATTACAGTGTGCAGTGAGTGCATCTGTCCAGAGATAACTTAGAGTTTGAGTGTGGGCGACTTCATAGAGGGAGGGGCGCATTTCCCATGCAAAGGGGGCACATTCCACACTGAGAGGTTGCAGTCGTTCTTCATTGACAGAGCAGATCAGGGTAGAGTGGTTAGAGAGGTTGTACTACTTCCAGAGATTCACAGTGATAGTATTCAGAGATCCAAATCAGAGCAGACAGCAGGGGCGCATTTCCCATGAGCAGTAGTTGAGTCTGCATGCAGATCTAGGGTTTTGACTCGTAAGGTTTTGTTGTTTCTTCTGAACATCTGTGTATTTGTTTTCTCTCTATTATATGCTCTGGGCTCGAGAAAGGAGAAAGCCCCATAGAAGCTGGTTTTCCCCATTGGGGTTTCCAAGGTAAATCTGAGACTCGCATGTGTGTTTGCCATATTTTGCTAAAGTTGATTGGAGATTTATAGCGCTTTCTGTTATAAGTTTATTGTTTATCTGTGATCTTCTCTGGAATAGAGAAGTTGGGGTTGTTTTGGCTTATTAAGACTCAAGGCCAGTTGAGATCTCCATTTCCAAGATCGAGTAGTGACATCTGGGAAAAACTATCATGGTATCAGAGCCTTGGTAAGGGTCAGGGGCATTCACACTAAGATCTGCGAACTATATACCAGATCAGTGTGGAGACTCAGTGCTGATATAAGATCTATGAGATAGAGACCGAATCTACTAGATCTGAAGAGCAGAGCTCATATCTGTGGTTGTAGAGGTCAGATCTATCAGATTTGTGAGTTTGGAGGTAAGATCTGAGATAGATCTTTCAAATCTGTGCAAGCAGGTGTAGTTTTGTGACTGAGAGATTATGACTACAAGTATGGAGGTTGATAAGTCTGATGATCAGGACTTGTCATTGATTACCTGTACCTCATGCACTTCAGCAGATGTGAATGAGCATTCCACAGAGGAGATTGACAAAGAGTTGGCTCTTAACACTAGTCATTCATTGAGTGCTTCTACTACAAGTGTGTGGTATATAGATAGCGAGGTCTCCAGCCACATGACTAGTGTTCGAGGGTACTTTACAGATCGAATTGAGGATGGTTTGGATCTCGAGATTGTACTATGAGACAACTCTACTATCAAGGCAGTTGGACGAGGGACAGTCTTTTTCAGAAGGAGTCTGGAGAGTCCATGAAAGTACGGGATGTCTTGTATGTTCCAGGGTTGAAGAACTTGATATCAGTTTCCACTATAGAGGATCGGGGATTGTGGGTAATGTTCAGAGATCGCAATGTTCTAGTTCATCCCAAGGGATCCAGAGACACTTCAACAGTAAGGATTGTAGTTCTGTAATGTCCTCTTCTGCTTAGGCACTAAGGACCATCCCGCTAACCTATATGATTTCCCATAGGTTCGAGCGGGCACTGACAGTCAGGGGATCAACTGTGGACTTATGCCATATCAGAATATCTAGGGCATAGATATTATATCATCAGTAGGTAGATAGGGGCCACCAGAGCCAAAGGCCACTTGCATTCAAGTCAACTACGAATTAGAAGATAAAGTGACCTAGTTAGGTTTTTGGCAGTTGAATGTTATAAAAGAAAGGTAAAGTGAATGGAGAAGACACGCTTATTGATTATTGATTTGTGATCACAATTTGGAGAGCTCAGCGAGCGAAGTTGGGTTGAGGCTTGTACTCAGCTAATTGGTGTATTTCGGCAGCCAAATCTATCTGCCCTAGTTCATCATCAGGTTGGATCATCCAAATTCAACATTGTTCCTCATCAGGTATTATCATCATTCAGATTCAACAGGGTTATCTTTTATATCATATTGTGGGCTCGCTCTCCCTTGCATGGGCGCATTCTCCAAATAGCCTTCCACTCGTTTTACAGTCTACGGAGGGCAGAATTGTTGCATGTTGCTTCTATCCTCCTCAGAGCATCATGATTACCCTTCACTTGGAAGGAGGATCTCTCAGCTTGCCTCTTCAGCTATATTTCAGCATATCCTCCTTTAGGAAGACGTCTTGTATACTTGGGCGAATTGATTTGTGGAGGACCTTCACGTTATAGGCTACTGATCCATCAGAGTTTATGCATGCAGTCTCCATCATCTCCAGAAGGGCACTATAACCCTAGTACACCTCATGAGGACCTTCATCAACAAAGTATTTATTATTGTGGAGCATTTTGAGCTTGGAGGAGGGTGCACTTCTCTCTTGGAGGACGATTTGGCTTAGCTCCTTATTCATCCAACATAATTCATGCATGCGGGGATCATCCTCACCAACTACAGTAGATCTATATACTGGTATGTGCATGCACTAATTCCTCCTACTTTCTAGCATTTCAGTATTATCTAGGTTACAGATCTGCATGCAACTACATGCATGCAGAGATCAGGGTTTACTTTCATATTCTATTGAGACATAGGCCTTAGAGCATGTTCTTTGCCAACTATGGGCATGCAAAATTGTAAATGAATTCAGAAGATCCATACAACATTACTTACCGGAGACAGAGGTTTAGAAACAGTGATAGAGGAGAAGAAGAGTTAGAGGACATAGAGTTGGGGGATAAAGAGTATCAGTTTGGAAAAAGCAAAGAAACAATGGCTAATGATGATAAAACAACTTTCAATAGTCTCATATCAGCTATAAAAGAACTCACTACTGGACAAAAAGAAATGATGAGTACATTCAGATAAATGACACAGAAGAATTGGACCACCCCACACAGCCCTGCATTTCCCAGTAGTGATAGAGCATCCACCAGTAGTAGTGGGGAACACTTACAGACCAACATGTAGAGCCATCCTCACCTGTATAACAAGCCATCCCGACCTACCATGCCACACTTCTTAGATAGCCCAGCTGCAGTGCCTCTAGCACAAGTAGAACCATAAGAGTCCATGAGCGCCTATCTGAGAGAGTATAGAGCTTTAGGGGATGACTTTCATTCAACCATGACCTTCACTGATTTTTGCCACTTTTAAAGCAAGAACAAACCCAGAGCTTATAATAGGCCATTCACCCAGAACTATGAATTACAGCGCACCGTGGGGAAACTGACTATCCCTACCTTTGAGGGTACCCGGGGTGGCCCAGCCCGGAATTGGGTGCAGAAGTTGGATACATACTTCCAGCTCAACCCCATGATTGAGACAAATGCCATTAAATTGGCTACTTTGCATTTGGACGAAGAGGCCCATGAGTGGTGGTACCATGGGTTGGTGTTGTTGGGTCACAACACCGTCACTTCCTATTCTGACTTTACACAGAGGCTCATTGAGCGATTTGACCGGAAGGACCTTGAGGTGCATTTTAGAGAGCTGGCACAGCTCAAGCAGACAGGTAGTGCAGATGCATTCATTTAAGAGTTTCAGAGGGTGGCAGTCATGGTGACAGATATTTCAGAGAGCAGAATGATTATGCTATTTACAGAGGCTCTCACTGAGCCCTTACGTGGATGGGTCAAGTCTTATAGACCCACCACCCTAGCCGATGCCATCAGTCGGACTAGAGATTTGTAGGATGCAGTACCCAAGAATAGATTTCCTCCCAGAACTAATTTCCCTATCAAAGAAAAAGAGAAGAAACCCTTCCAGAAAGAGTGGGCCAAGAAAGAATGGATGGACAAAGATACTCGCCAGGACCTCAGAAAAAAAAAGTTATGTTTTACTTGTCATGACCCATAGGAGCCAGGTCATAGATGTTCAGGGAAGGGAAAGGCCTACTACATAGAGGCCTATTTAGATAGTGGGGAGGATGAGGATTATCAGGATCAGGAGTAGGGAGCGACACTAGAGATAGTTGATGAGGGACATCCCTTAGGAGGTACTATTGCTACCATGACAGGGGTCCCTAGATTCCACACTCTCCGGATCAGGGGTATCGTACAGGGCCATAGAGTGGGAGTGTTGATAGATGGTGGGGCATCCCACAATTTTATTGATGCTGCATGGGTTAAAAGGAAAGGCATCCAGACCAACGGTTTTGATGGATTTTCAGTAGCTACAGCAGGTCACACCATGGAGTGTAGTCAGATGATTCCCAAACTAAAAGTGACACTGGGGAATTACACTGTGATAGAGACATTCTATGTGGTAGATGTACTAGACATGAATGTGGTATTAGGAGTTCAGTGGCTGTATTCCATAGGGAAGTATTCCACGAACTACCAGACCATGGAGATGGAGTTCACCGGGGCAGAGGGATAGAAGGTAGTATTGAGAGGGATGAATACCTACCCTCCCACAGCAGTGACATCACACAGGATGGAGGCAGTACTCTGATAGGGAGATATTGAGTGGGCTGCAGAGTGCACGGTTACCTTCAGGAAACCACTAGATAAAGCCACACAACATCCAGCAGATATAGAGGCTTTACTGCAAAAGCACAAGGCAGTATTCAGAGACCTTCCAGCAGGTCGACCGCCAGATAGGGGATTTGAGCACATTATTGAGTTAGAGGAGGGGACTCAAGAAGCTATCACCACTCCTTACAGACATCCCAAGAGGTACAAAGATGAGATAGAGAGTACAATCAAAGAACTGCTCAAGCTGGGGTACATCAGACCTAGCTCCAGTCCATTTGCATCTTCAGTAGTGCCAGTGAAGAAAAAAGATGGGACCTTATGCATGTGCATCGACTATAGGGCACTCAACAAGAAGACCATAAAAAACAGGTATCCCATCCCCAGGATTGATGAGTTGATGGATGAACTATAGGGGGCAAAGTATTTTTTCAAGATTGATCTACGCTCAGGTTACCATCAGATTCGGTTTAGGGAACAGGATGTTCCAAAGACTGCTTTCCGTTGCCACTACGGACATTATGAGTTTCTAGTGATGCCATTTGGGTTCACTAATGCCCCAGCAACTTTCCAGTCGCGCATGAACAACATCTTCAAGGCTCAGTTACGTAAGCACCTTCTGGTTTATGTTGAAGTCAACTCGATCGCCTCTCCACACCATGTTGGAGTTAAGTCACTTACTTCAAGCAATCATGTGGGGGCATGTACCAACCTTTGGATATCATGTTGGGAAAAAATCCACCAATGGGAATATTTCTGAGCATACTTTCTTTTGGGTTTTAAGCTCGCTAAACCATGAAAATAATCTCAAGCATAGTTTATTTTCTGTTACAAGCTCGTTCAAAAATGAAGCAGACATCATGAGCATTCTTTTCACTTGTCTTCGAGCTTGATAAAAACAGTAAGGTGGTATTGAGCTTACTTTTCACTTTTTTCGTGCTTTGGTTGAAACATGAAAAGTGGTTTGAGCTTACTTTTCACTTTTTCGTGCTCTGGTTGAAACATGAAAAGTGATTCGAACTTAGTTTTTACTTTTTCGTGCTTTGGTTCAAACATGAAAAAGATTCCGAGTGTTTATGATACCATTGTCGTGCTTGTTAAAAATTTGAGTAAAAAGGTGTGTCTAACGAGTATAGGTTTATCACTTTATCCAGCCTCGCTAGACATTTTACGGAAAAAGGAACTGTGCCGAGTTTACTTTTTTCTTTGTTGTACTCGGTCATCAAGCATGACAAAGTTGTCCATGGAGTCCTCTTTGAGCTCTTTTCAGACTCCCTAAATAGGAAAAGATCGCCAAGCGAACTTGATTCTTTCACGCTTGTAAAAGTATCTGAACGGTCATCTTTCTGGTGATAGTTTATCCATTTTTTGGACCAGGAGGCACTATTTACGAAAAAGGAATACTCCATCCAATCATGACTGGAAGAGTTCTCTCTCGCGTTGTTTTACCCTTTTCCGGGCGAAGAGACTAACTTTACGAAAAATGAGCTTTGGAGTCTTCTTTAGTTCTTTTCAGACTCTCTAAATATGAAATGACGCCGATTTTACCTTTTATGGACTCGTTAAAATTTAGCATTGAAGGGCCCATCATGGGATGAACCCCTCCTATCCTAGGTTCGTAAAACATTTGGGATTGGACTCATCCATGGGATGAGCTATACCGAGCATCTATTTACCCTCCTCAAGCCCGTTAAAAAACAAATGAGGCACTCATAGTCATGATGGGGAAAAGGAAAGATTTTGTGTTACACTATAATTTACGACAGTACATAGTGACTCTTGAACATGGCACTCATTTGCATTTGCATTCCGTACTTGGGTAATCCGTTTGTCTTCGAGTCCTGCTGATTCCATGAGTCACGTCACTCCTTTGGGTCATCCAAAGAAAGCTTCCACTATCAGTCACATTGGGGATTGGTGTCATTCTCGTCATGTCAATACTGCCAAGTCATGCCATGCCCATGTTCAAGAGATGTTCATTGCTCATCATTTGCAGTTAGTACACCTTCCATCATGTCGGTCTACCTTGAGTCAGTCTTGCACATTACTCTACCGTCCGATCTACTCCAAACATATGTTATTGAGTTTCGTGTCGTTGATGGGGGATTCATCATGGCCCTCCTTCGATGGATTCATCCTTGTCGACTTCAACACGTCATCCAAGGACTGAATCTAGAAACCAATCGAGTACCTTGGGCCTCCATGCCTCAATGGCAGGTTACCTTGCTTTCAACATGAGTTTACATCATTGACTCTTGATTGAAAGATTTCATCAAGTGTTCAACCTCAACTCATTTATTAATGCTCGGTGATAGGTACTATGATACCTTAGGGATCATTGACATCAATGGTGATTTCCCTCGCACTTGTTAACGGTATACATCAATGACCGGTAATCAAGTGGTTTCTACCATGTTTGACTCCAAAACATTGTAATCACATGGATAGATTCGTATCATTGTGGGTTCAGCTTGAAGACCCTGGGGACAATCATGTCTTACCCAGGTTGCGATGGAGATTGTTTGAGTCATATTACACGGATCCACTTTTGTATTGGTCGTGGCTATGTTATCATCTCATCATGGATCTACGATTGTGTCTAGTAGCCATGATTGTGTTCAGTCGGTCTTTACTACCATGGATCTGCAATGTATTGGTCGACAGCCATGTTGTGAGTCATGTGAGATTAGTATCTCAGAGTCAGTTGTACTGCAGCAGCATCTTCCAGCCAACAAGTCCTTGCCATCCATATTTCAAAGCACTTCACCTGTCTTGTTTTGCCAGCTTCATGCTTTGGGGGGCATTCTGTTACACCTAAATCTTGTCATCATGAGTCCCTTATCAACTCAGTGCCTGAATCCCTGAAGTTTCCCTGAACAAGAAGTCATGTAGAGCAAGTTGATGCCCTTTTCCACAGTTTCTAGTTGGGCCGGCGCATGTTGTCTTTGAGCAAAAAGCGCCCAACTAGGTCCAGCGCAGAGTGTATTCTACCAGACTGCGCCGGTGGTGCAAGTTGTCTTTGTGCATCCTGTGTTTCCCCTCTCAGGCGCAGATTTCCCTCATGTAGCTTGCGCCGGGATTGGTTAATTTGGATAAAGGTGGATTTCGAGCGATTTTTAGAACTTGGATGAGGTGGATCTCTATCCCTAACTCCTAGGTGAGCTGTCCTACGGTTCCCTAACCTTAAGCGAGGATCCCTTAGTCCTCTCCCCATGATCCTCAACCTACTCTATCCACTTGGTCCTATAAATACAAAGCTCCTCTCATTCCAAAGGGAGGAAGTCTATAGCATTTACATGCTGGTGGAATTAACCTAGGTGATCCCTATCCATCTCTTGGGAGGCTTACAATTCCTTTGGAGGCTTTGCCATGGCTTGTTGGAGGAGGATTGCAACGTTAAGGCTTGGGTTGTAATCATCTCTATACTTTGTATTTCCCACTTTTATACAGTAATATAAACTCTTTCCATAAATGTTATTGTGTTGATAATGTTTATAGTTTACTTCCTTAACTGTTTACTTAGATCAGTTAGTGTTTAGACATGTTTTACTGCTTGTATTGTCTCCACATGTTTTGACAGGTCTTGCAACTACGGATCTAACGATTGCGGAGCTAGGAGCAATAATGAGGAGAAAGATCTACAAATCTAAAGGTAAGAAATCTAATTACTTGATCTCTAACTTGATCTAGGAAAGTAGCTTTATGTTTTGTTCTTATTTGTTCTAGATTCACATTGAACTAGGGAGATCTAGCTTGCATCCGCTCGAGTAGATTGTCCAATAACACCTAAGAGAATCTCGATCCCCGGAACGGATCGGTTGTCACGCCAATCAAGACTCTCTTCACTTTATGCCACTGATAGCCAAGTGACAAAGGGGAAGACCCTGATCTAACCTAAAAGGAGAGACTTAAAGCTAACACACCAGATCAAACTAAATGAATAGAGTACGTAAGGTGGGTAGCTGATGAAACCCTAGATCTGAATCGTAAAGCCACTAGATGAGTGAAATGAACAACCTGATATGTTTATTTTAGTGACTTAAAGGTTTAGCAAAGGATTTAAGATCTAAGTGTTAGTTTCAATAGTCAATGCTACTACCTTGGGGAGATTGAAGGTAGATCTTATTGAGATGCCCAAAATGGTGAATTGAGGATGAATTAAGGCTTTCTAACACTTAGTTATGATAGCTTGAGAAAGAATATGATAGTGTCTACACTCACTGTAATGAACAAAATATATAATAAATAAACATTAATAAATATTAATAATAATAATAATAATAATAATAACTTAATAATTAAATAACTAATACTTAATGAAGAGTCACCTAGATGAAAGGTTATGCCTCTTTACGAAAGGGCACCTTGCATGGGTATTTATATAAGCCTTCAAATTTCATTGTAAAATCATATCTCATATCATTATCAAATATATATTTTATCTTCACTAGAAGTTTTCTTAGTAAACAAACATTTGTTCCATATATCATCTATTTGTGTCATCATAAGGTCCAATAATCTCATGTCCTGTGATTGACCTTGGTCAAACTAAGTTTGACCAGGTCAATATTGACCAAATATAACTCAGACTACCATCAGAACCTGCTGCAAAGTGTCAAAGGTTAATGCATGCTCTACAACTCATTCAAATAGCAATTATAACACAAAGTAGTCATTACTGGCGATCTAAATCCAAATATATAGTGTCATTAATTATTTATATGACTCAGACTAGACTTTCAGGACCATACTCACTTCATAGTTGTGATCAATTTGCTAGTGAAGGGTGAAGGCCAAAATAAAATGGCTAGGCTAAAGGGTGAATGACTGACTTAACGTTGTGACACTTTGGACATGGGAAAGGGAATACACACCATAGTATATACTGAATGAGCAACAACACAGGGAATGGTGGTGTCTCACAAATGGATAAGTTGTTTAGAGAGTGCTTATTCAACTTAGGCATCAAGTTGATCCAGGTTCATTAGGATCATTCAATTTCATTTCATGGCCTTTTTGGCCTACATAACCCTTCGGATCTCAGGTGTGCTGATAAGCACAACTAGTTGCAGCTTGCATCCAGGGCATGTTTTCAGACATATATAAGGTCAGCAATTGTTTAGATATAGATTTTAAGAACCATTGCTTTTTGGACCTTTCTTCTATATTCTTCAAGGAGTATTTTTAGCAGTTCATCGCTCTTGCCCTTTTTAGTTTCCATGGACGAATTTAGAAGTTTCCATAAGTAGTACATGAGCTTTCAGTTTTAGCCAATAACATCTCAAGTGACTAGGGGGAGTTCGAGCCAATGCCAAACATCGGGACAACCGACCAGAATGATTTAGGCCTACAATCCAACTCACCAGAGGTAATTTTTGTCACCAACTCAGAGCCGAGACACAATAAACAGGGAAGCTCATCCAATACAGAGGCTACAGTGGGGAAAAGATCCTCCATGCCACTAGTCAAGTAGTAAGTCAGGGTGATAAACTAAAAGGTAGGTAATGGATGGATGAAGACAATGAATAATGGAGCCAACACTAGCAAGCCAAGGTATGGTGGAATGATCACCTCTATTCTCCCTAGGGAGGGTAAAACCAATGAGTATGAGTAGTGAACTTCTAAGTCTGAGTAAGGACAGTAGAATATATATATAATAAGATCAACCAGGTCCACATATCTATATGATCGCCAGATCATGATACTAAATGCTAAGATATGCCATAAGAATGAATATAAAAGCAATATAACCACAACACCATGATATACCTGCTGAGTCATATACTTGAATGCCCATCCTCTGAACCATCATCTGTCCTCTGAAACTGCTACTGTAACTCTGGGCACTACTGACTGCTCTGTATAAATGGTATAATGGCTACATCGGTCATCTCTCTGAGTGTCCTGAGACTCAGTCATGGCATGGGGAATACATACGCTATCCAAAATCTGATAGTGATCCATAGATAGATGCTCATCTCATCATCTCAATGTAAAGGAACTGACTGAAAAGTGCTCTGGAATCTGAGAAATAATGTATGGTAGCCCGGCTACTATATATGTGATAACACTACCCCTAGTGCTTCACCTTGTTGATGTTTTCCTTGTGGGCCCCATTCCTCATTTTGAGGGTTGTGCCCCACTTGGATCAATTTGGTGATGCATTTTCCATCCCAGATCTATGGAGATCTAGCCATTGGATCACTTTGATTTTCTAGATCCACATTGATACTTGCCTAAACTACTTGGATCTAAATTTTGGTGGCCTTTGGACTTGATTTGACACACTTTACCATGCTTTTAGCCCTCCTTGGGAAAAGTCGCACTCCTTGGGTGTTTGAGTTTGTCCACTTCTAGGACATGGGTGGTTGAGATCCCATTGGATTTGAAACAAGCATACCTTGAAACCTACATCTAGTGTCTCACTTTGTGAAGTTCTGCCTTGGGGGTATCATTCCTCATTTTGGGGATTGTTGTCCACTTGGGTCACATAGTGAAATATTAGATCTAGTAAGATCCAACCATCACATCTTGGGTAACCCACTTGATTTGCATCCTAGGTGTCCCGATCTATAATTTTACATCCTTTTGATTCCATTTGCCCATCCACTCAAGGCACTAGTCCACCTAGGGCAATTCGCACTCCTTGGGAGTAGTGTCATTTCCTAGATCCCATATGTGGGTATCTCTAATTTCATCTTAGATCCATAGATCTACTCATTACATGCCCCTTGGTACCATCACATCTTGGTTAACCCACTTGATTTGCATCCTAGGTGTCCCGATCTATAATTTTACATCCTTTTGATTCCATTTGCCCATCCACTCAAGGCACTAGTCCACCTAGGGCAATTCGCACTCCTTGGGAGTAGTGTAATTTCCTAGATCCCATATGTGGGTATCTCTAATTTCATCTTAGATCCATAGATCTACTCATTACATGCCCCTTGGTACTGTTATCACACCATAGTAGCAGGGCTACTATTCTTGTACAACAGATATCTGCACATTCCAGAGCTTACATTATTCCAGAGCATGGCTATATATTTTGGATCACTCATGATCAGAGCAGTATATTATTCAGATGTATGTTGGACCTTGTGTCAAGGCTGAGCCTTGAGAGTTCAGATTTGATGACCGATGTGACCCTTTATCCCATACAGTTTCAGTTCAGTGCTTAGAGATGTATTTCAGCAGTGTTTCAGATGATGCATGATGATTATTATTATGATGATGTTGTATGATCTATGGATATGTTCTCACTGACTGTGGATTATTATCTTGTTGATTTAGTCATGATCACAGCATGTGCTTGGTATATTAATCCTGATGCGGCAAACTATTTAAAATGAACTGTAAATCATAAAATGGACAATTACTTGCACATTTGGGTCATTTAACAAAACCCACTGGTTTTTCACCTTACATAGATATGGTCTTTCCCCACACCAGTTGTTTACTAGTGTAGGCTTCATATTCACTTGACTCCATCCATACATGACCTTCCTATTTGACTTTAAACCTTGACTTGTCTCATTTGACTTTCTGATACTGAGGACTTCCCCATTTTTCTACCTCTGTGTTTGGACCGCATCCCTGTATATTCAGTGTCTCGGCTCTAAGTTGGTGACAAAACTTGCCTTTGGTGAGTTGGATTGTAGGCCTAAATCATTTTGGTCGGTTGTCCCGATGTTTGGCATTGGCTCGAACTCCCCCTAGTCACTTGAGATGTTGTTGGCTAAAACTGAAAGCTCATGTTCTACCTATGGAAACTTATAAATTCGCCCATGGAAACAAAAAAAAAGGGCAAGAGCGATGAACAGCTAAAAATACTCCTCGAAGAGTATAAGAAAGGTCCAAAAAACAATGGTTCTTAAAAGCTATATCTAAACAATTGCTGACCTTATAAATATTTGAAAAACATGCCCTGGATGCAAGCTGCAACTAGTTGTGCTTCTCAGCACATCTGAAATCCGAAGGGTTATGTAGGCCAAAAAGGCCATGGAATAAAATTGAATGATCCTAATGAACCTGGATCAACTTGATGTAGACATGATGCCTAAGTTGAATAAGCACTCTCTAAACAATTTATCCATTTGTGAGACACATCCATTCCCCGTGTTCTTTTGTCCAGCACAGAGTTTGTAGCTTTCCCCTTTCTCCCAGTCCAAAGTATTTTTGAGTTGAGTTAGACAGGTCAACCCCTTTGCCCAACCTTGCTCCTAGCCTTCATCCTTCACTAGCAGTTTGACCATGTCCAATGGTTGAGTTTGTCATTTGAACTAGTGTGCAAGTAATTTTATATAACAACGGAATATGTTAACTTGATTAATGCCACTAAATGGATCTTATACTTTGAGCTAGGCTGTGAAAATGATTAGAGAAGCATGTCTTGGTCTACTGATGTGATTTATCCTTGGTTGTATATATTATGGGGATCTGTGATGATGTGGGCCATGTATAGATGCCTATTTGATAATGATTGATGGTCCCACATGCTTGATGATGATATCATATGATGGACATATGATGCAGATGATGATTGATCCAGTTCAGCAGGTTTTATTACTACTTCAGATCAGCAGATTATACATTGTCCATATATGGTGGACCCTACAACTGGCCCATTAGGGAAACCCATGGTGTATGAGTACACATTTCTAGTGGATTTGGGTCTTCTGGATCCATTGAGACACTTATCTTTCAGTTCCGGGCACTTCTGACAGTGATTGATGCAGTTTTACACTTGTTGATCAGATTTGGGGCTGATTTCCCAGCTTGAGCAGCAGGGGCCATGATTGGCCAGTTCACCTAGGGCGCTGATGATGGAGGGGGTGGTCCAGCCACTTGTTTTTACCATTTAACCCCCCTTCTAGAGAGCCTAGTGGGCTCAGATGGAAAGCGCTGGTACCCTGGGAGGCAGTTTTGGCACTTTCACAGTTACCGAGGCAGTAAAAAAATGGGATAAAGTGGTCACTGAGGAAATCGATTTGGGAAATTGAGGCAAGGTTTTCGCATTTGGTCTTCACAGAGGTCTTCCAGGGTGTCATCACTACCTTCCAGTCAGTTTTCACCAGGTGGGTATGCCCACATTGATCACAGGAGGACATTTACTGCTTGACTGTCATGGATTCTGAGGACAGTTTTGATCATTTATATTATCTTGGACATATTTTATTATTTTATTGTGCCTTGGGGATGAGCTAGTAAGGATTGATGCCTCCTAGCCCCACCATGTGCTTATAGTGTCATGTCCTAGTCATCATGAGGTGGATTTTGGCACCTATTCTTCTCTAGTGGATGACGTCACCCCTTCTTTGTACCATTTAGTGGGGGCGCTATTATTTTATTGGGTGATCCATGTGATATATTGTTATGGTTCATCTTAGCCATTGATTGTATGATGAGATCTTTTAATCTCAACCACTCATTTGATGTAGTATTGTAGAGTGGTATAGGGTTTTGGTCTTTATTATCCTATATAAGGAGGAGACCCCCCATTGTATAGCTTACCTTTGGAGCTCTGGAATATTGGAATAGAAAAATTCTTTGTGGAGCACATCTCTCTTGTATTGTGGATTCTCTTGCATATTGAATATACAGTATATCTTCTATGTATCATTGTGGATTTTGGTGCTTCTACTAATCTTTTTACAGGAAAGTCGAATTGGTGGAGAGGAGGGCGACTTCATGAGGGTTATTGTTGGAGGGATCCACATAGTCTCTCTTGGGTTGATCTTGTGATAGGGAGTATCATTATTGTATCTTAGTGACATAGTTGATGCTTTCTATTACATCTTTCTACCATTTTCATAATCATCTTGCTTGACTTGTTTCTTTGATCTTGTCTTGTAGGAGGAGGACGATTTGGCTATCTTGGAGAAGGACGTTTTGGTTGGAGCTCTTGGATCTCACTCTTGAATATACACATAGGAGAATGCTATCAATTTGCAAGGTGGCCATAAGCAATTGAGGTAAGATCTACAAGGTATGTGCCTCTTTCATCCATTCTATCTTCATTGGTCATAAAACCCTAATTCATTAAAACCCCAATTTTGGTATTTCTTAGATCTATTTAGATCTAGCCTTGCTTTGGAGAAGATCTTGAAAACCCACCTCTATAGCATCCACCCCTAGTTGGATCTATAGTTTGGTGGTGATTGGCTTAAAATTGACACACTTTTCAAGGCAAAAGCCCTCTTGAACCCAAATCGCACTTCCTAGAGAGAGGCTTGTTTGGTTAGATCTAGCACATGGGTAGGTGAGATCCCACTTGATTTGCAATCTAGACACTTGATAACCTACCCCCAGATTCTTACTTTGGTGAAATCTACCTTGTGGACATCTTTCCATGTTTTAAGGGGTTAAAACCCCCTTTTTAATTTCTTGGCACCTCAAAACTCAGATCTACTAAGATCTAGCCCTTGGATTGACTTGATTTTTGGGACATGCATAGATCGGGGTACTAGCTACTTGGGTCTATAGTTTGGTGACCATTGGACTTGATTTGGTCCACCAAACCCACCTTTTAACCCTCCTTGAACAAAGTCGCACTACCTAGGGAAGGTGAGTTTGTCCACTTTGAGGAAGTGGGTGTTTGGGATTTTTGGAGATTTGGAACGGCCATACCTTGAAACCTAGGTCTTGGGTATCTTTTTGTGACGATCCGCCTTTGGGGTAGCATTCCTTGTTTCAAGGGATTGTGGTCCACTTAAGGTCATTACTTGAAAAACCTAGATCTAGTAAGATCCAACCATTAGATCTCATTTAGCCCACTTGATTTGGCTTCTAGGTGTCCCGATCTATACGTTGACATACTTTTTGACCCCATTAGCCCATCCAACAAGGCACTAGTCTTCCTCAAAGCAAGTCGCACTCCTTGGGATTCGTGTCAAAACCTAGATCTAGCACATGGGTATTTCTAGAATCAACTTGGATCTATAGATCTAGTCATTATCTAACCTCTAGTACCAACATTAAACCTAGCTTCACCTTGTGGGCCCTCTTAAGACCATTTCACACTTCCCAAGGAAATAAGACCCACTTGTGTAAACATATGGTACTATACCTAGTCATCATACCCCATCATGTGGTCTAAACCATACATAGGTTGAAACACTAACAATCTCTTACACACCTTCAACCATACTTCAACTTCTAGGTCCACTTACCTTGCATTGGTTTCCGTAACTTACCATTTACTCATCCCTAGGAACCTTTGTTTGGGTCCAATCACCTTTGATTGGTTATAGGGTCTCCCCCTAGGTCTTGTTTCACCTTGACCTAAAGCGAAGAGTGCCTCGGTTGACGTGACTCCCACCTTGCATTGGGAACCGTGGCATTTCTTGGGTCACGTCTTTAGTTGCCTATCTCCTCTACCGTCCCGGATGGGATACCTTTAGGGGCAACTACAAGTTGTGTGATAGCAGGTACCATTTGCACCCCTAACTTCACCCTGTGAGTCCCACTTGAGCTATTTCCATATCCCAAGGAAGTGGGTCCCACTTGTGTATTTCATGGTACTAGATCTGTCCTTTTGGTCTTCATAGGTGGCCCATACCATTCATTGGTTGAAACATTTGTCACTCCTTAAGCCTTTTCAACCACTATCTAAACTCTTGGGTCCACCTAACCTTGCATTGGTTTCCGTAACTTGTCATTTACAGATCCCTAGGAACCTTTGTTTTGGTCCAATCACCTTTGAGTGATCATAGGGTCTCCCCCTTGATCTTGATTTATCTTGATCTAAAGTGAAGAGTGCCTCGGTTGTCGTGACTCCCAGCGTGCATTGGGAACCGTGGCATCTCTTGGGTTACCTCTTTAGTTGCCCATCTCCTCTACCGTCCCGGATGGGATACCTTTAGGGACAACTACAAGTTGTGTGATAACAAAACCCTTCTTTGGCCAATTTGTTTTTGGAGGGTAATTTCTTTGAGTGGGTAGGGTCTGAGCTCTTTCCATGGCTATGACCCGATTCTGCATTTCCTTTAATTGAGAAAGATATTTCATTTCCATGTTTTCTATCATCTCTAACATCTTTCTATCATGAATATCCTGTTGGGAAAATGAAGCCTTTTCCTTAGGTTCAGTTTGCTTTATGGGAGTCAAGGCCTTTGAATGGCCAGGGATGTTGGTCTTGCCAGATGCTTGCATGTTTCTCTCAATTTTAATAGCCATTTCCTGGGCCATCAAAAGAGTGGTAGGCTCTTTGTCTCTAAGCTGACATTGCATTTCACCACCTGGTGCCTCAATGTAATAAACCAAAATGGACTATGTTGTAGACTTGAAGTCTATATGCATACTATTTATTAAGTCCGTGAACTTCTTGTTAAACTCATCCACAGTTTCATTTTCGCTTCTCTTGATATTGTTTAAGGCAGCTAGTTGATGATGTGGCTCTATCTTTTCTCCAAACTTGTTGGTGAAAGCAGTTTTGAATGTTGCAAAAGTTGCAAAGGAGTTATCAGGTAGGTTGATGAACCAATCGCTAGCATCTCCGTCCAAAGATAGTGCAAGAAGTTTCATGTAAACATCATCGTGTTGATATGCAGGATTACTGACAAAGGCGCCAATACATCTGGAGAAGCTTTTAAGATGATGAGTTGCAGTGATGGCATCAGTGCCAGTGAATATGGGCAGTTTGTCTATAGGCTTGTCTGGTAGATCATGTGGTTGACCTGCTATCTGAGGAGTGTCAAGCGGACTGAAATATTCACCCATTGTGTTAGATCAACATTTATTATGTTCTACAAAAAGAGAATGGATGTCCGAAATAGATTCAGATCCAAGATTCTCAAGGATCCTACGAGAAGTTAACCTATTCAATCTAACCTTTTCAGGCCCAGGGATGAAATGAAGTAGGCCTACAGAGTTTCATCTTGTTGAATACCTTGGTAAGTTAATTGACAGTGGAGTCGCCAGATGGATTCAAGTCTAATTTCAGAGAGTTGATTAAAGTAGAAATCTATCAAAAAGGTAAAGGTAAAACTAAGAAAAAACTAAGTTAAAGTCGTCCAGGAACACATGGGATCAAATATGACCGAAATTTTATTCTTACTTGTGTACATGAGAAAATATTAACTAGTACACACCTCTCTTCTTGGCTTTTCTAGGGTTTTCAAGGATCAAATCTTGGTGTGTGTGGCTTCTTTGCAATCTTTCAAAGCTATTTCAAGGTGAAAGGATTCTAAAGTTTTTTTCTCTTCTCCTTTTTTCCATTAATTGTGGCAAAATCTTGAACCTCTTGTCTTGCATTGTCGAAGGCATCCAAGGTAAGAGCAATTTAGGGTTTCATCCATAATAACTTAGTCTTGTTTGTGAGACATTCCTCTTAAAGGATCCCTCTTGTTCTAGGCCTTGGCATCTTGTTTGCCCTAATTAGATCAAGTGCTAACACAACCTAGGGTTTCTTAGCCTTGCCCTAATTCATTCAAGCATTGAATTGCCAATTCTTGGGAGAACGCTAGCCCCAATTTTTCTCATTGCCCTAAGGAATAAGACCTAGGTCTATTTCCCCCATCTTCTCTTTTTCAAATTTACAAGTTATATGTACTATATTGGGAAAAATACCAAAAAAATCAGATATATAGAAAAACCCTAAAAATTAAATATTTTGAAAAAATAAAAAATATTTATTTTGCTCTTGTACTTTGATTTGTATTAAATTTATTTGCACAAAATCCAAAAAAAGGTTACTGTTGTTATTTACTTCTAAAGTTGTTTATCTTATTGAAAAATCCATAAAAAATAAAAAAAATCCACAAAAAAGTGGGTTTTGCAGCTAGTTTAGGCCCTAGACTAGTGTTAAGTCAGCCCTACGAGTGTGACATCAGCTTCTAGGGGTTGCTACAGCCCTAGCACAGGTCTGGTATATTGTTTTGCAGGCCTACATTTGACCGAGGATAATCCCTGGAAGGCCCACAAGGGATTTACTTCATCTCCAAGCTATATTGGGTGCCCTAGGGGTGTTTTTGAAGTACCAAATCAAGTCATCCATCAATTTTGCAGGATGATATAGATCTGAAAGTCTTTGTACAACCATAAATTGCAGCAAGTATTACCAACCTAAGCGACCCCAAGAAGGCTACAAATCTAACATTGGTTGGTGAGAGGTAAGAGGTATCTATTGGTGATTTTTCAAGGGTTTGATTCAAGTCTTACTAAAAATCCTTGGTGTTGGTTATATATTACAGTTTCAGTGATATATCATAGTGGCAAGATAGCACCATATTATATTGCTCCTAACCTCCTAGGTTTTGTGCATGATCATTGAGTATTTCGTTGAAAATCTTATTGACTCCATAAGGCACCGATTTACTAATCTAGTAGGAGGGTCTTGTTAGAAGTAGAGTTGTTCTCATTGTTACATTTTACAAGGCTACTTCTATCCTCGTTTGGGAAGCCTCCTGTGGCTAAAGGAGCAGGCCTAAAGAGAGATGAGAATGCATTGCAGTGGAAGTGGGTGCATCTCCTAAGAAGTTGCCAATCTTAGCACCGGCCTTCCTGAACTATTGGAAGGGTGCTAATTTGTGCGGTAACACTAATCATACAATTGTTTTTTGACAACTAGTGCTCTTTACTAGATTTTGTAAAGGTGAAAAATATTGTCAATTCTCTATTGATAATAAATCAAACCATATGAACAAATAAGGTACACAGTAGCAGATACACAAAGTGAGCTGATATACAAACTTACAAAGTACCTGTTGACAATGGCATCAATTTCCTCTACAAGGTCAACATAAACTTCATTGGTTGAGTGTTTCAATTCACTTGCTCGCCATGGGACATTCGATGCAGTAGCACCTGGAAGAGTATTGCTCACACTTGAAGAACCCCCAGTCACAACACTTAACATTCTACTCATAATATTTGGTGGTGCAATCATATCCTTCAAAATATTGGGTTCTGTAGTTAAAGGAAATCCACTATCCATCATCTCATCCAAAAGCTGAAAAACCAGTCAACAACAATAGTTAGTTGAGAATGACTTAAAAGCACAAAATATAAAATAAAATAAAAAAAGAAATCCTAGATATACAAACAGCTCCAGAAGTTAGTCCTAATTAACACAAAAGAGCTTAGTTATAAAGTGCTGGATGATTCCAAGCTGCTTATAGACTGGGCAATTGGCAAGCCTCAGATTACAAACCTGGCTCTCGGACCTATCATCAATAGAGTTATGGAGGTAAAAAATCTATTTGTTTTCATTTCCTTTTCAAATATCTTCAGATAATTCAACTCAAAAGAAGATTTACTTTCCAAGGCAACTCTCCCTCTGCAAAAGGGCACTTTGACAATGCAAGAATTCAGAGGGGAAGTCCTCTGTTCTGAATCTGCATTGCACATATTTTGAATGGATCAAGTGTTATGGATTAAAGCAGTGAATGTTGAGACGGTTTCTTCAAGTTTTGTTTTGTTGATTTCAAATGTATTTTATTCAGGGAAGGTCTTAGGGACCTGAACTGTCCATTCAGACTCCATTGTATGACTGTAATAAGTAGGTTTGGGTAGGGTAGGGACATTTATGAGTTTTGGACATGAACCAAGAGGCTACGCTGATGTATATTTTGATTTATAGCATGAATTCTCAAATAATTTTTTTTTTCTTGAATTTTTTTTTATGAAGTCTACTCACAACAGTAAAGTTAAGTCACAAGTCAAAACAACAAACTTGTAACAAACTTCGTTTATAATAAGCCAAGCGATGGAACACTCCTCCAATTGTGCCCCTTTGACTATGTCAAGGAGTTTTAAGTGCCAACTAACCTCTTTTCCAGCCTGGACATCCTTTCATCAATAAGAGTCACTCACTCCTAATAAAATGGATCTGACATGGATATATGTGCAAGGAGTGGCTAATAGGTTGTGTTACAGCTCATATTAGCACATAAGTGGAAAAGTCCTAATCCACTAGTGCTAAAAAGTGCAACTTCAAAAGAAGAATACGACTGTCACCTAAGTATTAATCTTTCCACATTTTAGGCCAACTCCCAAGGCCAAGGGAGGCTTCCCTATAGGATGATTCGATTTGGGGATAGGAGAGCCTAAAGGGTAAGGACTCTTAACTTGTTTGAATGGGTAGATTATGTTGTAAGTTAGATCTTCCCAAAAAGTGTTATGATCATCAAGATATGAAATAGGCAATGTGTCGACACTTCTAGTAAATTTGCTCATGCATAAGAATGAACTTGAACCATGGACATTAAAGAAGATAACTCGTGGAAGCAAAATACCACAATGCTTAGGAAAGTAAAATATTTCATTAATGGGTCATTTACCCAAACACATCCACAAGTAAAGATCCTCAATGAAAGCAATTCATAGAGATTATTATTGATTAGTTTGTGAAATTTATCTCTGCATTAGGCCCTCTTGCAGAGAAAGAATCTCTGCGAAAGGGTGTCACCCAAATTCAATGAATGTTAAGCCTTGTAGAGTGATTATAATCACTTCTACAAAAAGAAGCTTAGAACTTAAGTGCTTGGTTATCACAAACTTAAATTTAACTTATTCAGTGAATTGAATTAGGTGTCCATGATCCATATTCTTCATCAAGAGCAATGTGCTAGATATATCACTGAGCCTTAGCACCAAAACAAAAACATTCTAGAATGAGAAGTAAATAAAGGCTGTGAAAGATAAAGCTAGTAAAACCGCTTAAACATGATATGAGCATTTAAGCATCATAATAACGCTTTGTTGTTTTAAATAACTTAGGACAGAAATATTAACCAGAATTTTCCAGAATTTTAAAGAAGCATTGTAACCAATAACTTAGGTGATTATTTGCTGTCAAAAGCTTATTTATTAGTCACCATACAATTTCTAGAAATGTATCTTTGCTGCCCCAGTAAATTACAGCAGAAAAAACCAACAAAATATCAAGATAAAAACTCAGATTTAACCCAATAGTTATTGCAGAAATCTATACTACCAAAATCCAAGCTTTAGGAGTGACTGCCAACTGAAAATAATTTCCTGATTTATGAAATTATGCAGAAATAAAATTCCAGAATTAAGTTTTGTGAGTTAGATCACATTAGACTACTTAAAAACTTGAGTTAAGGTTCAGATGTTATGCCCAAAATTTTTTATGACAAATTCCAACAAGTAGTTAAACCCTTATTAGTGATAAATAATCAAGATTTGGGGCAGTTTTGTCACCTAAATAATGCAGAAAATTAAAAGTAGGCTACAAGAAATTTAAAACTAACAATCTAACCTTAAAAACTAATGAGAGCTAAACTAAGAAAATTTCTAAAATATTTTTGGGGATTTTTTCAAAGATTTTCTACCCTAAGAAAGCAATTAAAATTAAGAATTTTGATTGGTTTTGGTTGTAGAAAATTGAAGTGGAGACTAGTGCCTTTCAAACTAGGGAATATGGGGTCTTGGGATCAAATCTCCTTGAACCTTGAAGTGTGAATGGTTGGCTAAAATTTCCTGCAGCAAAAATTGATAAACATTCCCACCAAAAGAGGGTGGTATCTAAGCTCACTCCTTTATGTTAAGATTTAATATGCTAAGATAGAAAATATCAGTATTACATTCCATTTCACAACAATAGCATATACAAGATCATTGAAAGAACAACAAGCACAACATAAACACAAGAGACACAGATTTATCCTAGGAAACCCTCATGGGGTAGAAAACCCAGCAAAGCTTCCTCAATATAGATGACCAGCAAATACAAAGATGTAATCCTCAAACATGAGCTCCTTCTCCTCCATAGTAGATCTCTCTCTCTCCTATGTGCCAATCACAAGTGAGTGAATGTGTGTTAAATGAGGAACACACCTCCTCTATTTATACACTACTCCGACTTGACTTTTACACTAACTAGGTCGGCCCCATCTTTAACCACTGGGTTAAACACCCCATTACAACTGACTCTGGGCCGACTCCACTAGGGAAGCCTAATAACCCAAGTTACCACATTCCGACGGAGGAATAAACATCTCCGGATATACAATAAGGTCTTCACGGAGGAATGAAACATCTCTGGAATAATAAAGTACAAATATAATATTCTTAGAAGTTACAATATTTCAACACTCCCCCTTAACGAGAAGGATATTATAAGTTTATAACAACATCTGCAGGAGCAAGGAGTCATCAACTACATGATACATGATACATCTATAAATCATTGGAAGCTTTCTTCATACATCATCAGTAACTCAAACAGTTACTGGAACATCTTCAAGATCTTCAATACTGGAACATCAACATCTTCAGTACTAAGTCTTCATCTTCGGCAGCACTCGAACAGCTACAGTAACATCATCATCTGGATCTCTCGATCAACATCATCAACATCTGGATCCTCTCGATCAACAACATCAACATCTGGATCTCCCGATCAACAACATCAACATCTGGATCCTCTCAATCAACAACATCAACATCTAGATCTCCCAATCAACATCATCATCATCTGGATCCTCTCGATCAACAACATCAACATCTGGATCTCCCGATCAACATCATCATCTGGATCTCTCGATCAACAGCATCATCTGGATCTCTCGATCAACAACATCATCATCTGGATCTCTCGATCAACAACATCATCTGGATCTCTCGATCAACAGCATCATCATCTGGATCTCCCGATCAACAGCATCATCTGGATCTCTCGATCAACAACATCATAACAGCATACTCTGTAACACACATGATCCAATTACGGGATAATCAATCCCTCTCACTTTAGGACATAGGTCCAAGGATGATACAATCCTGATCCACTTACGGGATGATCAATCCTTCTCAATTTAAGACACCTCTCATGTCTATGGACGATGCAGTCCAGATCTACTTACAGGATGATCAATCCTTATCAATTTAAGACACCTCTCATGTCTAGGGATGATGCAATCCCAACCACATTACCAGTCCTTTTTCATACTGGATGTGACCTAGATCAAATATAGAATTTGTCACCACAGAGCCAATCCTTTTTCATACTAGATGTGACCTAGATCAAATCTAGGATTTACCACCACAGAGCCAGTCCTTTTTCATACTGGATGTGACCTAGATCAAATTTAGGATTTACCACCACAGAGCCAGTCCTTTTTCATACTGGATGTGACCTAGATCAAATCTAGGATTTACCACCACAGAGCTAGTCCTTTTTCATACTGGATGTGACCTAGAACAAATCTAGGATTTATCATGTACATTTTAAACCAATTGTTCAGGGACGATGCAGTCCTATCACGTACATTTTGAACTAACTGTTTAGGGACGATGCAGTCCTATCACGTACATTTTGAACACTTTGTTCAGGGACGATGCAGTCCTATCACGTACATTTTGAACTAACTATTCAAGGACGATGCAGTCCTATCACATACATTTTGAACTAACCGTTCAAGGACGATGCAGTCTTATCACGTACATTTTGAACTAACCGTTCAGGGACGATGCAGTCCTATCACGTACATTTTGAACTAACTGTTCAGGGACGATGCAGTCCTATCACGTACATTTTGAACTAACCGTTTAGGGACGATGTAGTCCTATCACGTCTACTTAGACAAAGTCTAAGGACCAATTTTCAGAGACATATGTCTACAGATCAATTCAGGGACCGAAGTCCAGGGATGATACAATCCCTCTCGTCCACTAGGGACCACTTCTCGGAGACATATGTCTACGGATCAATTCAGGGACCAAAGTCCAGGGATGATACAATCCCTCTTGTCAACTTAGGCCAAGTCTTAGGACCACTTATCAACCTTATCGTTGATATCATCGACCTCATCGTCGGGACAGGTAACCTCATCATCGACCTCATTGTCGGAACAGGTAACCTCATCATCGATACATGTATCCTCATCATCGATACAGTATCCTCATCATCGATACATGTATCATCATCATCGACCTTACCGTCGATCATCGACCTTACCGTCGATGTAGGCAATCTCATCATCAACGACCATATCACTCCCCCCTTTCGAGGAGGGTCCTTTTGAACTACACCAAGCTTGTCTCAGAAATACTCAAACTTTACTCGAGACAGAGGTTTGGTCAATACATCAGCAACTTGTTCGTCAGTGCTCACATACTCGAGCTTTATAGCTCCTTTCTGCACCATATCCCGTATATAGAAATATCGTATATCTATGTGCTTTGACTTATCATGGAACACTGGATTCTTATTCATCTTGATACAACTCTGGTTGTCACACAAGATCACAGTGGGGTCCATCTCCAAAAACAATCCTGATAACAACTTCCGAACCCATATCGCTTCACAACTAGCAGAGCAAGCAGTTATATATTCCGCTTCAACTATGCTGAGAGCCACACTAGACTACTTCCTGCTAAACCACGAGATCATGGAAGATCCCAGACAATAACATCCGCCCGATGTGCTCTTCCTGTCTGATACACTTCCTGCCCAATCTGCATCTGTGTAGCCATACAATCTGAAGTCATGATCTCCAAGATATCATAGACCAAAGTCTATCATACCCTTTAGGTACCTCATCACATGCTTTGCAGCTATCAGGTGAACACGCCTAGGTTCCACTAGATACTGACTCAAGGTGTTCACAATAAAGCATATATCTGACCTGGTATTCGTCAGATACATCAATGACCCAATAATCTGTCTGTACAGAGTCACATCCACTAACTATGATGAGTCATCAGCTAACAGCTTCAAGTTGGAATCCATGGGAGTGGCCATGGCTTTTGCATTCCAACATATCAAATACTTTCCCTGGTTGAGAAAGATTCCTTCTAGGCCTTGCTATACTTCCAGACCTAGGAAGTAATGCATCAATCCTAGATCTTTTATCTCAAATTCTGTAGGTAGCTTCTTCTTGCTTTCCATGATCTGTTTCTCATTCCCTGTCAGAAAGAGATCATCCACATACAATAATAGTATGACAGGTTCATAACCTTAAGATAAAGGTTAGGATCAGCTTTACTTTTGGTAAAGCCCAAGCTTGTCAAGAAGCTAGCAATTCTCCCTCTGTGACTGAACATCATTCACACTCTGCATTGAGTGATCTTCTGCATATCTATCCGTGTCATCTCTCGTCAGATGGGTCTACTGATATGAGCCTCAAGATCATTCGAACTCTGTGGTGAGTTCCTTCTTGCATCCATCTAAGAGAAGAATGTCATTTGTATATAGACACCATCTTCAACCTTGTAGCAAAGGTTGAAATCCGCATCACACATGGTGATCATTAAGCTCATCAAATGACTATCGATCCTGGGTACCCGTACAGAGCTTTCTTCAATTATACCATTAAGAGAATGGTCTTTATCTAGCCACGTAGAGCAAACATCTCGTCATGATCCTCTTCCTCTTTCTAAGAGAATCTTCTAGCCACGAGCCTTCTATATTACGTTTGATTTGTAAGTCTTCTTGTTGAACATCCATCACTTGTTCGGTGTTCATCATCCTTCTTTTGTAGATCATATCACATGATCTTTCCTACAAATCAAAGTTAATTACATGATTAGTAATACTTCATAATCATCAAATCATGTTGACATGATAACTTACTATGCATACTGATATGATTCACATAGTCATGCAACTATCTTGACCAATATTTTGGCACAACACTTTTCCATATCTTGTATGCATACAGTGGCTATCTAGATGCCTTCCATCTCTACTAGAACATACTGTCAAGAGTGTGCACAGCTCTCAGCATGTCAGCAAAGAGGTTTCATTCTAGATAAACAACAATGGAATGTTTGTCCAACTTACCCATCATATGCATATTAGTAGTATATTGTTCAATGCTATATGAATGCTTACACTATGCATGATATATTCTAGGAATACAAATATGCATACAACTATTACAAGCAATATCATTTACTATTTCAGAGATTCAAATAACAACTCAAATACTTATCTTTTATGTTTGTGTGGTTTCCTCTTGCTTGATCTCTTTATGTCTTTGAACTTCTATTCATTCTGTACCACTATGCATGCTTAAGTGTGCACTAGTGTCATCCTCATGATCTCATACATAATCATACATTCATTAGTATAATCTCAATACTATCAAAACATTATGTATGGTCATGATCATTTCATACACAGGTATACTTACCTAAGATCCTAACACAAGGTAGGATTCTAACTTGATATAGGAAAACATACCTGGATTATTATACCCAAACAATATCTTCTTTGTTCTCTTCAATGATTTTAGAGACCTTGTGCTAGAACCTGCATATCTCATAAGTTAAGCATAGTAGAACAAGGTCATACATACCTCGTAAGTAGAGCTTCTATGTGATCAAAGACTATGGATGAGTCTTTGTCTCCATGTCATCATGGTCATAGAACTCGATTTGTCTTTCTTGATGTACCTTTCATGTTAGCAGGCAACATTATCCTCATACAACACCACAAGTGCATTAGTACAATCATAAGTGTCATAAACCTAATCAATGAATGTCTTCTATCACTCACATGCATTCATTATCAAACAATCATAATTGTACTAACCTCAATAACATGAAGACAAACATATTATGAACTTAATCAAGAATCAGATTTCAAAACATACCTGTGTCTTCTCAAGTCATACCTGTCGAGTAGTCTTCTCTATAAGGGTAAAACCCTAACCATCCAAGGTAGATCACTTGTAAACATCTTATGTATGTTCATGCTGCTAGGATGATAGGATATCAGTTCCATTTAAACCTTCTTCATCGCTGCCCTATGAGTCTCCCAACTTTGCTAGGGCTTCTTCTTACTTGGAAACCCTAATCTTCAATCTCCTTCCTCCCACAACATTTTGATGGAGGATTAATATCTATGATGAATGGATTCCAAATCCATTATCAAAGCTTCCAATGTTGTATCAGGTGTCTCCAACATTGTATCAGGTCCTTCCAAACCTAAACACTAAAAAACCTAAGTGAGAGCTTCTTTCTCCTCTTCTTAGATTTCCTCCGTTGAGCCAATTCAGATGTGCCGTATTGTTTTTGGTGTATCTCTGCAATTTCGGATCTACAGGGTCTGAAACTTCGGCCTGTGGTAGCCTGACTTGTCATCTTGCCAACCCCACAGGTCTGAGCTTTAATGGATTCTTTGAGAGAGAGTTATTCCAAGTGTCGCAACATGACATGTTTATGGGATGAAACAACATAGCGAACTTGTACAGAGTGCCACATGTCACTGTTTCAACTTCGGCCTCTGAAAAGCTACAGTACATACCCTACCTGTCACTTTTTACGAAATTTCATTTGGAGCTTCCTAGCCCGAGATATGACCTTTTTGCCTAGGTCACCTATTTAGGACTGCATTTTGGAAGAGGCAGAAACCCTAACTTGTACTAATCATATTTCACAAAGTACAACGAATATGAGGCTGTCCTTTGGACACAAGGTACAAGGGGATGTTATCTACAGCCTGTAGAAGTTTCAAATCCTGAACCTTCGCCAAAATGGATTTATAGCAAAAGTGCCAGGATGACTGGTTTTTGCTATATAAAACCCTGACTTTCAATTTGTCACAAGTGAGACAAGTGTCGTAAGTGCCATGCATTGCCTTCTTTCAGGCTATCTCTAATACCATGTTAAGATTTAATATGCTAAGATAGAAAATATCAGTATTACATTCCATTTCACAACAATAGCATATACATAATCACTGGAAGAACAACAAGCACAGCATAAACACAAGAGACACAAATTTATCCTGGGAAACCCTCATGGGGTAGAAAACCCAGCAAAGCTTCCTCAATATAGATAACCAGCAAATACAAAGATGTAATCCTCAAACATGAGCTCCTTCTCCTCCATAGCAGATCTCTCTCTCTCCTATGTGCCAATCACAAGTGAGTGAATGTGTGTTAAATGAGGAACACACCTCCTCTATTTATACACTACTCCGACTTGACTTTTACACTAACTAGGTCGGCCCCATCTTTAACCACTGGGTTAAACACCCCATTACAACTGACTCTGGGCCGACCCCACTAGGGAAGTCTAATAACCCAAGTTACCACATTCCAATGGAGGAATAAACATCTCCGGATATACAATAAGGTCTTCACGGAGGAATGAAACATCTCCGGAACAATAAAGTACAAATATAATATTCTTAGAAGTTACAATATTTCAACACTCCAATCTAGATCCTAGCTTGTCCCCTAGATTATGCTCCTTGATTTACAGCTCCTCCTAAGATTGCTAAGCCACAAGACCAACAACAAAACTAACATGCAAAATCTTATATTTCACTTGAGTACGACTACCCTTCAAAATGAACTAGGAATTGAATAAGACAATGGAAAAATAAAATAAATTACCTCAATATGCGATCCATCAAGTATTACTCCATGAGAAGAAACCCCAACAACCTAAGATCCTTTGATGCAACAGTGTGATAGTATTTCTCTTCAATACTTAACAACAAATGACAAATGAGAAGTGAGTTCCTTTATACGAGGACTAACTTCTTGTACAATAAAATAATAATAAAGATGCTAAAACCCTAGATCTATCCTAGGGACTCTCCAAGATAGACTCAAAACAAATAAAATAATCCTCAATTCCCTAACAAACTCCTCAAAGAGAGAGTGTGCCCTTGTAATAATGGTCAAAGTAGTTGAAAATGGTACAATATAAGCTCAAAAAAAGACGTCGAACTACCAAATAATGGTCCAATAAATAACAAATGGCCCAAAAAGTGAGGGCGCTCAACAAAAATGGACCAAACCCAACCGCCTTGATCCAAAAGCTGAGGGCGCTCCAAAGGATATGGTCCATCAATGACCAAACACAACAAACAAGTCACCAAAAGTGAGGCGCCCTTCTCAAATGGTCCAAATCTCAACAAGATACAATAAATGAGATCCAAAGACCAAGAGCGCTCCACACGTGTGGTCAAATAATGCATCAAATGATGTGTTAAAGGCTGGAAATGATCCAAACAATGGTCTAGCTGCATGGAATGAATCCCAACAACCCTCTATAAGCTCCAAGTGTCATAATCCAATGGTCCAATGTGAAGCGTTGGGTCCAAATGTGCCAAGTAAGGGTCCTCATGAGTGATGTCTCCCTCCAATGTGCTCTAGGATCTAGATGTATGCACCAACAAGTGTAGTGCTCTATGAAGTAGTGCCTAGTATCCATCCAACACACCACAAGAAGTCATAGCATGTGTGTAAAATAATCACTAGTGTATATAAGAAAGCCCATCATTAAAACTTAGGCAATGTATATAAGAGTATTGGAAGGGATTCAGTGCGGGGAAAGTTTCCCTCCTTTTCCCCCTTTCATGTCGTATTTCTTTATGTGTTATCTCACATCTATCATCCTTTTAAGAGTTGTTGTTGCCTTAACACTCATTATAAGACATGCCCCCATAGTTTGGTTTGAGTGTGACACCTTTTATGGTCCCTCCAAATTATTTCAGCATTATTTAGCAACAAATTAAGGTGAACTATGGCATGTATATCACCTTTATTTTCCTTAACCATTCATAAAATAGCTCTCTTAGATAGATCACTCTTGACTCCATTTGCCTTATATTGGATAGGCACTAGTCCCTTATCTTCAATCACACATTTTTCTATACTACAACATGATGCTTTGCTAAGCTATCTCTTCACATCACCTTGAACCTCCTTGTCATAGTCTTAGCAATCCTATCTTGGGGATATACCCTTTGTGTTGGAGAAAAGCCAACCTAAAGTTGGAGAGGGAGTTACAAAGGTGATAGTGGGTAGTGGGTAGCCCCTCTTAGTTACCCGTGGGTTTGCATTTCATGCTTGGGACTTTTACACATTTGAAGTGCAAGTTCAAGAGGTAACAAGTCCCAAGTGACTAATCATTTAGTCATGCTACTTTAATCAGATAAGAAAAACTCTACCTAATGCATTCAATATCAGATTTTAAGAATATAGAAACCTTAAAAATGTCAGTTGTTACGCCCCACATTCTCTACAACACACCTTACCATATATGCAAAGATGGGGGTCTTTTTTCCATTGTAAAAGGCTAAGTTGGGGCTTCTTTATGTAAAAGTGTTGGTTTAGCAGGTTTCCAAACCCCTTGGTCGATCATGGAAGGTCCTCTTAGTCCTCATTTCAAGGTGTATTGGTCTCATGGCCTTGTTGACTAACCCTTGATCAATGGTAACCCCTCATCATGTCGGGCATTTATGGCCTAGGTAGGTATTGGTGCATCTTGGGGTGACCCCAATAGGACACATGGCTTAGGAGCCCCTAGCCATACTTATGGTTTTATGCTTTGCAAAGGTGATTGCACGTGTAAGGGTTGTTATACCCATTCTAACACACCTTATTTATACCCACTTAGACCTTATGTTATTGTACTACCCCTCCCTCTTGGTCATCCTAGTGAAGAAACGCAAATCGTTCACCTTGAAAGCAAGCTTTTGAAGGTCGTACCATCTAAACGAGGGCATTGAGGGTAAAAGACACTTTTTGGGGTTAGATGGGGCATGACGTCCTCCTTCCAAGCTCAACTTTTCATCGTGTTGAAGCTATCATCATATTTTATCATTATTTTATGTTTTATGAGGTCTAGTCCCCGAATTGTGGATGACAAACCCTAAAAATCACTTTAAACTCAAAATTGGATAGGTCAGCCTAGAGGAGGGAAAAGTCAACACTTTTCCCTATAAATATAGTGCCCTCCTCCCATTTGTAATCATTAAGAAAGATCATGGGATCAAATATGACTGAATTTTTAATCTTACTTGTGTACATGAGAAATTAAGTGATGTGCAACTCTCTTCTTGGCTCTTCTAGGGTTTCTAACGATCAAATTCTGATGTGTGAGGCTTCTTTGCAATCTTTCAAGGCTATTCCAAGGTGAAAGGATTCTAGGCTTTCTTTCTCTTCTCCTTTCTCTCTCAATTGTGGTAAGATCTTGAAACTCTTGTCTTGCATTGTCGAAGGTATCCAAGGTAAGAGCAATTCAGGGTTTTATGCATGATAACTTAGTCTTGTTGGTGAGGCATTCCTCTTGAAGGATCCCTCTTGTATTGGGCCTTGGCATCTTGTTTGTCCTAATTAGGTCAAGTGCTAACATAAACTAGGGTTTCTTAACCTTTCCCTAATTCATCAACCGTTGAATTGTCTATTCTTGGGAGAACGTAGCCCCGATTTTTCTCATTGCCTCGAGAAATAAGACCTAGGTCTATTTCCCCCATCTTCTCGTTTTTTCAAATTTCCAAATTCTATATTTATATATTTAAAAATACAAAAAATTCAAATATATAAAAACCCCTAAAAATATAAAAATATAAAAAATACAAAATATTGCCATATTGAAGAATATAATCTGTCAAAGTAGTGCGCCCTCCTTGATTTTATGGTAAATCTTCAAGGGCGTCTTCTTCTAGTGGAAGTTTTGTGAAATCTAATGGCTATGTGCAAGTGCATGGTATGTTGTTTAGATCTGATTTGACAAGTACAACCATTTAAATTCATCTTTGAAGGATCTTACAAGCTGAAGATAAGGTCTATTATCAAACCTACTCACTTGGTCATCCATCTAGTGGTCCAAGTTGATCTTCTTGTGATTTATGAGGGCTGGTTAGGCGATAAACCAAATCTGATAAGTCATTTTCAGATTGGTCTCACTCATTCATGTGATTCCTATTTTCTCCATTAGGGGCACCTTCCTTGGCAAGTTGGCATTGTTCTAATTGATTTCCATCTATCTTTGAGCATATTTCGGTGGTTGTCTTCTTATAACAACAAGGTTTTAAATCATTTGCCCTAGTTGTGAGCATTTATTCATCCTAACTCCTATCCTCTTGAAGTACTTGGTAAATGTACTTGTATTCATTGCTTTGACTCCATAAGGCACTGATCTTGTCAAGAGGTTGCTTGTGAGGTATTCTTGTTTTGTAGGGATATTTCACCTACATTAGGGACTCCCCCTTAGCTTCTAGGAGTTGGTCTAAAGCGTAAGGAGAATGCATTGTGGTGACAGTGGGTGCATCTCCTGATTAGCTGCCAATCTTAGCATTGGTCTTCGTGACCTTTCGCAAGGGTGCTAATTTGTGCAGTAACACCACTCATGAGCCATTACTTTGACAAATGGCATGTTCTTCAAGAGGTCCATTTGGCAATGGGCTTAAAAGCATAGAAACAGTATAACATTTAGAAGTACCGAGAAGATAAAGTCAACTGTTTCAGCATTCCCTTTGTTAGAAACTGAATAAAATCCTTGAACATTCTCTTTTTAGACATGATAAATAAAGATCACTTAATCTATATGTCTAGAAAAAACAATCCCTACAAATAATACTTGCAAAATGAATGTTTAAAAACATTTTCTAGTGATCATGGAAATACATGACTAATTAGGCTTTAATATTACTGTGCTTGTTGTGTTATGGAAGAGGATGTAAATAACATTATATACCCTTCTTCTTTTTGTTTTGTCTTGACGTAAACATTTTTTGTAAATATATGAAGTATTTTTTTTAAAAACAATATCGGTATCATCCTTATTGGATCTTTCACTTGTATGATTGAATATATTCGGAAAGATTAATGCCACAAAGTTAATGTTGTGAGTCCTACTCACTAAGAGTCCATAACTAAGGGCTAACAAAAACTGGGGCAGTAATCAATCAAAATTGGTAGGATATACACCTTGCCATGAATTCCGAAGTCAAATGTTGATAGCAAATCTTAAAAATCTTGAAATAAATATTTCATCCATACCGAATTCGAAAGCTACCTGATATACAATCACAAAGTTGTCTTTTATGAGATCCTCATTCAAACCTCCAAGGTAATCCGAAAGCACATTGGCCACCCTGCAAAGAAACTTCATCATAACAAATTTACAGTTAGAATGTTTGCATTAAACCTGTCCTGTCAGAATAAGACTATAAGATGTTCATCTTGTACAAAAAATGAATATGCCTCCCTTGAAAAGAAACTCAACTTATAACAACAATATTTTCAATCAGGATGAGCATCCTGAAATCAATCTTGTTGAAAACAAGTTTAAAACAGAGTGTACATTTAGACAAAGGGATAAATAAAAAGAAGCTTGAGACAAGGCATCCTAAATGTCTGTAGTAAGGTCAAATAGGCAATCCAAACATGCTAAAATTTCGGCCTCTCAAATCCATGACCTGCTAACAAAATGTCAATGTTGCTACTAAGATCATGTTCTAGATTCTGCCTGTGATTTCAATGACTGGTGAACTTTCAAGCATAAAAAATCTTTCTGGTAGTGTTATCGGTGCATTTCCACTAAAGAAACTAATGGACAACTCACTTTCCGGTAGTCTTATGAGTGCATTCCCACTAAAGACACTAATGGACGAATCAATTCCATTAAAATCTGAGACAATTCTAAACCAAGGCTGTTGGGAGTGGGGAGCGGGGAGCGGGAGCAGGAAGTAGGAGTGGGAACGGGAGCGGAAAGCGAAATTTTCAAAAGCTTCCGTTTTGGGAGCGTTTTTAATATAATACATTTTTTAATATATTTTGATGCATATATATTAAAAAAAAACATGTAGAATGCCAAATTAGCTATAGAAAACATGAAAGCATAGATAAATAAACTAATGGGCAACTCACATTCTGGTAGTCTTATGGGTGCATTCCCACTAAAGACACTAATGGACAAGTCAATTCCATTAAAACCTGAGACAATTCTAAAAACCAAGGCTATTGGGAGTGGGAAGCATGAACGGAAGCGGAAAGCAAAATTTTCAAAAGCTTCCATTTTGAGAGCGTTTTTTATATAATACATATTTTAACATATTTTGATGCATATATTAAAAAAATATGTAGAATGCCAAATTAGCTATAGAAAACATGAAAACATAGATATAACCATTTAGTACATATATAACATCAATCATCTAGTAGCTATAACTTAAAACATTGTTATCAAATGATCAATCATCAACAACATCAACCTTCAAGTTTCTGTTATCACACAAACTCTAGCTGTTGAAGTGAGGTGTCCCAACAGGGATGGTAGAGGATGGACAGCTAGGAAGGTGTAACCAGCAATGGCCAAGTCCTCCGCTCAATGAACGAAAGTCACACCGGACAAGGCTATTGTCACTTTAGACGAGGCACTTAGCCAAGTCAAGGGGGAGACCCCACTCAAGCAGTGATGGTTGAGAGACAAAAATACACCCAAATCCCAAAAGAATGAGAGATGAAAACAGGGAATGGGTGTAGGTGAGCTCCTAAGTCTAAATTCAGCCAACTGATGGACACAAGTAGTGAAATAACAGTAATGTAATGAGTGACCAGCAATCAAGTATGATAAGAAAATAAGATTTGCTTAGTGATTTAATGGCTGAAATAGTCTAGGGAGTTACCATGAAATGGAAGTGAAGTGCTGAAGTAAAACTACCCAAGGAAATGGTTAAACAATGAGTCAAATGAACCTAGGGCAGTGAGAAATTAACGTTTATAATCAGTTCCAGCCAACAAAACTTGATTTCTTATGATAAAATTACATTCTAGACTCAAATCAAGAGTACCCACAACCCGGAAAATGACCCAACAGTGTGACTGGCTAAAATGCCCAAGGAGTGCGAAATCAGTGGGAGACCAGTGCCTAGTTCTAAGGGTAAACAGGGTCGGAATTAAATGAAACTTGAGATATGGAAATTTAAGCATATATCATTAGTGGGTTTTGAAGGAAAAATAATTCTAACGGTGGATTTTAAAGATTTTAATTTTTAGGGTTTTAACATGAATTTACTCTCTTAAACAGACTAGAAATGAAAATACAAGAGAAGAAGATGAAACACTTACTTGAAACTAGCTGATATCTCTGATTTTGATGAGGTTGTATGTCCCGAAGATCAAATAGAGTCGATTGCAGAAGTTCCCAGGTGAAATCGATTTGCTCTCTCCCCACCAACTCGTCCTCCTTGCCTGCCAACACTAATGGACAGAGATCAAATTAGTTTTGACAAATAAGTGAAATCTATAGCAACACAAATGAAAATGAGCGAAATGCTTGGCTGAAAATGGCAAAAACACTTCCCTTTTGTGGCCAATCCCGAAGAGAGGAGCAACAGTGGCAGCCAAATGGTGCGCCCTCCTCCAAGACTTTGTGCTCACTGCAAACAATGGCGAGAAACAATGCTGGAAACAACAACAATCTACACTAGTGCATCAAGATAGTATGGCAATCAACAATCTCAAGAGAGTATCATACAAGAAACAAGCAAGAGCAGCAAAAACGTTTTCTCTTCTATTCCAAGTCCAGAATGCGAAGAGAAAGATACAATGGGTGAGTGCCTTCTCTTATAGAGAAAGGCCACTCTCAAAACAAGTTCCCCCCCAAAATGGAGGGCTGGGATTTAATCCCCAATGATCAAATCGAATGGAGGAGATGCCTCCTCATGGGGGTGCGAATTGCCTAAGTAGAGCGCACATGTGGAGAGGGGGTCCCCTTGTGGGGCCCCTACAATACATAAGATGTGGATTGTGGTGTCTATAGGGTGTTTTATCCCCCCAACTCACTATACCAAGGTCCCACATACACAAAACCATCAAAAACGAATTTGCCAAGGAGGAAAAAACGCCCTCATGGAGAAATTCGACCCATCTAGTGAGCTGGTCTAATGGAGGGATCCACAATGTACAAATACCATGTCAAACATTACCAATTTACCTTAGGAATCACCCTTTTATTTACCAACCATTGATTTTTACCTTTTGCTATAGTTTCCTTTGTCAATTTTTTATTTTCCATGTATTTTATTGCTGGTTTTTATTGCTGAAGATGTAATCTAGGCTTTTGACCCACCTAGAGTGCCCGGATTGTCAAACCGTCTGCTGCAAGGTGATCGTGGACACCAAAAATAGTAGGAATGACCACTCGAACGACCCCGATCCATCACTTAGGCATTATTTTCCCAAAATCCATGATTTTTAATTAAAACAGGTCATTAATGACCAATAATAATTAAAAATCTCACAAACGCCTCGATCTTTTTGCATTCTGTCACTTGGAGGCTCATATGGGTCCCTTGTAGATAATAATTGACCAAAATCGAAATTCCGGTCGCAACATTTTTTTCGGGCCCATTTTTGGCCTTGTCAACCTAGTTTGACCAAGTCAAATCTAGTCAACAATGGTGCTAGTTGAATACCTGTATGCAATCATGGAGTGATAGGCTTCCTTCTCCAAGTTAGTACATTACTAAACAATATGACAATAATATGGTGATAAAAAATTGCATTAAATCTCGAAAAAATACAAGGCCCCAGGTGAGGTGGGCCCACCACATCCAAAAGACTCAACTGCTATGCACAACCTATAGACTTGACCACCTAGTTGACTTTGGGTGATGTGGAATATATGGTGAAGAATGAGGGATGACAAGGATAAAGAACATGTGACCTTTTGAATAACTCGGGAAAGTGGGGTCCACTGAGATAAGTATACCATGACAAAACACGGGGAAGGGCGGTGCCTCACAAATGGGTATAGTGCAGGGAAACCACCACTGGTCATCTAACAAATATCTCACAACTCACATCCGTGCCCGAAGACTCTGTGAGGTTCTTTTCTAGAGCCGCCAAACTGGGTGTCCGACAAACCGTAACTTGAGACTCTAGGGGACAATCTTGAGCTTGTCCCTTGCTCCCTCTCACCTCCTCGCCCCGCAGGACTAGGTGAGGAAATAACCACTACAAATGCTGACATGTATGGATGACCTGTGTCCATGTGTGTTTACAAACACATTGCATGGATTTTACAATGAGTTTCATACTTAGCCCTTTTTGGCTAGATTTACATTTACAAAAAACCTTCTTGGCTTGCTTTACATTTCTTCATTTCTTCAATTTACATCAAGGCCCTTTTGGGTTACATACATATCTCAATAGATATAATCATGGTGCTCATACTGCAAAGTAACGGGGGTGAGCAATACATGCTTCGATGACCAATGGGGAACACCCGGTGAGGCTACACAATCCTAACTGCATTGCAACATCGGGGGCAACCGACAGGAGCAAATCCTAGGTTTGAGAGTGCATCTCACACACTAAAGAGCCGAGGCACAATAGACAGGGAATCATGGCATACTCAGAGATTAGTGGGGAAAGGGATCCTCAAGGTCACAAATAAGAATCCAAGTCGGGAAAGAATATCATGTATGAGTCGGATGGATGGAGAAGGTGAAGGTGGATCCAAAGTCAGTTGCCTAGGGGGACTAAATGACCAAGTCTATACCAAGAGTAGGGGTGTAACCCGGTGTGCATATATAGGAGCCTACTAGGAAGGGGTGGACTGACATCATCAATAGCTAGATCACCAAATCAATCATCATATGTAGAGTTAGTGTACTATCATGTATAAACAAGTCTAAGCAACAATCATGAGCAATATATATCAAATGCAATACCTGCCGCACCATATACCTGCTGCTGAGGCTATCTCTGAACTGGATCTCTGCTGAATCCGGGCACAAATAGTAAACCAACAATACTCTGTGATAGTCTCAATCAAAGCAAGACTAGGCAACTGTCTCAATGGGCTCATATCAAAGCCTGGCATGGAAGGGTGACCCTGTGGTAAATGCTAAGTAACTTGTTTGGACCACTGTACAACCATCTGTCCCCTCTGATACATTTGCTCGAGGAGATTTGAACAAAACTGTGTGCCTCCTCTGAAGGCATCGGATCTCGGATCTGGAAAAAAAAGTACTGTGTGGTCCTCGGCCGCACAGTCTGCAGTATGGTAGCTCCAGCTAACATAGATGTGATAATAGTTTCAACATATAATATTTGCAATCAACAAACTCTAACAGATAACATCAACCATGAAATGATACAAAGCATCATATTTATTACCAAAGAGTTGTAAGATGCAATCAACAATTTAAACTTCAAAGGTAGGTTCACAATTCAAAGTTCAAAGTTAAAACTTAAACTTATCTACTGTTTACAAAATAGGCCATAATAAACATTAAAGACAAAGTACTATCTACTAAGTTTTCCTCTTGCCAAGAGAAACTTCCAATTTATTTTCTCGTGGTCTAGGTACAAGAATAGGAGCAGCTGAAAGTGTCCGTGGAACATGAGAAGAAGATGCATGCCCCCCATGGATTGTTGAACATTGTGAAGATAAAGGCAAAGCTCCTACATTTGAAAACCTATTGGTGGTTGGGGGTGGCATCTCTGTTGTATGAATTTGATCACCATCTTGATTACCCAACAGTTCATCCTGTTACCTCCTTTTTTGGCATGGGTGGTCACTTGAAGATTTCATGGTTTGCTCTGAGGTTTTGTTTAGCATTGTTGGTCGTTTTCTATCTCCTGGCAGCATGAACTTTCAGTTCGGGACACGCTTTTAAGCAACAGGAGTGCTAAAAAAATTCAAATATAAAGAGGCTTCCTGAGTGCACAGACAACAGGGGAGCTTTACTCCATGGTTAGCAACAGTTCTGTAGCAGCCTGTGTTCCTCCTTAGCAGCAGTAACAAAAGTAATGCAGCTGGAGGAGGGTCTCTGGGCTGTCCCATTCAAATATCTTGGAGAAATGGACCTGATAAGGAATTTAAGCATGCATAATTTGACATTCAATATAGATCAAGATTGGCAGGAGTTTTTTTTTTCCCTATGTAGCCAACGATTTTTGAAGCAAGGTTACAGTTGAAAGGGCAACAAATCATGCATGATTTTAGTTTGATGTTGAAGTGGCGTCAACACCTCTAAGGCCTCAACATCGAACCAGTCCGAGCATCCAGCATCAGGCTTTAGGTATGACAGTGCCAAGGTTTTAAAACATGCATATATCCTTGTGGAACATCTTCAAATATTGCTGCAGTGGCCTCAAATGGAAAAATTTCTCCAGAGCAGGCTTGCAATGATCCGATGACATATTCACTTGTATTTGGTTGTTGTTGCTATACTTGTTGTATGCGCCGAAAGATGAGAAAATTGTTTAACATTGCGGGAGGCATGTGTGACGACTTCTTAAACACACGTAACATGCTGTTGCTGCGCACTTGTATAAGAATGGGGTGAAATTGAATGTCGAGGGCTGGATGATGTTATCAACTGATTTGTACAATAGTTGAAACCTTATTGAGCCGCCAGTGTTGGAACACATCAGTGTTCACTTCCAGAGTATCTGGGTTTCATATATTTGGGTCTAGCCAGTTTTGTTTTTGAGTCGACATGACCATGGCCCCATGGGGGTTTGTATCAAAGTGTGCTAGTAGGGTCTGAGTGGCTTGGTTCCCCATGACTGGATTAAACAACTAAGGTATTCCAGGGAGTTTTTTTCACCGTCAGATTATACTTTGCTTCAGGCGAGATATAATCTCTTGGTTTTTCTCCCGCTTCCTCCAAAGCTGGAATGCCCGATTTTGGAAATTTGGCCACGAGGGGTTATTAGGGTCCAACTATAATGTATAAACCTACTAGACACTATTAGAATAGGTTTTGGTCATGTCCTAAGTCTCTAGGACCCCCAGAAAAAATTTCGAAAAATTTTTACCGTACGCGTCGGAATTGGGGTTTTTATTTTTTTTAATTATTTAAATTTTTAATTAAATTTCTCTATAGTTTAAATAGAGAAATTTCAATTTGTAATATGTCGGTCATCCGGGATCCGATTTCAGTGATTGAAGGCTCCAGACTTAAGCCAAAAATCATTCATGATCCCCGGACTAGCTAACCCTAAGTTTCAGACAATTATTTGGCCTCATAATTAATATTTTCTCAAAAAATCAAAAAATGAGAAATATTAATTAAAGTATTCAAAAAATAATAAATTGGAGATAATTTAAATCTCTCCAAAAAAGGCCAAATTGAATAAAGTAAAAGTCAAAATGACATGGCAAAAATCATTTATGATGATTGGAATCTTCACCCACCTGATTCAGATCAGTTTCGGAGCACTGGGAGTGATCTACAGTTGAGAAATTCACCCACCTTCATGCAAATTCGTTTTTGTGATTTGGCAATTGATTAATGGGTTGTTGGATTATGAAATCAATGCATGTGGGGCTCCTTCCTCAAATTATGGGCTCCAAACTCAAGCTCAATGTTGAGTTAAGACTCCAAGCTCGATTTGGTTGGTGTTGACATGGTTTTGATTGGATTATGATGGAGTTTTTGGCTCTCTTCATGCCAAATTCGAATTAGGGTTTTAGGCTAGTGTTTTGCTATTTAAGAGAAGCCATTTGGGCTTTCTCTTCATGGAAAATTGTTGTAAAGTTACTCTGCTCATATTTGTCAAGAGCTTGTGGAAATAAAGTTGGCTTTGGAGGCAAATGGTGTGCATGTCTATTGGTTCATGAGTTAATGGTTCATTGTTGAGGTAATATCTATGATTTTTACATTCTTGCAATTTCAATCTTGATTGTAATTTATGCTTAGATCTCTTTATCAAGAGCATAGGGCAAGCATTTGATGGTCCAATTTGTTTGCTAGGCTTAGGCTTGGATGATTTAAAAGAGTACAAATTGTAATCGGTCTTACTACCTTGTCTCTTTTTCCATTTTTGTCTAACTCTCTAAGTTTAAATCAAGCATTGTTTGTATGAGTGTTTATGTATTGCAGATCCTCAAAAGGGTGAGATGAGATGAACTCGGTTGTATCTCCCTCTTCTCCACCAACAAAAAACTTGTGCTAATAGTTTGTTTTCAGGAAAACTCCAAAGAGGCAAGACCTAGGGCTTTGCATCTAAGCGGAAAAGGCTACTTCTTCCATCAAAAAACTTCACTTTCAAAACATTGGTTACTTGTTACTCTAGGGCTTCTCTTCTTCAAGCCTTGTCTTTTGCTCCTTGATCTCCTTTTCCCATTGATTTGCTAGGCATATCCCCTCAATAGTTTTTCCTACTCCTTTCATTCGTCCTCCTTGCCCTAGTTGTGTCTCTTTCCCATTTATCCTTGTCTTTTTACCTCTCATACTTCCTCCAACTCGTTTTTAGCCTTCTTCTTCTCCATTCGCCCTTCCTCCCTACCCTAGTTTCTCCTCTCTACCATTCGCCCTTGTCTTCTAGCTTATCCCTTCTTCATTTGCTCCTTCACGTCTTCACCTTTTCTCCTTAGGTTTCCCCTTTCTCTCTCTTCTTGTCCACTTCCCAAAAAGCCCTAAAACCACAAAAAAAAACACAAAAAACGAATTGTTGAAGTTAATGGTAGCTATATTTCCTAGTTTGCTTAAGGGTAAATTAGTTAGATCTCTTTCTACATCTAGTTTATAAATCTCATGCATTGAAAAAATAGCCCTAAAATCATACTAGATCTCATTCTTGCACTTGTTAAGTTTGCATTTGTTTTAGTTTTAGTTTCCCTTTTTTAAGATAGAAAAATTTTCATAAAATTTTCCTAAAAAATTTTAAGCTTTAGATCTCATTTCTAGCATATTTAGGACAACTTTTGTTCGCTGGTCCGTTTTCCCATACAAACTTTTTCGAACAAAATTTTCATGTTTTTTATGTTTTGGGTTTTATTTTTCAAGTTTGGACTTGGTAGATTCAAATTTCATTTTGATTTCTGACGTTTAATGGGTGCATGTTGAGTATATTTTTCAAGCTTGTGTAGGTGCTTTGAAAGAACGAATTTTGAAAAGCTTTGAAGAAGTAAGATCCAAGCAAAGGACCAAAGAGAAGAAACCATGAAAATGAGCAAAATTTGACATACTTATCCTTTGTAAAAGCAAGCAAAAAATTGTTTCTTTCTTAAATTTTTCCAAGTATCATCTTTCTCAAAGACCTTGCAAGGTTTTAAACCCAAGGCATCTGTAACAGTTCAATAAAAAGTTTCAAGTGGAGGGGTCCTCCACCTTTGGGTCTTCTTCCCCATTTGGGGAAGAGTGTTGGGTCTTGTGTTGGGTTTGACTTAGTTTATGTTTCCATGCTCTTAGATTAGTTTCTATTTCACTAAGTATTTTGGTTATTTATCTTTCATTTTCACTTACCCCCATGCTTTCCCGAGTAGGGTCTTGAACCTGAAAGAGACTCTTGGGTAGTTTAGTTTTATTTTCCGTTTAGTTATCTTATCTTCTCTTCCAATCCTTGACCAGAGAATAGCTAACTTTGGGATTGCATCCCAAAGGCCACATAGCTTTGTGGTAGCTTCTCGTTCCCCCATCAGCTTCTTGTGGACATCCAGCTAGCTGGAAGGTTTCCAAGACTGGTGGCTTCTAGTGGTTGATCTTGTTCGGAGATTGATCCCACCTATTAGATTAGAAGTTGTGTGGTAGAACACTAGATTTATTCAGTTTCATTTTATTTTGCAAGTAGTATTGTTAGTAGTATTCATATCTTGCTGATCAATCTTATTGTTTAAATCCTTTCAAGTTGAGTATACTGCTACTACTTTCTTTCCACTTCATAAAATAAACCAAAGTCTCTTGAACTTGGCCAAATCCAAGTCAAGAGCACCCTCTATCGGAGGGCATTTTAGTCTTGCATCATCCCTGCATTAGGCATTTTATTTTTAGCAAGTCTCTTGAACTGCGGTCATAAGACCAAGTCAAGAGCGCTCTCTTTCGGAGAGTTGAACAAGGCTTTTAAATAAATAAAATTTTCCACTCACACACCCCTAATTAATTTATCTCGGTTTGTCCTACACCCGTATGCTCTGCCAACCGGAAACGGTTGGGCTAGTACTCAGAAAGGTGGAAGACTTGTTAATTTACAAGTGAAAATCTAATTAAAACTTTCACCCCATAACCAACGAACCGGCGTTGACATAAAGTATTTTAATCAGCTCTCGGGGGAGGCGCCGGACCGCCCAATCTGCGACACGGTGGCTGGTTAGCATTGCGCGCCTCGCCGTGATTCCAGACAGGCCCCGACAGGTCTCTTAAAGGGGCTGCTTAAAACTACTTTCCGGACACTCTTTGAATACCCTTGGTTTTATCCCTAATAATCAAGACAATTAAAACTTTGAATTTACCAAGATAAGCTGCATGACGTTCTCACAAACTTTCAATTCAAGCACTTGTATCAAGTTTTCGCAATTCACATTTAATTCTTGACTCCATAAGGCACTGGTCCTTTATCTCATATTTTGCTTGTTTAAATATCTACATTGGAGTTATCTGTTATATTTCGTGAAAAGTGATTGACTTATTTCCCAAGTGTATCTTTCATCTTGTGTTTGCAACGTGGATTGCGTTATCTTGTCTTATATTTAATCTTTATAATTGTCTCTCATTTAAAAAACTCCTAAAAAACACCCATCCGCATCACTACACCAAAAAACACTTAAACACACAAAGAGCCTTAGTGAAACTCTCTTTTAGGGACTACCCCCCTTGGCTTCATTAGGAGTTTGCCTAAACGGAGGAGCTGGGATTCAGGTGACAGTACCTGGCTCATTGCTTGCCCCCAAGGCCACACCTCTCTCACTTGTAGTGAAGAGACAGCTTTCGAAAGATTTCCGCTGCTGGTGTGCATATTGGCGAACAACAGATGATTCACACATAAAAAAAATGAGCCCACAACATTCTTAACAAATGGAATGTTGAAAGTGCTTATTCGAGAAGGACTGATGTGGATATCACTCTTGGCTGATCCGAAAGCATCGCTACATTCCTGAAGAACAGTAGAACTGCATATTTTTCAGCAATGCATCTTTGGATGATCCAATGTTCCATAATAGATTTAAGGAACAGTCAACCAAGTATATGTCACCTCCTCGGCTTTATAATCGGCCATGGATCACCACTCGTCAAACTTAGATTGGCCACTGATCAGGGATCATTTTAGCAATGAAAGATGGCTATAGCCTGCGAAAGAATCGAAGACCTATCCACCGTATGGCCTTTTCACGCCATGATGGAAGAAGCAGCCCGATATTCTTTAAAATAAAATAAAAGAAAGCAGCGTGAATCGGGTTACTAATAGAGCGTGGTAGGTGTTTTGAATCGAGATCTGGAAGCTTGAATTCGTGGCAGCCGATTTCATATTCAGCATGGATTTTGACCTACTTCTTCTTTGGCAGCGATTGATGCAGAGATAACTCTTATCAACACCATCTATCACTTCTCTTAGTCGAGCTCGGTGTTCAACAAATTAATTAACATAGTGAAAGTTGAACTTGATCGCGGGTCACAACCAAGCCGTGGAGTTGAATACACCTTACGTTTTATCTGCCGAGTATCAAGTTGAATTCCACACCAATTGGGGTTTACATAAAATTTCGGAGCAATTCACGGGTTAGTGATCAGTGGTATTGTTGTCCTGATCCACGTATCGTTCTCTCATTAATCGACAAATTGCATGGCGACTAGCTCAACTCCAGATCTGTCCGCCTTTGGGTGAGAACGGTTAGTTAAAGTGGGAGCTAGGGAGAAGCTTTTGGGGATTCGATGGGAGAGAAAAGTGGATCTGAGATGCCACCTTTTTCTTCCATCATTTTATTATTTTCTTTTCTTTTAAAGTTTTTTTGAAAAAAGGCTTTTTAAGGGGCCTGCCTTCTCCATTGTAATCATGGAAAATTTTTGGGAGTTCTTCTTTCCCTTGGAGCTTAATAGAAGAAATACCATGTTGGGTTTTTCGGAGATATTGGGCATCTCTTTCATGGCTGCATGTTTCATTATTAGCTGTAGAGTAAATCTAGCATAGAAGGCTATATTCTAGTCCATTGGGCAAGCATTTGCGGTTGTCAAGTTGTTTGTTGACGTTATGTTTTCCAAAGATCATAGGAGTAATAGACTATAGTCGGTTATACTTATATTCTCCTCGTCTTTGATTATGGAACGTACTAGATTAATCTCACTTGTGTGAAACGCAAGGCCCCCTTGAGTCCTCTTTTGACTCCATTCTCCCTTATGGTACTGACACTGGTCTTGCCCCGAGGACTGATCCTCCCTTCCTTCCCATCAATCAATCAAAATACCTTTTTTGTTACAATTGTTTCTCTAAGGCAGCCTCTTCAGTTCACCTTGCCCTCCGTTGCACCTGCCTTAGCGATCCTACTTTAGGGAAACTCCCCTCGTGTTGGAGAAGAGCCAACCTAAAGTGAGGAAGAGAGGAGTGTGGTGACATTGGCTTCTCTCTTGAGAGTTGTCATCGAGCTGGTGTGCTTACTTTTTGGGCTTCACCACACGCATGTCAGTTTTGGGTGACAACATTTTGGCGCCGTTGCGGAGGACAAAATCCAGTTCCCAAAATTTGGAGACTGTGCTTCATTGACATTTGTGGGAGATTACATTGCAGATTCTTCTTCTCACATGGCGACTCCACAAAGGGATAGAGCCCTTGTCCTTTTGTAGATTTGAAGATCTTATTGATTGTAGAGGTGAGCACACTTATTGGAAGGCTTTCAAGCTCACCTTGGCGACTCCACAGTTTGGTATGAGGTATGACTATATACATTTTTCAGATTTAGTACCTCATTATTTGATTCATGGATAATGATAAGGAAAAGCCGCGTGATCTTCTGCACGAAGCTATTTTGCACGAAGCTTATAGCCTGCTGGATTTCTCAAAAATCCGTGGATTTCCTAATGAGTGCTACGACCGTGCGAAGGTGCATGACATTCTTCCAGAATTCCATGGAAATGATGATGTTTCAGCCACCCATCATAGTGCGTCTCTCTGCAAATTGATGTCTGATTTTAATGTTCATCATGAGGATGATATTATGATCGTTTTTGCTATAACTTTGGAAGGGGATGCCCTAATCTGGTTCTGTGGCCTTTTGGATGAATCCATAGATTCAGTGGCAAAGTTTTTCGAGAGGTTTCTTCTTCACTGGCATGATGGAACGATTGATGAGATTGAGCAGCTTGCTAAAGAATATGATGCTCTCATCCCTAGGGTCCATTGTGAGCTTAAAGAACAGACCATTGAAGATCCAATAGAGGAAGCACTACAAAGGCCTTTGGTTGAAGATATTACTGAAGAGATCCCTGATATGGCTATAATAGAAAACATTGAAGATGTGGAGCTGCCCCAAGTCTATGAACAACTTCATGATGAAGAGCTGGAGCTGCCTCAGATCTATGTCATTGAAAATCTTCATAAACAGTTTTATGATGAAGATTCTGATCTTCCTCAGGTTCACTTCATTAATGGAGATAGTAACAATTGTTTTGCAGATCAACTTGAGCAACTTTATGGTGGAGGTGTGTATTTAAGCCCAGTCAGTCAGTGGGTAGAAGCTTCTTGTGCACATTCTAAATTTTTCTGCCAAAACTTTGATAATTTTTTATATCCTAACAACCTGTCATTACAGATTCATGAGCAGATTCTAAGATATCTCTGTTTGATGGTGACTCTGTCCTCATTTTTGTCTAGAACCGAGCACAAAGAAAAGAAAAATAGCGGGGACAAGATGCTAGAGTGGTTCCATTGGTTGTATGCATATACTTAACAAATTATGGTCTCATGTTAGGTTAGTGTAGGTAGGAAGAATAAAGCTCTTGCATGTGCAGTTAAATATTTCCAGTATGCTTTTTTGCTTTGTAATAAGTATGTGGTTTCGGGATGTGAATTGCGCCATCCCCACCACACTGTGCATTTGGATTTAAGTTGGTCTGCGATAACCAAGAGTTTGAGGTTCTCATGCACTCATGAGATGAGCACATGTCCTCGAGTAGGAGCCAGTTGTTACCTCCTTTTTTGGCATGGGTGGTCACTTGAAGATTTCATGGTTTGCTCTGAGGTTTTGTTTAGCATTGCTGGTCGTTTTCTATCTCCTGGAAGCATCAACTTTCAGTTCGGGACAGGCTTTTAAGCAACAAGAGTGCTAAAAAAATTTCAAATATAAAGAGGCTTCCTGAGTGCATAGACAGCAGGGGAGCTTTACTCCATGGTTAGCAGCAGTTTTGTAGCAGCCTGTGTTCCTCCTTAGCAGCAATAACGAAAGTAATGCAGTTGGAGGAGGGTTTCTGGGATGTCCCGTTCAAATATCTCGGAGAAATGGACTTGATAGGGAATTTAAGCATGCATAATTTGACATTCAATATAGATCAAGATTGGAAGGAGTTTTTTTTCCCTATGCAACTAGCGATTTTTGAAGCAAGGTTACAGTTGAAAGGGAAGCGAATCGTGCATGATTTTAGTGTGATGCTGAAGTGGCGTCAGCGCCTCTAAGGCCTCAACATCGAACCGGTCCGAGCATCCAACATCAAGCTTCAGGTATGACAGTGCCAAGGTTTTAAAACATGCATATATTCTTGTGGAACATCTTCAAATATTGTTGCAGTGGCCTCAAATAGAAAGAATTCTCTAGAGCAGGCTTGCAATGATCAGATGACATATTCACTTCTATTTGGTTGCTGCTGCGATACTTGTTGTATGCGCCGAAAGATGAGAAAATTGTTTAACATCGCGGGAGGCATGTGTGACGACTTCTTAAACACACTTAACATGCTATTGCTGCGCACTTGTCCAAGAATGGCGTGAAATTGAATGCCGAGGGCTGGATGATTCACACATAAATAAAATGAGCCCACAACCTTCTCAACAAATGGAATCTTGAAAGTGCTTATTCGAGAAGGATTGATGTGGATATCACTCTTGGCTGATCCGAAAGCATCGCTACATTCACGAAGAACAGTAGAACTGTATATTTTTCAGCAATGCATCTTTGGATGATCCAATGTTCCATAATAGATTTAAGGAACAGTCAACAAAGTATATGCCACCTCCTCGGCTTTATAATCGACCATGGATCACCACTCGTCAAACTTAGATTGGCCACTGATCAGGGATCATTTTAGCAGTGAAAGATGTAAATATATATAGATCTAGAGATCACTGCTCCCTCTGGATCACTCTGAGACCTCAAGTAGTATGAATCTCAATGTCAGTACATACTCATAAAACATAGACTCAAACCACTAGATTTGCATTTACCAACTAACATATAAATGCAATCAACCACATAAACAACAGATATACCCTGGAACCCTTTCGGGAAAAACCAGCTAACTATGGGGCTTCAGGTATGACAGTGCCAAGGTTTTAAAACATGCATATATCCTTGTGGAACATCTTCAAATATTGTTGCAGTGGCCTCAAATAGAAAGAATTCTCTAGAGCAGGCTTGCAATGATCAGATGACATATTCACTTGTATTTGGTTGCTGCTGCGATACTTGTTGTATGCGCCGAAAGCTGAGAAAATTGTTTAACATCGCGGGAGGCATGTGTGACGACTTCTTAAACACACTTAACATGCTATTGCTGCGCACTTGTCCAAGAATGGCGTGAAATTGAATGCCGAGGGCTGGATGATTCACACATAAAAAAAATGAGCCCACAACCTTCTCAACAAATGGAATCTTGAAAGTGCTTATTCGAGAAGGATTGATGTGGATATCACTCTTGGCTGATCCGAAAGCATCGCTACATTCACGAAGAACAGTAGAACTGTATATTTTTCAGCAATGCATCTTTGGATGATCCAATGTTCCATAATAGATTTAAGGAACAGTCAACAAAGTATATGCCACCTCCTCGGCTTTATAATCGACCATGGATCACCACTCGTCAAACTTAGATTGGCCACCGATCAGGGATCATTTTAGCAGTGAAAGATGTAAATATATATAGATCTAGAGATCACTGCTCCCTCTGGATCACTCTGAGACCTCAAGTAGTATGAATCTCAATGTCAGTACATACTCATAAAACATAGACTCAAACCACTAGATTTGCATTTACCAACTAACATATAAATGCAATCAACCACATAAACAACAGATATACCCTGGAACCCTTTCGGGAAAAACCAACTAACTATGGGGCTTCAGGTATGACAGTGCCAAGGTTTTAAAACATGCATATATCCTTGTGGAACATCTTCAAATATTGTTGCAGTGGCCTCAAATAGAAAGAATTCTCTAGAGCAGGCTTGCAATGATCAGATGACATATTCACTTGTATTTGGTTGCTGCTGCGATACTTGTTGTATGCGCCGAAAGCTGAGAAAATTGTTTAACATCGCGGGAGGCATGTGTGACGACTTCTTAAACACACTTAACATGTTATTGCTGCGCACTTGTCCAAGAATGGCGTGAAATTGAATGCCGAGGGCTGGATGATTCACACATAAAAAAAATGAGCCCACAACCTTCTCAACAAATGGAATCTTGAAAGTGCTTATTCGAGAAGGATTGATGTGGATATCACTCTTGGCTGATCCAAAAGCATCGCTACATTCACGAAGAACAGTAGAACTGTATATTTTTCAGCAATGCATCTTTGGATGATCCAATGTTCCATAATAGATTTAAGGAACAGTCAACAAAGTATATGCCACCTCCTCGGCTTTATAATCGACCATGGATCACCACTCGTCAAACTTAGATTGGCCACCGATCAGGGATCATTTTAGCAATGAAAGATGTAAATATATATAGATCTAGAGATCACTGCTCCCTCTGGATCACTCTGAGACCTCAAGTAGTATGAATCTCAATGTCAGTACATACTCATAAAACATAGACTCAAACCACTAGATTTGCATTTACCAACTAACATATAAATGCAATCAACCACATAAACAACAGATATACCCTGGAACCCTTTCGGGAAAAACCAGCTAACTATGGGGCTATCTTCTCTCTCGAGCCTAAAGCATATAGAAGTATAAAAAGCAGTGCAATACAGAATTACCTCAGCCGGTAACTCAATCCCTCTGACCAGGACAAACTCTAATTTGCATGCATCCAGCCGATGCATGCACTGACGAAGTATGCCCTAACTGCCAATCTAGATCTGAATGCTCTGACGGTGCCTCTGATAGATCTGCCCTCTCTAGATCTCTCTGCTCTGATCTGCTCGCTCTGAAGACTGCCCACTGATAAAATTGGCCCTCTCTGCATGCACAAGTGCGCCCTCCCCTCTGGGTGTCAAATGCTCGTACTACTCCGGATCTCAACAGATCTGAGCTCCGATCGTCCCTAACCTTCCTCAAATCTCGAGGCAAGGCTATCCTGGAAGTCACAGACTCCTAATCAGTCAATCCAGCTCACAATGAGCTCCTCTGCCCTCAGGAAAAACGTCCTCCTCCAAGAGAACTTGGCCTCCTCCAATCTCCACAGTAATCTCACTGTTGTGCTCTCTCAGCTCACAGGAATGGGTATCTAGCCTCTCTGGAACTGAAGGTCACTGATCTAGCTCAGATTTGACCTTCCTAGCTCCTACAGCAACTCCTCTCTATCTCAGAAAGTCGCCCCACATGGACATATTCATCCCCCTCACTCTGGCAGTATCTCTCTCTGATGATACAACTGAACAACCCCATTTGGGTACCCCCTGCCTCTATAAAAAATCTCACCGATGAATTAGGTTTTCCAAAACCCTAATTCCCGGTGCATGCAAAAAGTCACTTTTGCATGCATGCATGCATGCAAAAGGTCACTTTTGCATGCAGTCACTGACTGCTAGCAGGTCATGCAATGCTCATGCATGCATAGGTCAATCTCCCCTGAAGCTCCGCATGCAACCCCCACTGGGCTCATGCCATTGAGTAGAGTGCATCTCACTCTCTACTCCATCCTGATGCCTATGGTACTGATGTACCTCCATGCAAAGCATCTGAGTCATGGAGGACATCCCGAAGTTACCATAATCTAACACTCCCTCTTAACAAGGGAAGTCCTGAAACTGATGCCTGGATCCATCAAGTCCGTTGCTGCTGCCCTCTGATCTAACTGATCTGCCTGACACTGCTCTCTGACTTGAAGAACTCTGATCAATCTCCATGTGTGTGGCTTCAGAAGAAGCCCCCTCTCAACCACTGCTGACTCTGTCACTGCACTCTGACTCGGACTCCCTCTAAGTCTCTACTGCTGTAAGCAACCTTGAAGACCTCTGTCAAGTGGATCTACTACTTTGTAGATCATCTGCCTATGACCCTAAGTTGACTCAGCTCTGTAAGTCAATTCCCTCTGTCTCTGCACTAACTGAGCTCTCTCCTAAGCCAAGTCCATCTCAACCATGTCATACCAACTCACTCTCTAACTGGTGTCTGCATGAGCAACATGCTCATCCCCCTGATATGAGCCCAAAGGCTCAACCTCCTGTGACTCATCACTGTCATGAGCATCTCGCTCATCCATCGGAACTCCACAATCACTGCCCTGATCCTCATCATGGTGAGCATCTTGCCCACTCATCTGCTGAACAGGCCCACTCCTCATGGCCTCATCTCTGCTGTGAGCATCTCGCCCGTCATCCTCCTCTGCATCTGAAGAGGATGCACTTAGCCATCCTGATGTGCCTGAAGTAGGCTGTCCATGAACCAAGTAATCACCATCGATCCTGTGACCAAGTAAGACTGGGTCTACTCCTCTAGGATAGGTGAAGAACTGATCTCTATGAAACACTACAGGGTATCTTGCAGCTGCCAATGCTGCCATTGAGAGAACACTCCCTCTCAGTCCTGGAACAAAGAACACTCCTGAAACCTCCAAAAGCTCCCCACGGTCAAGCAGAAATCTCACTCTGCCCACACCAGCAACTAAATGGTCAACCCCCTGACCATCCCGAGTCAATTGTACTGCCGTATGCTCTAGGATCAGGAATGCATCTCGCACTCCTATCATATGACTGCTGAGAGTAATGTCCACTCTCCATCTCTGATCAGCCTGAATCTCTGGTGGGCTACTATCATGTCCTGACTGAACTGTGGCTAGTGAGAACTCCTCAAACCGAGAAGAGAACTCATCAACCTCCTCTGCTGCTGCCACCTGCTCATCCTTCGCCTGCTTTCCCTTCTTCTTATGCGGACACTGTCCCGCATAATGTCCATACTTATTGCAGTCGAAACACTTGATCTTGCTCAGATCCTTCTTTTGTCTGCTCCTCTGCTTCCCGCCTGCTGCAAGAGTCACATCCTCCTCCTCAGGAATGGCAGAAGTTGAACTCTGAATGTACCCTCTCCGGGTCTCCTCCTGTGTGAAGTCATCCCACAGTTGATCCCACTTGGGAAGGTTCTCACGACCTATGATAAACTGAACAAACATTGCCCATGCCACAGACACGCCATTCAAGGCCTGTCGAACCAGCTCACTGTCCTCTACCTTCTCACCGACTGCTCCCAACTCATCTCTCACTTGAGAGATCTTGGTGAGATAGGTGACCGTGCTCTCATCCTTCCCCATCTTGATGCTTCTCAGCTTCTCTCTGAGTACCATCTTCCTGTTTTCATTGGAGCTCTGGTACAGACTAGTCAACGCATCCCACATCTCAAACACATTGTCTTTGGTAGATACATGTGGGATGAGGTGATCCTTGATCGCATCAAGAAGGATCCTTTGAGCCTTCACATTTTATTTGTCATACACTGCTTTGGCAGCGGCATCTAATGGAACAGTAATAGGATTTGTTGTTGTGTTGTTCACAACATCCCATAACTCACTCTCTTTCAGCAAGAGAGTAATACATGCCCTCTGTTGTCCGCCAATATGCACACCAGCAGCGGAAATCTTTCGAAAGCTGTCTCTTCACTACAAGTGAGAGAGGTGTGGCCTTGGGGGCAAGCAATGAGCCAGGTACTGTCACCTGAATCTCAACTCCTTCATTTAGGCTAACTCCTAACGAAGCCAAGGGGGGTAGTCCCTAAAAGAGAGTTTCACTAAGGCTCTTGTATTGATAGTGTTTTTTTGGTGTTGTGATGCGGATGGGTGTTTTTTTAGGAGTTTTTTAAATGAGAGACAATTTAAAATTAAAATATAAGACAAGATACCGCAATCCACGTTGCAAATACAAGATGAAAGATACACTTGGGCAATAAATAAATCACTTTTCACGTAAATATAAGCAAATACTCCAATGTTGATACTTAAGAAGGAAAAATATAAGATGAAGGACCAGTGCCTTATGGAGTCAAAAATTTAATGTGAAAGTGAAAACTTGATACAAGTGCTTGAATTGGAAAGTTTGTGAGAACGTTGTGCAGCTTATCTTGGTAAATTTAAAATTTTAATTGTCTTGATTATTAGGGCTAAAACCAAGGATGTTTCAAGAGTATCCGGAAAGTAATTTTAAGCAGCTCCTTTAAGAGACATGTCGGGGCCTGTCTGGAATCACAGCGAGGCGCGCAATGCTAACCAGCCACCGTGTCGCAGATTGGGCGGTCCGGCGCCTCCCCTGAGAACTAATTAAAATACTTTATGACAACGCTGGTTCGTTGGTTATGGGGGTGAAAGTTTTAATTAGATTTTCACTTGTAAATTAACAAGTCTTCCACCTTTCTGAGTACTAGCCCAACCGTTTCCGGTTGGCAGAGCATACGAGTGTAGGACAGAAACCAAGGTAAATTAATTAAAGGGGTGTATGAGTGGAAAATTTTATTATTAGAGAACCTTGTTCAACTCTCCGACAGAGAGCGCTCTTGACTTGATCTTATGACCACAGTTCAAGAGACTTGCTAAGCTTAAAATGCCTAATGCAGGGAAAAGTGCAAATCTAACAATGCTCTCCGACAGAGAGTGCTCTTGACTTGGATTTGGCCAAGTTCAAGAGGCTTTGTTTATTTTAAGAAAATAGAAGCAGTTGTGAAAAACAGTTATGAAACTTTGTAGAATTAAACCATGTGATAGCTCAAATAAAGTAAGAGACAACTAACATGCTATTTGTAGAATGAAATAATGCTAAAAGGACTTAGTGTTCTACCAACATTTTTACTCTAAGGTGGGATCAACCTCCGAACAAGGTCAACCACTAGAATCGCCTGCACTTGAGAACCTCTAGCTAGCTGAAAGCTCTACCAAGGAAACCGACGGGGAAGGAAGAGTAACCACAAAATTATGTGGTCCTGCCCTTGAGATGAAATCCCAAGGATACAACTTCCGGTCAAAGGCTTTGGAAGAGAAATACAAGATGAAACAAAAGACTACTCTAAAGAAAAAATTGAAAGATCTAACCTAACAAATCACCACACTCTTCCCCAAATGGGAAGAAAACCCAAAAAGTGGAGGCCTCCTCCACTTGAACTTTTATTAACTTGATTACAAATGCCTTGGGTTTGAAACCCTTGAAGGACTTTTGAGAGATAGATAATCTAAGTTGCCAGGGTACCCGTACCGGGGGGTTGGGCACCCGTAACAGTACCGGGTACCCGTACCGCCGTACCGGGTACCGGAACTGGTACCTCTGGGAGTACCGCGTAAGTACCGGGTACTTCACCCAAGTACCGGGTACTTGGTCACGGATTTTAGGGTACTTCCGGGCATGAAATTGAAACGCAGACTGGAAATTTCACAGTTATTACTTATTTACTATTAATAAGTATTAAATAAGGAGTCATGGCTGTTTATCATGACATTCTCTCTCACAGGTATAAATATTCCTAGATATTGTATATTGTAATAAGTATTTCACCTTTTATTTTTTATGGTATGAATATTATGTATTTTCTTTCAAGTCTTTGGTCTCTGACAGATGGTATCACACTATCATAGCATTCTTTCCAGCTGCCTGTAAGAACTGTTAGACGGTTAAAAATTGCTGCCTGTAATGAAGAGAACCAACCCTGCCAGCTACCTGTGGATATAACAACCGTCATGAACATTAGCCCCTCTCCACCACATTTCTCTGTCATCACCCATAAAATAATTAACAACCATCTGCCACCTTCAATGTCTGTCATCTGCTATAATCACCAGCGACTACTACACAGATCACTGTTGTTACACATCACGTTTGTTAATCTGCCATCATACCCAGTTTGTTCATGGAGTGGATTGTGTTGAAAAGGGTGTAAGTTTCGCTTTCAGTCATGACCGACCTTATATGTAATCAATTATTACTATTAGTTAATAATAAAATTATAAATATATTAATATAATTACTTGAGATGTGTTTAGATACCTAGATGTATCTACCATCTTTGAAATTAGATTGGAAATCATGTACAGGTTTTCCATAATTTTTTCTTAATTATTTGTTTGATAGTCTTTGGCACCATCCTAATTTTCTTGTTTCTAATAAATTTTTATTTACAAAAGGATTTGATCCATTTTATCAGCAGTTGCATTTATTTTCTTTTTCTCTAAAAAAATGTTGCATGAATATTAATTATTAATTATAAATTTATAAAATTATATATATATATATGTGTGTGTGTGTGTGTGTGTGTGTCTACAGTACCCCGACGTACCCAAGTACCCTATTTCAAAAAGTGGCGTACCCGTACCCGTACCCGTACCCGTACCCGTCCCAGTACCCAAGTACCCTGGCAACTTAGTAGATAATACTTGGAAAAAATAAAGAAAAAACAAGTCTTTGCTTGCTTTTACAAAGGATAAGAGGGATCTAGCTTTGCTTGTTTGTCCTTTTTGTGTTTTTAATGGCTTCTCGCCTTGAAGTTTCTTGACTTCTACTCCCTGGAAAAAAGTCTATAACAAAATAATTGCTCCAATACCCATTAGCATTAGTAAATTAAATAACAAAATGACACTAGCTATTTACCAAAAGAATGAAAAAAGTGAAGTGGCAGCCAATAATAAGATTTTCAAATGACTACTTTGTACTCACCTAGGACTGTCTAATCAAATGCTGGCAGCCAAATAGACTTCCTAACTGTGGGTGGCAATCAATACATCATTTTAGGACAGTCAAAGTCAAAGTTTGAATGGCGGTCAAGGACTTATAACAGTCAGCCTAATGATGTTTAAGTTGGCACTCAACAGGGAAGGTGTTTATGACAGTCGATTTAGATGTGTGAGATGGCAGCCCACAAAATGTTATAACAGTCTTTAAGGTCTTAACAACCCTCTCAATGCTCAAAAGGCAGCCAACAGTCTATAGGACAGTCAACAATGGATGTATGGCAGCCCACAAGGATTTTAACAGTCAACCAAAGTTTGTAATGGCAGCCAACAACACAACAAGATATGGAGTTCAATGCATGTTGACAAAATTTGAGACTAGACGGTAACTTAGGAAAAGATCTATGATAATCACCCCTAACAATGTAATTAACTATCAAATTTCCAACAAAGCTAGTAGCTAATCTAGCATGTCATGAGATATGAGTGTTTAGACTTTGAAATGCCAATTAGCTAGTTTAACAAACTAACTAGATTCTAACAAAAGCAAATGATACAAAGTAAGATCTACAAATGCAAAAAAGACTAACACCTAGCTAACATCTAATCACTTGATTGTTTTTTGTTGTTTGTTTTGATGTGTTTTGATGTGTTTAGGGCTGATATGAAAATGGACGAGGAGGAAAGATGAGCAAAAACAAAAGGTATGGGAGATAGGGCAGAATGGAGGTGGGACGAGAGCAATAGAGAAAGCCCTAAAAGAGCTAGGATGAATGGAGAAGAGGGCTAAACAAGAATGGAAAGAGGGAAAAAGAAGCTTGGATGAGATGGATGAAGGGAGAAGATGAATGGGAGGAAAGCCAAAGGGTGAAGGATCTAAGGCCTAACTCTAGTAACCAATTTTGAAAGTGAAGATTTTTGTTGATGGATATAAGCAAGAGAAACCCTGGTTTTCCTCTTATGACAAAGACAACAAGCTTTGTAGATCTAGATCCTGCAATCACAAAATGTTAAACCCAAACAAAAGTTGATTGAAGCTTGGGATAGATGTAACCGAACTCATTCCCTTCTTCAAATTTGTGAAACCTGATCAAGCACAACAAACTCAATACCAAAGTGAGATCAAAACAGCTTGTATGCTAAGAGAATCAAAGCTCTATCAATATTGGTATAACCAACTACGTCCTACTCATATCACTTTGATAATCGTTGCATAATGAATCAAATTGACAATACAAATGACAAATCTTATGTTCTAGAAATAGACCTCTAAAGCTAGCATTTGATCACCACATATAAGTATTGAAAAAGAAGTACTTAGAAAGAGATCACCTCAACCATGACAAATTCATCATAATGAACAAGAATCCATGGACCTCCAAAGTCGAAATATTTTATTCATAAGTTCAAAACAAAAGCTTGATACAATTTTCTCAGAGTAACTTTGCACAAATTCTCCATGAGATAATAGCCCCTAATGGGCCTCTCCTTATACTAAATCCTCAGCGAAAACCCTAGGTCGAATTGGCAATAAACAAGTAGATCGAATTCCAATCATGAGAGGGATTGGAGCAAAAGACAATAGACAAAGTCGAGTTTGTGTGGTAGGTATGATTGGATATGTGGCAAACTCGACTTGGGTGGTAGCTTTAGATGTATCAACAACCAATAAACACCTTCCAACAAGGATCCACGTGAGGCATGGTAGGTTGACGTGAGGATAATGGAAGGTGCGAGTTAGAGGATGGAGAGACAAGTGTAATATGGTAGGTGTAACTCGCATGGTAGAAGGAGCCAAGTGTAATGTGGTAGGCAATAACTCGAATGGTAGAAGCATGGGATGTATCACAACCAATAGGCAAGGTCCAACAAGGCTAGACTCGAGCTCATATGAGGATTGACGTGAGGAATTAAAGGGATTGCGAGCTAGTTGAGGTAGGAACACGTGGTGATGGTAGGTGTAACTCGAATCTCAACAAGGAGCCAAGCTTTGGATTGATTGGTGAGTCATGAGGGCGCCTACCTTAGGCTTTAATGCAAACCACCACCCAATCATCAATTTACAACACATCAAACTCGAGTTTTGCATGAGGAGGGCGAATTTGCTCAAGTGGATAACCTTCTGGTGACTGGATAATTGATTGGAGTGACTGGGAGTTGATTGGAATCCTCATAAATGTCCATCGCCATGTCATTTAGCCTTTTATTTTAATCAAATTGATTAATTTTGGAGAGATTTGGATTATCTCCAAAATATTCAATTTTATTATTTTAATTAATAATTTCTTTGTAAATGACTTTTCAGAGAAAATATTAATTATGAGGCTGAATTGACATCCGAAAGTTGGGTTTAGCTGCTCCATGGGTCATGTGTGATTTTTGGCTTATGAAACGAGCCATCAAACACTAAAATCGGACCTCGGATGACTGACATAATTACAGACCCAAATTTCTCTATTTAAACTATAGAGAAATTTAATTAAAATTTAAAAATAATTAAAAAATTAAAACCCCAATTTCGACGCGTCCGGTAAAATTTTTTCGAAATTTTTTCTGGGCGTCCTAGAGACCTAGGACATGACCAGAACCTATTCTAATAGTGTCTAGTAGGTTTATACATTATAGTTGGACCCTAATAACCCCCCATGGCCAAATTTCCAAAATCGGGCATTCCAGCTTTGGAGGAAGCGGGAGAAAAACCAAGAGATTATATTTTGCCTGAAGCAAAGTATAATCTGACAGTGAAAAAACTCCCTGGAATACCTTAGTTGTTTAATCCAGTCATGGGGAACCGAACCACTCAGACCCTACTAGCACACTTTGATACAAACCCCCATGGGGCCATGGTCATGTCGACTCAAAAACAAAACTGGCTAGACCCAAATACAATGAAACCCAAATACTCTGGAAGTGAACATTGATGTGTTCCAACACTGGCAGCTCAATAAGGTTTCAACTATTTGTACAAATCAGTTGATAACACCCTCCATGCACTATAGTTGGAGGCACCATCCAACCGGTCCTCCACTCTCAAACCATTAGCCATACTCACCCAATTGAAGAAACTGTAACCCACAGTGAACAAGAGTCTCTCCTGATCACAGATCTGGTAGATCTGTCTCAGATCTAACCACAAACCAACTGAACAGATAGATCTAACCACCACTGCAGATCTATGTGTGACTGCTCACCCTGATCCTCAACAGGGCTCTGATACCATGTAAAATATATATAGATCCAGAGATCACTACTCCCTCTAGATCACTCTGAGACCTCAAGTAGTATGAATCTCAATGTCAGTACATACTCATAAAAACATAGACTCAAACCTCTAGATCTGCATTTACCAACTAACATATAAATGCAATCAACCACATAGACAACAGATATACCCTGGTGTTACCAACATATTTGTACCATAGTTGATTATCTGAAGAGCCGCCATTTGCCAAACATGATAAGTGTTTGTGTTCCAGTGTATCAGATGATCCATCCTTTGTGCCTAGCCAGTTTTGGCTAGTCAGTTTTATTTTTCAGTCAAAATGACCATGGACCCACGGGGTTTGTAATAAGTGTGCTAGTAGGATTTTTTGAGTGGCTCGGTTCCCCATGACTTGATAAAGCAACTAAGGTATTCCAGGGAGTTTTTTCACTCTTGGATTATGCTTTGCCTTTAGCCGAGTAATAATCTTTGAGTTTTTCTCCCGCTTCCTCCAAAGTTGGAATGCCCAATTTTGAAAATCTGAGCTATGGGGGGTTATTAGAGTCCAACTAATGTGTATAAGCCTACTAGACACCATGTATGTCTTCGATGGTCGTTTTATAGGGTCCTCGTGCAATAAAAAAACTGTCCGAAATTTTTTTACAGGACGTGTTGGATTTGGGTTTTTAATTATTTTTATTTTTTAATAAATTTTTCCATAGTTTAAATGGAAAAATTTCAATTTGTAATATGTCAGTCATCCGGGGTCCGAATTAAGAGATTGAAGGCTTGAACCTTAACACAAAAATCATTCATGAACCCCGGAACAGTTTATCCTAAGTTTCGGATGTCAATTTAGCCTCGTAATTAATAATTTCTCAAAAAGCCCATTTATAGAGAAATTATTAATTAAAATATTAAAAATGAATATTTTGGAGACAATCCAAATCTCTCCAAAATAAACCAAAAATAATAAAATAAAAGGCTATTTGACATGGCACTGGGCATTAATGAGGACTCCAGTCATCTCCAATTAGTTTTAGTTAACTATCCAGTTAGCACAAGTGATCTCCTTCAAGAGAATTCCCCCTCCTTCATCAAGAATTAGATTTGGTGATGTGTCAAAGGTTTAATGGGTTGTTGATTGAGCATTGAATATGAGATAGGCTCCTTCCTAATTTGGGGGGATAGCTCAAGTTGCAACTCCAACAAGTTCGAGTTAGGAAAGCTCCAAGCTTCACCATGCTACCACTCACGCCTTCTTCTAGAGCTCACGTCAATCTAGGTCTTGAGCTAGAGTTGCTATGTGGCATCTCTTCATTTGTTTGGTGATACTTCCAATGTAGGGATGGGGGGCGCCTTGCCAAGGTGGAGGCCACCTCCCCATCCACAGAGATTTCAAACTCGAGTTTTTTGGTGGGATTAACTCCAAGCTTTGTGTTGATTGGATTTTAGACATGGATATGATTGGGAATTCGAATTGTGTCAAGGCCATTGGCTCTCTTCTCTATGCCAATTCGAATTAGGGTAGGGGCTCTCTTGTTTTGCTATATAATGAGGGCATTCCTCATTCCTCATGGACTTTTTGTTGTAAACTTACTCTGCTAAAATTGTAAGAGCTTGTGGCTATTGCTACTTTTTGGAAATAAAGATTGGCTTTGGAGGTCTATGGTGTGCACAACATGTTTGTGAGCAAAACTTTCCATTCTTAAGGTGATATTGTACCCTTGTTTCATTTTTATTATTTCATGCTTGATATTGTTTAGATTAGATCTCTTTTTTAAGAGCATAGAACAAATAATTGATGGTCCAAGTTATTTGTTTGTATTAGGCTTGATTTGTTTTAAGAGCACAAACTGTAGTCGGTTATACTTGTTTGTCTCTTATTTCGATTTTGTCCAACACTCTAAGCATGATCTAGTTTGTTTGTATAAGTGGTGCTTGTGTGCAGGTATTTTAAAAAAGATAGAGTGGAGATGCACTTGGTTGTCTCTCCCTCCTTTCCATCAACATTTTGCTCTAATATTGTGTGTTTTCAGGAAGCCTCCAAAAGACAAGATTTCAAGGTTGCATTTGAAACTTGAAAGTTTGCACTTTCCATCCACAAAAGACATTCAAACTCTTGGTTACTGGTTACATTGAGAAGCCTAATTTAAATTTTTTCCACTTGTTGGCTTCCTCTCCTTCACTCCATTCGCCTTTCTCTTCAAGCTTTGCTTTTGCTGGTCTTTCCTATCATCTTGCTTTAGTTGCTCCTCTTTCCTAGCCTTCACACATCTCGGTCAACTTTCTTTACTGTTTGCTGCCCCTATTTGTCTTTTCAGTCCTATCTTTCTAGGCTGCTCTTTACCTTCTTCTTGTTGCTGTCCTTCATTTCAGTTAGCAGCCACTTGCCTTATTCTTTAGGCAGCCCTCTTTACTCTCGTCCCTCCTCTCCTCAACCACCCTTTCTCTCCGTTCGTTGCCTTCAACTTGTTTTCTTCCCTTCTTTTCGTCCACCTCCCAAAGCCCTACAAAAAACAAAACAAGCAAGTAAAGTATTGGTTAGTGGTTAGTTGTATGTTATTTAAAAGTTGATAGTTAAGCGTTGTTTATCACACTTTGCACTTTGCATTTGTAGGATCTAATCTCATTCTTAGTTGTTAGCTTGCATTTCCATTTTGGTAGATCTTTGTCAATAGTTTAAGATCTTACATTTTGTTTATTGGTAGTTTCGTTTACATTATTAGATCTCATAAAAAGATAAATTTTGCATTTGCATGCTAGAGCTAGATCGGGACACCTAGTAGGCAATTCAAGTGGGCTAATTGAAGTGGGCTAATTGGGATAGGATGGTTGGATTTTGCTAGATCTAGGGTTTCATGATATGACACAAGTGGACCACAATCCCTTAAAACAAGGAATGCTACCCCCAAGGCAGATAGTCACAAATTGATACTCTAGACCTAGGTTTTAAGGTATGCCAGTTCCAAATCCACTGAAATATCAACTACCCAAGTCCTAGAAGTGGGCAAACTCAGTCACCCAAGAATTGTGACCTTGCTCAAGGAGAGCTAAAAGGTGGGAAAGTGTGTCAAAACAAGTCCAATGGCCACCAAAATGTAGATCCAAGTAGTTTAGGCAATGATCTATGTGAATCTCAAAAATCAAGACAATCCAAGGGTTGGATCTTACTAGATCTGAGTTTTAAGATACCAAGTAGTCCAAAATGGAGTTTTAATCCGTTAAAATGTGGAATGGGGCCCACAAGATAGAAATCACCAAAGTAAGAGTCTAGGGGTAGATTATCAAGCATGGAGTTTATGAATCAAGTGAGATCTCACCTACCCACATGCTAGATCTAACCAAACAAGCTTCTCCCAAGGGGTGCGATTTGACTCAAGAGAGCTATATTGCCTTGAAAAGTGTGTCAATTTTAACCCAATCACCACCAAACTATAGATCCGAATTGCCGTGGATGCTATAGTGGTGGGTTTTTAATATCTTTTCAAAAGCAAGGCTAGATCTAAGTAGATCTAAGAAAAACCAAAATGAGAGTTTTAATTAATTAGGGTTTGTGACCAATGAAGAAAGAATAGATGGAAAGAGGCACATACCTTGTAGATCTTACCTCAATTGCTTATGGCCACCTTGCAAATTGATAGCATTCTCCTATGTGTATATTCAAGAGTGCAATTTTGTTGCTCCAAGCCAAAACGTCCTCCTCAAAGAAGCCAAATCGTCCTCCTCCTACAAGACAAGATCAAGAGAAATAAGTCAAGCAAGATGATTATGAAAATGATAGAAATATGTAATAGAAAGCATCAACTATGTCACGAAGATACAATAATGATACTCCCTGTCACCAAGATCAATCCAAGAGAGAATATGTGGATCTCTCCAACAATAACCCTCAAGAAATCGCCCTCCTCTCCACCAATTCGACTTCCCTGCAAGAAAACTAGATGTAGCACAAAAACCCACAATGATACATAGAAGAGATACTGTATAATCAAGATGCAAGAGAATCCACAAGACAAGAGAGATATGCTCCACAAAGAAGTGTTCTATTCCAATATTCCAGAGCTCCAAAGGTGAGCTATACAATAGGGGGTCTCCTCCTTATATAGGATAATAAAGACCAAAACCGTATACCACTCTACAATACTACATCAAATGAGTGGTTGAGATTAAAAGATCTCAATACATGATCAATGGCTAATAATGAATCATAACAATATATCACATGGATCACCCAATATAATGATGATGCCCTAACTAAATGGTACAAAGAGAGGATGACGTCATCCACTAGAGGGGTAAAAGTACAAAAATCCACCTCACAATGACTAGGATATAACATAAGAAGCACATGGTGGGGCTAGGAGGCATCAATCCTTACTATCTCATCCCCAAGGCACAATAAAATAATAAAATATGTCCAAGATAATATAAATGATCAAATCTGTCCTTAAAATCTGTGACAGACAAGCAGTAAAAGACCTCCCGTGATCGATGTGGGCCTACCCACATGGTGAAAACTAGCTGGAAGATAGTGGGATCACCCTAGAAGACCTCTGTGAAAACAAAGTGCCAAAACCTTGCCTCAATTGCCCAAATCGAATTCCTCAGTGACCACTTTATCCCATTTTTTAACTGCCTCGGAAACTGTGAAAGTGCCAAAACTGCCTCCCAGGGCATCTGCGTTGTCCAACTGAGCCCACCAGGCTCTCCAGAAGGGGGGGTAAATGGTAAAAACAAGTGGCTGGACCACCCCCTCCTCATACAACACCCTGGGTGAACTGGCCTCTCATGGCCCCTGCTATTCAGGTTGGGAAATCAGCCCCAAATCTAGTCAACAAGTGTAAAACTGCATCAATCACTGTCAGAAGTGCCCGGAACTGAAAGATAAGTGTCTCATTGGATCCAGAAGACCCAAATCCACTAGGAATGTGTACTCATACACCATGGGTTGCCCTAATGGGCCAGCTATAGGGTCCACCATATATGGACAGTGTATAATCTGATGATCTGAAGTAATAAATAAAACTGCTGAACTGCATCAATCATCATCTGCATCCTATATCCATCATATGGCATCATCATCAAGAGTATGTGGGTCCATCAATCATCATATATAAGCATATGTGGCCCACATCATCACGGATCCCAAGAAATGACCATAGTCAAACTAGGTTTGACTAGGTCCATATATAACCAAGGAAAAATCATATCAGTAGACTAAGACATGTTCCTCTAATCATTCTCACAGCTTAGCTCAAAGTATAACATCCATTCAGTGGCATTAATCAAGTTAGCATATTCCTTTGTTATATGAAATTACTTGCACAATAGTTTAAATGACAAACTTACCCATTGGACATGGTCAAACTGCTAGTGAAGGATGAAGGCTAGCAACAAGGTTGGGCCAAGGGGTTGACTTGTCTAACTCAACTCAAAAATACTTTGGACTGGGAGAAGGGGAAAGCTACAAACTCTGTGCTGGACAAAATAACACAGGGAATGGCTGTGCCTCACAAATGGATAAGTTGTTTAGAGAGTGCTTATTCAACTTAGGCATCATATCTACATCAAGTTGATCCAGGTTCATTAGGATCATTCAATTTCATTTCATGGCCTTTTTGGCCTACATAACCCTTCGGATCTCAGGTGTGCTGATAAGCACAACTAGTTGCAGCTTGCATCCAGTGTATGTTTTCATATACATATAAGGTCAGCAATTGTTTAGATATAGCTTTTAAGAACCATTGCTTTTTTGGACATTTCATATACTCTTCGAGGAGTATTTTTAGCAGTTCATCGCTCTTGCCCTTTTTAGTTTGCATGGGCGAATTTATAAGTTTCCATAAGTAGTACATGAGCTTTCAGTTTTAGCCAACAACATCTCAAGTGACTAGGGGGAGTTCGAGCCAATGCCAAACATCGGGACAACTGACCAGAATGATTTAGGCCTACAATCCAACTAACCAAAGGCAAGTTTTGTCACCAACTTAGAGCCGAGACACCGAACATACAGGGATGCGGTCCAAACACAGAGGTAGAAAATGGGGAAGTCCTCAGTATCAGAAAGTCAAATAAGACAGGTCAAGGTTTAAAGTCAAAGAAAGAAAGTCATGTATGGATGGAGTTGTTATCACATATATAGTAGCCGGGCTACCATACATTATTTTTCTGATTCCAGTACACTATTCAGCCAGTTCCCTTACATTGAGATGCTGAGATGAGCATCTATATTGGATCACTATCAGATTTTGGACAGTAGTATGTATTCCCCATGCCATGACTAAGTCTCAAGACACTCAGAGAGATGACCGATGTAGCCACTATACCATTTTTACAGAGCAGTTAGTAGTGCCCAGAGTTACAGCAGCAGTTTCAGAGGACAGATGATGGTACAGGTTTATGAGCAGTCAAGTATATGACTCAGCAGGTATATCATTGTGTTATGGTTATATTGCTTTTATACTTATTCTTATAGCATGTCTTAGCACTTAGTGTCAAGATCGGACGATCATATAGATATGTGGACCTGGTTGATTTTATTATGTATACTATATTGTCCCTACTCAGACTTAGAAGTTCACTATTCATACTCATTGGTCTTACCCGCCTTAGGGAGAATAGAGGTGACCATTCCACCATACCTTGCCTTGCTAGTGTTGGCTCCATTATTCATTGTCTTCATCCATCCATTGCCTACCTTTTAGTTTATCACCCTGACTTACTACTTGACTAGTGGCATGGAGGATCTTTCCCCACTGTAGTTTATGTATTGGATCAGCTTCCCTGTTTACTATGTCTCGGCTCTGAGTTGGTGACAAAACTTACCTTTAGTGAGTTGGATTGTAGGCCTAAATCATTTTGGTCGGTTGTCTCGATGTTTGGCATTGGCTCGAACTCCCCCTAGTCACTTGAGATGTTGTTGGCTAAAAACTGAAAGCTCATGTACTATTTATGGAAACTAATAAATTCGCCCATGGAAACTAAAAAGGGCAAGAGCAATGAACTGCTGAAAAATACTCCTTGAAGAGTATAAGAAAGGTCCAAAAAGCATTGATTCTTAAAAGCTATATCTAAACAATTGCTGACCTTATACATGTATAAAAACATGCCCTGGATGCAAGCTGCAACTAGTTGTGCTTATCAGCACACCTGAGATCCGAAGGGTTATGTAGGCCAAAAAGGCCATGAAATGAAATTGAATGATCCTAATGAACCAGGATCAACTTGATATAGACATGATGCCTAAGTTGAATAAGCACTCTCTAAACAACTTATCCATTTGTGAGACACCGCCATTCCCTGTGTTGTTGTTCATTCAGTGTATACTATGGTGTGTATTCCCTTTTCCATTGCCAAAGTGTCACAAAGTTAAGTCGGTCAAGTCATCCCTTAGCCTAGCCAGTTATTTTAGCCTTCACCCTTCACTAGCAAATTGATCACAGCTATGAAGTGAGTATGGTCTTGAAAGTCTGGTCTGAGTAATAATAATAATTAATGACATTATATATTTGGATTTAGATCGCCAGTAATGATTACTTTGTGTTATAATTGTTATTTGAATAAGTTGTAGAGCATGCATTAACCTTTGACACTTTGCAGCAGCTTCTGATGATAGATCTGAGTTATATTTGGTCATGTTGACTTGGTCAAACCTAGTTTGACCAAGGTCAACCATAGGACATGAGATGGTTGAACCTTGCGATGATATATGGTCTATGTACATGTAAATGATGATTCTATGCAGCAGCTACAGGGTTATGATGATGATTCATGGTTTACAGCATTATTTGATCATTTACAAATTATTATTATTTGACATGTTCCAGTATATTGGATATATATTTTGATCATGCAGAGATTCATATGGTGTATGAGTACACATCTTGGATAGATTTGGACCTTCTGAGTCCAATGAGACAGTCTGTTTCCAGTTCCAGGCACTTACAGTGATGATTGATCCTCAGTAGGCTATCCCAGTGCAGTTTTGGTCTGTCAGAGACCCTGTCAGAGCAGATGTGATTTTTATCCGGTTGACCTAGGGCGCTGTGCTTGGTGGGGATGGTCCAGCCACTTGTTTTTACCATATTACCCCCCTCCCGAACACACTCGTGCCCTCACCTTGACAGCGTAGGCACTCCAGGAGGCATTTTGGGGCAGTTTCACGCTTCCCGAGGCATTTCAGGATTGGTAGAAATGGCTATTGAGGAATTCGATTTGGGCTACTGAGGCAATGTCTTGGCATGGGATGATCAGTGATGATGGATTGATGTCTTCCACACCTCCTCCAACAGTTTCAGCTTCATCGGGACCTGCATCCATCACTTATGGCACTTTCTGATGATTTCTGAGGTCTTTTGAGGCGTACGATGTGTCCATAGAGGCACGATTTGGTATATTGATGACTATTTTATTATTATTGTGCTATGGGGATTGACCAAGGGTGGATAAAATTACCTTTTGGACCTACCATGAGCTTCTTATTATATTTTGTCATCATGATTTGGTGGGATTCCCCTCTCCTAGGGCGATTTTTTTCACTTATATTTTATTTTATTAGTGATCTATGTATTTTATTGTTGAGCTCATCTCAACCATTGAGTAGACATTTGTATCTTTTAATCTTAGCCACTCATTCAAAAAGTGGTTAGGATTTTGATGCCTCTTCTTCCTATTTAAAGGAGAGAGCTTCTCATTGTAAAGGGACTTGTGGCTCTGGATTATTGGAATAGAAAATTATTATTGCATCTATCTCCAGTGTTGTGGTGAATGTTTTTGGTGTTCGTTCGTTGGTTCTTCCTTTGCACTAAGTTATTGGAGATCTTGTTTGCCATATCTTTTGTACCACGTTTTTGCATTTACAGGTGGAGGCCGATTTGCTTTGAGGAGGAAGTATTGGTCGGGGAAGACTCTCCCTACTTCTTTGGATCTCTTCGTTGGTAACAGGGAGTATTACTGTCCGAGGACCTTCTATTCTATGTTATCATTGCATTTTACTTGTATTTCCTCCATACTTGACCTCTCTGATTGAAATCGATTTTCCTTGGATTGACAAGTAGAGGAGGGCGCACTTGTGGGCTAGGGCATCAATTTGGCAAGCAAAATCAACAATCTCTCATTTGATCTCTGCGGGAATCTTCCTCAACATCAAAGCATCTCTCTTCATCACTCAGGTATGATCTCAAGGTAAGTTCTATCTCCATGATCTATCCACTTGTCTAAAATATTTAAAACTGTAATCAATCAAAACCCCATTTTTACATTTTTTCAGATCTACTAAGATCTAGTGGCTTCTTGGGTAAGAAATTTAAAACCCACCTCTATAGTATCCACGGCATCCCGAATCTATAGTTTGGTGAGGATTGGCCTCCATTTGACCCTCTTCCCAAGGCATTTAGCCTTCTCAAGCAAGGGCGCACTTCCTAGTTTGGGTGGGTTGACCTAGATCTAGTACGTGGGTAGTTGAGATTCCACTTGATTCGTGATCTACACATCCAATAACCTACCCCCAGATTGTCACTTTTCTGATTTTTACCTTGTGGGCCCTATTCCACATTTTAAGGGATTTAATCCCATTTTTTGGACCACTTGGTATCTTCAAACTCAGATCTAGTAAGATCTAGGCTTCTAGCCATCAGATTGCCTTGAAATTATAGATCCATACTCTCATTTGCTTAAACTACTTGGATCTAAAGTTTGGATGCCATTGGACTTGTCTTGATTCATTAATCCCACTTTTTAGCCTCCTTGGGTAAAGTCGCACCACCTTGGAGAAGTGAATTGGTCCACTTCTAGGACGTGGGTACATGTGATTTTTGTGGATTTGGAATGGGTATAATTCAAAACCTAGGTCTAGTTGATCATTTCATCAAATCTTGCCTTGGGGATAGCATTCCTTGTTTTAAGGGATTGTGGTCCACTTAGGTCAAACCTAGATCTAGACCTATTCATCCATCAAGACTTTAATTGCCCACTTGTCTCATACAATAGGAGTTATCAATCACAAGTTTACAATTTGACTCCATTATCCCAATTCCCAAGGCACTGGTCTCTCTCAAAGTCAATTCGACTTTCCTAGATTGTTCGATTAACTTGTGGTTTGACCCTTGTGTGGTGAACTAAACCCTTTGATGTCATCATGTATCATGATCAAGCTTGTCACTTGTACTAGTTAGCCCCGATTCAATCCTTAAACTACCCTGCATTGGACACGGTTCCCAAGGCAGTGGATTTTGTCACATTGAACTAGTACCTCAATCCTGGATCCTATTTCACAAATCATAAGTCACTTTCACATCAATAATGAACCAAAGCTATACTCATTGAACCCCTTACTTGTCTTGTGACTTCATCCTAAGGTCTAGGATAAACCATACACCTTACTTCACTTAGAATTATCTTGATTTGGTGTCTTGGTTTTGATCTCTCCTGTCGGGAGTAGATCGGGTCTCCCCCTTTGTTGTCTGGGCTAGATAACATAAAGTGAAGGTTGCCTCGACTGGCGTGACAACCATATATTGGAGGTCGAGGTGATCGTGGTTGCACCTTTTGAGTTGCCCTTCCCTATTGCCATCCATGAGTGGATACATCCATAGGGGTAACTACAACTTAGGTGATAATAGGAATCAAATGAGTATGAAGCCTAAACTAGTAGACAACTGGTGTCAGGAAAGACCATATCTATGTAAGGTGGTAAACCAGTGAGTTTTGTCAAACAACCTAAATGTGCAAGTAAATGTCCATTTTATAATTTATAGTTCATTTTAAACAGTTTGCCACATCAGGAATAATATACCAAGCAGATGCTATGATCATGATTAAATTAACAAGATAATAATCCACAGTCAACGATAAAATATCCATAGGTCATATAACATCATCACAATAATAATCATCATATATCATCTGAAACACTGTTGCAATACATCTCTAAGCACTGAACTGAAATTGTATGGGATAAAGGGTCACATCGGTCATCAAATCTGAACTCTCAAGGCTCAGCCTTGACACAAGGTCTAACATAAGTCTGAATAATACACTGCTCTGATCATGAGTGATCTCAAAATATACAATCATCATAGCAAAGCTCAGAATAATGGAAGCTTTGGAATGTGCAGATATCTGCTAAGCAAGAATAGTGGCCCTGCTACTATGGTGTGATAACATCTGGCTCCAGCTGGGACAAGTGCTCCAAGGGAGAGAGCGCTTGAGAACCTCAGAATCTCTGGTCTCGATCTGCTCTGCATCAATCTTCAATCCAACACTGCACCATCCTTGCTTTCAACTTTTATTTTGCACTTGTTCCTGCGCTCACAAACACTAGAATAATTCATGGAGCATGTATGGGAAAAATATAAAATAAAACTGAAACTTAAATCTACTCTAAAGCATAATTTGAAATGCATTAAAAGAAATTTTAAATGGCATAAATCATTTATTCATCATTCATATTTTTTATTACTGTGTAGGTGAAAAGAGAACTCTTTCAAGCAGGCAAACTCAACTTGCACAGGCAGCCAAAAATGTAAAAAGGAAATTAAAATTCTTTAGGAAGGAGCAAGGCCCAACTCAACAAAAACAAGCAGACATTCCAGGCAGAAAAGAAAAAAATGGCAATACTCATCACTTAGAAGAAGAAAAAGCACACAAATCCTATTGCTCAAGTGAGCTTATTCGAAAACTATCTACTCTAACAAGCAAGGCAAGAATGATCATTCAAAGGGAATAAGGGGGTAGTAGTGTTTCAACAATACCCCATTTACTGGTAGCTCTAGTTCATACCCATCCAATGTTTCCAACCAAAAAGAGTTTTTACCTGCAACTCTACTTATTTGATAGGGACCCATCCATATCTTCTCAAACTTGCCATGATTTCCAGGTTTTTCTTTGTTCTTATCCTATAGTAGAACAATATCACCTACTCCAAAACTTATTTCTCTGCTTCGTTGATCAAAAGTTCCTTTTATTCTTTCTTGTTCCAACACCATTTTATTCCATGCTTCTCTTATGTTTTCGTCTAGTTCCACTAACTTGTCAATTCTTGCTTGCATGGCTTCTTGCTCAGTGGAACACTGTTGCAGTAGTTCATAAACAGGGATTTGGAGATTGATTGGAAGCCTACAATTTTGCCCATATACTATTTCAAAAGGAGCTTTTCCTGTTATTCTTTTAACTGTCGTTCGATCTACCCAAGGGCATACTTAAGCTTGACATCCCATGTCCTTTTGTTTTCACCGACCATTCTTTTTAGAAGCCTGATTAGGTTCTTATTGCTTGACTCAGCCAACCCATTACCCTGGGGGTAATAATTGGAGGAGTGGGATAGAGTGATGCCGTGGTCAGAACAAAAGGTCGACATCTCTGTTTTGCTAAAGGCTGGGGCATTATCAGTTGTGATTTTACAAGGGCAACCATATCTGGAAACAATATTTTCTTCTAAAAATTTGACTACAACTTCTGCGGTGCACTTCTTGGTAGGGACAACTTCAACCCAGCGAGTAAAATAGTCTGTGCAGGTCAAAATGTATTTGTATCCACCTAAAGAGCTTGGGTTTATTGGTCCTACAAAATCCATTCCCCATTGTTGGAAAGGAGCTTCTATAATGACTGGGGTCAAAGGCAAGGCAGGTAGTCTAGGTTTTCCTGAATAGAATTGACAATCTTGACATGTTCTAACAAAGGTGTGCACATCTTTGAACAAGGATGGCCAATAATACCCAACTCTCATGATCTTAGCAGCTGTGGTTCTAGGTGCATAATGTCCTCCGCACAATCCAGAATGCATTCCTTGATGATTCCTTGGGAGTCATCATGATTTACACATTTGAGTATGATTCCATCTGGATTCTTCCAACCCAAACCATCTTCAGTTAATACATACTTAGATGCTTTCAACCTTAAAGCTCTTCTCTGGTGGTCTACAAGGTGATCAGGATAGGTCATATGTTTGAGGTAGAAAATGATGTCTTTGTACCACTCGTGATCTTCATCAATATAAAGAACTATGTTATTTTGCTGCATTTTGGAATCAGTCAACAGTTGTGCTAACCCTTGGCCCTTCACTATCTTGATTGGCTTGATTTCAATATCATACTCTTGAATCCTAGAAATCCAGTTTCCCCTAACCCCTATGCCATCAGGCTGAGACAAGACATCCTTTACTGCTTGATAAGGGGCATAGGCAACAATCTTGGAGTATCCGATATACGTCCTAAAGTGTTTTAAAGACTTGACCAAAGCATAGGCTTGTTTTTCAGTGGTTGTGTAATTTACTTCTGCGTCTCTAAGGTTTTTAATCATAAATGCAACTGGTTGCTCATGGTTGTCTTCATTCTTTTGCAACAACACACCTGCTATGGTGTCCTCAGATGCATACGAGTAAATCAAAAATTCCTTATTGTAATTTGGACTTACTACGACGGGTGCAGAAGCAATTGCTTTCTTTAGAGACTCGAATGAGGCGTCACATTTCTTATCCCAAATAAACTTTGCATCCTTCTTAAGCAAGTTATTTAAGGGTTTGGCCAACTTAGCTAGGTTAGGGATGAATCTTCTTACGAAGTTTATTTTCCCGAAAAATTATCGTAATGAGCTGACATCTTTTGGGGGAGCTATTGCTTGAATTCCTTGCACTCTTTCAGGATCGATTTTAATGCCCTCTTTGGAAACAATGTGACCTAACAACTTCCCTTCATCCACACCGAAAGTAGACTTTTTATGGTTATTGCTCATGGTTTTGCTTTGAGGCTTATTTATTTATATTAGTACATGGACTTGACATATGATGGCTGACTTGGTGATCTTCTGTGTTATTTGTGTGATACTTATGGACTTTGGTGATGTCAGTCCACCCCTTTCAGTAGAGACTCTTGTTTATGCACACTAGTTCCTTTCCCCGACTTAGACCATAATAGGTGACCTTGAGGACCTGTTATCACACAACTTGCAGTTGTCCCTAAAGGTATCCCATCCGAGATGGTAGAGGAGATGGACAACTAAAGAGGTGCCCAAGAGATGCCATGATTCCCAATGCAAGCTGGGAGTCACGTCAACCGAGGCACTCTTCACTTTAGATCAAGATGAATCAAGACCAAGGGGGAGACCCTATAACCAATCAAAGATGATTGGACCAAAGCAAAGGTTTCTAGGGAAGTGTGAAAGATGAGTTACGGAAACCAATGCAAGGTTAAGTGGACCTAAAAGTTTAAGTGTGGTTGAAAGAAGCTTAAGAGATGACTTATGTTTCAACCATTGAATGATTTAGGCCACAAGATGAGATCAAATAACAAGATCTAGTACCATAAAATACACAAGTGGGGCCCACTGCCTTGGGATATGGAGATGGTTCAAAAGGGGCCCACAAGGTGAAGTTAAGGGTGCAAATAGTACCAAGGGGTATACAAAGGATAGATCTATGATGATATTAGAGATACCCACATATGGGATCTAGGAAATGACACTACTCCCAAAGAGTGTGAATTACCCTAGGTGGACTAGTGCCTTGTGTGGATGGGCTAATGGAGTCAAAAGGATGTCAAATTATAGATCGGGACACCTAGGATGCAAATCAAGTGGGCTACCCAAGAAGTGATGGTTGGATCTTACTAGATCTAATATTTCACTATGTGACCCAAGTGGACAACAATCCCCAAAATGAGGAATGATACCCCCAACGTAGAACTTCACAAAGTGAGACACGAGATATAGGTTTCAAGGTATGCTCTTTCCAAAACAAGTGGGAGCTCAAACACCCAGTTCCTCAAAGTGGGGCCACCCAATCACCCAAGAAGTGCGACTTTGCCCAAGGAGGGCTTAAAGCATGGAAAAGTGTGTCAAGTCAAGTCCAAAGGCCACCAAAATTTAGATCCAAGCAGTTTAGGCAAGTATCAATATGGATCTTGAAAATCAAGGGCATCCATTGGCTAGATCTCCATAGATCTGAGATTTAAAATGCCTCACCAAATTGACCCAAGTGGGGCACAACCCTCAAAATAAGGAATGGGGCCCACAAGGCAGAAATCAATGAAGTGAAGCACTAGGGGTAGGTTATCAAGTGAGGAGAGTATGAATCAAGTGGGATCTCACCTACCCATGTGTTGGATCTAACCCAATTAGCTTCTCCCAAGGGGTGCGATTTGCCTCAAGGGGGCTATTTTGCCATGGAAAGTGTGTCAAATGGAACCCAAACACCACCAAACTATAGATCCGAATTGCTGTGGATACTATAGAGGTGGGTTTTCAATATCTTTCCAAAAGCTAGGCTAGATCCAAGTAGATTTAAGAAAAACAAAAATGAGGATTTTAATCAATGAGGGTTTTTATGATCTAGAAGTTATGGATAAGCCAAGGAAAAAGAAAACCATACCTTTGGAGCATAAGAGGATGAAGAGATGAATGCTAGTTGAGATGAGGATTACTTTTGCCAAAGATCAAATGAAGAATTTTGAAGCCCTCTTGCCAAATCGATTTTCTCCAAGCCACATGTGTGTCCCTCTAACCTGTCAAAACCAAGGAGCAAAGCATCAATCAGTTTAACATGTTGAAGAAAGATACAAGCAAGAGAGAGATAAGCAAAGAATAGTTGGTACAAAGACAAAACCACTCCCTGTTTAACCAAAACGTCCTCCTCCAAGCTTGAAGGGCAAGCCTCCCCACCAATTCGCACTTGTCAAAAACGTCCTCTTAACCTGTAAAAAGTATGGCAACATATGCAAGATAGCTACAAGAGATCCTCCAGTGCAATGGACAAAAGCATTTACAATCAAAGCAACCAACATCCACTCCAAGATCCAAGCATGTACTCCAAAAGATAGAAATTTTATTCCAAGAGCCAAGAGCCAAATTCTCTAGATGATTTTACAATGAGGGGGTCTCCTCCTTATATAGGATAATAAAGACCAAAACCCTAGATCTCAAAACCACTTTATGAAATGAGTGGTTGATGACATCATAGCTAAAAGATACTCATGCAGGGTGACGTCATCCACTAGAGGGGGCAAAAGTACATGGGCCCACCTCATATGACTAGGACATGACACATGGAGCTCATGGTGGGGCTAGGAGGCATCAATCCTTGCTAGCTCATCCCCATGGCAGAATAAAATAATATAATATGTCCAAAAAAAATACAAATGATCAAATCTGTCCTCGAAATTTGTGAGAGACATGCAGTAAAAGGCTTCCTTTGGCCTCTATGGACCCCACTGACTGATGAAAACTGGCCGGAGGATAGGGGGTTCACCCTGGCAGACCTCTGTGAAAACCAAGTGACAAAACCTTGCCTCAAATGCCCAAATCGATTTCCTCAGTGACCCTTTTATCCCATTTCTGGATTGCCTTGGTAACTGTGAAAGTGTTGAAACTGCCTACTAGGGCACCTGCGCTGTCAAACTGAGCCTACCAAGCTCTCCAGAAGGGGGGATAAATGGTAATAACAAGTGGCTAGACCACCCCCTCCTCATACAGCGCCCTAGGTGAATTGGCCTCTCATGGCCCCTGTTGCTCAGGCTAGGAAATCAACCCCAAATCTGGTCAACAAGTGTAAAACTGCATCTATCACTGTCAGAAGTGCCCGGAACTGAAAGATAAGTGTCTCATTGGATCCAGAAGACCCAAATCTACAACAAGTGTGTACTCATACACCATGGGTTGCCCTGATGGGCTAACTGTATGGTCCACCATATATGGACAGTGCATAATCTGATGATATGAAGTAATAATAAAACCTGTTGAACTGCATAAATCATCATCTGAATCATATGTCCATCATATAGTATCATCAATAGGAGTATGTGGGCCCATACATCATCATCAATAAGCCTTCATGGCCCACATCATCACGGATCCCAAGAAATGACCATAGTCAAACTAGGTTTGACTAGGTCCATATACAACCAAGGATAAATCATATCCATAGACTAAGACATGTTCCTCTAATCATACTCACAACTTAACTTAAAGTATAACATCATTCAGTAGCATTAATCATATTTATTCATTTCGTTGTTATTTATATTTACTTGCACAATAGCTTAAATGACAAACTCACCATTGGACATGGTCTAACTGCTAGCTAAGGATGAAGGCTAGGAACAAGGTTGGGCAAAGGGGGTGACTTGTCTAAACTCAACTAAAAGATACATTGGACTGGGAGAAAAGTGAAACTACAAACTCTGTGCTGGAAAAAATAACACGGAGGATGGTTGTGCCTCACAAATGGGTAAGTTGTTTAGAGAATGCTTATTCAACTTAGGCATCATGTCTACATCAAGTTGATCCAAGTTCATTAGGATCATTAAATTTCATTTCATGGCCTTTTTGGCCTACATAACCCTTCGGATCTCAGGTGTACTAATAAGCACAACTAATTGCAGCTTGCATCCAGGGCATGTTTACATATACATATAAGGTCAACAATTGTTTAGATATAGCATTTAAGAACCATTGCTTTTTGGACCTTTTTTATATTCTTCGAGGAGTATTTTTAGTAGTTCATCGCTCTTGCCCTTTTTAGTTTCCATGGGCGAATCTATATAAGTTTCCATAAGTAGTACATGAGCTTTCAGTTTAGCCAACAACATCTCAAGTGACTAGGGGGAGTTCGAGCCAGTGCCAAACATCGAGACAACCGACCAGAATGATTTAGGCCTACAATCCAACTCACCAAAGGCAAGTTTTGTCACCAACTCAGAGCCGAGACACTAAACATACAGGGATGCGGTCCAAACACAGAGGTAGAAAAAGGGAAAGTCCTCAATACCAGAAAGTCAAGTAAGACAAGTCAAGGGTTAAAGCCAAATAAGGAAAGTCATGGATGGATGGAGTCAAGTGAATGTGGAGCCTAAGCTAGCAGACAAATGGTGTCAAGAAAGACCATATCTATGCAAGGTAGTAAACCAGTTAGTTTTGTCAAACAACCTAGATGTGCAAGTAACAAGTCCATTTTAAATTATTATCAAGATAGTTCATTTTATAAATTTTGCCACATCATGAATTATATACCAAGCTAATGCTGTGAACATGACTAAAACAACAAGATAATAATCCATAGTCAATGATCATATATCCACAGGTCATACAACATCATCATAAGAATAATCATCATATACCATCTGAAACACTGCTGCAATACATCTCTGGGCACTGAACTAAAACTGTATGGAATAAAGGGTCACATTAGTCATCAAATCTAAACTCTCAAGGCTTAGCCTTGACACAAGGTCTAACATAAGTCTGAGTAATACACTGCTATGATCATGAGTGATCTCAAAATATACAATCATCATAGCCAAGCTCTGAATAATGGAAGCTCCGGAATGTGCAGATATCTGCTAAGCAAGAATAGTAGCCCTGCTACTATGGTGTGATAACAGGACCTTTCCCCCAGTGGCCCCTGAGTATATTATGATTCCATGTCTTTTTGTGCCCCGGCTCTTTAGTGTGTGAGATGCACTCTCAAACCTGGGATTCACTCCCTATCGGTTGCCCCCGATGTTGTGATGCAATATAGGATTGTGTACACTCACCGGGTGCTCCCCATTAGTCCTCAAACCATACACACTTGCCACCATTACATTGCAGTATGAGTATCATTGTTCTATCTGATATGAAATGTAAATCCAAGAATGTGTTTCTCAACACACGTAGATCAAAAAAGCCTATTAAATGTAAATCCAAGAATGTGTTTTTCAACACACACAAACAAAGGCTAAATGTGAAATGAAATGTAAAGGGCCAAGCAGCAGAGAGACACGCGCTATATCTGAATGACTGCTTGGCCACATATGTATTTAAGCATGTAATGGTTGTTTCCTCACCGAGTCCAAAGAGCACTGGGAGGTGAGATGGAGTAAGGGACAACTAATTCTAAGTGTCCCCTAGAGTCTTAAGTTATGGTTTGTCAGACACCTAGTCATAGCGGCTCTAGAAAAGATCCTCACGGACTCTGTTGCAGGCACGGATGTGAGTTTCAAGGTGTGTGTTAGAGGCTAGTGGTTGTTTCCCTGCACTATACCCATTTGTGAGGCACCTCCCTTCCCTAGTGTGTCTCATGGTGTACTTGTGTCATTGGGTCCCTGTTTCCCCTGCTTATCCGAAGGTTGACAAGGTTTTGGTCTATGTCATCCCCCTCTCCTTTATCCTTGTTGTCCACCTCACCCAAAGTTAGCTCAATGACCAAATCTATAAGTGTGCATAGCCATAGAGCCTTTGTTGAAAGTGGTGGGCCCACCTAACCTAGGGCCTATTTTTGAGATATTGTTTATTATGATCATCATATGTTCGTCATTTTATGCTTATAGTTATTGTACTAACATAAATAAGTGAGCCTTGGCATCCCATGTTGCATGCAGAGACATACAGTTCAGCCATTGCCATTGTTGACCAGGTTTGACTTGGTCAAACTAGTTCGACCAAGCCAAAAATGGGTCCCGGGAAAAGTTTAAACCAAAACTTCGATTTTGGTTATTTGTTATGTATTGGGGTCCCATACAAGCCCCCAAGCGTCAGATCATAAAAAGATGGAAGCAGCTATGAGATTTTTTATTATTAATGGGCAGCAGGGCCATATTTTAATTAAAAAAGCTTGGAATTGGGCAAATTGTGCTCATATGGTGGATTATGGTCGTTCTAGTGACCACTACTAATGGAAGTGGGGCCTACGATCGCAATGGAATAGACGGTTCGTCAATCCGGGCAAGAGAAGTGGCTCAAAATGGCCAATTTCATCTTCAGCAATATAAACCAGCAAATAATTAATGGAAATATCAAAATTTGGCTTACGCTTTGATATGGCTAATGCAATGCTGAGAAAAGGCAAGGGGGTTTATATTTAGCATTTTCATATAGTTTGGACATGATTTTATTGATGTGGGGCCCTCCATTCATCCCAGCCATTTGCATGGGGCGAATTTGGCCCAACATGGGCATTTTTTACCAAGTGAAACTTGGAATTTTGGCAATGTGATGTAATGAAACTCTTAGCATGGGGCCTAGGGGGCTAAAACAGCCTAAAGCCACCCTTTAGGTGTCCCCACTTGATGTATTTCACCATATGTTGCTCCCCTCACTCTCCTTGGGCGCACTTGGGCAATTCGCCCCCCCCACACTTGTGTATTTTGATGTGATCTCAACCATTGATTTCCTCATTGAGGGATTAGATCTCAGCCATTCATCATATTGGCTAGGGATTTTGTAGTGAGACTTCTCTATTTAAGAGAGAACTCACCCATTTTGTACTTCTTCTTGGGCATTTTTTTTGTGACACTTGAGACTAAATAGAGAAAAATTCTTCCGAAGCTCTTGAGATATTGTGTGTTTGGATGTTTATTATCGTGACTGATATCTACTTTCCATTGCATTGTTGAGTGATATAGTGTGTTTTTCCACCATAGATAGTTGGTTCAAATTGCAGGTTGAGAGGCCATCCAGAGAGGGGCGCAGCATTTGGAGCAGCAACTCCATTCTTGCTCCTTCTCTCTGGAATTTTAACAAGGGAGTTGAATCTACATTTTTGTTTCTCAATTTCCTTATCATTTGTCTTTCATTTGTTGTGCTCACTTATTATTCGCTTCAGATTTTTTATTTATCTCCTTTTGTGGCCAGTAGCAAGGGCGCACTTGATCATCTGGCTGGTTCAAATGCTAAGGAAGAAGCTGGTTGCTCAACACTTGAACTTTGGAAGTAGTCTTCACTCAAAATTCATCCATTTACCATTATTTCAGGTACGCTCCCCATGCATGTTTCTCCATTTAGATTTATGTTGTTGCTGAGCTGAAACATAATTAAAACCAAGTCAAAATTAAAATCTAAAAATTCAACCGTTAAAATTTCATTTCCTTTCAAACCCGCTTCTATTTTGCAAAGAAAACCTCAAATCCAAAGCCCCATCGATGTTCGACTCCATCTACCCACATTTTCGGCACTGGTCCATTTTCTGAGTGCGCCCTCCTTGGGCGTTTTTGCCCTTTTTCTTGGCTGGGTTGTTTTCGGTTTGTGGGTACTTTTGTTTCTGTTTTGTATTGGTTTACTATCATCTGATACCAAGTTAAAATCACTAGAGGTGTTATTTAAATCGCTAATTTTACTTCTGCCATGCATGGACAATTGAACTGAGTCATTTCCCCCATAGGCAGAAACTCAAATTTTACCTCTAGCTTAATTTTAGTCTTTGAACTAATTTCTAGCCATATTTTCATTAAATTTCACTATCCTTTGCAGTCATATCAGATCTGGAATCATTCACTCGAGCACATTACTTCACCCAAAGTCTTGATCCATTGGTTGGTAAAGGCTTCAAAACATTATAGACATTCACCTTTTGTTTTCATTGCTCTTCTTTTGGGGTTTGGGTGTCTGATTTTGAGTCTTGACCTTAGCTGGTTGAATAGGGTCTTCCCCTTGACTCGGCTACGTGCCTTGTGTAAAGCGACAAGCACCTTGTCCGGAGTGACAACCGTTCCTAGAGCGGTGGGCTTAGTGTTTGCAGGTGTCACCTGCCTAGTTGCCTTCCTCTACCGTCCCGGACGGGATACATCTAGCGGCAACTAGAGTACGTGTGATAACAGGACATATGTTAGGGCATGGAGTGTAACATTTAGATTATCTCTCCTTTTGACCACATGTTTATGAATATGATCATACAAGACTGCATCTCTCTGCCCAACAATGTCTTTGATTTGGCCAAGCATGCTATCCATTTGCTCATACACCTCCCCAATCACCGGTTGATGTTGATCTGCAAACCGAATCATACTATAAACGGGCTTGGTGAACTACATAACATACATAACCTGTGCCCAAAACTGACCATTAAGAACAGTGTCCTCCACCTCCTGAAAGTCATGTTTATCATATGTGCTTACATCTCTGTCTTTCAAATCCTGCCATGAATCACTTGAGAGTCTGAGACCATACTAGCCAATGCCTTTCTTACCTTCAAAATCCACCTGAAGGTGAGGTAGTAGCTAGAAAATCTAGTCTTTGCAATCTTCAATAGCTCCAACCTAGAGAGATTGCGAAAAATGTGGTGGGCCATGCTATGATTGGTAATAAATTTTATCATTTTCTTCCCTCTCTTGTAGAAGGCACCAATCCATCGATAATTAGGGTCCCTCATCTTCACAATATCATGCATCAAAAGGTTCAATGTGTGAACCAAACACCCTGACCAAAATATGTTAAGGTTTGCGTCCTCAATGATTGCTCCTGCTGCCTTACAATTAGCAGCATTATCAGTGATGACTTGAATGGCAATGTATGGCCCAATATCTTGAATGGTTTTAAGCTAAGTTGCACGAAACGGGGAAACGAGGAAACGTTGGAAACGTGACCCCCCCAAATTTTGGAAACGGGGAAACGCAATATATATATATATATATATGAACAAGGACAAAATTATTATAAAACATTAACCATAAATTATTAATTACATTTAGCTGCAAGCAACATTGATAAGTGATAAATGTTAAATGATACAAACAAAATTTAAATCATACATGTAACATCACATTTTACTCATGAATCCAAGTCTATATCATTCCATTCATGCAAGTAGTAATATCCAAAAACAACCTTTATAAATGAGGCTATATAATTTATATCCAAAATTAGCCTTTATGTATGAGGCTACAAGTACAATGTATCAAACTGTGAACAATGAGCATACTAACATAGAAATAAAAGTAAAACATAAGCTCATACTAAATTCTAATAGTCATCCTCATCTTCATAGTCTCCCTCAAAAATAGAACAAGAAGCACGCTCAGCAGCATAATGTAGAGAGTGGAAGAAGTATTTCCAATTCCACTTCTAGGTTCCTCAACTTAGTGCAGCAAGAGAGATGTCCAAGTCAGCAAATTTTGACTCGACATCCCAATCTGCACAAGGCCTATTGCTATATTCTGAGACCTGAGTGCTGAAGTCGCTTGTGTGAGGAGAGAATGAAGTGATGTTCTCTTTATAACTTTCTTCAACCTAATTAGAAGCATCTAGAATTAAATTTTATTTTAAAATTTAATGTATTAACCCTTAATTACTGAAATCCGTGGTCGGAAAGAAACTTTACAAGCTAGTTTTTTAAGTGACGGGCTTTTATTTGGCAGGAAACACACCATACAAGAAAGGAAACGTGTTTCCATCCGTACGGACGCGTTTCCCATTTAGGAAACGTGTTTCATACGGACGGAAACGAGTTTCCGTCAAGTACCATACGGGTTTCCGAGTTTCAGTGAGTTTCCAAGGGTGAAACGGGTGCCAGACCCGAGTTTCCTGCAACTTAGGTTTTAAGTAAAGGTTGTGCAATATTAATACCAATCTTGTAGCAATCTAAGTAGTCATGGGCCGAAAGGAAGATCACACCACCAGCAAACACACCAAGAATATTTATCAATGGCTTGCCTTTAACATTTGTCCACCTATCAGACACAATGGATACCCCATAGTTGGTACAATAATTTATAAAATTTCCAAGAGCACTATTGACTTTGGCTCTTTCCCCCTCAAGTCCCATGGTTCTAGCTTTGTCATACCCAAGGCTCCTGTATCAAATGTTTTAAAAATCGGAACCGAACTTTGAACTAGACGAGGATCAACTCGACTCGAAACCGAAACGGACAATGACTCAGAGCAGTTTGATATCAATGACTTAGACTACTAAAAAATACATAAAATTTTACAATTGTAATGGAAAAAATATATTAAAGATTCCAAGCTGTGATTCCAAACCATTAGAGACAAAATATGCAAAGTCTACTCATATATATACCATGTAAGGGTGAATATATCAAAATGGCACCCAGTGGGAAACATATCTGAATAAAAATGGAAAATACATAATCATCAAAATCATTGCCTATATTGGGATTCTATTCATCAATAGCACCCTGTCCCCCCCTCCTCTAGGCTCTAGCCCTTGCCTCTACCTTGAATCTCAAAGTTGATCCTCCAAGGACATTAGTCAACACCCTACAATTTTGATCAAACTTCCTAATCCAAGCATTAAAATAAGGTAGAAAAAGCTTCCCATGCTTAATAAGTGATTTTGCTTAACTGAAGGGTACATTTTTATTAAGGTCATGATAGAGGATTTCAATAAACTTCAACAATCAGGCATCAGCACCACCAACATCAAGGTACAATTTGATGTTCTTGATTAAATTCCAATCTCTTACCCTCATGCAGGATAGAATCCAATGGAAACGTTGCAATCCTAAAATCCTAAAAACTGTTAAGTCTGTTGAATTCTGAATGGGATCTAAAATTCTACTTTTAGCATATGAACTTCGATGAGGTTGGAACCACTCTCAAGCATCTTGAAATAATTAATGGTAATGTTAAACATTTAAGTAAAAGGATAAAAAGTGAAAGATAAGGAGAATGTCACTTCTACTTTAATATGATTGTCTTCAATGTCATTACCATTTAATATTATTGTCTTCAATGTCACTTGTACAAAATGTCTAGCCTCCACGTGTGTGCCTTGGGAAGATTTGTATTAAAAATCGCCTCAACTCGTGGGAGCACTAAGGGAGTGATTAGGGAGCATTTTTTTTTCCTCTCGGGAGCGATCAGGGAGCGATGAGGGAGCGCTCTAGGAGCAATGCTCCCTCATCACTCCCCGGTAGCTTCCTGAAAAACCAAGGAGCAATTTTTTCTCCCAGGGAACACGCTCCCTAAAATCACTCCCAGAAGGGAGCGATCAAGAATCGTGCTCCCAGGAGCGATTCCTGATCGTTCCCTCTGGAAGTGCGCTTCAAGAGCGAAGCGTTGGGGGGAGGTCACTCCCCCGCATCTCAGTTCTAAACTGTTAAATTTCTAGGAGGTTGTTAAACATCATGTACAACCTATGACCCTGTGTGTATCACAACTTGTTAAGAAGATGAATCGCATTATATAATGGTAGTCTACATACTACATTCAATTATATAGCAATAGCTTAAGATGCAAGCATAATATGTTCTAATGTACAGAGATGGACTAGTAATATACTCCAATATTTGCCTTCTACCTTTACTGGTAAACACAACAGAGAACATAAATAGTCTGATATTCTTCTTGCAACTCAATAGTTCACTCCCTCAATCCACTTCTCCACGGATTATTCAAGATTGCATTCTCGAAGAGCTCTTTTTCCTGACATATGATCAAGTTGCAAACGTTTTCACAATTCTCTTATATAAGTGAAGTTTCCCAAACTTTAAGGCTCTAATGCACTCCCCCGCATCTCAATTCTAAACTGGTAAATTTCTAGGAGGTTGTTAAACATCATGTACAACCTATGACCCTGTGTGTATCACAACTTGTTAACAAGATGAATCGGATTATATAATGGTAGTCTACATACTACATTCAATTATATAGCAATAGCTTAAGATGCAAGCATAATATGTTCTAATGTACAGAGATGGACTAGTAATATACTCCAACATTTGCCTTCTACCTTTACTAGTAAACACAACACAAAACAGAAATAGTCTAATATTCTTCTTGCAACTCAATAGTTCACTCCCTCAATCCACTTCTTCACAGATTATTCAACATTGCATTCTCCAAGAGCTCTTTTTCCTGACATATGATCAAGTTGCAAAGGTTTTCACAATTCTCTTATAGAAGCGAAGTTTCCCAAACTTTAAGGCTCTAATGCCTCCTTCCTTCTCCTATTGTGTCACCTTTGTAAATCCTTCAATCCTATCCCATTTTGTTCTTCAGGGGGGATGTTAGGATATTTACACTTACAAGTTAATTAAGATCAACTTGGTCTAAAGTGTCTTTAGGTAAAGTGTGTTTCTTTAGTATTCATTAGTATGCATTTGTACTTGTGTAATCCGACCGTCATAATATGTTCTAGACATAAAGTGATCTGGCAGTTCATCTTCTCCTTGATATTAAAGCTATATTGATCTATGGCTTAACACTCAATTGGTCCATGATCTCTATTTAAAGAGCATGGAGGGTCATTTGTTGATGATCGATTGTGATAAACTCATATGTAAAATATTTTCCTTTTGCATTAATATATTTCCTCAAGTGGATTCATTGGCTAGGTCCGTGGATGGCTTCCCTCTTTGGAGGTTTTAACCATGTAATAAATTGGTGTGTCGATCTTTGATTTGTTTGTGTGAGCAGTTGCTTAAGGTGTTCCACCTTTTTGGAAATACCCTATTTTGTCGAACAGTAAAAACCACCATCTCACACACCTCTAGCGAAAATCCTTGGACTTGCAAAACTACCATCAGTGATAGTGCATTGTAGTCCTTCCAATGCAACTTGCATTGAAAATCTGTCATACAAGGAACTGAAAGATGATTTTTTCTTCAAAATACAAATAGACAAGACATCATTCAACACAAGAACATCACCTGATGGCATCTAATAGGAAATGGAGCCCAATCCTTCCACAACATAAGGAGCCCAATCCTTTCTCAATGGCCCACTTTCCACATACCATCCAACACTTGACACAATGTTGGAAAATAAACAAGAGAACATGGAGGAGGTCTCAAGCTGGGATGATAACTCATCCACTCTTCATATAATACTTTCACTCCCAGCAACATGTTTCTATTATTTGGCATTCCATTCGTCTCCTAAGACAATGGCTAGCATAATGTCCCTTCTAGTGACACCTAAAACATTCCACATTACTAAAATATTTCTTACCTTGGCTTGAATCTTCCTTCTTACCCTTCTTGTATCTTTTCTTGTTTCCCTTGCTCATATTCCTGACCAAGGCTAGCTCTTCTACTTCATTTTTCTTTGCTAAACAAGATTGAAACCTTATCTCTCCTTGCACAAAGTCATCCCAAAGCTTATCATAAATAAGTACATTCTGATTTCAGCCCTTGTTCATGCTGATTTCACATAACGTATAGCTTGTAATGTTCCGTTTTGAGTAAAACTTGAGCAAAGGACATGCAGAGCGTGATTACAGACTTGAGCAAAGGACCGTCTGAGGGCGTGTCTGACTTTCCAGCCGCATGATTCAGAGCATGATTATCTAGTCAGACTAGGGCAGACCACCCTCGTCTTCAGACCGAAAAGAGAGGATGTGTTAGCACCTCGCAGCACAAGTTCATCAAAGATGTATGGTAGGATCGACATTGCAGGGATGGTATTAGATTTGTTCACAGGGAGCACAACCAACAAAGTAGGAGGAGACATCATCTCCCATAGAGATTGCACCAGTGTCGACCTTGAGTCCTTACTTAGGGAGGGAGTCATGAGGGCTATGCGTGATTTGCATTGGGCAGGGCATTCTCAGTACTTGCATGAGTATGAGACATCGCAGGTGGCAGAGCTACGCCCCAGGGAGTTTCTTAGACCCCATGGATTACTTGAGCACCATGATAGTATGGGGGTTAGCAAATGTATAGATGCAGTTTGGCGGGAGCTGATTAGATTAGCAGGAGCACAGTGATTTCTTAGTACTTGGTTTCTACCAAAGGATTACATTGAGGCTCAGATGACTATCTGCATGGTACGGCAACAGTTCGTTAGAGTCGAGTTTGGTGGACCCCTTAGTTGGTGGTGGGATCCAGGCATTCATCTGCATGATGGATTGTTTCAGATAGTAGAGGTGATCGACAAAGCTGTGAGGGTGATCGATCCACTATATTTAGAGGATGCTAGTGGAAGAGAGGTTGAGACTTCTTTATGGCAGAGCAGACCTTCCTTCCTGGTATTCATAATCCAGTCAGACCGGGGATCCGATACAGATGAGACATCCAATCTTCATTTTCTAGAGTTCACTCTTGAGATGCTTAGGCTGGGGTGCGTAGAGTATTTGTCTTTTGAGGAGATTGTGCAGCTTAAGGTTGCTTGGTCCTTCAAAGGGCAGCAGATGGAGTCTTATGCTAGCATTTGGCAGACCGACGCGACGTGTAGAGAGTGTTTCACACCTTATAGGACAGTATGGGACCCTGGTGACTTTACCATTTCTGGGCAAGAATGGGAAAGCATGTGGTTAGAGTACATCACAGGTTTGTCAAAGGTGCAGGCACAGCATGATAGTTGGATGGTTATGAGCAGAGGGGCACAGCATCAGCACAATGGATTCTTCTTGGGGTTAGCCTGGGATCCGGGAATTGCAAAAGTGGACAGTACAGCAGCGATTTGGAGTCTACAGGATGCTCCTTGTAGGGATGATACACAAGGTAGTGGTGGATGTAGTATGTACTCCACCATTCTCATATTGATTTGGGACCTTGGGAATATAGTGACTGGCAGTTCAGTGGTTACTAGGGATGAGAGGACCCTCATTTATTTGCAGGTACAGGGAATTAAGACTTTAGTAGAGGTATTTTCTAAGGAGTTCGCCGAGTTCCCACTGTGGTTGATTACTCTACTTACAGGATGTGTTCAAGATATCTCTTGTGATGGTAACTCACACGATAGTACCTTGAGGAGAGGGTGCTACAGATCTCCTAGGATGATATGGGACCTGTTATCACATATATAGTAGCTGGGCTACCATACATTATTTTTCCGTTTCCAGTACACTATTCAGCCAGTTCCCTTGCATTGAGATGCTGAGATGAGCATCTAGTATGGATCATTATCAGATTATGGACAACAGTGTTGATTCCCCATGCCATGACTGAGTCTCAGGGCACTCAGAGAGATGACCGATGTAGCTATTCTAGCCATTTGTACAGAGCAGTCAGTAGTGCCCAGAGTTACAGCAGCAGTTTCAGAGGACAGATGATGTTTCAGATGATTAGCATTCAAGTATATGACTCAGCAAGTATCTTGTGGTGTTGTGGTTATGTTGCTTTTATTTCCATTTTCTTAGCATGTCTTAGCATTTAGTATCATGATCTGGCGATCATATAGATATGTGGACCTGGTTGTGTTATATATATATATATCATATTTGTCCCTACTCAAACTTAGAAGTTCTTGGCCTATACTCATTGGTTTTACCCTCCCTAGGGAGAATAGAGGTGATCATTCCCACCATATTTTGGCTTGCTAGTGTTGGTTTCATTATTCACTATCTTAATCCATCCATGACTTACCCAGTTTGTTCATTACCCTGACTTACTACTTGACTAGTGGCATGGAGGACCTTCCCCCACTGTAGCCTCTATATTGGATAAGCTTCCCTGTTTATTGTGTCTCGGCTCTGAGTTGGTGACAAAACTTGCCTATGGTGAGTTGGTGTTCCTTGTGAATTCCCCCTAGTCACTAAAGATGTTGTTGCCTAAACCTGAAACTTTTAGTGCTGCCATGAATACAAAATATGGAAATCAAATGTTATATCTTATATGAAAAGAAGGCCAAATGAAAATGGCTATGAAAATATCAAATGCTATATCTATTGTGAAATGTAAATACCTAGGTAAACAAGCTGTCTGCAACACACCTAGAAGTGCTCAAGTAAACAAGTGCCTTAAAAACACACCTGCAGCAAAAAAGCTTAAATTAAATGTAAAACTATACAATGTGTTTATAAACACACATAGATCAAAGGCTATGGAAAATCTAGGCCCAAAAAGCAATGGAACTTAAACTCTATATCAAAAAGATTGTTGGCCTCATTTGTATTATGGATTGTGCGCATCAGTGTAAGGTGAATAAACACTCTTTGAACAACTTATCCATTTGTGAGACATCGCCATTCCCTGTGTTGTTGCTTGTCCACTATATGCTATGGTGTGTATTCCCTTTTCCATTTCCAAAGTGTCACAGTGTTAAGTCAGTAAGTCATCCTTTAACCTAGCCATGTTATTTTTAGCCTTCACCCTTCACTAGCAAACTGATCACAACTATGAAGTGAGTATGACCTTGAAAGTCTTGTCTGAGTAATAAATAATAATTAATGACATATTATATTTGGATTTAGATCGCCAGTAATGATTGCTACTTGTTATAATTGCTATGTGAATGGATTGTCAAGCATGTTTTAATCTTTGACACCTTGCAGCAGCTTTATGACAGTTTGAGTCATATTTTGGTCATGTTGACTTGGTCAAACCTCAGTTTGACCAAAAGTCAACCATAGGACATGAGGTGGCAGACCTCAGATGTTACAGATAGATGATATATGGTCTGGTACAGGTCACCATGGTGGGCTTATGCAGTGGTTTCAGGCTTATGATGATGATTTGTGCTTTTCAGCACTTTTACAGATTATTATTATTTGGTCTGCCGGATATGATGAGTATTTATTTTGGACCATGCAGAGGTTTATATGGTGTATGAGTACACATCTTAGATGGATTTGGACCTTCGGAGTCCAATGAGACAGTCTGTTTTCAGTTCCGGGCAGTTACAGTGATGTTACAAATAGATGATATATGGTCTAGTACAGGTCACCATGGTGGGCTTATGCAGTGGTTTCAGGCTTATGATGATGATTTGTGCTTTTCGGCACTTTTACAAATTATTATTATTTGGTCTGCCAGATATGATGAGTATTTATTTTGGACCATGCAGAGGTTTATATGGTGTATGAGTACACATCTTTAATGGATTTGGACCTTCTGAGTCCAACGAGACAGTCTGTTTTCAGCTTCGGGCAGTTACAGTGATGATTGAGCCTCAGTTGGTTATCCTAGTGCAGTTTTGATCTGTCGGAGGCCCTATCAGAGCAGTGATGATATTTATTTGGTTCACCTAGGGCGTTGTGCATGGAGGGGGTGGTCCAGCCACTTGTTATTACCATATTACCCCCCTCCCAGACTCATTGGTGAGCTCACCTTGACAGTGTAGGCACTCCAGGAGGCAGTTTGGGCAGTTTCACATTTCCTGAGGTAGTCCAGAAATGGTAAAAATGGCTACAGAGGAATTCGATTTGGGCTATTGAGGCAATGTTATGGCATGGGATGATTAGTGATGATGAGTGGGATGTCTTCCACACCTTCTCCAGTAGTTTCACCTTCATCGGGACCCACATCCATCACTTATGGCACTTTTTGATGATTTCTGGAGCCTCCCAAGGCTCACGATTTTCCCAGAGGCACGATTTGGTGTCTAGATCTTTTATTCTTGGATATTGTGCCATGGGGATTGACCAAGGGTGTTGGAAATTACCCCTTGGACCCACCATGAGCTATTTTTTATGTTTTATCATCATGATTTGGTGGGATCCCCTCTTCTAGGGTGAGTTTGTCCACATATTGTTATATTTTATTATTGATCCATGTATTGTATTTTTTACCTCATCTCAACCATTGATTAGATATTTTGATCTTTTAATCTTAGCCATTCATTCAAAAAGTGGTTAGGATTGTGGCCTCTCTCCAATCTATTTAAAGGAGAGAGCTTCTCATTGTAAAGGGGACTTTTGGCTCTGGATTATTGGAATAGAGAATTATTATTGCATCTATCTGTTGTGTTGTGGTGAATGTTTTTGGAGTTCGTTCAGTGATTCTTCCTTTGCACTGGGTTCTTGGAGATTTTGTCTTGCTATATTTTTGTACCACGTTTTTGCATCTACATGTGGAGGTCGAATTCATTTGAGGGCGTATTGGTAGGGGAGGGGCCTCCCTACTTCTTCCTTGGGTTTGTTCGTTGGTAACAGGGAGTATTACTGTCCCAAGACCTTCTATTTCATGTTATCATTGCATTTCGCTTGTATTTCCTCCATACTTGATCTGACTGATTGAATCGACTTTCCTTGGTTTGACAGGTAGAGGAGGTCGCACTTGTGGGCTAGGGCATCATTTTGGCAAGCAAATTCAACAATTTCTCATTTGATCTCTGCAGGAGTCTTCCTCAACAACAAGGCATCTCATTTCATCACTCAAGTATGATCTCAAGGTAATTTCTCTTTCCATGATCTATCCATTTGTCTAAATACTTCAAACCCTCATAATTTCAAAACCCTCATTTTACATTTTCTCAGATCTAGAAAGATCCACTTGGCTTTTGGGTATAAAATTTAAAACCCACCTCTATAGCATCCACGGCGATTCAGATCTATAGTTTGGTGTGGATTGGCCATCATTTGACCCATTTCCCAAGGCAAAGAAGCTTCTCCAAGGGAGGTCGCACTTCCTGGAAGAGGTGAGTTTGCTAGGATCTAGCACCTGGGTAGGTGAGATCCCACTTGATCCGTCATCTACACATTCAATAACCTACCCTTAGTGTGTCACTTCAGTGATTTTCACCTTGTGGGCCCCATTCCTCATTTTGAGGGTTGAGCCCCACTTGGGTCACTTTGTGATACACTCCAATCTCAGATCTACTAAGATCTAGTCATTGGATGATGCTAATTTTCAAGATCCACCTACCTCAACACCTCAACATTCCTGATCTACAATTTGGTGGACATCCGACTCCATTTGGCCCACTTCCCAAGGCACTGATCTTTCTCCAAGCTAATTCGAGTTTCTTGGATTGTTGAGTTTGCATGTGGTTTGATCCTTGTTTTGGTTGCTTGAACTCCTTGACATTGTCATATCAATCAATCAAGCTCACTTTTGGTACTGGTTAGCCACAATTCAGTCCTTAACTACCCTGCATTGGACACGGTTCCCAAGGCAGTGGATTTTCTCACAATTGACTAGTACCCTGATTCTGGATCTTATTCTAAACATCATAAGCCACTCGCATAAACATGTTGGACCAAATCTACATTGTCCAAACCCCTTGATCCAACCTATTACTTACCTTGTGACTTCATTCATAGATCTAGAGTTTACCATACACCTTACGTACTTCATCACCATTTGATTTGATCTGGTGTATTGGTCTGATCTCTCCTGTCGGGAGTAGATCTGGGTCTCCCCCTTTGTTGTCTTGGGCTAGATGACATAAAGTGAAGATTGCCTCAATTGGCGTGATAACCATCCATTGTGAGTCGAGGCGTGATAACCATCCATTGGGAGTCGAGGCTATCTTGGTTGCACCTCTTTGGTTGCCCATCCCTTCTGCCATCCATCTTGGATCCATCTCTAGGGGCACCTGCAAGTTTGGTGATAACAGGACCCTAGGATCATCCCTGAATTCAGTTGGTTCAGCTCAATGAATTGGGGAGTTGCATTGGTATTGCTTGAGGACAAGCAATCTTGGCGAGGGAAGACTGTAATGTTCCGTTTTGGGTAAAACTTGAACAAAGAACATGCAGAGCATGCAGGCCCTAGCTCAAGAGCATGCAAGCATGCATGCAAAAAGTGAGATGCACGCAAGCATGCATGCATGCAAAAGTGAGATGCATGCATGTAGAAGTGAGATGCATGCACGCATGCAAAAGTGAGATGCATGCACGCATGCAACAAGTGAGATGCATGCAACCCAACGGAGAAATAGAAGAGAAAAGTGACTTAGGTATAGGGCATGCAATGTCAAGGTTATAAAAGAAAGATAAAGTGAGTTACTCAGTATCTATTATTGTTATTGATGATTGAGACTTGGTTGTGAGAGCTCTAAGAGCCATAGGGTTTTAGGGCACACTGCCCCAGCCATCAAGTGTGTTTCGGCAGCGAAATCTATCTGCCCTAGCCACTCCAGAGGTAAATCATACAGGTTTATCATAGCATTTCAAGAATCGCAGCAGTCATATTACATCCTTGCAAAGATTCAAGTTATCATTCAACGTCTTCATCAGATACCTAATTAGTGATGGCACACTTATTTGCTAATTGAGACAGCAATATCATTACTACCTCTGGGCGGCTTCTGGAGGGCACATTCTCCTTGTGTGGGGCAGCGTTATTCTTCACACTGCTGCTTGTTTGTCTACTGAACTCGTGACCACTTGTCAAGAAGGAGAGGCGCCCATGTTAGAGTGTTTTTGTGGCAGAGTAGGGTGTATTTAGCACCGATATTGAGGGAGGCATCTTATTGCTAAGGAAGGGTGTGATCCTCACTCTGTGGGGGCAGAGAATACTTCATATACAGTTTCTTAATGATGGAGAACTCGTGACCCTTGTAGACTGTCACAGCCACGTGAAAGAGGCTGTAACCTAACTCTTGGAGCAGCGTTCTATTCCTAACGCAAATCTTCATCAATATACTGTTGTTTGGCATTGCCTTGAATCATCTCAAGGAGGGCGTGATTATATTCTAAATGAACATCTCTTGAGGAGAGCCCACGACTTCTTGCATGGGGTATAATTGATGGCTAAGTGAAGTGTTTTCCATACTTAAGGCTGAACTCATCCAGGGAAGTGGAAATCTGATTATTGAAGCTCTTTTCTATCTGCTGGCCATTTACATCAGACCATGCACCTACAGCCCTGTCTTTATACCATTCCAAGCAATTATTACAGCCAATTCAAGCCTTCTATCAGAACTATATCAGCGAATTAATATTTCTAGCAGAGATCTAATTTGGAAAGAAGTAACTTGAACTATCTCAAGGGAAGCATGGTATTTTGGAGCAAGGATTAATGCATGAGTTGTTGGAGTAAGGAGGATCGTGTTCCACTTCTCAAGTCTATATTCTCTCAAGCTGGCGTGATTCCTCTCTCCTAGCATCCACCAACAGTCCATCTTCTTCATTATTCAATACAGCCTCTTTCATGGAGATATATCTACAAGTCTGCATATAATTTACAAGTGGTTACAATTCCAACCGTGCACCATTATTACTGTATGAGGTCAGCTATATTCCCATTCTGCTATACGTTTAATGTTGACTGGTTTAAAGTTATTTCTAGCATCAGATTAGAATTAATATCTTTATAATTCTTTCACCAGGGTTCATACATTCTATACCATTGGATTGATGAGGGTAACTTCGCTTGCAATTAACATTTGAGTAAACAAACTGTCACTTTATAACACTGCCAAGAATCAATAAGACAAGGGAATCAATATCTATGCAAAATAAAGGAAGGAAGACAAACAGCCTAAAGAATCCAGTACTAGGATATTACAGTGGGACATATATAGCAGGCAGAATTCCTACTTGGAATCTTACATAGCTAAATTGGTTAAGTGATTTAACACATCCAAGAGATAAATGAGCAGATTTGTTGCTGTTATAATCTACTGTAATAAGACATTTCAGATCTGTTATATGCCTTGAAAAGTGTGCCTTCTAAATATCATTTCTGTTACTTGGAAGTTGGTTCATTCAAATCCCCAGATTTATAAAATTATAACTGGGATGGTTGATATGAGAGGTCATGGAAAGTAAAGTAAAAGGATGATGTAGTCTGTCAAAGAGGTTGTCATTCACTAACAATCCCATTACATTTAAAATATTGCTTGGTTTAAGCTAGAACTTGTTTATACTCTTTTTCGTAAAAATATGCTATATGTTACCCTATGCCTAGATGATTTTTATAATTTATTGGGTCTTGAGGTAGCAGAATGGCTACTTCTAAAGCTGGAATCCATTCTTTCAAAGCCTATTATGGTAAGGGAGCTTCTAGTTTCTAAAAAGGAAAAAGGACGCACCAGCTGCCTTGCCACTCATATTTTTATACTGCAGGGTTATTTCAATTTGTGTGGTTGTATGGGAAGCAAAGTTACAAAAACCGGACCGGTTCTGGGAAAACCGGCCGGTTAGACCGGTTTCGGGGGTTTTCCAGTCCGAACCACCCATCCAAACTGTTTTGGTCCGGTTCTGTTTGGAACCGGCCGTGACCAAACCGGTCAAAACCGGCCAGTTCCGAACAGAACCGGTTTTCCTCATAAAACCGGCTGGTCCAGTTAGTCATCCATGCCTACAAGGTTTTATTGTGGTGAATGAGAAAATTAGTGGTATGGTGGGAATGATATCTAATGCAACATTACGGCTTCCCAAGTTCTTGAGGAAGGGTGAAAATGATGTGGAATGGCACTAGTTTCTATGTGAGTCCATTCGGAGATCAAACAAAACCATTACTCAATATGCTAAACTTGTAGAGTTCCAAACTATGCTAAGGAGGAGGCCTCTAAAATGCTACATGAAATTCATATAACTAATATGTAGTCTACCACTAAAACCTTGGATGAGGTAAAGGTAGGGTTTATATGTGAATTTCATTAGCCTAAATTGGAACAATAGAGTTCCAAAATGAATGATATCAAACAAATAATTGGTGAGAGTGACTAAGTATAATACCAACGGTTATTGCCACCTAATCATGAGATTCAACACAAAAATGATTTATTTAGGATATCTTTCCCTTTGCTAAAGTACTACCTATGTAGAAAAATTGGGCGACACAATTGGAAGCATTGGCCCAAGCCATGAAGATTGATTTTAGGAAGGGGTATCCTAGACTATTTGAATAGGTGTTGCAACAATTCATCAACTAGCACAACTCCCAAACTAGCACATTCTAGTCTGAGTCGGAGGCCTCTGAGCCTGAGGATTCAGATGATTATGATGATTAGATTGTTTAGTCTTTGACTCTAGTCTTTTTTATAGGCCATTTAGAGCCTTTTTGATGATGTATTTTGATTCAAACATGTATTGCACTCAATGCTAACTGCTATTTTGGTTCTATGCACTCTTATTTGCTATATAAATGAGAAACTTTGCATATTTTGTGTATAATGGTTTGAATTCACATGGATGCACATGAATATATATATGTATATATATATATATATATATATAAGTTTTCAAAATTTGAATATTTTATGTATTTTTGGTGGACCGGTTTTGGTCCGGTTTCGGTTCTCAGGGTCAGCCGGTTCGACCACCGGTTCGGTTTTTGTAACATTGATGGGGAGAATCCAATATGAAGTATAAGCAAGTGTCATCATATTCATGAGCTTGTATGTCTAGACTAAAAGGCCAAGACTTAAAGTCTTAAACCATAAAATCATGTTGTGACCTTTGCATCCATGGTAGCATTCATTTCTTGGGTGGATGTTTTTTGCAAGGTAAAATAGGAAAATTTCAATAATCCAGTAAACAAGAACCAAAAGAAACATAATTACTTCCTCTAAGATATTACAAATGAATATGTATGCAAGGAAACGTCTTCAAGAATTCAAACATGCCATCTCTCTCTCTCTCTCTCTCTCTCTCTCTCTCTCTCTCTCATGTTTTCAGTATATAGTAAGTTCCTATCGTTATTAAAATAGGCTATTTTATTCATGTGACAAGTATGAATTGTCACATATTAGCAGTATAGAGCCATATTCAAATTATTGTATAGAAATATCCCAAGCATGGTGTCCTATTAGACATTCCATAAGCATTCTCCTCCTCATCATTGCCATAGTACTCATTCCTATTACAATTTGATGTAATTTAGTGATAAGCAATGGAGTCTGGACAACAAAATAATTTTAAATCAAATTGCTGAAAACTCCTCTTAGCCATATATTTTCATTATTTTCAAACATTGTATTAGTGCATATGAGAGAGAAGGGAAGAGAAAAAATGGGCAAGCATTGACAAATAACCAAAAGTAGTAAATAGAACATCTAAGTGCTGATTAACACAAGAAGTGCGTAATGCATGTTCATCAAGGTCTAGAATTACACAACCAAAATGGAAATTCCGAAGTTGAAATAGCACATAAACTGAAGCATATTGAAAACAAGGCAAGACATTTCACACTAATGTTGGGTCAGCCACTGAGAAGCAACTATCTAATGAAAATCCACCATATCATCATCAAGTATGAACTTGCTCAGGGCTTGATTCAGATTAATATATCCTTATACTTTAAATTGCAACATATATGTCTATTAGGTAGTAGAAATCTACGAACACTATATATGTCCCACACTTGCATCTCAGCTAAATGAACTCATAGAAGTACACTTGTACTAAAACAAATCCAGAATTTAAAATGATAAGTCCAGCAAATTATTGATAGCATATCTGCAACATTTTCATCTCAACTAAATGAAGTGTGTGCAATTTTACTAAAAGCAATTACATAATCCCAAATAACAAATCCAGCAAACCTTTAGCGGGGGAATTCAAATCAAAAACTCTAATGGATATGCCATGCTTTAGCATATTCTTTGTATCAAAATGTCTCTATGGTAAAATAAGCACATAACTTCAAGAACTATAAAGATAGCAGCCCTAACCAATCCATGTTTCTGCCCATTAAAAAGGCATATGTAAAGTAACTGAAAATACTGAAAAACAAAATAGGCACTCACCTCAATGCCCAGGAGGGGAGGCATTTCATGCTGTGTACAAGCCAAAAATGTGATTCCTTCACGCACAATATGCAAGAGGTAGTGTGTTGGTGAAGCAATCACTGAAGGGACCTACAAATAAATAATGCCAAGCAGCAAAAGACAGAACATGAGACATAAGGATAACAATAGTATAATCTAACAAATTGTTAGATTGATGTAACTCTTTGTTCCATGAAGTAACATATGATGCATTTATTTTAAAAACAAAGAGCTACAGTTCAAGAGTCCCCGACTTAGTGTAGATATGATAAGATAATTTTGATTAATGTCCACAAATTACCAAAAAAGTTAAGTCAATGGGACAGTAGGAGTGCCAAGGCAACTCCTATAAGCTAAAAGGTAAAGCAATAATGAAATAAAAGAAACTAAACTACTAAATGAAAATTCAAGTAATCAAAAGCATAGTCCCCATTACAACATGATAAGGGCTACACATCACCAAAAGTAGGTGCAATGTGAAAAGGGGAAGAGGAAGCTCCTACAACTGCATTAGAAATAGAAGTGGAAGAAAAGAAGGAAGAGGATGGATATGCCCATATTGTACTATCAACCACAGAGGAGCAAATGTTGTATGTGACGATGTCCACAAGGGAGAGTCCAAGGCTGGAGGGACAGATTGTGATACCCTAGGAGGGGCTCAAGAAAGATCCACAAAGAAAGTCCTAACACTTGAAGCCACCAAAATGACCATGGTGAAGATAAATGGGTGCTCTGAACCAGTAAGTGACGTGTCTTGACTCTTGAGAACCGAGATGAACCCTGTGTTGAGATCGGGAACTAGAAATCCTCAAAAGTTTCATGGGGATAGAACCAGTAAAGGATCGAGAAGGAATCCATGGTCTCACTGATTCAGTGTCAAATTGTTGTGGATCTTTGCCTGTTGCTTGCTGCCACCAACAGTCAAGACAAAAGGAAAGAAATAAGTGATCCGACTAATTGATCCACCCAAGGAGGTCCTTGAGAATTGTGTCCTAACACCTTCCTTATGAAAAGAGCTAGGTAAACTATAGTCTAGGTAGAGGAAGAAGTAGTGAGGGAACCCCTTGAGTCCCCGTAGAGGCAATGGAACCTCCCTCTTGTAAGTGGAACATCTACAAATGAGGTGTTCCTCCAACTCAATCTCCTAAAGGTGAATAGCTAGAAAATCCTCTCCAACCATGAAATGTGATGCTCTGCCTCAATCTAGTGCTAGTGAGAGCACACTCTAAACTGGGCAAGAGGGATCCTAAGGCTATCCATCAAATGTTTACTTGAATATGCAGATCCAACAAACATGGTCCCTTGGGAAAATAGTCCTGGGGGGGTCGAATGATCATTTAGGGAAGGTACCCCTATATTGCTCTTGCTTAAGACATACTAAAGCATTAACTCAAAAGCAAGAGGGATTGTGCCAATGACAGGAGCACCTTCCCTAAATGATCATTCACCTCATGTCAGACTAATTTCTCAAGGGACCTGTTATCACATATATAGTAGTCGGGCTACCATACATTATTTTTCTGATTCCACTACACTTTTCAGCCATTTCCCTTACATTGAGATGCTGAGATGAGCATCTATTATGGATCATGATTATTACATGGACAGCAGTTTTGTCCCCATGCCATGACTGAGTTTCAGGACACTCAGAGAGATGATCGATGTAGCCATTTAGCCATTTGTACAGAGCAGACAGTATTGCCCAGAGTTACAGCAACAGTTTCAGAGGACAGATGTTGGTTCAAATTATGTGCATTCAGGTATATGACTCAGCAGGTATATTCTGGTATTATGGTTAGATTGCTTTTATATTCACTCTTGTAGCATGTCTTAGCATTTAGTATCATGATCTGGCGATCATATAGATATGGGGACCTGGTTGTACTTTTATATATATATATATATATATTATATTGTCCCCACTCAAACTTAGAAGTTCACACCATACTCATTGGTTTTACCCTCCCTGGGGAGAATAGAGGTGATCACTCCCACCGTACTTTGGCTTGCTAGTGTTGGTCTCATTATTCACTGTCTTCACCCATCCATTACCTACCAATTTGTTTGTCGCCCTGACTTACTACTTGACTTGTGGCATGGAGGACCTGTTATCACATATATAGTAGCCAAGCTACCATACATTATTTTTCAGATTCCAGAGCACTTTTCAGCCAGTTCCTTTACATTGAGATGATGAGATGAGCATCTATCTATGGATCACTATCATATTTTGGACAGCGTATGTATTCCCCATGCCATGACTGAGTCTCAGGACACTCAGAGAGATGACCGATGTAGCCATTATACCATTTATACAGAGCAATCAGTTGTGCCCAGAGTTACAGTAGCAGTTTCAGAGGACAGATGATGGATCAGAATATGAGCATTCAAGTATATGACTCAGCAGGTATATTTTGTTGTCATGGTTATATTGCTTTTATATTCATTCTTATGGCATGTCTTAGCACTTAGTGTCATGATCTAGCGATCATATAGATATGTGGACCTGGTTGATCTTATTATATATATTCTACTGTCCTTACTCAGACTTAGAAGTTCACTATTCATACTCATTGGTTTTACCCTCCCTAGGGAGAATAGAGGTGATCATTCCACCATACCTTGGCTTGCTAGTGTTGGCTCCATTATTCATTGTCTTCATCCATACATTGCCTACCTTTCAGTTTATCACCCTGACTTACTACTTGACTAGTGGCATGGAGGATCTTTCCCCACTGTAGCCTCTGTATTGGATGAGGTTCCCTGTTTATTGTGTCTCGACTCTGAGTTGTTGACAAAACTTACCTTTGGTGAGTTGGATTGTAGGCCTAAATCATTCTGGTCGGTTGTCCCAATGTTTGGCATTGGCTCGAACTCCCCCTAGTCACTTGAGATGTTGTTGGCTAGAACTGAAAGCTCATGTTCTACTTATGGAAACTGATAAATTCGCCCATAGAAACTGAAAAGGGCAAGAGCGATGAACTGCTACAAAATACTCCTTGAAGAGTATAAAAGAAGGTCCAAAAAGAAATGATTCTTAAAAGCTATATCTAAACAATTGTTGACCTTATATATGTATAAAAACATGCCCTGGATGCAAGCTGCAACTAGTTGTGCTTATCAGCACACCTGAGATCCTAAGGATTATGTAGGCCAAAAAGGCCATAAAATGAAATTGAATGATCCTAATGAACCTGGATCAACTTAATGTAGACATGATGCATAAGTTGAATAAGCCCTCTCTAAACAACTTATCCATTTGTGAGACACCGTCATTCCCTGTGTTGTTGCTCATTCAGTATATACTATGGTGTGTATTCCCTTTCCCATATCCAAAGTGTCACAATGTTAAGTCAGTCAGTCACCCTTTGGCCTAGTCAGTTCATTTTTAGCCTTCACCCTTTACTAGCAAATTGATCACAACTATGAAGTGAGTATGGTCTTGAAAGTCTAGTCTGAGTCATAGTAATAACTAATGACACTATATATTTGTTGCTAGATCGCCAGTAATGATTACACTTTGTTATAATTGCTATTTGAATGAATTGTAGAGCATGCATTAACCTTGACACTTTGCAGCGGCTTATGATGGTAGTCTGAGTTATATTTGGTCAATATTGACCTGGTCAAACTTAGTTTGACCAAGGTCAATCACAGGACATGAGATTATTGGACCTTATGATGACACAGATAGATGATATATGGTCTATGTACATGTACATGATGGTTCTATGCATCAGATACAAGTTTATGATGATGATTTGTGGTTTTCAGCATTATTTGATCATTTACAGATTATTATTATTTCACCTGTTCCGGTATATTGGATATATTTTATGATCATGCAGAGATCTATATGGTGTATGAGTACACATCTTGGATAGTTTTGGACCTTCTGAGTCCAATGAGACAGTTTACTTTCAGTTCTAGGCAGTTACAGTGATGTTTGAGCCTCAGTTGGCTCTCATAGTGCAGATTTGGCCTGTCTGAGGCCCTGCCAGAGCAGAGTGGGTTTTTATTTGATTCACCTAGGGCGCTAATGATGGAGGGGGTGGTCCAGCCACTTGCTTTTACCATATTACCCCCCTCCCAGACACACTGGTGCCCTCACCTTAACAGCGCAGGCACTGCAGGAGGCAGTTTGGGGCAAGCACACGCTTCCTGAGGCAGTTTGGATTGGTAGAAATGGCTACAGAGGAATTCGATTTGGGCTACTGAGGAAAAGTTTTGGCATGGGATGATCAGTGATGATGAGTGGGATGTCTTCCGCACCTTCTCCAGCAGTTTCAGCTTCATTGGGGCCCACATCCATCACTTATGGCATTTTCTGTTGATTTCTGAGGCCTCCCCACGATTTGTCCATAGAGGCATAATTTGGTACTTTGATGACTATTTTATTATTATTGTGCTATGGGGATTGACCAAGGGTGACTAAAATTACCCCTTGGACCAACCATAAGCTTATTGTTATATTTTGTCATCATGATTTGGTGGGATCCCCTCTCCTAGAGCGATTTTCTCCACTTATGGTTATATTTTATGGTTGATCCATGTATTTTATTGTTGAGCTCATCTCAACCATTGATTAGATCTTTTGATCTTTTAATCTTAGCCACTCATGTAAAAAGTGGTTAGGATTATGGTCTCTCTCCATCCTATTTAAGGAGAGAGCCGCTCATTGTAAAATCATCTAGAGATTTTTGGCTCTTGGCTCTTGGAATAAAATTTCTATCTTTTGGAGTACATGCTTGGGCTGGAGTGGATGTTGGTTGCTTTGATTGTAAATGTTTTTGTCCATTGCAGTGGACGATCTATTGTAGCTATCTTGCATATTCGCCATATCTTTTTACAGGTGGAGAAGACTTCTTCAACGAGTGCAAATTGGTGGAGAGGCTTGCCCTTCAAGCTTGGAAGAGGACATTTTGGGTTAAACAGGGAGTGGTTTTGTCTTTGCACCAACTATTCTTTGCTTATCTCTTTCTTGCTTGTATCTACCTTCAGCATGTTAAACTGATTGATGCTTTGCTCCTTGGTTTTGACAGGTTAGAGGGACACATATGTGGCTTGGAAAAATCGATTTGGCAAGAGGGCTCAAAAATTCTCCATTTGATCTTCCGCAAAAGTAATCCTCAGCTCAACCAGCATTCATCTCTTCATTCAGGTATGCTCCAAAGGTATGATCTTCTTCTTCTTTGAATCATCCATAATTTCTAGATCATAAAAACCCTAATTAATCAAAACCCTCATTTTGGTTTTTCTTAGATCTACTTAGATCTAACCTTGCTTTTGAAGAGATATTAAAAACCCACCTCTATAGCATCCACCCCTAGTTGGATCTATAGTTTGGTGGTGATTGGGTTAAAATTGACACATTTTTCAAAGCAATATAGCCCTCTTGAGGCAAATCGCACTTCCTTGGGAGAGGCTTGTTTGGTTAGATCTAGCATATGGGTAGGTGAGATCCCACTTGATTTGCAATCTACATATTTGATAACCTACCCCTAGACTCTTACTTTGGTGATTTCTACCTTGTGGGCATCATTCAACTTTTTAAGGGATTAAAACCCCCTTTTGAACTACTTGGCATATTAAAACTCAGATCTAGTAAGATCTAACCCTTGGATTGCCTTGATTTTCAAGATCCACATAGATCATTGCTTAAACTACTTGGATCTATAATTTGGTGGCCATTGGACTTGATTTGATACCCCTTCTTCGCCTTTTAGCCCTCCTTGAGCAAGGTCGCACTTCCTTGGGTGAGTAAGTTGCCCACTTTAAGGACGTGGGTAGTTGAGATTTTTGCGTATTTGGAAAAAGCATAATTTGAAACCTACATCTAGTGTGTCATTTTGTGACGATCTGCCTTGAGGGTAGCATTCCTTGTTTCAAGGGATTGTGGTCCACTTAGGGTCATATCATGAAACATTAGATCTAGAAAAATCCAACCATTATATCTCAATTAGCCCACTTGATTTTCCTGCTAGGTGTCCCGATCTACACTTTGACATATCATTTGACTCCATTAACCCATCCAACAAGGCACTAGTCCTCCTTAGGCAAGTCGCACTCCTTGGGAATTGTGTCAAACCTTAGATCCCATATGTGGGTATTCCTAATTTCAACTTAGATCCATAGATCTACTCATTACATATCCACTAGTACCAATTGCATCCCTTAATTTCACCTTGTGGGTCCCATTTCAACCATTCACATATCTCAAAAAAGTAGGTCCCACTTGTGTAACACATGGTACTAGATCTTGTCATTATAACTAATCATGTGGCCTAAATAATATATTGGTTGAAACACTAATCATCTCTCAAACCACCATCAACCATACTTTAACTTCTAGGTCCACTTAACCTTGCATTGGTTTCCATAACTCATTATTTACTTATCCCTAGGAACCTTTGTTTGGGTCCAATCATCTTTGATTGGTAATAGGGTCTCCCCCTAGGTCTTGATTCATCTACATCTAAAGTGAAGAGTGCCTCAGTTGACGTGACTCCCACCTTGCATTGGGAACCGTGGCATCTCTTGGGTCACCTCTTTAGTAGTCCATCTCCTCTACCGTCCCGGATGGGATACCACTAGGGGCAGCTACAAGTTGTGTGACAACATTTTTGGCGCCGTTGGCGGGGAGGTAGAGGCCTACCTTGGTTCAACATACCTTTTGTCTCACATTCTCCCTGAACTTCAAACGACATACATCTTGGTAGAAGAGTTCAAAAGTCTACCTGGCAACTCCTAATCGCGACTCCGCTGAGAATCGAACCCACAAAAAGATGTCTGCTCAAGATAATTGTTATCACACAACTTGTAGTTGTCCCTAGTGGTATCCCATCCGGGATGGTAGAGGAGATGGACAACTAAAGAGGTGACCTAAGAGATGCCACGGTTCCCAATGCAAGGTGGGAGTCACATCAACCGAGGCACTCTTCACTTTAGATCTAGATGAATTAAGACCTAGGGGGAGACCCTATTACCAATCAAAGATGATTGGACCCAAACAAAGGTTCCTAGGGATAAGTAAATGATGAGTTACCGAAACTAATGCAAGGTTAAGTGGACCTAGAAGTTAAAGTATGGTTGAAGGTGGCTTGAGAGATGATTAGTGTTTCAACCAATGTATGATTTAGGCCACCTGATGAGCTAAAAAGACAAGATCTAGTACCATGTATTACACAAGTGGGACCCACTTCCCTGGGATATGTGAATGACTCAAATGGGACCCACAAGGTGGACTTTAAGGGATGAAAATGGTACTAAGGGGCATATAATGAGTAGATCTATGGATCTAAGTTGAAATTAGGAATACCCACTTACGGGATCTAAGGTTTGACACAATTCCCAAGGAGTGCAACTTGCTTAAGGAGGACTAGTGCCTTGTTGGATGGGTTAATGGAGTCAAAAGTTATGTCAAAGTGTAGATCGGGACACCTAGTAGGCAAATCAAGTGGGCTAATTGAGATGTAATGGTTGGATCTTTCTAGATCTAGTGTTTCATGATATAACCCTAAGTGGACCACAATCCCTTAAAACAAGGAATGCTACCCCAAGGCAGATCGTCATAAAATGACACACTAGATGTAGGTTTCAAGGTGTGCTCTTTCCAAATCCACAAAAATCTCAACTACCCACGTCCTCAAAGTGGGCAAACTCACTCACCCAAGGAAGTGCGACCTTGCTCAAGGAGGGCTAAAAGGTGGATAAGGTATGTCAAAACAAGTCCAATGGCCACCAAATTGTAGATCCAAGTGGTTTATGCAATGATCTATATGGATCTTGAAAATCAAGTCAATCCAAGGGTTAGATCTTACTAGATCTGAGTTTTAAGGTGCCAAGTAGTTCAAAAGGGGGTTTTAATCCCTTAAAATGTGGAATGATGCCCACAAGGTAGATCTCACCCAAGTAAAAGTCTAGGGGTAGGTTATCAAATGTGTAGATTGCAAATCAAGTGGGATCTCACCTACCCACATGCTCGATCTAAACCAACAAGCCTCTCCAAGGAAATGCGATTTGGTTCAAGAGGGCTATATTGCCTTGAAAAGTGTGTCAATTTTAACCCGATCACCACCAAACTATAGATCCAACTAGGGGTGGATGCTATAGAGGTGGGTTCGTAAGATCTTTTCAAAAGCAAGGCTAGATCTAAGTAGATCTAAGAAAAACCAAAATGAGGGTTTCAATTAATTAGGGTTTGTGACCAATGAAGAAAGAATGAATGAAAGAGGCACATACCTTGTAGATCTTACCTCAATTGCTTATGGCCACCTTGCAAATTGATAGCATTCTCCTATGTGTATATTCAAGAGTGCAATTTTGATTCTCCAAGCCAAATCGTCCTCCTCAAGAAGACAAATCGTCCTCCTCCTACAAGACAAGATCAAAGAAACAAGTCAAGTAAGATGATTATGAAAATGATAGAGAGATGTAATAGAAAGCATCAACTATGTCACGAAGATACAATAATGATACTCCCTGTCACAAGATCAACCCAAGAGAGAATATGTGGATCCCTCCAAGAATAACCCTCAAGAAATCGCCCTCCTCTCCACCAATTCGACTTCCCTGCAAGACAAATAGTTGTAGAACCAAAACCCACAATGATACATAGAAGAGATACTGTATACTCAAGATACTGTATACTCTATTCCAATATTCCAGAGCTCCAAAGGTGAGCTATACAATAGGGGGTCTCCTCCTTATCTAGGATAATAAATACCAAAACCCTATACCACTTTACAATACTACATCAAATGAGTGGTTGAGATTAAAAGATCTCAATACATGATCAATGGCTTATAATGAATCATAACAATATATCACATGGATCACCCAATATAATGATGACACCCTAACTAAATGGTACAAAGTGAGGATGACGTCATCCACTAGAGGGGTAAAAGTACAAAAATCCACCTCATAATGACTAGGACATAACATAAGAAGCACATGGTGGGGCTAGGAGGCTCTCCAGAAGGAGTGGTAAAAGGTAAAAACAAGTGGCTGGACCACCCCCTCCTCATACAACGGCCTAGGTGAACTGGCCTCTCATGGCCCCTGCTGCTCAGGCTGGGAAATCAGCCCCAAATCTGGTCAACAAGTGTAAAACTGCATCAATCACTGTCAGAAGTCCCCGGAACTGAAAGATAAGTGTCTCATTGGATCCAGAAGACCCAAATCCACTAGGAATGTGTACTCATACACCATGGGTTGCCCTAATGGGCCAGCTGTAGGGTCCACCATATATGGACAGTGTATAATCTGATGATCTGGAGTAATAAATAAAACTGTTGAACTGCATCAATCATCATCTGCATCATATATCCATCATATGGCATCATCATCAAGAGTATGTGGGTCCATCAATCATCATCTATAAGCATATGTGGCCCACATCATCACGGATCCCAAGAAATGACCATAGTCAAACTAGATTTGACTAGGTCCATATATAACCAAGGATAAATCATATCAATAGATTAAGACATGTTCCTCTAATCATTCTCACAGCCTAGCTCAAAGTATAACATCCATTCAGTGGCATTAATCAAGTTAGCATATTCCTTTGTTATATGAAATTACTTGCACAAGAGTTTAAATGACAAATTCACCCATTGGACATGGTCAAACTACTAGTGAATGATGAAGTCTAGAAACAAGGTTGGGCCAAGGGGTTGACTTGTCTAACTCAACTCGAAAGTACTTTTGACTGGGAGAAGGGGAAAACTACAAACTCTGTGCTGGACAAAATAACACAGGGAATGGTTGTGCCTCACAAATGGATAAGTTGTTTAGAGAGTGCTTATTCAACTTAGGCATCATGTCTACATCAAGTTGATCCAGGTTCATTAGGATCATTCAATTTGATTTCATGGCCTTTTGGCCTACATAACCCTTCGGATCTCAGGTGTGCTAATAAGCACAACTAGTTGCAGCTTGTATCCAGGGCATGTTTTCATATACATATAAGGTCAGCAATTGTTTAGATATAGCTTTTAAGAACCATTGCTTTTTGGACCTTTCATATCCTCTTCGAGGAGTATTTTTAGCAGTTCATCGCTCTTGCCCTTTTTAGTTTCCATGGGCGAATTTAAGTTTCCATAAGTAGAACATGAGCTTTCAGTTTTAGCCAACAACATCTCAAGTGACTAGGGGGAGTTCGAGCCAATGCCAAACATCGGGACAACTGACCGGAATGATTTAGGCCTACAATCCAACTCACCAAAGGTAAGTTTTGTCACCAACTTAGAGCCGAGACACTGAACATACAGGGATGTGGTCCAAACACAGAGGTAGAAAAATGGGGAAGTCCTTACTATCAAAAAGTCAAATGAGACATGTCAAGGTTTAAAGTCAAATAAGGAAAGTCATGTATGGATGGAGTCAAGTGAATTTGGAGCCTAAACTAGCAGACAACTGGTGTCAGGAAAGACCATATTTATGTAAGGTGGTAAACCAGTGGGTTTTGTCAAATAACCTAAATGTGCAAGTAAATGTCCATTTTATAATTTACAGTTTATTTTAAACAGTTTGCCACATCAGGAATAATATACCAAGCAGATGCTGTGAACATGACTAAATCAACAAGATAATAATCCACAGTCAATGATAAAACATCCTTAGGTCATATAACATCATCACAATAATAATCATCATATATCATCTGAAACACTGTTGCAATACATCTCTAGGCACTGAACTGAAATTGTATGGGATAAAGGGTCACATCGGTCATCAAATCTGAACTCTCAAGGCTCAGCCTTGACACAAGGTCTAACATAAGTCTGAATAATACACTGCTCTGATCATGAGTGATCTCAAAATATACAATCATCGTAGCCAAGCTCTAAATAATGGAAGCTCTGGAATGTGCAAATATCTGCTAAACAAGAATAGTAGCCCTGCTACTATGGTGTGATAACAATAACATCTCTCCCGAAATGACCATGGAATTTATGTCAAACATGTGTGAAATGGTCACCAACATTGCTATGTATCTTAAGAATCAAGATGAGGATTTTAAAAGACGTGATCAACAAACCAAAGAAATGCTAAAATCCATCTATAGCAATTCAACCCCTTCAAAGGCTAGTTCTCTTAAGAGCAACTCAAGCCGACTGATCCACAACCTAGCAAGGCAGTGCATCAACCTGTACGAAGAATCTTGCCGAAAGCTCCAAAGCCTTCACCTGAGGTCATCACAAAGGGTAAAGCTGTGACTAACACTAGTCAAACCTCTCCTACAAATAAAAAAGCAGATCAACAGATAAAAATTGACCCTCCTCCTAAAACTAATGTTCCCAAAGCAACCCTTTGGAGAAAACAACCTGTGCCTCCCAAAACAAAGCCTCCCATGATTTTAAAGCCTAATCAAGAGCTTCCAAGAACGAACATTCCTAGTAAGCTAACCAATTCATCTGCTTTGCTTTCCTTAAAGGACTTAATCAAAATTCCATCTGTCAGGTATGACATCATGAATTTCCTAGGTTTAGGTGTAAATGAAAAGGATAAGGAAAACCCATTCAATCTGAATATTGATGTAACAAGCTTTCTGACGAAGATAAATATGCCTATTCCCTTCTGTGAAACTTTCAAGATCCCTTCATTCCGCAAAAGAGCTACCACTCATCTTGGGATTCAAACAAGGAAGCAAGTCCCTAAGAAGGCTTCTGCTGAAGTTAAGGATTCCCCTGTCATGATCCAAAGTGTCTCGGGTGACAACTTTGGAAGTTTTCTGCCCTTCTATATTGCGCTGGAAGTAAATGGTTTGATATTGCATAACTGCATGCTTGACTCTGGAGCTGAAGTAAGTGTCGTGCCCTTAAGAGTCATGGAACAACTTGAGTTAGTACCCACAAGACCTTATAGAAATGTTTGTGGAATGGATTCCAAAACTGTGGAATCTATTGGGATAATTGAAAATTTGCCTATTAGGTTGGTTGCATGTTCTGACATTGAGCTCTCAATGAGCGTCCTAGTCCTGGACATCCCTGATGCTTGGGGAATGTTGCTATCCAGGGAATGGTCAGCAAGATTGGGAGGAAGTATCCAAATGGATCTCACATATGCCACAATCCCAACTAAGGAGGGGTCATCCATAACTTTGTTTAATGAACCACCTATGCAGGAGCATGTTGAGATGCCTGAACATTTATTTACTGAAGCAATGTATTCAAGTGATGAGATTGGAAACTTCATGGTTCTGGCAAATTATTGGGAGGAAGTTAAGAAGCAGCCTTTTTCACATGATCAAGTCTGGAAAATGCACTTTGACGGGGCCCGCTCCTGACATGGTGCAGGAGCCGGTATAGTTTTAATTTCACCATCCGGAGAAAAGAACTTGTTCTCTTATCGGTTGGAGTTTGAATGCACCAACAACGTGGCTGAGTATGAAGCAATGCTTTTAGGCTTGGAAATTGCTAGGGAAAGAAACATCAAATCTTTATCTGTCACAGGAGATTCTGACCTCATTGTGTCCCAAGTCAAAACGAATTCGCTGCTAAGAATAATAGACTTAGAGACTATAGGAATGCAGTTTGGGATACCATTGAGTGCTTTGATGCCTTCGGGACTAAGGCTGTTCCCCGTGAACAAAACACTTTGGCTGATGAGCTGTCTGTTATGGCCAGTACTCTTCAAACCTCTGAGTCTTTAAAGCAACAAAACTACAAACTTAAAATTTTATTCAGACCCTCTGTCCCTGATAACCAAGACCATTGGCAGGTTTTTGATAATGATGCCCAAGTCATCCGATTTTTTACTGCTTCTCAAACCCCAATGGTAAACTTTGAAGATGAAATGAAAGGTAGTTCAATTGAAGGAATGGATGTCACAGAAATCACCTTCCCTCTTGAGAAGAATTTCAATAGGCATGATGAATACAAAGGTAGGAAATCTGAGCCAGTGGATGGGGTTATTGAAATAAATGTAGGCTCTTCTTGCTCCCCAAAAATGATCAGAATTGGGATAAATGCCTCGAAAGAAGAAAGAAGAAGAATTATAGAACTAATCAGAGAATATAAAGATGTATTTGCGTGGGTCTATGATGATTTGAAAACTTATGATCAGTCCATTATAGAACACACTATTCCTCTACACATTATTCCTCTTAAAGAGGGAGCCAAACCATATCGACAAAAGTTGCGAAACATGAACCCTAAGTTAGCTCCCTTAATTAAAAAAGAATTGGAAAAGATGTTGGCAGCGGGTATCATTAGGCCAATTAGGCATACAACCTGGGTATCCAATCCCGTAATCGTAAGGAAGAAAAACGAGGATATTAGAATTTGTATTGACTTTAGGAACCTAAATCAAGCATCTCTAAAAGATAACTATCCTTTGCCTAACATGGAAAATCTATTGCAAAGTGTAACAGGGGCTGGCATGCTATCTTTACTTGATGGTTTTTCTGGTTATAACCAGGTCCAAATCAAAAAAGAAGATCGTGGGAAGACAACCTTCACCACCCCATGGGGAACATTTGAGTATATAAGGATGCCATTTGGACTTCTAAATGCAGGGTCAACCTTTCAAAGGGCAATGGATCATGCATTTGAAGGCTTAATTGGCAAAATCATTGTAATTTACCAAGATGATCTAACTGTTTTCTCTAAAGACAGGGGAGACCACATAAAGCACTTAAGGAGAATTTTTGAAAGGTGTCTAAAATTTGGAATATCTTTGAATCCTAAAAAGTCTACTTTCGGTGTGGATGAAGGGAAGTTGTTAGGTCACATTGTTTCCAAAGAAGGCATTAGAATTGATCCTGAAAGAATACAAGAAATTCAAGCCATAGCTCCCCCAAAAGATGTCAACTCATTACGGTCATTTTTCAGGAAAATAAACTTCATAAGAAGATTCATCCCTAACTTAGTTGAGTTGGCCAAACCCTTAAATAATTTGCTTAAGAAGGATGCGAAGTTTGTTTGGGATAAGAAATGTGACGCCTCATTCGAGTCTCTAAAGAAAGCCATTGCTTCTGCGCCTGTCCTAGTAAGCCTGAATTACAATAAGGAGTTTTTGATTTATTCCTATGCATCCGAGGACACCATAGCAGGTGTGTTGTTACAAAAGAATGGAGACAACCATGAGCAACCTGTTGCCTTTATGAGTAAAAACCTTAGAGACGCAAAAATCAATTACACAACCACTGAAAAACAAGCCTATGCTTTGGTCAAGTCTTTAAAACATTTTAGGACATATATCAGATACTCCAAGATTATTGCCTATGTCCCTTATCAAGCGGTAAAGGATGTCTTGTCTCAGCCTGATGGCATAGGGGTTAGGGGAAACTGGATTTCTAGGATTCAAGAGTATGATATTAAAATCAAGCCAATCAAGATAGTGAAGGGCCAAGGGTTAGCGCAACTATTGACTGATTCCAAAGTACAGCAAAATAACATGATTCTTTATATTGATGAAGATCACGAATGGTACAAAGACATCATTTTCTACCTCAGACATATAACTTGTCCCGATCACCTTGTAGACCACCAGAGAAGAGCTTTAAGGTTAAAAGCATCTAAGTATGTTTTGACAGAGGATGGTTTGGGCTGGAAGAATCCGGATGGAATCATACTCAAATGTGTAAACCATGATGACTCCCAAAGAATCATCAAAGAAATGCATTCCGGATTGTGTGGAGGACATTATGCACCTAGAACCACAACTGCTAAGATCATGAGAACTGGGTATTATTGGCCATCCTTGTTCAAAGATGTGCACACCTTTATTAGAGCATGTCAGGAGTGTCAATTCTATTCAGGAAAACCTAGACTACCTGCCCTGCCTTTGACCCCAGTCATTATAGAAGCACCTTTTCAGCAATGGGGAATGGATTTTGTAGGACCTATAAACCCCAGCTCTTCAAGTGGACACAAATACATACTGACTTGTACAGACTATTTCACTCGCTGGGTGGAAGCTATCCCTACTAAGAAGTGCACTGCAGAGGTTGTGGTCAAATTCTTAGAAGAGAATATAGTCTCCAGATATGGTTGCCCCTGCAAGATTACAACTGATAATGCACCATCTTTTAGTAAAATTGAGATGACCACCTTGTGTTCAGATCATGGGATCACTTTGTCTCATTCTTCCAACTACTATCCACAAGGAAATGGTTTAGCAGAATCAAGTAATAAGAATTTGATAAGACTCTTAAAAAGAATGATTGGCGAGAACAAGAGAACTTGGGATGTAAAGCTGAAATATGCTCTCTGGGCAGACCGAACGACAGTCAAAAGAATAACTGGAAAAGCTCCCTTTGAAGTAGTGTATGGGCAAAATTGTAGGCCCCCAATCAACCTTCAAATTCCTGTTTATGAGTTGTTACAACAATGCTCCTCTAATCAAGAGGCCCTACAAGCAAGAATTGACAAGTTAGTAGAACTAGATGAAACTAGAAGGGAAGCTTGGAATAAAATGGTCTTAGAACAAGAAAGAATAAAGGGAACCTTTGACCAAAAGAGTAGAGATATAATATTTGGAATTGGGGATATAGTTTTGCTATGGGATAAACATAAAGAGAAACCAAGAAATCATGAAAATTTTGAGAAGATATGGATGGGCCCTTATCGGGTGAGTAAGATGGCTGGCAAAGATACAGTGTATTTAGAGACTTTAGATGGAGATGAGTTGGAATTACCTGTAAATGGGAGGTTACTAAAACAATACTTCCCACCTATAAGCCTGGAATGATTTTCCTTACTATACCTTGCCGTGCTTGTTTAGAGTAGGTAGTTTCTGAATAAGCTCACTTGAGCAATAGGATTTGTGTGCTTTTTCTTTTTTCTGTGTGATGAGTGTTGCCCCTTTTCTTTTCTGCTTGGAGTGTCTGCTTGTTTTTGTGTTTGATTGAGTTGAGCCTTGCTCCTTCCTAAGCTTGTCTCTTCTCCTGCATGCATTAAAGAATTTTAATTTCCTTTTACATTTTTGGTTGCCTATGCAAATTGAGATTGCCTGCTAGAAAAAGTTCTCTTTTCCTCCTGCACAGTAGTAAAAAAAAAAAAAATATATATATATATATATATATATATATGATGATGAATGATGAATAAATGATATATGCCATGTTTAGTTAAAAAATTTCTTTTACGCATTTCAGTTTCTGTTTTAGAGTAGATTTCAGTTTCAATTTTATTTTATATTTTTCCCATAGATGCTCCATAATATATTCTAGTGTTTGTGAGCGCATGTACAGGTGCAAAATAAAAGCTGAAAATAATGATGGTGCAGTGCTGGATTGAAGATTGATGCAGAGCAGTTTGAGACCAGAGATTCTGAGGTTCTCAAGCGCTCTCTCCCTTAGAGCACTTGTCCCAGCTGGAGCCAGATGTTATCACATATATAGTAGCCGGGCTACCATACATTATTTTTCAGATTCCATAGCACTTTTCAGCCAGTTCCTTTACATTGAGATGATGAGATGAGCATCTATCTTTGGATCACAATCAGATTTTGGACAGCGTATGTATTCCCCGTGATGTGACTGAGTCTCAGGACACTCAGAGAGATGACCGATGTAGCCATTATACCATTTATACAGAGCAGTCAGTAGTGCCTAGAGTTACAGAAGAAGTTTCAGAGGACAGATGATGGATCATAATATGAGCATTCAGGTATATGACTCAGCAGGTATATTTTGTTGTCATGGTTATATTGCTTTTAAATTCATTCTTATGGCATGTCTTAGCACTTAGTGTCATGATCTGGCGATCATATAGATGTGTGGACCTGGTTGATCTTATTATATATATTCTACTGTCCTTACTCAGACTTAGAAGTTCACTGTTCATACTCATTGGTTTTACCCTCTCTAGGGAGAATAGAGGTGATCATTCCACTATACCTTGGCTTGCTAGTGTTGGCTCCATTATTCATTGTCTTCATCCATCCATTGCCTACCTTTTAGTTTATCACCCTGACTTAATACTTGACTAGTGGCATGGACGATCTTTCCCCACTGTAGCCTCTGTATTGGATGAGCTTCCATGTTTATTGTGTCTCGGCTCTGAGTTGGTGACAAAACTTACCTTTGGTGAGTTGCATTGTAGGCCTAAATCATTCTGGTCGGTTGTCCCAATGTTTGGCATTGGCTCGAACTCCCCCTAGTCACTTGAGATTTTGTTGGCTAAAACTGAAAGCTCATGTACTATGTATGGAAACTGATAAATTCGCCCATGGAAACTAAAAAGGGCAAGAGCAATGAATTGCTAAAAAATACTCCTCAAAGAGTATAAAAGAAGGTCCAAAAAGCAATGATTCTTAAAAGCTATATCTAAACAATTGTTGACCTTATATATGTATAAAAACATGCCCTGGATGCAAGCTGCATCTAGTTGTGCTTATCAGCACACCTGAGATCCGAAGGGTTATGTAGGCCAAAAAGGCCATAAAATGAAATTGAATGATCCTACTGAACCTGGATCAACTTGATGTAGACATGATGCATAAGTTGAATAAGCACTCTCTAAACAACTTATCCATTTGTGAGACACCGCCATTCCCTGTGTTGTTGCTCATTCAGTATATACTATGGTGTGTATTCCCTTTCCCATATCCAAAGTGTCACAATGTTAAGTCAGTCAATCACCCTTTAGCCTAGCCAGTTCATTTTTAGCCTTCACCCTTCACTAGCAAATTGATCACAACTATGAAGTGAGTATGGTCTTGAAAGTCTAGTCTGAGTCATAATAATAACTAATGACACTATATATTTGTTGCTAGATCGCGAGTAATGATTACTCTTTGTTATAATTGCTATTTGAATGAGTTGTAGAGCATGCATTAACCTTGACACTTTGTAGCGGCTTCTGATGGTAGTCTGAGTTATATTTGGTCAATATTTACTTGGTCAAACTTAGTTTGACCAAGGTCAATCACAGGACATGAGATTATTGGACCTTATGATGACACAGATAGATGATATATGGTCTATGTACATGTACATGATGGTTCTATGCATCAAATACAGGTTTATGATGATGATTTATGGTTTTCAACATTATTTGATCATTTACAGATTTTTATTATTTCACCTGTTCTGGTATATTGGATATATTATATGATCATGCAGAGATCTATATGGTGTATGAGTACACATCTTGGATAGTTTTGGACCTTCTGAGTCCTATGAGACAGTTTACTTTCAATTCTGGGCAGTTACAGTGATGTTTGAGCCTCAGTTGGCTCTCATAGTGCAGATTTGGCCTGTCTGAGGCCCTGTCAGAGCAGAGTGGGTTTTTATTTGATTCACCTAGGGCGCTGATGATGGAGGGGGTGGTCCAGCCACTTGCTTTTACCATATTACCCCCCTCCTAGACACACTAGTGCCCTCACCTTGATAGCGCAGGCACTCCAGGAGGCAGTTTGGTGCAGGTACACGCTTCTCGAGGCAGTTTGGATTGGTAGAAATGGCTACAAAGGAATTCGATTTGGGCTACTGAGGCAAAGTTTTGGCATGGGATGATCCGTGATGATGAGTGGGATGTCTTCCGCACCTTCTCCAGCAGTTTCAGCTTCATCGGGGCCCACATCCATCACTTATGGCATTTTCTGATGATTTCTGAGGCCTCCTAAGGCCCACGATTTGTCCATAGAGGCATAATTTGGTACTTTGATGACTATTTTATTATTATTGTGCTATGGGGATTGACCAAGGGTGACTAAAATTACCCCTTGGACCCACCATAAGCTTATTGTCATATTTTGTCATCATGATTTGGTGGGATCCCCTCTCCTAGGGCGATTTTGTCCACTTATGGTTATATTTTATGGTTGATCCATGTATTTTATTGTTGAGCTCATCTCAACCATTGATTAGATCTTTTGATCTTTTAATCTTAGCCACTCATGTAAAAAGTGGTTAGGATTATGGTCTCTCTCCATCCTGTTTAAGGAGAGAGCCTCTCATTGTAAAATCATCTAGAGATTTTTGGCTCTTGGCTCTTGGAATAAAATTTCTATCTTTTGGAGTACATGCTTAGGTTGGAGTGGATGTTGGTTGCTTTGCTTGTAAATGATTTTGTCCATTGCACTGGAGGATCTATTGTAGCTATCTTGCATATTCGCCATATCTTTTTACAAGTGGAGAAGACTTCTTCAACAAGTGCGAATTGGTGGGGAGGCTTGCCCTTCAAGCTTGGAGGAGGGCGTTTTGGGTTAAACAGGGAGTGGTTTTGTCTTTGCACCAACTATTCTTTGCTTATCTCTTTCTTGCTTGTATCTACCTTCCACATGTTAAACTGATTGATGCTTTGCGCCTTGGTTTTGACAGGTTAGAGGAACACATATGTGGCTTGGAAAAATCGATTTGGCAAGAGGGATTCAAAAATTCTCCATTTGATCTTTGGCAAAAGTAATCCTCATCTCAACCAGCATTCATCTCTTCATCCAGGTATGCTCCAAAGGTATGATCTTCTTCTTCTTTGAATCATCCATAATTTCTAGATCATAAAAACCCTAATTAATCAAAACCCTCATTTTGCTTTTTCTGAGATCTACTTAGATCTAGCCTTGCTTTTGAAGAGATATTAAAAACCCACCTCTATAGCATCCACCCCTAGTTGGATCTATAGTTTGGTGGTGATTGGGTTAAAATTGACACACTTTTCAAGGCAATATAGCCCTCTTGAGGCAAATCGCACTTCCTTGGGAGAGGCTTGTTTGGTTAGATCTAGCATATGGGTAGGTGAGATCCCACTTGATTTGCAATCTACATATTTAATAACCTACCCCTAGACTCTTACTTTGGTGATTTCTACCTTGTGGGCATCATTCCACATTTTAAGGGATTAAAACCCCCTTTTGAACTACTTGGCATCTTAAAACTCAGATCTAGTAAGATCTAACCCTTGGATTGCCTTGATTTTCAAGATCCACATAGATCATTGCTTAAACTACTTGGATCTATAATTTGGTGGCCATTGGACTTGATTTGATACCCCTTCTCCACCTTTTAGCCCTCCTTGAGCAAGGTCGCACTTCCTTGGGTGAGTAAGTTGCCCACTTTAAGGACGTGGTTAGTTGAGATTTTTGCGGATTGGAAAGAGCATAATTTGAAGCCTAAGTGACAGGACACGTCCAACAAGGTCCCCGTGTCGCGTGGGCCACGTTTGGGCGCGGACACGTTGGCCCCATGTGGGGGACACGAGTTTTTTCGTGTCCTGAACTCGGGACACGCGTGGGGGAATCTCTACAATGTGGGGGGAAAACAGGACACGAAAAAAGCGTGAGGAAGAGCCCGCGGGTCAATAAAAACATATTTTTTGTCTTTTATTTGTCATTTGCTAATTGTGGGGAGTGTGAGGGAGAGTTAGAGAGAGCTCAAAGTCATTTTTTTTGCAGGTGAAGGAGATTCAAGAGTGTTTTCTTGCAGGTGAAGGAGATTCAAGTGTGATTTCACCAGCAAGGTTGAAGGAAAATGTCTCAACCAGCTAGGGCAACAGGTAGAGGGCAATGGAAAGGGAAGAATGCCCCATCTATTCCCTCTCGTCCTATTCCTCCTCCAAGCACATCCCCTTCTGCTCCTAGTAGTGCTCCAACCGGTTCTAGTCAAGCTCATCCTCATTATAGCCATGCTTTGGCAAAACAACAAGCACAAGAGAGTAAATACCCTTTGTGGAAGTATGTGACAAGAAAAGAAGGTGTTGGAGCGAAGCTTGGTGGGGGAGGCAATGTGTGTTGGAATTGCAATTTTTGCAAGCATGATTTCAAGAGCACCTATTACCGGGTTAAAGGCCATTTGTTGGCCCTCCCTTGTGGGATTTCTTCATGCAAAGCTGTGAGTGTTAACCAAAGGAGGGAGATGGAAAGAGAAGACCATGTTGGGGTAGGGAAGGTGGTTGCAGCAAGTAAGACATTTCATCGTGAGGATCCTCTTCCATTCTTGAGGAAACCCTCTAGCACTAGGAGTGGGGTTGATGCTATTGCTTATCCAACAAGAAAGAGGCCAACTTCAAGAGGTCCAATGGATAGGATTTTCCAACAAGAGGCACGAGAAGAGGTAGACCTCTCCATTGCATTTTTCTTCTACCTCAACTTCATCTCATTCAATGTTGCACGGTCACCATTGTACTTTGAGATGTGTCGATCTATAATGGAACAAGCTCCAACCGGTTATGTGCCTCCTAGTTCAGAGAAGCTTAGAACCACATTGTTGGTTAAGGCAAAGAAGGAGGTGGATAAAATTATTGATCCAATTAAATCAAAATGGTCCACATGGGGTGTTAGTATTGTTTCTGATGGATGGACGGATCCAACACGCCATCCACTCATCAATTTCATGGTGTCTTCCACAAATAGACCGGTGTTCTTGAAAGCGGTGGATGCTCTTGGGAAATACAAGGATGCACAATATATGGGTGATTTGTTCATCAAAACCATTGAAGAAGTAGGTGTTGATTCTTGTGTACAAATCATCACGGACAATGCACATGTTTGCAAGGCTGCTGGCATGATTGTTGAAGCTAAAGATCCACAGGTATGTGATTGTTAATTTACTCATTTATTTGAAATTTTGAGCTGTTAATAAGTAGTAACTTAGTTGTAGTCTTGTAGAGTCTAGGAGTCTAGACTCAATGACTCATTTATACTTTCTTTTATTGATCTTACAGGTATTTTGGATACCTTGCATTGTCCATTCTTTGAATTTAGCACTGAAATCTATTGCTTCAGATGTGCCATGGATTGGCAAACTTATTGAGGATGCACGCCATATCCGTAACTTTGTACAAAACCACACCAATGACCTCACAATCTACAAAGAGTACACACATCTTTCATTGTTGAAGGTTGCAGATACTCGGTTTGCTTCCTCATTCATCATGCTCAAGAGATTGAGAGAGGTAAAAACCGCTCTTGGGTCCATGGTGATTTCAGAGTTTTGGGCTTTTTGGAGAAAGTCGAATCAGAATGCTTCACAAAAGGTGAAGGACCCAGTATTAGATGATGGTTGGTGGGATAGGGTAGTCCTTAGCATCAAGATCATGGAGCCAATCATTTCTTTGTTGCGGTTTGCAGGCACGGACCAGCCCATCCTAGGAGATGTTTATGAGGGGTGGGATTCCATGATTGAGTCCATGAGGACCATTGTTATGGAGAATGACTGTGCTGAGTATGAGACATCGGCAGAGAACTTATGGTCCATCATACAGGGCATTCTTATCTCTAGGTGGGATAAGAATTGCACACCTTTGCATTGCTTGGCCCACTCATTGAACCCCAGGTTCTACGCTCAGGATTGGCTCAGTGATGGGTCGAGGCCCTCATCCAGAGTCCCTCCTCACATGGATGGAGAGATCTCAAAGGGGAGGAAGATAGCATTTAGACGGCTACTTCAGGATAGAGACCACTTTGAGGTGGTGGAGGAGGAATTTTATGAGTTTTCTAGTGGCACTGGGAGATTTGGACGATATGAGGTGGTTAGAGACATGGGGGTTAAGAAACCCCTTGTTTGGTGGACAACTCATGGGGCAACATGCCCTCTTCTACAAAAGATAGCCTTGAGGGTCCTCTCTCAAGTTACTTCATCCTCTTGTTGTGAGAGGAATTGGAGCACATATGGGAACTTGTACAGTGTCAAGAAGAGCAGGCTTGAGCAGTCCAGGGCAGAGACGATGGTGTATGTGCACTCCAACCTTCGTCTTATTTACAGGAAGAGGGAGTGGGCGAAGGGAAAGACACGGATGTGGGATGTCTTTCCTGATGAGATGGGTTTGGACAACAGTAGTGAGTTGGCATTAGCCAACATGGATCTTAATGATCCAGTGCTAGAGCTGGTCACTTTTGATGAGGGTGATCGTATAAAGGGGTCATCCTCCACACCAGCAGATGCAGTTAGTCAGATTGGCAGAGAGGAGGAGGAGGAGGAGGAGGAGGAGGATCAGGGCAGTGATGAGTTTGTTGATTCAGGCATGGAGGAGGACTATTGAGTCATTGACAGATGGGATTCTTCCATCTTGATCCACCCCTTTTTTGTATTTACTATTAGACTATTAGACTATTAGTCTATTTGGCATTTGCCAGTGCCCAGTGGCATTCCAACATCTATGTAATACATTTTGATTTTGATGACTTAATGAGACATATGGTTTCGAGTCTCTGACATGCATCTATGTGTCTCAATGTCTCATTGTGATTTGTGATTATGAATGACAAATGTGTTGTACTTGTGATTTGTGAATGATCTAATTTCTATTGAATATTGAATATTTGTAATTGTAAATGTAATTTCTATTGAATATTTGTAATTGTAAATGTTAAATTTTATTGGATCTATATGTCTATATTTTTAAATTTTAATATATTTTAAAAATATATATATATATGTATATAAAACGTGTCCTACGTGTCCTGATTCCGAGGGTCACCGTGTCTCGTGGGGACACTCGTATTTTGGGGACGCTCGTGTCCCGTGTCCTCGTGTCAGGTGACTTAGTTTGAAACCTACATCTAGTGTGTCATTTTGTGACGATCTGCCTTGGGGGTAGCATTCCTTGTTTCAAGGGATTGTGGTCCACTTAGGGTCATATCATGAAACATTAGATCTAGAAAAATCCAACCATTATATCTCAATTAGCCCACTTGATTTGCCTGCTAGTTGTCCCGATCTACACTTTGACATATCATTTGACTCCATTAACCCATCCAACAAGGGACTAGTCCTCCTTAGGCAAGTCGCACTCCTTGGGAATTATGTCAAACCTTAGATCCCATATGTGGGTATTCCTAATTTCAACTTAGATCCATAGATCTACTCATTACATATCCACTAGTACCAATTGCATCCCTTAATTTCACCTTGTGGGTCCCATTTGAACCATTCACATATCTCAAGAAAGTAGGTCCCACTTGTGTAACACATGGTACTAGATCTTGTCATTATAACTAATCATGTGGCCTAAATCATATCTTGGTTGAAACACTAATCATCTCTCAAACCACCATCAACCATACTTTAACTTCTAGGTCCACATAACCTTGCATTGGTTTCCGTAACTCATTATTTACTTATCCCTAGGAACCTTTGTTTGGGTCCAATCATCTTTGATTGGTAATAGGGTCTCCCCCTAGGTCTTGATTCATCTACATCTAAAGTGAAGAGTGCCTCGGTTGACGTGACTCCCACCTTGCATTGGGAACCGTGGCATCTCTTGGGTCACCTCTTTAGTTGTTCATCTCCTCTACCATCTCGGATGGGATACCACTAGGGGCAGCTACAAGTTGTGTGATAATAGGACCTTCCCCCGCTTTAGCCTCTGTGTTGGATAAGCTTCCCTGTTTCTTGTGTCTCGGCTCTGAGTTGGCGACAGAACTTACCTATGGTGAGTTGGATTGTAGTCCTAAATCATGCTGGTCGGTTGTCCCGATCTTTGGCACTAGTACGAAGTCCCCCTAGTCACTTAAAATGTGTTGGCTAAAACTGAAAGCTCATGTACTACTTATGGACACTTATGTAAATTCGCCCAGGAAACTGTAAACTCTAGAATGTGTTTATCAACACAAGTGAGTAAAGGGCAAGAGCAATGAAAAGCTAAAAATACTCCTTGAAGAGTATAAGAAAGGTCCAAAAAGCAATGGTTCTTAAACTCTATATCTAAACGATTGCTAACCTTATGTATATGTATTGAACATGCCCTGGATGCAAGCTGCAATTAGTTGTGCTTATCAGCACACCTGAGATCCGAAGGGTTATGTAAGCCAAAAAGGCCATGAAATGAAATCAATGGATCCTAATGAAACTGGATCATCTTTTATAAAAGTAGACATGTTGCCTAAGTTGAATAAGCACTTTTTGAAAAACTTACCCATCTGTGAGACACTGCCATACCCCGTGTTACTGTTTATCCAACATATGTTAGAGTGTGTATTCCCTTTCCATTTCTAAAGTGTCACAATGTCAAGCAAGTAGTCACCCCTTAGCCTAGCCTTTTTATTTTTTAGCCCTCACCCTTCACTAGCAAATTGATCACAACTGTGAAGTGAGTATGGTCTTGAAAGTCTGGTCTAAGTAATAATAATAATTAATGACTTTATATATTTGGTTTTAGATCGCCAATAATGATTACTTCTTGTTATAATCGTTGGTTGAATGAATTGTAGAGCATGCATTAACCTTTGACACTTGCAGCACTTTTATGATAGCCTGAGTTATATTTTGGGTCATGTTGACTTGGTCAAACTCAATTTGACCAAAAGTCAACCACAGGACATGAGGTGGTAGACCTCAGATGATACAGAGGTATGATATATGGTCTGGTACAGGTCACCAGGTGGTTCTATGCAGTGGTTTCAGGCTTATGATGATGATTTGTACTTTTCAGCACTTTTACAGATTATTATTATTTGGTCTGTCAGATATGATGGATATTTATTTTTGATCATGCAGAGATCTATATGGTGTATGAGTACACATCTTAGATGGATTTGGACTCTCTGAGTCCAATGAGATAGTTTGTTTTCAGTTCCGAGCAGTTACAGTGATTTTTAGCCTCAGTTGGCTATCCTAGTGCAGTTTTGGCCTGTCAGATGGCCTATTAGAGCAGGGGTGAAATTTGATTGGTTCACCTACGGCGCTGTGCATGGAGGGGGTGGTCTAGCCACTTGTTATTACCATATTACCCCCCCTCCCAGAGAGCTTGGTGGGCTCACCTTGACAACGCAGGCACTCCAGGAGGCAGTTTGGGCAGTTTCACACTTCCCAAGGCAGATTAAAAATCGTAAAAATGGCTACTGAGGGATTCGATTTGAGCTACTGAGGAAAGGGATTGGCATGGGATGACTTTTGATGATGAGTGGGATGTCTTCCACACCTTCTCCAGCAGTTTCAGCTTTCAATGGGACCTACACTCATCACTCCAGCATTTTATGTTGATTTCTGGTGCCTCCAAAGGCTCATGACTTTCCTAGAGAGGCACGATTTGGTGCTTAGAGCATTATTTTATTGATATTGTGCCATGGCGATTGACCAAGGGTGTTAGAAATTACCCCTTGGACCCACCATGAGCTAGATCTTATATTTTATCATTGGGATTTGGTGGGACCCCCTCTCCTAAGGCGATTTGGTCCATTGATGTATTATTTTATTATTGATCCATGTACTTCTATGTTGAGCTCATTTCAACTATTGATTAGATCACTTTGATCTTTTAATCTTAGCCATCCATTCAAAAGGTGGTTAGGGTTTTGGTGTCTCTCCATCATATTTAAAGGAGAGAGCTCCTCATTGTAAAGGGGATTTTTGGCTTTGGATTATTGGAATAGAAAAATACTATTGCATCTACTTGTTGTGTTGTGGTGAATGCTTTTGCAGTTCGATTGTTTGTTCTTCCTTTGCACTGGGTTATTGGAGATTATCTTGCTATCTTTTTGTCCATGTATTTTTCATCTACAAGTGGAGGCCGAATTGGTTCAAGGAGGACGCATTGGTATGGGAAGACTCTCCCTGCTTCTTCTTTGAGTTTCTTCGTCGGTAACAGGGAGTATTACTGTTCTAGGACCTTCTACTTCATGTTATCATTTGCTATTCGCTTGTATTTCCTCCATGCTTGATCATTCTGACTGAATCGACTTCCTTGGTTTAACAGGTAGAGGAAGGCGCACGTGTGGACTAGGGCATCACTTCAAGGCAAGAAAAATCGAAGATCTCCCATTTGATCTTTGCAGGAATATTCCTCAACAACATAGCAACCTCATCCATCAGACAGGTATGATCTCAAGGTAAATTTATCATTCCATGATCTATCCATTTGTCTAAGTCATTAAAACACTCATTGATTAAAACCCCCATTTTACATTTTTTCAAATCTACATGGATCTAGTAAGCTTTTGGGTAAAATATTGAAAACCCACCTCTATAGCATCCACGGCAATTCGGATCTATAGTTTGGTGTGGATTGGCTTCCATTTGACCCCTTTCCCAAGGCACATTAGCCTCTCCAAGGGAGGTCGCACTTCCTGAGAGAGGGTGTTTGCTAGGTTCCAAGATCTGGGTAGGTGAGATCCCACTTGATTTGCATAGATCTACCATGATAACCTACCCCTAATGCTTCAACTTGTTGATTTTCACCTTGTGGGCCCCATTCCTCATTTCGAGTGTTGTGCCCCACTTGGGTCACTTGGTGATGCATTTTGAATCTTAGATCTACTAAGATCTAGCCATTGGATGACCTTGATCTTTAAAACCCACCTTGCATTACATATTGACAACCCCGATCTATATTTTGGTGGACATCCGACTCCATTTGGCCCAATTTCCAAGACACTGATCTTTCTCCAAGTCCTCGCGACTTTCCTAGGTTGTTAGATTTCCTTGTGGGTTGATCTCTGTCTGGTTGCTTGCACACTTAGATATCGTCATATCCCTTCATCAAGCATAGCTAGAAAGCCCTAACTATCAGATCTACGTTTTGGGACACTTTCCTTGTTTTAAGGGTCACGTTTCCCAAGGCAGTTGATTTTGACCTTTTGAAACTAGCTTTGAATCCTGGAATCATACTTAATCCTAGAATCACTGTGTGTTATCTTTCCTTATCATATCACACCTTTCTCAAGTGCTCTCTCCCTTAGAGAACTTGTCCCAACTGGAGCCAAATGTTATCACACCATAGTAGGAGGGCTACTATTCTTGCTTAGCATATATCTGCACATTCCAGAGCTTAGATTATTCAGAGCTTGGCTATGATGACTTTATATTTTGAGATCACTCATGATCAGAGCAATGTATTATTCAGACTTATGTTGACCTTGTGTCAAGGCTGAGCCTTGAGAATTCAGATTTGATGACCGATGTGACCCTTTATTCCATACAGTTTCAGTTCAGTGCCTAGAGATGTATTGCAGCAGTGTTTCAGATGATATATGATGATTATTCTTATGATAATGTTGTATGACCTATGGATTTCTGATCATTGACTGTAGATTATTATCTTGTTGCTTTAGTTATGTTCACAGCATCATCTTGGTATATGATTCATGATGTGGCCATCTTTATAAACTGATAAATTATAAAATGGACATTTTACTTGCACACTTAGGTTGTTTGACAATATCATTGGTTTACTACCTTGCATAGATATGGTCTTTCTTGACACCATTGGTCTACTAGCTTAGGCTCCACTTTCACTTGACTCCATCCATCCATGACTTTCCTAACTTGGCTTTAACCCTTGACTTGTCTTACTTGACTTTCTGATATTGAGGATTTCCCTTTTTACTACCTCTGTGTTTGGATCGCATCCCTATTTGTTTAGTGTCTCGACGCTGAGTTGGTGACAAAACTTGCCTTTGGTAAGTTGGATTGTAGGCCTAAATCATTCTGCTCGGTTGTCCCGATGTTTGGCACTGGCACGAACTCCCCCTAGTCACTTGAGATGTTGTTGGCTAAAATTGAAAGCTCATGTACTACTTATGGAAACTTATGTAGATTCGCCCATGTAAACTAAAAAGGGCAAGAGCGATGAACTGCTAAAAAATACTCCTCGAAGAGTATAAGAAAGGTCCAAAAAAGCAATGGTTCTTAAATTCTATATCTAAATTATTGCTGACCTTATATATGTATAAACATGCCCTGGATGCAAGCTGCAATTAGTTGTGCTTATCAGCACACCTGAGATCCGAAGGGTTATGTAGGCCAAAAAGGCCATGAAATGAAATTAATGGATCCTAATGAAACTGGATCATCTTTTATAAAAGTAGACATGATGCCTAAGTTGAATAAGCACTCTCTAAACAACTTACCCATTTGTGAGGCACAGCCATTCCCCGTGTTTTATTTGTCCAGCACAGAGTTTGTAGCTTCCCCTTTCTCCCAGTCCAAAGTGTCTTTTAGTTGAGTTTAGACAAGTCACCCCCTTTGCCCAGCCTTGTTCCTAGCCTTCATCCTTAGCTAGCAGTTAGACCATGTCCAATGGGTGAGATTGTCATTTAAGCTATTGTCCAAGTGAATATAAATAACAATGGAATATGTTAACCTGATTAATGCCACTAAATGATGTGATTAGAGGAACATCTCTTAGTCTATTGATATGATTTATCCTGGTTGTATATGGACCTAGTCAAACATAGTTTGACTATGGTCATTTCTTGGGATCTGTGATGATATGGGCCATATATGCTTATTGATGATGATAGATGGACCCACATACTCTTGATGATGATACTATATGATGGACATATGATTCAGATGGTGATTGATGCAATTCAGCAGGTTTTTATTATTACTTCATATCATCAAATTATGCACTGTCCATATATGGTGGACCCTATAGTTAGCCCATCAGAGCAACCCATGGTGTATGAGTACACATTCCAAGTATATTTGGGTCTTATGGATCCGATGAGACACTTATCTTTCAGTTTTGGGCACTTCTGACAGTGATAGATGCAGTTTTTCACTTGTTGACCAGATTTGGGGCTGATTTCCCAGCCTGACCAGCAAGGGCCCTGAGAGCCCAGTTCACCTAGGGCGCTGTATGAGGAGGGGGTGGTCCAGCCCCTTCTGGAGAGCCTGGTGGGCTTAGTTTGACAGCGCAGATGCCGTAGGAGGCAGTTTCAGCACTTTCACAGTTACCGAGGCAGGTCAGAAATGGAACAAAAGGGTCACTGAGGAATTCGATTTGGGAAATTGAGGCAAGTTTTTGGCACTTGGTCTTCACAGAGGTCTTCCAGGCTGAACCCTCTATCTTTCAGCCAGTTTTCATCAGTCAGTGGGGTCCACAGAGGCCACAAGAGGCCATTTACTGCATGTCTCTCACAGATTTTGAGGACAGATTTGATCATTTGTATTTATTTTGGACATATTATATTATTTTATTGTGCCATGGGGATGAGCTGGCAAGGATTGATGCCTCCTAGCCCCACCATGAGCTCCATGTGTCATGTCCTAGTCATATGAAGTGGGCCCATATACCTTTGCCCCTCTAGAGGATGACGTCACCCTCCATGAGTACTTTCTAGCTATGACATCATCACTATTTTGAGTGATCCATGTGTTATGTTGTTATAATTTATCTTAGCCATTGATTATGTATTGAGATCTTTTAATCTCAACCACTCATTTCAAAAAGTGGTTTTGAGATCTAGGGTTTTGGTCTTTATTATCCTATATAAGGAGGAGACCCCCTCATTGTAAAATCATCTAGAGAATTTGGCTCTTGGCTCTTGGAATAAAATTTCTATCTTTTGGAGTACATGCTTGGATCTTGGAGTGGATGTTGGTTGCTTTGATTGTAAATGCTTTTGTCCATTGCACTGGAGGATCTCTTGTAGCTATCTTGCATATTTTGCCATACTTTTTACAGGTTAAGAGGACGTTTTGGAGGAGTGCGAATTGGTGGGGAGGCCTACCCTTAAAGCTTCGAGAGGATGTTTTGGTTAAACAGGGAGTGGTTTTGTCTTTGTACCTACTATTCTTTGCTTATCTCTTTCTTGCTTGTATCTACCTTCAACATGTTAAACTGATTGATGCTTTGCTCCTTGGTTTTGACAGGTTAGAGGGACACACGTGTGGCTTGGAGAAAATCGATTTGCCAAGAGGGCTTCAAAATTCTTCATTTGATCTTTGGCAAAAGTAATCCTCATCTCAACTAGCATTCATCTCTTCATCCACGTGTGCTCCAAAGGTATGGTCTTCTTCTTCCTTGGCTTATCCAAGAATTCTAGATCATAAAACCCTAATTGATTAAAACCCTCATTTTTCATTTTTTCTTAGATCTACTTGGATCTAGCTTGGCTTTGGGTAAGATACTGAAAACCCACCTCTATAGCATCCACGGCAATTCGGATCTATAGTTTGGTGTGGATTGGCCTTCATTTGACACACTTTCCAAGGCACTTCAACCTCCTTGAGGGAGGTCGCACTCCTTGAGGGAAGCTATTGGGGTTATTTCCAAGAGATGGGTAGGTGAGATCCCACTTGATTCATGATCCTCATACTTGATAACCTACCCCTAGTGCTTCACTTCATTGATTTTTGCCTTATGGGCCCCATTCCTCATTTTGAGGGTTGTGCCCCACTTAGGTCAATTTGGTGATGCATGTTCAATCTCAGATCCATGGAGATCTAGCCATTGGATGCCCTTGATTTTCAAGATCCACATTGATAATTGCCTAAACTATCCAGATCTAAACTTTGGTGGCTTTTGGACTTGATTTGACACACTTTTCGATGCATTTAACCCTCCTTGGGCAAAGTCGCACTTCCTAAGGGTTTGAGTTGGCCCACTTCAGGGACTTGGGTGGTTGAGATCCCCCTTGATTTGAAAAGAGCATACCTTGAAAACTACATCTAGTGTCTCACTTTGTGAATTTCTGCCTTAGGGTTATCATTCCTCATTTTGGGGATTGTTGTCCACTTGGGTCACTTAGTGAAACATTAGATCTAGTAAGATCTAACCATCACATTCACTTAATCTTGAATAGCCTCCTTGATTTGCATCTTAAGTGTCTCGATCTTCATTTTGACATCTCATTGACTCCATTTTCCCATCCATTTCAAGGCACTAGTCCACGTAAGGCAAATCGCACTTCTTGGGATTAGTGTCAAGTGCTAGATCTCATATGTGGGTATCTCTAATTTCATCTTAGATCCATAGATCTACCCTTTGCATACCCCTTGGTACCATTTGCACCCTTAACTTCACCTTGTGGGTCCCATTTCAACCGTTTCCATATCCCAAGGTAGTGGGCCCCACTTGTGTATTTCATGGTACTAGATCTTGTCATTTGATCTCATTATGTGGCCTAAATTATTCAATGGTTGAAACATAAGTCATACTTTAAGCCTCTTTCAACCATACTTAAAACTTCTAGGTCCACCTAACCTTGCATTGGTTTTCGTAACTTGTCTTTCACATATCCCTAGGAACCTTTGTTTTGGTCCAATCACCTTAGATTGGCTATAGGGTCTCCCTGTTGGTCTTGATTCATCTTGAGCTAAAGCGAAGAGTGCCTTGGTTGTCGTGACTCCCAGCTTGCATTGGGAACCGTGGCAACTTTTAGGTCACCTCTTTAGTTGTCCATCTCCTCTACCATCCCGGATGGGATACCACTAGGGACAACTATAAGTTGTGTGATAACAGGACCCAAGATGGTTAGGGCTTGGTTGAAGAGGCTTAAGGCAAGGACAAATGTTCAACCAAGTGTGAGATAAGGTCACTTATGGATTAGGAATAGTAGATCTAGATAGATCTAATGCCAAGAAAAGTACCCAAGTGGGGCCCACCCTTAAAAAGTGGAAAATGGTCCAAATGGGGCCCACAAGGTCAAAAATCAAAGTGAAATGGCACTAGAGGGTATGCTATAGCATGGATTTGTGGATTTGAGAAAGAAAGAGCAATACCCATGTGTGGGATATAGCAACAGGCCACTTACCCAAGGAGTTCGACTTGCCTCAAGAGAGGACTAGCGCCTTAGATCGGGGGGCAAATGAAGTCGGATGTCCACCAAACTTTAGATCGGGATAGTTAAGATGATTATTAAGGTGGGTTTTAATTATTAAGCCCAAGTGATTGCTAGATCTCCATAGATCTAAAAAATAAAAAAATGCAAGGGTTTTGATTTTAGGGTTTAAATGACCAATGAAGAAAAGATGGATGGATAGATACATACCTTGTAGAACATACCTCAAAAGCTTGTGGCCACTTTGCAAATTGATAATCTTCACCCTATGCGTATATTCAAGAGTGAGATCCAAAGCCCCAAGTGAAATCCTCCTCCTTCCAAGTTGACCAATTCGCCCTCCTCTTGCAAGACCAGATCAAGATGAGAAACAAGCCTCGCAAAAGAATGACAACAATGATGAAAAGATAAAAGAGAAAGCGTCAACTATGTCACTAAGATACAATAATGATACTCCCTGAGACAAAAGGCATGTTACCAACTGAGTTGCACTACAGTTGGACTTCAGTGAGCCGCCAGTATTGCACATTTGCTTGTGCCTTTTTCAGTGTTCAGAAGTTCCAAGTTTGGCCTTTTCAGGGCCCATTTGTCAGTTTTTTGTAGTACATGACTGTGCCCCACGGGGTTTGTAATAAGCGTACTAGCATGGTGGTCTTTGAGTGACTCGGTTTCCTAGGACTTGACAACCAAAGAAGGTATTCCAAGGAGTTTTTCTCCTTGTCGATTATGCCTTGCCTTTAGCCGAGTATAATCGATGAGGTTTTCTCCTGCTCCTCCAAAGCTGGAATGCCCAAAGTGGGGGTTAGGCCTTAGGGGATTATTAGAGCCCATTTTGAAACATGTATAAACATGCTAGGCGCTAGAATTTTATCGTTTTGTCATGTACTAGGTTCCCCTGAAGTTTCAGCCAATTCCGACAAAAAATATTTTTCTGTTTTTTTAAGCCATTTTTTTAATGGTTTAATTAAAAAATTTCAAAAGGTGATAAAAGTCTTATCCGGAGTCGGAATTTGACGCAGGGATGCTCATTTTCAAGCTCAGAGCATCCTCTTTACCCCGGTACCCAGTTTTCCTACATTTCGGGTGACCGAAAACCCTCGTGGAGCAGTTTTGTCTATCAGAGCTACAAAGTGGCACTTTAATGCCAGAAAAACATCAAAATGCACTTTGGCAAATAATTAAAATATTCAAAAAGTGGAATTTTGGCACATGCCAAATGACATGGATTAAGTCAACTAAGATGGACGACTATGCTAAGGGAGAAAGCATATGTTAAAAATTGAATAAAGAGTCAAAATTGGATTATTTCAAACTCATACTACGCTCTTCTCTCATTCACGTGGGCCAGCTTCCTCCAACACAACTGCTACCTCGTGACATGGCATTAGTTAGCTTCAGTGGGCGATTATGCTAAAGTTTAGAACTTATGTTTTGAAGTCAAACTTTGAAAGGTGGGCGAGTGTCTCTTATTTCATGCTACGTAGAAGGAAGCTCACGTGGGCCAGCCCCCTCCACGGATTTGATTGAAGATAAAACATTATGGTGGGCGACCTTGCCAAAAAATCAAAGCATGTATTAAATTCATTTTTTAAAGGTCGAGCACTTATATTTGAAGACCGTACGGATTACCTTCACATGGCCTCTTCCTCACGAGTGCCGTACGATCTGTTTAGGCGAGTTTTAAGTGATGAAGATGACACATCATGTGACATGGCATAATTTCATTGGGATGGGCAACTACATCATTGTTAAATGGTAAAGTCAAAGGCTGCCCGAATTAAGGTTTAAACATATGGTTCATGTCCATGCTACGCCCAACCATCACGTGGGCCATTCCACGCAGCCATACGGATTGTTTGGGATAGATTTGAGTTGGTGCGTCTACCTATGAGGTGGCACGACCCATTGGTTTCAGTTTCTAATTGATGCATCCAACTCATCGTTCCATAAAAATATGGAAACATCAATTCGCCCTCATCTCTCTGTTGATTAAGTTGTCATTGATGCCAACAGTGTATAGTCATTGATGCCAACATGTCTTGGTGCCCCTTGAGGATCCCCTGAGGGTTAAGTAATTGTCAGTGTCTAAGGAGACCTTTTGATCTTGTCCAAGCCCAAGTTTGAAGCCCTTGGATCCCTTGGGACAATGACAAAAGCCCTGAACACCCTGTAGAGTGTTTAAGTACCCCAAAGAGGTTTTGTGTTTCCCCAATTGTTTCTTTGTTTCCCCAGTACCACAACTTATGCCCCAGTACGCTACAAAAGTGTTGAACAAGTTGCAAGAGTCCAAATGACCCTTTCAGTGGTCATTTGTGTTTATTGAGGTCATGGTACCCCAGGAGAAGGTCTAGCAACTCCACAGGTGATGTCATGATGGATCTTGACCCTTGAGAGGTCTCCTGGTGTGGTTGAGGTGGTTGAAGAAGCCTATGAATCCCCCTGCTTGATGAAGAAGCCCTGAAGAAGTCCTTGGACCCACATTTGATGGCTTAATGGTCCTTGTCCCCTTAAAGGTGATGATGTGGCCATTAATGACTTGATGAAGACTTAGAACCCTTGACGAAGATCTTGATGCCCGTGTATCCCTTGTTGCGGTCATGGAATCCTTGGAGATGGTCATTATGCATGAGAAGGTCTGGCACCCACAAAAATGGCGGCATGATGACCCTTGGACACTATATGATCATTGATGGTGCATTTGGAAATGATTTGGGTCTTGGAATCCATACATATGGTGGTTTGTAATCCCATGATTGTTGGAGCCTTTGATATGATAGAATCCTTGGTCATGATGCCCTCATCACTTGGTGATGGAGTCCTATGTGATGGGCTTGAAGTCCATGGAAAGTATCTTTAAATATTATATGATATCCTTGAAAGAGTCCTTGAAACCCTTGCATGTGGTGCCTTGGGTCTTGAACCATGGTGATGTATGGTCCTATTTGTGGTTGTATGGATATTGGGATGTAGATGGAGGTAGATCCCACGGATGTGCCTTGATATGTTGAAGAAGACTTTGAAACTCTTGTAGTTAGTGGTATTGTCTTTGGCACCCTCATGTGTGGGGTCTTTGACGTCGTGGACATATTGAATAATTTAAGTGTATTATACCAAGAATTTGCAAATAAACCCATCGTAGGGAGATAGTCCTCATCAAGCCATTTCCATTGATATGTGGAACATCTTCTAACTCCTTACGGTTGAAGAGATATGAATTTTTGAAGTTGGTGTACCCCACCTTTTTGGGTGAGCCGACCTAACAAAAGAAAATTTAATTATTTGTAATTTTGAATTGCATGTCGGCCCTGTTTGAGGTAATAACTTTCCTCCATGACCTATATAAATAGAATATCAAACATTTCATTTGCTCATCAATTGGAATTTCGCAACTCTTGGAGAAAAGTGCGAAATTTTGTGGAGGAAATTTTTTTGGGTATCTTCACTAAAATTGGCATAACTTTCTCATACGGAATCGGAATTACAAAATTCTTGGCTCGTTGGAAAGCTTGTTACGAGGGCTATGTGATGACATGATCTAGAGTTTATTTTGGTTTGTCTATTGTTTCTTGACCTTATGATCTTCAAAAAGGTACATAAGCAGCTTGGTACAGGTTTGGCATAGGTTGCCTTATGTGCAGTTGGTCTAACTCAGATTGGCTGAGTTGTATGAGCAGTTGGTTTGACCCAGGTGGTCTGGTACACAGTTGGTTGAACTCAGATTGATTGATTCAAATGATGTGAACAACAGATTGATTTATGCAGACAGATTGATTGGTATAGCTGAGATTGATTGGTACAGCTAGATTGGACAGATTGAGTGTACAGGTTGATGAACAATGTGGCACAGTTGTGATGATCGGTGGACAGTTGATGAGCAATGAACAGTTGATGAGCAGTGGTCAGTTGATGAGTAGTGAAAGTGGTTTTGCAGTGTGGTACAGGTTGTGCAGTGTGGTTTAGGTTTTGCAGTGTGGTACAGGTTGTGCAGTGTGGTTTAGATTGTGCAGTGTGGTACAGGTGTTGGATAGCAGGTCCGCAGGATCAGTGCAGTTTGTGATTCAGTAGTTCAGGTTCTATCTTCATATCAGGGTGGCAGGACGAGGCAAGGAAATTGAGGGAGCTAAGGCTTCCTTCAGGTTGTAGCCTGTAAACCAGGGGGTTGTAGCCTCCTTCCAGTTGTAGCTGGAGAATTGAAGTCTTTGTAACAAAGGGGGTTGTTGCCTCCTTCCAGTAGTTGCTGGTAAATTATTATTATAAAGGCTTCCGTGGTTTTTCCCCCAGGACTTGGGTTTCCACGTAAAAATCTTGTGTACTGTGTTTTTCTATGCTTCCTATGTGATGATGATATGATGAGCTGTAACTGTTAATAATGCTGATGATATAATGATAATGTGATAATGCATTAATGAATGATGTATTGAATAAGCTGCTGATGATTGTTAAAGTTGAAAAAGTAATAAAAGCTACACACACTGTTCACCCCCCCCTCTCAGTGTGCTCCGTGTGTCCAACACTCTCATGCGTGAGATACTTGCACAAGAGGGCAGCTTCCATTTTGATTTGCTTTTGTCCAGGTTTGGTGGTGTTGCTCATTGGCTTTAGAGCTTGCTTGCTCTACATTCTAGGAGCTTTGTCTCCTTAGGGTTTTTGCGCCCTAGCTCACTCTCCTTGTGCTATATATTGAGGAGCTTGGCTCCATTGTAAGGATCGGAAGGTGGAACCTCTGCTCTATTATCGTTGTATTATTTCTGTGTTCTTGAGAATAAAGTTAAGGCTTTGGAGGCTATATTGTGGACTCGTGTCAAATGTGTGGATGTCTAATGCTTAAATCCCATGGAGGTAATCTGTGTCTCTTCATGAGCTTTGTTTATTGTTCGGATTCATGCTGACCTTTGAAGGAAATTTATTATTTCAGTAGGGTAAAGAGTAGAATCTATATTTTATTCTTTATTATCAATTGTGTGAAGTATATCTTAAACATTGTTCATATCTTGTTTGAATGTCCATGTTTCAGTTTATCTTTTATATGATTTATATCAGTATCTCTTAATCCGCTTGTGCAAGGTTTGTTGTGAGGTTTCTTGCAGGTAATCTGATCTCATTGAGAAGGCATACATGCTAGTTTGCCAATCTTTGAAGCATAAAAGGAAGCGTAGTCCCTCGCATGTTCACTTGCATATGATCTCCATCCGCCCAGTCTTTCTCACTCAAAACCGGTTATATCACCTTCGTTCAAACCCTCATTTATTCTATCTTGGTTACTGTTTCCATACTATTCTAGATCTAAAATTCTGATATCCTATGAAGTGGATCTAGTATCCTTCACTAATGCTTTCATTTTATCAAAATCCAAATCTTAAAGGTTCATTAGTGAAGAAGTGCTCGTAAAAGATTTATCTAGCATTGTTAGGCTTGTAATTTGGCTTGCAAACTCGAAAGAGAGAAGCCAAAGATCATAGCAAGGCAAGCTCCCTAGCTTGTCTTCCTAGTTACCTTTTGTCTCGTTTCATTGCACCTTTTAGCTTCATTTTTCAGACTTAGTTTGCATTTCGAAAAAGAGTAATTTCTTAGTTGTTTTTAGGCATTTTACAAACTTTTTAGCTCGCTGGTTTTTTGGTTCTGCACATAAAAAGTCATTTGAAAGTTAGTTTAAAAACCCAAAAAGTTGCCCAAAAACATGTTTTTTAAATACTAGTTGCATTGGTTTTGATTTTGACAGTTTGTAGCATTGTCAGAACACTCTTAAAGTGTTCTGATTATCATTTTCTAACCAACATACTTCGCTGATCTGTTTTGATTTCATAACAGGTTGGAGTAAGAAAATTAAATAAAACTTGCATTTGGAGCTTCCTGAACCACCCAGAGAGAACCAGTTTCAAGCACCATTGTTATTTCTCTCAAACATTGTAAACTGACTTGTTCCCTAATGATAAAGGGCAAGCAGTATTTCTCTTAAGTTTCCAAGTTGTAATCAAAAAATAAAAAGAGCACAGCAGGCAATTCCAGCGCCTGAACCCAATCCCCCCAGGGGGGATTCGCACCTTTTTTATTTTTTTCGTTTTAGATTAGTTTTCATTCAAGCAGTAGTAATTAAATAATACACTCAAGCACACAACGTCCTCCAAGGACCCGTTTTTCATTTTATATGCTTTTGTGTTTATTTCAAATTATTATTCTGTGATTAAAATTTAATCCTAAAATTAACCCCCCTTGCTTTATGCTTGGGGTTTAGTGTAGATTAATCATCCACTCATACCTATTTAATAAAACGAACAACGCCCCAAACTCGGAGTATGCTCTTGACCACTGCAGCTTAGTCGGAACAGTTGGCTCAATCAGAAACGGGTGTAAGGTATTTAGTGTTAATAGGACAATCCATTAAAATCCAATTCTAAGGACTCGGGAGGTTGCATGGACTGAATCCACAGAGTCAGCAGGTTCTTAAGCGGGTTCATCCTCACCAGGTTGGACACTTGGTAAGGTTGCTAGAGCACTCAGTTCGAAGTTTAGGTTTTCTTTTGGGCCAAACCAAGAATCAACCCACCCCTTAACTACTCATTTAATAACTATAAAATTTACCAACCGAGCCACTGCAATACTTTCACTGAGACTACACAAGCAACCCCACACAACAGTACTTACAAGCATTTTTACATTCTCGGCACTGGTCTTTAATTTTCTGTGTTTAAGTCAATCATAAATATCGTGAATGCTTATTTATCTTATGTTGGGTTAGCTATTTGATTTAATTCACAAGCAGTGCTTTGTTGTTATATTTTATCATCTCGTCATCTTTAACTCCTAGAATAGACTTTTATCTTTTGTTGTAGATTAAAAGCCTTAGAATATTTTTCATAGGGACCACCCCCCTTGGCTTCGCTAGGAGTAAGCCTAGACGGAGGAGTCGAGTAATCAGGTGACAGCACTTGACTCTCACTTGCCCCCAAGGACACACCGAGCGGCTTGAAGGTTTCCTGCCGCGTCCCCCCCAGGTGTGTATTAGGCGGCAACAAGGCCAATCCAAGGCAAGATATGGGGTTTCCCCACAATAACCTCCCTCAAAATCGTCCTCCTTTTCACCAAATCGGCCTCTCTGTAAGAAAACGTTTGAAGCCCCAAGATCCACAAATGATACACGGAGAAAAGATTGTATATTCAATTTGCAAAAGAATCCATCAAGACAATAGAAGAAGATCCACAAAATAGTATTTTTATTCCAAGTTTTAAGAGCTCCAAGATACCTTTACAATAGGGGGGTCTCTTCCTTAAATAGGATGAGGGAGACCAAAACCCTAAACCACTTTTGAAATGAGTAGTTGAGATCAAAAGATACAACTATATAATCAATGGCTGAGATGAGCCGATACATAATATGACATGGATCACTCACTAAAAGGATGACGTCGTGACTAAAACGCCCTAGGGGGGATGGTGCACAACATAAGAGTGGCTAAAATACAAGTGTGCCACATAAGATGACTAGGACAAGTGACTAGGAGCACATGGTGGGGCTAGGAGGTATTATTCTCCTTCACTAGCATCACCCCATGGCACAATAATATAACATGAGATTCAATGACATGTCCAAGTACACAAATGATCAAATCTTGTCCCCCTCAACTGAGAGAATAATACATCAAATGACATCCTGATGACTGTGTAGACCCCACTGACTGCTGCAAACTGATCTGGAAGGACTGGGATACACCATAGATGACCTCAGAGCAGACCTCATGCCAAAACCTTGCATCAATTGCCCAAATCGAATTCCTTTATGACCTTTTTATTCCATTTTTTATCCTCCTGAAAAACCATGAAACTGCCCGTAACTGACTGTCGAGTGCCTGCGCTGGGAAACTGACTGTGCCATCATGTCCGAAAGAGAGGTAATATGGTAAAAACAAGTGGTTGAACCACCCCCTTCCTCTGTAGCGCCCTAGGCAACAACTAGCCTCCAATGCTCTGGCTAGACAGGCCACAGCAGCATGGCCAAACTGGTCAACAGGTGAACAACTGCTCAAAACATGCTTGGGAGTGCCTGAAACTGAAAGATAAGTATCTCAATGGATCCAGAAGACCCAAATACACTAGATATGAGTACTCATACACCTCATGATAATCTGTAGGATCATTTGTAGGGTCCACCATACCCAGACAAGTAAAAAATATAATGATCTGGAAATAATAATAATCATGAAAAACTGCATCAATCATCATCTGAAGCCTAAGCTCATCATATGGAATCATCAAAAGGTATATAGAGGACCATAGATCAACATCATACAGAAAGATGTCCATCTCATCACGGATCCCAAGGTTGACCTTGGTCAAACTAGGTTTGACCGGTCAAACTGATCAAAATATGACCCTGGCTATAGAAGCCATGATGCTGCAAGTGCAAATAGTTAAGACATGCTCTCTAGGTCATTTTCATAGCGAGACTCTAAAGTATTAAGCATCATTTCCCTGGCAGTTAAAAAATAATAATAGGTTAGTTAAATAACTTACTTCCACGGAGAATCTCAAGAATATACTTGTTTGTAAACATGATCAAATTGCTAGGAAAGGGTGAAGGCTAAAGACACAGGGCTAAGCTGAAAGCGATGACTTGACTGACTTGACATTGTGATACTTTGGATGAGGGACATGGTCTTACACACTTAAGCGTGTGTTGGACAAGGAGTACACAAGGAATGGCGGTGTCTCACAAATGGATAAGTTGTTCAGAGAAGTGCTTATTCAACCTTAGCAAAAATTGTCTACTACTAGAACCGCCATGAACTAGGTGTCAGGCTAACAGTAACTTGCGGTTCTAGGGGACACTTAGAATTAGTTGTCCCTTGCTCCATCTCATACCATAACCTGCAGGCTCAATGAGGAAAGTTTCACATAAGATCAACAGTCTTTAGATTTGGCATACATTTAACCATTGCTTTTTAGGACCTTTCATTTCACAAATTTCATGGCCAGCAATCTTTAGATTTTGCATACATTTATCCATTGCTTTTTAGGCCTAATATGACCCCTCTGGGATTTTGCATGTGCTTATAAGCACAACTAATCGCAGGCTTTCATCCGGGGTGCATTTACATTACATAGCATTGAATTTCATTTCCATTTCACAGCCCTTTTCACTAGCCTTTACAAGATATAACAATAATTTCCATATGTAATACAATTTTGCTTCAGGTTTTAGCCAACAAAACTCAAGTAACTAGGGGGACTTCCGCAAATCTAAACCACACATCGGGGCAACCGACTAGAGTGATAAAGGCATAAAATCCAAATCACCAAGCGCAAGTTTTGTTGCCAACTCAGAGCCGAGACACAAAATAAACATGGATGCAAGTCCAACACAGAGGCAGAAACGGGGGGATCCTCCATATCACAAGTCAAGGTGTAAGTTAGGGTGAAGATCAATAAATGGGGAAAGGACAAATGGATGGATGGAGACAAGTGAAAATGGTGCCTAAGTTAGCAGGTCAGAAAGACACTAAATGATCATGTTCACATTCATATGAAGGTAAAGACCAACAAGTATAAAACAAGAGTTTCCAAATGTCAGTAATACAATCAACACATATATTCCATAACAACCAATTTTATTTTAACATTAATATACTGCCAAATCATAATTGCCATATACCAAGTCAGTGTTATCAAAATGACCTAAACAACAAGGTAATAACATCAATGCACATCATATTTATATAGGGTCATATATCAACATCTGTAATCTGAACCAACTATAACCACTGAGAACGTTGTATCTGAAACACTGAAAACTGCACTGCATCTGTATGGAACAAAAGGTCATATCAGTCATCAAATCTGAGGTCTCAAGGCTTAGCCTTGGCATAAGGTCTACTAAATGTCTGATACAAAGATGCTCTGATGTGTGATTGATCATAAATAATGTTGTTCATCATAGCTGATCTCATTGAATAAGTGTAAAGGCAAAGCTCAGAAAAGTGCAGATATCTGCTCTGCTGACATGGTAGCCCAACTACTATGTATGTGATAACAGTACAATCATATGGAACAGGTCCGTACAGTCGTACAAACTATTGAGATATCGTAACTTCTAAGAATATTATAATTGTACTTTATTATTCCGGAGATGTTTCATTCCTCCGTGGAGACCCTATTGTATATCCGGAGATGTTTTATTCCTCCGTGGAGAATGTGGTAACTTGGGTTATTAGACTTCCCCAGTGGGGTCGGCCCTGTATGAGTCATGTGGGTTAAAGGGTTATTAGACCAAGATAGTGGGGTCGGCCCAGTCAACATTATGTTAAGTGGTCAAGTTGGGGCCGACCTAGTTAGTGTAAAAGTCAAGTCGGAGTTGTGTATAAATAGAGGAGGTGTGTTCCTCATTTAACACACATTCACTCACTTGTGATTAGCGCATAGGTGAGAGAGAGATCTGCTATGGAGGAGAAGGAGCTCATGTTTGGGGATTACATCTTTGTATTTGTTGGTCATCTATATTGAGGAAGCTTTGCTGGGTTTTCTACCCCATGAGGGTTTCCCAGGATAGATCTATGTCTATTGTGTTTACGTTGTGCTTGTTGTTCTTTCAATGATCCTATATATGCTATTGTTGTAAAATGGAATGTAACATTGATATTTTTTATCTTAGCATATTGAATGTTAACATGGTATCAGAGCTATCCTAAAGGAAGGCAATGTATGGCACTTACGACACTTGTCTCACTTGCGACAATTTGAAAGTTAGGGTTTTATATACCAAAAACCAGTCATCGTGGAACTTTCGCTATAAATCCATTTTCGCGAAGGTTCGGGATCTGAAACTTCTACAAGTCGTGGATAACATCCCCCTGTACCTTGTGTCCGAAGGACAGCCTCAGATTCGTTGCACTTTGTGAGATATGATCAGTACAAGTTAGGGTTTTTGCCTCTTCCAGAATGCAGTCCTATACAGGTGACCTAGGCAAAAAGGTCATATCTCGGGCTAGGAAGCTCCAAATGAAATTTCGTAAAAAGTGACAAGTAGGGCACGGACTGCAGTTTTACAAGTCCGCTTTTCAGAGGCCGAAGTTGAAACAGTGACACGTGGCACTCCGTACAAGTTCGCTATGTTGTTTGATCCCATAAACAGGTCATGTTGCGACACTTGGTATAACTCTCTCTCAGAGAATCCATTAAAGCTCAGACCTATGGGGTTGGAAAGATGACAGGTCAGGCTACCATAGGCCGAAGTTTCGGACCCTGCAGATCCGCAATTTCATAGTTGCACCAGAAACAATACGGCCCATCTGAAATGGCTAAACGGAGGAAATCTAAGATGAGGAGGAAGAAGCTCTCACTTAGGGTTTTCAGTTCTTAGGTCTGGAAGGACCTGATATAATGTTGAAGACACATGATGCAACATTGGAAGCTTTGATAATGGATTTGGAATCCATTCATCATAGATATTGATCCTCCGTCATAATGTTATGGGAGGAAGGAGATTGAAGATTAGGGTTTCCAAGTAAGAAGAAACCCTAGCAAAGTTGGGAGACTCATAGGGCAGTGATGAAGAAGGTTTAAATGGCACTAATATTCTATCATCCTAGCACCATCAACATATATAAGATGTTTACAAGTAATCTACCTTGGATGGTTAGGGTTTTACCCCTATAGAGAAGACTACTCGTCAGGTATAACTACTCGTCAGGTATGATAAGTTCCCCTCCAATGTCAATGTTGAGGCAATAATCCTGAGGTGTTGAAGTTTGCTCATTGTCATACATTATTTTCTCGTGAGACCCTACCAGCTCAGGAAAAGAGGAATCAATTGGATAAAGACAATCATTAGTTATTTCATTATCAGTAGGATTTTGATCATCTTCATCAAGTTGGTTTTCATCAAGATATTCATTGTCTGACTGTTCTTCCATGGAATCATTAATATTCTCTCCCCACTCACTTATTAACAAGTCCACGAACATGTCATACCCAGTGATGGATCCTGGTACTAAATGATCAAATCATATTTGGGCATCCCCGGAACCAAGGGCTCGCATATGTACATCCTCTCCGTCGGCACCCAGAGATTCCATATAGTCCCAGAGGACATCTAAATGTCTTTCAATGGATGTTCCATTATTTCCATCAAAACGAGGCAACCTCCTGCTGTATCCATTTGGCATGAGATGAGGTGCCTCATATATTTCTGAGAAATCAAAAGGGGATGGCTTGGGTTTCCTAAAGGCTCTAGTTGCTTGAGTTGGATGAGGATCATTCAACAAAGTCCTTGTTTGGGTTTGATATTTTCCAATTGGTTCGTTTAGGATGTTAGGGGAAATATTATTAGATGGACGAGGCAAATGATGGATGTCATAACGATCTTGATAAGCAGGTTCATACCCATAATAATTTTGATAATTATTCTCATCCCTAAATCTTGAATTTCTTTCATGACACTCTTGTAAATCTTTTACGGCCTGCTTAAAATCATGAAGAAGATCTGGGTACATTATGAATTATGCATTTAAGATTCCCCAGCGGAGTCAGATGTAAAGTGTCAGAATGATCAAGGCTACGTAAGTTGTACGGATGGGTTCGGCCTCCAGTGGAACCGCGGGGTGGATTCGCCAGGTGAACTAGATACCTTGTTCACCGAAGGTGGGATGTCGTGGTGGGGGAAGTGGTGAGAGACAAAAATGTATTGGCTGCAATAATTAGGTGAATAGAAACAAAAATCAGCCAACAGAGTTTTAAGTTTAGACGCAATGATAAAAGGAAAAACAAGCAAAAAGACTAAAAACTCAAACAAGACACGGGCAGGCCTCTACCTCCCCGGCAACAGCGCCAAAAATCTTGTCACACAAACTCTAGCTGTTTGGTAGTAGGTGTCCCAACAGGTATGGTAGAGGTGAACAGCTAGGAAGGTGTAACCGGCAATAGCCAGGTCCTCCGTTCAGGGAATGGAAGTCACACCGGACAAGGCTACTGCCACTTTAGACAAGGCACGTAGCCAAGTCAGGGGGGAGACCCTGCTCAACCGATGAAGGTTGAGAGACGAAACACACACAAATCCCAGGAAATAGAAGGAATCAAAGACAGGAATTGAGTGTAAGCAGGTCCTAAGTCTAGTTTCAGCCACTGGTTGGACACACAGATGTAACAATTACTCAAATGAAACATGACCAACAATTGAAAATATGATTCGAATAGATTAGATTAAAGATGAGATAGTTGAAAATAGTCTAAGGAAGTGAATTGAGTTGGAAGTGAGGTAGTGAAATAAACTGCCCAGGAAAGGGGTTAGATAGTGGACAAATGCACCTAGGGCAGAGAATAATTAGCATAAATAATCACTTCCAACAATCGGTACTTGATTCCAAAGGGCAAAAAGACGTTCTGAATCCAAATCAAAAGTACCCAGAACCCCAAACTTGACCCAAGCAAGCAGAAGAGAAAATCGCCCCAGGTGGGCATTTTTGCCAGGTAGACCAGTGCCTAAACTATGGGTTAATGGAGTCAGAACTGTCTCAAACTTGAGATATAGGCTACTAGGCTCAAATAAGAAGCAGGTTTGCAATAAAAACAAAGTTCTAACAGTGGGAAATTAAGTTATCAATTTTTAGGGTTTTTTATTTATGGTTGCAGCTTAACATCAACAATGAATGAGAGATTATGAGAAACGAGAAGAGATTCAGTACCCGGATAATGAAGATGAAGGTATCCCCGTGCTGAAGACAAACCCCGAAGATCAAGTGCTGAGCTAGAATGCGTTTTCCCCCTTGCGTTTTGCAGCAGCCAGTGAGCCAATGCATTTTTGTACCTGCCACAATGAGATAAAATCAGTATCTACAGAAAATAACAAAAAAAATAGGCCAGTAAATGAATGACAAATGATGAGTAAAGCAAATAGCAACAATGCAAATTCACTTCCTTGTTGAAATCCCGAAGAGAAACGCTAGCAAGGAGTTGTTGGCTCAAGTGCTGTGTTTTCCTCCAGTGGCCAGCTTCACTTGCAAATCGAAATGCTCAAGGAGAGATGGGGACACCACAAATAACTTAGCAATGCATCAGAAATATGATCTCAATCAACAAAAGAAGGATTTCACTCCATATCGCAAGTAACTCCGTAGAAATGTCTCAAAAATCTCTATATCAAGTCTCAACAATGCCAAGAGGAAGTGTACAATGGGTGAGTGCCTTCTCTTATAGAGAAAGGCAGCTCTCAAAACCTATTCCCTCCAAAATGGAGGGCTAGGATCAATCCTCCATCCATCAAAACGAATGGAGGAGATCATCTCTAGTGGGGGTACGAATTGCCCAAGTGGAGCGCACAAGTGGAGTGGGGGTGCCTCGTAGGGCCCATACAAAACATCAACATCAAGCTAGGGGGTGTCTATATGATGTTTTAGCCCCCTAGCTAATACATCATGGCCCCACATACAATGAACCATGCAAATCGAATTTCCCTAAGTGGAGAAAAACGCCCCCCATGGGCCAATTCGACCTCTAGAGTGAGCTGTCCAATAGAGGGCCCCACCATGCCCAAATACAATGCCAAACATTACCAATTTACCTTAGGAATCACCTTTTCATTTGCCATCCATTGATTTTTCCCATTTCCAACAGTTGCCTTAGTCAAATTTTGATTTTCCATGTAATTTTTGCCGGTTTTTATTGCTGAAGATGAAATTTGGGCTTTTGACCCACCTAGAGTGCCCGGATTGCCGAACCGTCTGCTACAATGTGATCGTGGACCCCAAAAATAGTAGGAATGACCACTCAAACGACCCCGATCCATCACTTAGGCGTTATTTGCCCAAAATCCATGATTTTTAATTAAAACAGGTCATTAATGACCAGTAATAATTAAAAATCTCACAAACACCTCGATCTTTTTGCATTCTGTAACTTGGAAGCTCATATGGGTCCCCTGTAGATAATAATTGACCAAAATCGAAATTCCGGTCGCAACATTTTTTCGGGCCCATTTTTGGCCTGGTCAACATAGTTTGACCAAGTCAAATCTGGTCAACACTGGTGCTAGCTGAATACCTGTATGCAATCATGAAGCGAAAGGCTTCCTTATACAAGTTAGTACATTACTAAACATCATGATAATAATATGGTGATAAAAAATGCATTAAATCCCGGAAAACACAAGGCCCTAGGTGAGGTGGGCCCACCACATCCAAAAGACTCAACCGCTATGCACAACCTATAGACTTGACCACCTAGCTGACATTGGGTGATGTGGAATATATGGAGAGGATAAGGGATGACAAGGATGAGGATCATGTGACCTTTCGGATAGCTCGGGAAAGTGGGTCCACTAAGATAAGTATACCATGACAAAACACGGGGAAGGGCGGTGCCTCACAAATGGGTATAGTGCAGGGAAACCGCCACTGGCCATCTAACAAGTATCTCACAACTCACATCCGTGCTCGAAGACTCTGTGAGGTTCTTTTCTAGAGCCGCCAAACTGGGTGTCCGGCAAACCGTAACTTGAAACTCTAGTGGACAATCTTGCGCTTGTCCCTTGCTCCCTCTCACCTCCTTGCCCCACAGGACTAGGTGAGGAATAACCACTACAAATGCTGACATGTATGGCTGACCTGTATCCATGTGTGTTTACAAACACATTGCATGGATTTTACAATGAGTTTCATACTTAGCCCTTTTTTGGCTAGATTTACATTTACAAAAAGCCTTTTTGGCTTGCTTTACATTTCTTCATTTCTTCAATTTACATCAAGGCCCTTTTGGGCTACATACATATCTCAATAGATATAATCATTGTGCTCATACTGCAAAGTAATGGAGGTGAGCAATACATGCTTCAATGACCAATGGGGAACACCCGGTGAGGCTACACAATCCTAACTGCATTGCAACATCGGGGGAAAACCGACAGGAGCAAATCCCAGGTTTGAGAGTGCATCTCACACACTAAAGAGCCGAGGCACAATAGACAGGAAATCATGGCATACTCAGAGATCAGTGGGGAAAGGGATCCTCAAAGTCACAAATCGGAATCCAAGTCGGGAAAGAATGTCATGTATGAGTCGAATGGATGGAGAAGGTGAAGGTGGATCCAAAGTCAGCTGCCTAGGGGGACTAAATGATCAAGTCTATACCAGGGATAGGGGTGTAACCCGGTGTGCATATAACAAGAGCCTACTAGGAGGGGTGGACTGACATCACCGAAGGCCCAATCACATATCATAAAAACTAGATCACCAAATCAACCATCATATGTAGAGTTAGTGTACTATCATGTATAAACAAGTCTAAGCAACAATCATGAGCAATATATATAAAATGCAATACTTGCCGCACCATATACCTGCTGCTGAGGCTGTCTCTGAACTGGATCTCTGCTGAATCCGGGCACAAATATTAAACCAGCTGTGATAGTCTCAATCAAAACAAGACTAGGCAACTGTCTCAATGGGCTCATATCAAAGCCTGGCATGGAAGGGTGACCCTGTGGTAAATTCTAACATGTTTGTACCACTGTACAACCAAGTGTCCCCTCCGATACATCTGCTCAGGGCAATCTAAACAAAACTGTATGCCTCCTCTGAAGGCATCGGATCTCTGATCTGGAAAAAAAAGTACTGTGCGTTCCTCGGCTGCACAGTCTGCAGTATGGTAGCTCCAACTAACATAGATGTGATAACACATGTCCAGAGGGATGGATGCCTCTCCAAGGGTGAGGGAAGATGAGTACTGGATGACTGATAGTTCCAGCCTCACGAGCTGATGCCTCTCCAAGGGTGAGGGAAGATCAGTACTGGCTGACTGATAGTATCGGTACTTAGTTACTGATTGTTGTTGCAACTGTTCCAGCTGATGGTGCTGCTGATGAGGATGTTCCAACAGATGGTGTTCCAGCTGACGATGATGTTGTTCCAACTGATGGTGCTACTAATGAGGATGTTCCAGCAGATGGTGTTCCAATTGACGGGGTTGCTGACAGCAAAAGATGTTCCAACTGATGATGCTGCTGATGAGGATGTTCCAGCAGATGAAGTTCCAGTTGACGGAGATGTTGTTCCAGTAGACGATGTTCCAGCAAGATGATGATGTTGTTGATCGAGAGATCCAAATGATGCTGTTGATCGAGAGATCCAGATGTTGATGTTCTTGATCGAGAGGATCCAGATGTTGATGTTGGTGATCGAGAGGATCCAGATGTTCATGATGTTGATCAAGAGATCCAGATGATGATGTTACTGTAGCTGTTCAAGTGCTGCAGACGATGAAGACTCAGTACTGAAGATGTTGATGTTCCAGTATTGAAGATCTTGAAGATGTTCCAGTAACTGTTTATGTTACTGATGATGTATGAAGAAAGCTTCCAATGATTTATAGATGTATCGTGTATCATGTAGTTGATGACTCCTTGCTCCTACAGATATTGTTATAATATCCTTCTCGTTAAGGGGGAGTGTTGAAATATTGTAACTTCTAAGAATATTATATTTGTACTTTATTATTCCGGAGATGTTTCATTCCTCCGTGGAGACCCTATTGTATATCCGGAGATGTTTTATTCCTTCGTGGAGAATGTGGTAACTTGGGTTATTAGACTTCCCTAGTGGGGTCCGCCCTATATGAGTCATGTGGGTTAAAGGGTTATTAAATCACCTTAATGGGGTCGGCCCAGTCAACATTATGTTAAGTGGTTTAGTTGGGGCCGACCTAGTTAGTGTAAAAGTCAAGTCGGAGTTGTGTATAAATAGAGGAGGTGTGTTCCTCATTTAACACACATTCACTCACTTGTGATTAGCGCATAGGTGAGAGAGAGATCTGCTATGGAGGAGAAGGAGCTCATGTTTGGGGATTACATCTTTGTATTTGCGGGTCATCTATATTGAGGAAGCGTTGTTGGGTTTTCTACCCCATGAGGGTTTCCCAGGATAAATCTGTGTCTATTGTGTTTATGTTGTGCTTGTTGTTCTTTCAGTGATCCTGTATATGCTATTGTTGTGAAATGGAATGTAATACTTATATTTTCTATCTTAGCATATTGAATGTTAACACAAACAGGTCGTACAGCAGGCAGCGTACAACAAACTATTTTCTCATTTTCTAGCAGACAAATTTTCCTCAATAAGTGTGCACATCTATTTCATTTTGGGTGCACCGTATAGCTATTAGTTTGACAATTGTGGAGGTGTTATCACATAACTTGTAGTTGTCTCTAAAGGTTATCCTATCCAAGACGGTAGAGGTGTAGACAACTAAAGATGTGACCCAAGAGATGCCATGGTTCCCAATGCAAGTTGGTGTCACGCTAACCGAGGCACTCTTCACTTTAGATCTAGCCTAAGCAAGACAAGGGGGAGACGGGTCTAGTTAACCTATGAAGGCTAGCGAACCCACTCAAGACCTCCTAGGGAAATGTGAGAGACAAAACGTGAAGAGACCAAGAGGGATATATCTGGATCTAGAATGGATAAGTGGAACCAAGGAGTTAGGGCTTGGTTGAAGAGGCTTATGAGATCACAAATTGTTCAACCAATAAAAGGTAAGGCCACTTATAGGTTAGGAAAAGTAGGTCTAGATAGATCTAATGCCAAGTAAAAGTACCCAAGTGGGGCCCACCCTTAAAATATGGAAAATGGTCAAAATGGGGCCCACAAGGTGAAAGTTAAGATGAATTGGCACTAGGGGGTATGCTATGATATGGATCTATGGTTTTGAGAAGAAAAGAGCAATAACCATGATGGGGATCTAGCAAATGGCCACCTACCCAACAAGTGCGACCTCCCTTGGAGAGGCCCAGTGCCTTAGATCGAGGGTAAATGGAGTCGGATGTCCACCAAACTTTAGATCAGGAATGTTGAGATGATTATTAAGGTGAGTTTTAATTATTTAGCCCAAATGTTTCCTAGATCTCCATAGATCTGAAAAATAAAATAAAAATAAAAGGGTTTTGACTTTTAGGGTTTTGAGATCTAAAAATAATGGATAAGCTAAGGAAGTAAAATACGTACCTTTCAAGCGTACCTGAATAATGAGATGGATGCCAATTATGACGAAGATTACTTCCCCACGGATCAAATGAAGAATTTGTAGTTTCTCTTGCTAGTGTGATTTTCCCAAGTCCAAAATGTGCACCACTCTCTTCCTACAAAACCAAGGAGACAAAGCTCAATTAGACAACAAAACGAGGGTAGATACAAGCTAGAGGTAAAAGATAAAGAATGATTGGTACAAAGACAAAATCACTCCCTGTTTGATCCACAATTTGACAAAAGGTTGCAGGGCAAGCCTCCCCACCAATGCGCACTCCTCCCAAATCGTCCTCTTCACCTATAAATCGATTAGTGGAAAAAGATACAAGATAACTACAAAATATCCTTCAGTGCAATGGAAAAAGCATTTACAATCATCACAATTAAACACCCAAATGAAGATCCAAGTATGTGCTCAAAAAGTATTTCTTCTATTCTGGTAGCCAAGAGCCAAAAATCTCTAGATGCCTTTACAATAGGGAGTCTTTTCCTTAAATAGGATGAGGGAGACCAAAACCCTAAACCACTTTTGAAATGAGTGGTTGAGATCAAAAGAGAAAATAATAAAATCAACGCCTTAGATGAGACGGTACAATATAACATGGATCACTCACATGAGGGGGGTGCGCACTACAAAGAAGAAGCCTAAGGGGGGTGCGCACCACATAAAACGACTAAGATACAAGTTTTTCCACATAAGATGACAAGGACAAGACACTAGGAGCACATGGTGGGGCTAGGAGGCATTACTTTCCTTCACTAGCATCACCTCATGGCACAATAATATAATATATGACTCAATGACATGTCCAAGTGTACAAATGATCAAATCCTGGCCCCCTCTACTGAAAGAAGAATGCATCAAAACACATCCTGATGATTGTGTGGACCCCACTAAATGCTGCAAATTGATCTAGAAGAGTGGGATACACCATAGATAACCTCAGAGCAGACCTCGTGCCAAAACCTTGCCTCAATTGCCCAAATCAAATTCCTAAATGACCTTTTTAGTCCACCTGAAAACCACCAAACTGCCCACTGTCCGGTGCCCAAGCACAAAATCTGACTGTACCATCATGTCCTGAAGGGGGGTAATACGGTGATAACAAGTGGCTAGACCACCCCCTTCCTTTGTAGCGCCCTAGGCAACGAATTGCCTCCAATGCACCAGCTGGACAGGCCACATCAGCATGGCCAAACTGGTCAACAGGTGAAAAACTGCTCAAATCATGTCTGGGAGTGCCTGAAACTGAAAGATAAGTGTCTCAATGGATCAAGAAGACCCAGATCCACTAGAGATGAGTACTCATACACCTAATGGTAACCTGTAAGATCATCTGTAGCATCCACCATACCCGGACAAGTAAAAATATGATGATCTGGAAATAATAATAATCAATAAAAACTGCATCAATCATCATCTGAAACATGTGCCCATCATATGGAATCATCAAAAGGTATATAAAGGACCATAGATCAATATCATACAATATAGTGGTCCATCCCATCACGGATCCCAAGGTTGACCTTGGTCAAACTAGGTTTGACCGGTCAAACTGATCAAAATATGACCCAAGCTAAAGAAGCCTGCTGCTGCAAGTGCAAATGGTTAAGACATGCTCTTTAAATCATTTTCATAGCAAGACTTTAAAACATTAAGCATTATTTCACTAGCAGTTAATAGATAATTGTAGGTTAATTAATAATTTACCTTCGAAGAGAACCTCTACAATATACTCATTTGTAGACATGATCAATTTGCTAGCAGAGGGTGAAGGCTAAGGATGCAAGGCTGGGCCAAAAGGGGATGACTTGACTGACTTGACACTGTGATACTTCGCATAGGGGAAATGGTAGTACACACTTAAGCATGTGTTAAACAAAGAATACACAAGGAATGGCGGTGTCTCACAAATGGGTAAGTTGTTGAGAGAAGTGCTTATTCAACCTTGGCAAAATGTCACTATATGCTTCATTCCCCCACAGGCAGAATTTTCAGCCACTCTTCTAGTTATCTTTCATTTTCTGATTTGTTTCCAGCCTTAAGATCTGCCATTTATTCAGCATTATACTCTTGTATCGGATCTGATTTCATCTTTCATAGACTATCTTCTCATTTCAAGATCCCGATTCTACTAGGCTGGAAGAAATCTCACCTTCAGTCATCCATCTTGTTTAATGCGTTGATTATCTTTTGGGTTTAGGGTGTCTGATTGTTGAGTCTCAACCTTCACCGGTTGAGTGGGTCTCCCCCTTGGCTAGGCCAAGTGCCTTGTCTAAAGTGACTGTAGCCTTGTCCGGTGTGACTCCTGTCCCTTGGACAGAGGACTTGGCTACCGTAGGTTACACCTTCCTAGCTGTTCACCTCTACCGTCCCTATTGGGATACCTACCACACACAGCTAGAGATAGTGTGATAACAAGAGGCTTGCCATAAAAGGCTCTTCTACTAGGGAGATTTTTGGAATACAACAAACAATATGGCACACATGGAGAGATCTAAAACCTTCTCAAAGGTTGAGTGAATAACAAACCATCCTTTTGGAATTATATAGAATGATCCCCAAAAGTTGTTGCTTTAAACTCCATAATGAGGATGTGATACCTTATTGGAGGGACTAGAAGTAGAGCAATGGGAAGTCCTTTGCCAACGATGACACTAAGGAGTTGTAGACTAGATTGATACTAGAGATCCCTATTGCTCTGTGATTAAATAGCAAGTGGGGGTCTTGTGATTTTGAAGAGTGGTGGAAAAAGAGATGTCAGACTCTTTGAAAGGCACAAAACTCATTTAAATATAAAGTTTTGGGTTGGTCGGTGCTTCATTAGGGTTTGGGGGGTTAAACAAGATGAAGTAAACATCACTAATATCAAATATTTTGTGTTCAATATCGAAAAGAAGAATCAGTGGGACGTGTCCTATGGAGGTGCCCAATTGCCAAGGCCTTTTGGGCATGGTTACCAGTAGAATCCAAAACACATGTTCACATCACCCCTTGCTTGCTGAGGTCCCCTCTTAAGAAATGCTTGGATTATTAGAGATTCTTACAAAGGGTTATGGCATACAATACACTTGTCTTATATTGTTTTCCCATGGAAAAGAAGGTGCACGACAACCTTAAATTATTGTCTTAATTTACTGCACTAGAGCTTGTCACTGTATCTGTTACGACAAAACATGCACAAAAAAGTATATGGAACAATGACCAAAACATCTTCCAAAGGAGGAAACAACATACAAGCTAAAATCAAGATATACACTCATTAATGGCTACATAGTGACAATTACATAGTCTCATGTCCCACTTTTTCTCACTACATTAATGTGGGAAAAATAGTTTAAGCAATTTACTAGCTATACTAATACTTCACTCACTAATTATTAATGACTTAGAGACTTATAAGATATTGATTAAGCATAACAAAAATATGTTGGCCCTGTTGGGCACCACAAACATCAGTGAAACATGATCAATAAAATATATATTCACTAGTAATGAAGATGGTGGTTTGGCATTGCACATGCCTTCATACTTAATAATATGATCAGAAAACGCATACCTGAAAAGAATCTCTTGCAGGGTAAGCCTGTTCCCAAAACCAACCACATATTGAACGGTCCACTTGCTGCCCCATCCATTGCTTTTCAAGCATTACCTCCCTGCAAAAATGCATTGTCTTTAGAATACTTTTTACACGTAATTTGCATATTTTGCAACATTCTCATACAGTTTGGGAAATAAAGAAATGCAAAAACACAAAGTTAAGGCATAACAATATAGTTAGACTTTACTCAAAACTTACTAGGCTGTATATAAGAGGAAGAAAAAAAGAAGCTACTTTTCCAATTAAGACAGTGTTAATTTAAAGAGAATCTCTCTCATAGACATTTCTATGTATTGAATTTCACACATGCTTGAATAATATCAAATATCTCTCTTCCCTCTCTTTGCTTGTGTTCTGCATATATGTTATGTGCAACATTAATATGGTATCAGCACCAAGGGTTGGCATCTGTGAGATCAAAGGCAGAATTAACTGTTGGCATTTAAAAGGTAAATCACAGAAGCACGGGGTATTTGAGGAAGCAAATTGAGGAAGACGACATCATGGGCACATAACACAAGAACATGGCCATGAAATTTTGCACCAAGGAAATGGAATCAAACACAAAGGATACTGACACAAAGGAGCACAAAAGCGAAGGCAACAGCACCAAGGACAGAAAGCCATGGCAAAATAACTGGAAGATAAGTATGTATTTTATTTATGTTTATGGTATTTAAATAAAAATAAAATAAAAAACCTAAGATAAAAGGCAAAATCAAGATTGAAATGTTGGAAGGTTGACAATCAACTCAACCAACAGCGACTTCAGCCATTGGGGAGAATCCAATGAACAGTGAACACACAGGTCAACTAGTGACAATGCCTAGCATGGAATTCAAGATAGTGCAAACTAACAAAAGCAAGATGGAATAAAATCAACAAGCATATTCCAGGAATTGTGCTCATGTGACAACAGGAAAACAAACAAGAGAAAAAAAACAGTGACACGCAAGTTCTATCAGCAGTAGTTTAAGATCTGACTGGGACACATGAGGAAGCATCGCATGGGATTGCAAATGGAGTGGACGACACATGAGGAAGCATCGCATGGGATTGCAAATGGAGTGGACTAGCGGAACACAAACTCGCGTGTAGCACCACAAACAACATCTAGGCTAACTGAGCAGATACTCGTGGTGTACAACAAACAGTGTTTTAACATATGAAATTTGGTGGGACTAAAGATGGTTTGCGGGTTAGAGACAAGCAGACCGGACGAATTTTGGTGGCCTTACAATTGCAACTCGATGGCAGAATTTCCCAGGCAGGCAGACTAGTTGGGCGCTATGAGAAATTGATATGATAGGTAAATTTCTGAAGAGAACTGGGCAATAGAAGATTTGGGCAGAGCATGCAACAACAACGAAATTGCTTAAACAACAGTATGTAACTCCAGAAAAAGAAATAAAAAATTTGTCAAAATGCTTTTGAATATCCTAGCACAGCATGTGAACCCCTCCAAAATCTGAGAGAATTTCCAATGATTGTAGCTGGATTACAACACTCTTAAAAGATCGTCTTTGTTAAGAAAACGCAAGTAGGGTGTATCTATTCAGCAAAAATCACCTAGAACTTGCACCTAGCCCCAACCATTGAAGCGGTCCGCTTGCACATGAAAAAGGGCTCTCGAGGAGCCAAATATGTCTCTTGGACATTTGAACCTTGGTGGGGAGAATATCGTTAACCCTGCTAAAGTATCAAACCAAGACCCATTGACAGAAAATAGCCATATTTTAATTTTTTTTTTGTGGCAGAACATGTCTGAGACTGTGTGTCTATGGAATGAAAACAAATATAGGTAGCATATATAGAATTTGTGAAGAGATTGCATACTTATTTTCCAAGTGGCAGACAAATCCAAAGGGAGAATTTTGGTGATATTTTCAAAGCAGCATAGAAATCCGAAGGGAGAAGTATGGTGATATTTTTCAAGTGGAGGTAAAGAAGATAAGATAATTTTATTAATGTTCACAAAGGACCAAGAAAACGTCAACAGGACTAGAGAGTACAATTAGTAGTCAATAGACTATGGGAGCGTCTAGACTCTAGAACACTCCTACATGCTAAAAATTAACAAAAAATAGGAGATAGAAATGACAATAAAAGACAATTATAGGTATAGGACCTAGGTAAAACAAAGAGGAAAACACAAAGGGGCATGAGGTTTGGCTCTAAGTTGTCCTAGAAGCGGGATGATTGTCGTAGGTGGGGGGAAGTCCATTATCTCATTGATCTGCCACAGGCAAGCTCAAGAAGTGGGAAGTCCAATTGGAGCTTACAACCTCTAGCAACCTAGATAGGCTGAAAGAAAGAAGTGATAAACCTTGATACAACAAAATCTAGTACCCTATATGATGTAAAGTTCCAAGCATCAAGGAGCTAGTCTTGTGTGAGTCAGTAAAGCTATCCACTATCCAAGCATCAAGGAGCTAGTCTTGTGCGAGTCAGTAAAGCTATCCACTATCACCTCAGCAGCTCTTCCTCTCACTTTAGGTTGGATCTCATCCAACTCAAGGGGGGTATCCCGAAGTAAGAATGCCAAGGCTATGGAGTGGGGACTGTAGGTAATATAGGAAGAGGAAACCTCAACAAAATGTATGGTGGTTGTAGTATATGAAAAGGAAACGGGAATGGCGAAAGGGATGTCAAAGAGTAGAAAATGGGGTGAGAGGAGAACAATGAAATGAGATGATGTAACCAGTGCCTATCAGCTTAAGGGCTAATGGAGTCATAAGTCATTGTATAAATGAAAGGACTATTGTGTCACAATCAATACTTGATGTAGACTTATGAGGTAAAAAGGAATAATCTGACACATTCCACCTACTTAGATAAAAGGACTGATTTGACACCTTCATCATTTACTTGTGCCTATTGTCACATCCATAGTAGCAGGGCTACCATGATGCAGATCAGGCCTGTCAGAGGCATGAGCCAATCCTTCGGTTGAGTTGAGCACATTTTTCATCCAGTGGTGGATCATTTGTTAGAGCCTACAGAGCAGTCCGGCAGTATCCCATCTCATGACTTGGTCTTGCATGACCCCATTCAGATGACTTGGTGTAGCTATGGTTCACTTAGCAGAGCAGGCAGCTGATATGTTCTCCCTTGTCCATGAGCAGTGAAAGGTGGTCTTCATGCTTATATTCAGAGGCAAGTATATGGCTGAGCAAATATACATGTGTACTTGGGTATTTATTATTTGTCTGTCTTGCTCATATTATTAGCTTTAACTTGACATGGCGAATGACATTGGTGATTATATGTGGTTAGATGTTATTATGAACTTGTTACTAAAAGTGAATTTATGATCCTGAATGTTAAGACCTTTTCATATGCTCACTAGTTGCTTATCTTATGCAGACTTATCCTTGCCTTTGCTATGTATGGCATCACCTTTTCACTTCCTTACATCCATTTGTCTCTTCCAGTTTTGATTTTGACCTTTGACTTGGACTTGGACTTGTGAGATCAAGGACCTTTCCCCCCACTTAGACCTCTATGTTGGATAGACTCCATGTTTATTTTGTATCTCGGCTCTGGAGTGTGTGTCCCAGTCCCTTCTCGTCTGCTTGTATGATACCTTGTGGATTGGATGTCTGGCCAATGTCACCGGATTGTTTCCTTTAGTTTTCTAGCCCAGTTATCCTCAAAAATGCATCGGAACACATAAATGCTATATCTAAAAAGGATGTAAGGCCAACTGCGATCGGTTGTGTTTTTAAACACTAGGCCTAGATGAAATCAAATAAAATCTTATGAGCACTCATCCTTTGTATGATGTAAGGCCATTTGCGCCTACAAGGCAACAGGGTGGTCACTGAATCGCACCTATGCACGGTGGCGGACAATTCCGGTAAGATTGAGTCATTATCTAAGGCACACAAGGCTATCCAGGGCACCTACTCTTGGAGGTTGGCTAGTGAAAGAAAGATCAAATGTTAAATGTGAAATGTTGCAAATTCTATGGTAATTAAATGTTATAAAGGATGCTTGTCGAGAGTCTACTGGAGACCTTCTAAGCACTCTACCCATGTGTGAGGCACCGCAATTTCCTAGTGTTATCTATCCTACATATGTCTGAGTGGCTTCCCTTTTTCCCTTCTTTCCGAGAGATCTCAGTGTTAAGGTTTACCAAGGCAAATCCCCTTGTCTTAGTCTTGTTTTGTTCAACTCACCCATCATAGCAACCTAGTTAAGTTTGTAAGTAAACACATGTAAAGGGCTTCGTGAAAGATCATGTATCCTACTCTAACACAAGTTATATTATTGTTGTTGATTAAATAATTTATCGCCATTGTCATGTTATTTATGTTTTAGTTGGCTAATAATATGAATAAGAAAGCATCACTTACCCCTTGTGCATATGGCTCAGTGTGTGATTTTGGCAAGCGAAAGCAAATTACGAGCAAAGTTATCTTCTGGCATTAATATCAGCAATTTACCCATTTAAAGTGACCATGGCTACTCTAAAGAAATCAATTTGGCTAATGTTTGGCTAAGGAATGACATGGGATGACTTATTTTGATATATTATGGCTCCATGGATCATATTGCGTGTTTTTACCTTGGTCAAAGGTTAATTTTCATGGGTTTATCATCATTGTACCTTGTACCAAGTCAAAATGATGTATTATGTCCCTGGGTGGCTAAGTTGTGGCCCTATGAGACCCCTCTTGATGTAATGTCATGTAATATCACTTTATATCTTATATTTGGGCGTTATAAGGTAACTCGCCCCCCTCATAATTAGTGAACCATGTATTATTTTAGAAAGTCAATCTCCACCGTTAATGATCTTTATATCTCAACCGTTGGATCAAATTAGTTAGAAATTGGACATCAATCTTTCCCTATTTAAGAGTGATGGACCTCCAATGTAAAGGACTTTTGGCTCATGATGGACCTCCAATGTAAAGGACTAGAGTTTCATTTGTGAATGTTTGAATTTGGTATTGTTGTGGGCTTTGTTACCTACTAAGTCTTACTTAGTTGGATTTCAAGTGAGCCGGCAAAGACTTGAACAATCTAATTGTTCATTTATCAAAGTTCAGAAGTCCATCAAGCCTTCTAGGGCCCTTTTTATTTTTGTACCACATGTTCATACCCCCTCGGGGAATTTTGTAATAATGTGCTAGCATGGTATCTTTTGTAAAAGACTCGGCTTCTAGGACTTAAACGTTAATTCGACTAGCCCAGAGTGTTTTTTTCATTGGAAATTATTTGTTGTTGAATAAACGACTAATAATTTTCGAGCTTTTCACTCAATCCTCCAAAGTTGGGGTGGTCAGCGTAATTTTTAAGCCTTAAGAAGTTATTAGAGTCTATGTGTCAATGTATAAACCATGCTAGGCATAGTTTTTGAGTCGTATGAACTATGAACATGTCTTAGGTCCCCCTAGGTTTTTTTTAAAGTTTCGAGAAAGTTTTTTTTCGGTAAAACAAGCCATTTGTTAATGGTTTGGGTAAAAAAAATTGAAAAAGTGATAAAATCATTGTCTAGGGGTTGTTTTGGCCATGGGGTGCTCATTTTCTAACCCGGGGCACCCAAACTACCCCTCAACCCACTTTCCTAAGTGTTGAGGCACCACTTTATTTTTCATCTTTTTGCAAAAAGTCAAAAATAAAAAATAAAAATGAGTGAAAAAATGAAAAAAAGTCAAAAAATGAGAAAATTAAAAAATTCCAAATTTGATGGGAATTTGGGTCAGATTTGGACCAGCTATATTTTTGGGCATGTAAGAGGACATTTAGCAACTTTTTGGGCAGCACAGTAGGTGGGATTGACTCCCCATAAAGGTGGGCGCATTTTCCCATGAGGAGGGCGGATTTCCCAAGAGAGGGGGCCCTCCCATGTGGGAATTCGAAGCTGATTTTTAGGAGTGAATGGGGCTGTGTTTTGGCAGCTAGGTTAGTGGAGTTAGCAGCCCCATTATTGCCTTGGGTTATGGCACCTTTTTCTCCACCACTCACTCCACTCTCTCCCTCACAAATGCGCCCTCCCCTCCTTGTTCATTCTATAAGTATGAAGCTCCTCTCTCATTCCAAGCTAGTTAGAGTTGGATGAGAGAGGACTTGTTATTGTAATTTGATATCATTTTGGCATTGAGAATAAAACGTTTTGGAGGCTAAACGGTGTAGTGCATTGGTGTGTGGATCAACATTGTGATGCTTCTTACATGGTAATTGTTTCCTACTTGCAAATTTCTTTATGCTTATTGTAGATCTTGCCTTGATAACTCAGTTGAATTAATAGGAATAGGAAATTGTTAGTAAGCTTACTTTCATTTTTCATTTTCATGTATGATTGGAAACAAAAAATTTGCATATTAAATCAGTTTATTTGCATGTTATTTTAATTTCTGATTTATATATGTTTTACAAAATCTCATGGGTATGCAAGTGTTTGTGATTTAGTTTTCAGGTGGCCTAGCTTGGAGGAAAGTTTTAAAAGTTTATACCAAGCATCTAAGTGCTTCATTGGCTGTCTTTTTAAAGGTTGTCCAAGACCCTAAGAGTGTGGTTTTTTTGCCATTCCATCTTGGTTCATTTTCTGCAGTTAACTAGTTTTTTTTAACTTACATTTTTTTTAGTATTTTTTGTTTTTACCCAAAACACTTTTAAAGTGATTTTGGGCACCTTTTGGACTAATAAAGTTTGTTGGTTTTTGTACTGAGACAGTAGGTAGAAAGTTCTCAAGCACACATTTTGGCCAATTGGAATGATCCAGAACCTCCACTGAACCTCACCTTTCCTCCATTACTTTGCTTCAACAATTTGTAACCTCTTTTCTTCAGATCTATAGGCAGAAAGAGGACTTCTTTATCTTCAGTATTGGGCATTGTAACTTGTAATAAAAAGCATTTTGGAAGTAAGCCCACAAGGCTTGCTTCTCATCCCCCACGGGGGATTGGTGTCGGTTCGATTTTGCGATTGTTGTCAATTTTCAAACCTTAACAATTTACACTTTAGATTAGATTAATTTAAAATCAACCACGTTGACTGAAATTTAACGTCGTGGTCCAATCCAAATATTGGGCCATTAACTCTCTCAGGACGTAAGAACATTTTGTTTTCATTTTTGCAGACCGTATACATTTTTCTGACTACAATATTGTTTATCTTTTGCAAGAAAGTAATTCGGATACTAACCCACTAACTCGATAGTGGAGTAATTAGAAAACATTTACTTTTTCAATTCTCTACAATCAAAACACCCCCTTGCTTTCCCGAAGTAAGGTTTCAGGACAAGGGATTGCCTGAGTACTGGCCCGAATAGAGACTCTTGGGGCATAAAAAGTAAATTTTTTGTTCAAAAAACTTTTAAAATAAACAAGGCTCTGTCCCGAGTATACTCTGGATCACTACAGCTGTGTCTGAACATGCTAATCAAACTAGAAAGGGGTTTAGCTACTAGTAATTAGTCTAACACTTCCCAATAAACCACCCATATACGAAAATCCGGTGTATCGATTTTTTGGCATAGTGTGGGCAAATTTCTCAAAGGAAACAGGAACTACTAGGTAGCGACCTCGGGATACCGTTAGACTACACCCTCGTTTGGTGTAGTGTTGAACACCTCCCAGAGACTCCGATCCAGCCCACATTTATGAGTGAGAAGCCACCTTGCCATAATCCGGACATATTTCCAATACCTTATGGTATATTGGAAATCCCCTCATCCATAATAAAAAACTCATTACCACATTAATTTAAAATTGACGAAGAACATTTGCACGACATTTTATTTTCCAACATTACAATTTTGACTCCATTTTTCAGCACTGGTCTCTCTTATTTATCATTGCAAATTTTATTCAATTGTTATCATGTGTTGAATGATGTGACAAACATGTTTAATTTATATGTTGTTTAACTCTTTATGTTGTTTTGCTTTCAAGGTTGTATTGCAAATCTCTTATGTCAGTTTTATCATTATAAAAAAAACTCCTAAAAAAACTAACTCATCCACCATAGCTAGCATAGCTTAATTTAGCAACTTTTAGGGTCCACCCCCCTTGGCTTCGTTAGGAGTTTGCCTAAACGGAGGAGTCAAGATTCAAGTGACAGTACTTGACTCGAGGCTTGCCCCTCAAGGACACACTTTGTGGCTTGAAGATTTGGCGTCGTTGTCGAGGATAAATATTTTTATTCCCTAATCCGACTTAACTTCCAAAAATAAAAATAATAAAAAATGAAAAGATAAAAAACAATTTGATAGATCTGGTTTAATGAAGTAAAGTTTCATTCGATCCATCTAGCGACTCCACTGTCATTAAACCCTTCAAGGTATTCAACTAGAAGAAATTCTGAAAATCTAATCGATATCATTCCTGAGCCTAAAAGGGCTTATAGAAAGAGGTTGAATAGACAAACTTCTCGTAGAATCCTTGAATATTTAGGGTCCCAGTCTATCTCAAATATCCAGAACTTGTTTGGTAATATTCCTTCTGAAGAAATGACAGATTTTTTCAAACCACTTGACTTTTCTCAAATAGCAGGTCAACCACATGCCATTCCTGATGATGCTATCAAGAAGCTTCCAACTTTTCAAGGATTGGTTTCTTATATATATATGATATTGATGGGACTTAATTTTGTGCAGGAACCAGAGATTCTGGAATTCTCACATACTCTTTATGATTAAAGATCAATCAGAGCACGTGTCCCTAAATGGAGCAGATGTTGCCTACTAAGTCTTACTTAGTTGGATTTCAAGTGAGCCGGCAAAGACTTGAACAATCTAATTGTTCATTTATCAGAGTTCAGAAGTCCATCAGGCCTTCTAGGCCCCTTTTTATTTTTGTACCACATGTTCATACCCCCTCGGGGAATTTTGTAATAATGTGCTAGCATGGTATCTTTTTGTAAAAGACTCGGCTTCTAGGACTTAAACGTTAATTCGACTAGCCCAAAGTGTTTTTTTCCTTGAAAATTATTTGTTGTTGAATAAACGACTAATAATTTTCGACTTTTTCACTCAATCCTCCAAAGTTGGAGTGGTCGACGTAATTTTTAAGCCTTAAGAAGTTATTAGAGTCTATGTGGCAATGTATTAAACCATGCTAGGCATAGTTTTTGAGTTGTATGAACATGTCTTAGGTCCCCTTAGGTTTTTTTTTAAGTTCCGAGAAAGTTTTTTTTTTTTTTCTGTAAAACAAGCCATTTTTTAATGGTTTAGGTAAAAAAATTGAAAAAGTGATAAAATCATAGTCTAGGGGTTGTTTTGGCCATGGGGGTGCTCATTTTCTAACCCGGAGCACCCACATTAACCATAAACCCACTTTCCTAAGTGTTTAGGCACTTTATTTTTTATCTTTTTGCAAAAAGTAAAAAAAAAATCAAAAAATCAAAAAAGTCAAAAAATTAGAAAATTAAAAAAATCCAAATTTGATGGTATTTTGGATCAGATTTGGACCAACTATATTTTTGGGCATGTAAGAGGACATTTAGAAACTTTTTGGGCAGCACATTAGGTGGGATTGACTCCCCATAAAGGTGGGCGCATTTCCCCATGAGGAGGGCGCATTTCCCAAGAGAGGGGGCCCTCCCATATGGGAATTCGAAGTTGATTTTTAGGAGTGAATGGGGCTGCGTTTTGGCAGCTAGGTTAGTGGAGTTAGCAGCCCCATATTGCCTTGGGTTATGGCACCTTTTTCTCCACCACTCACTCCACTCTCTCCCTCACAAATGCGCCCTCCCCTCCTTGTTCATTCTATAAGTATGAAGCTCCTCTCTCATTCCAAACTAGTTAGAGTTGGATGAGAGAGGGCTTGTTATTGGAATTTGATATCATTTTTGGCATTGAGAATAAAAAGTTTTGGAGGCTAAATGGTGTAGTGCATTGGTGTGTGGATCAACATTGTGATGTTTTTTATATGGTAAATGTTTCTTACTTGTAAATTTATTTATGCTTAGTGTAGATCTTGCCTTGATAACTCAGTTGAATTAATAGGAATAGGAAATTGTTAGTAAGCTTACTTTCATTTCCCATTTTCATGTATGATTGGAAACAAAAAATTTGCATGTTAAATCAGTTTATTTGCAAGCTATTTTAATTTCTGATTTATATATGTTTTACAAGATCTCATGGGTATGCAAGTGTTTGTGATTTAGTTTTCAGGTGGCCTAGCTTGGAGGAGGATTGGATCAAGTTTGATTTCATTCCATCTTCAACAAACTTCAGAAACATTGTCCCTCAGCCCTCCACAGTGAAGCATTTTTAGCTTGATATTTTCTGGCACAAGTTCTCTCATACTTTCTCTTTCTGCTTAAAAAATAACTTCTTCTTGGTTACTTTAGTTTGGATACTTTCAGATCTGATCTTCTTAACATGCTTATTAAAAGTCAGATCTAAAATTTGTATGCATAGAGCCAATATACTTCAGATTTTTATTTCATTGTTTGGGTTTTGCTTGGAAAGAATCATTAAATAATTTTTGGGTTTTGCTTGGAAAGAATCATTAAATAATTTTTGCAAGTCAAATTTGTAGGATTGTTTAAGGATTTATTTTCTTAAAGTTTTAAAAGTTTATATCAAGCATCTAAGTGCTTCATTGGCTGCTTTTTTAAAGACTGTGCAAGACCCTAAGAGGGTGGCTTTTCAGCCATTCCATCTTAGTTCATTTTTTGCAATTAACTAGTCTTTTTTAACTTACATTTTTTTTAGTATTTTTTGTTTTTGCCCAAAACACTTTTAAAGTGATTTTGGGCACTTTTTGGACTAATAAAGTTTGTTGGTTTTTGTACTGAGACAGCAGGTAGAAGGTTCTCAAGCACACATTTTGACCAATTGGGATGATCCAGAACCTCCACTGAACCTCACCTTTCTTCCATTACTTTGCTTCAACAATTTGTAACCTCTTTTCTCCAGATCTGTAAGGAGAAAGAGGACTTCTTTATCTTCACTATTAGGCATTGTAACTTGTAATAAAAAACATTTTGGAAGTAAGCCCATGAGGCTTGCTTCTCATCCCCCAGGGGGGACTGGTGTCGATTCTATTTTGTGATTGTTGTCAATTTTCAAACCTTAACAATTTTCACTTTAGATTAGATTAATTTAAAATCAACCAAGTAGAATAAAATTTAACGTTGTGGTCCAATCCAAATATTGGGCCATTGACTCTCTCAGGACGTAGGAACATTTTGTTTTCATTTTTGCAGACCATATACTTTTTTCTCACTACAATATTGTTTATCTTTTGCAAGAAAGTAACTCGGATACTAACCCACTGCCTCGGTAGTGTAGTAATTAGAAAACATTTACTTTTTCAGTTCTCTACAATCAAAACACCCCCTTGATTTCCCGAAGTAACGTTTCAGGACAAGGGATTGCCCGAGAATTGGCCCGAAAAGAGACTCTTGGGGCATACAAAGTAAAAAATTTGTTCAAAAAACTTTTAAAATAAACAAGTCTCTTTCCCGAGTATGCTCTGGATCACTGCAGCTGTGTCTGAACATGTTGATCAAATCAGAAAGGGGCTTGGCTACTAGTAATTAGTCTAACACTTCCCAATAAACCACCCATATACAAAAATCCGGCGTATCAATTTTTTGGCATAGTGTAGGCAAATTTCTCAAAGGAAGCGGGAACTACTGGGTAGCGACCTCGGGATACCTTTAGACTACACCCTCGTTTGGTGTAGTGTTGAACACCTCCCAGAGACTCCGATCCACCCACATTTCTGTGTGAGAAGCCACCTTGCCATAATCCGGACATATTTACAGTACCTTATGGTATATTGAAAATCCCCTCATCCATAATAAAAAACTCATTACCACATTAATTTAAAATTGACCAAGAACATTTGCACAACATTTTCTTTTCCAGCATTACAATTTTGACTCCATTTTTCAGCACTGGTATATCTTATTTATCATTGCAAATTTTATTCAATTGTTATCATGTGTTGAATGATGTGACAATCATGTTTAATTTATATGTTGTTTAAGTCTTTATGTTGTTTTGCTTTTAAGGTTGTATTGCAAATCTCTTATGTCCGTTTTATCATTATAAAAAAAACTCCTAATAAATCTAACTCATCCACCATAGCTAGCTTAGCTTAATCAGCCTTAGCAACTTTTAGGGTCCACCACCCTTGGCCTCGTTAGGAGTTTGCCTAAATGGAGGAGTCAAGATTCAAGGACAGTACTTGACTCGAGGCTTGCCCCCTGTTATCACACAAACTCTAGTTGCTAAAGAGGAATGTCCCAACAAGGATGGTAGAGAATGAGCAACTAGGAAGGTGTAACCTGCAATAGCCAGGTCCTCCATTCAGGGAACGGAAGTCACACCGAACAAGGCTACTGTCGCTTCAGACGAGGCACTTAGCCAAGTCAAGGGGGAGACCCCGCTCGACCAGGCAATGGTCGAGAGACAAAAACACACCCAAATCCAAAAGATAGAAAGAAATAAAGACAGGAAATGAGTGTAAATGGGTCCTAGGCTTAATCTCAGCCACAGACTTAACACACAAATGAGGTAGGTGAGTATATAAAGTGTGACCAGCGATAGATTATGATAAAAGAAATAGATTAAATGGCTGAAATTAACTAAGGATGTGAATGATGCAAGAAGTGAAGTGCTGAAATAAAACTGCCCAAGGAAGTGGTTAAACAGGGGATCAAATGGACCTAGGGCAGCGAGAAATTTACGTTTATATTCACTTCTAGCTAATGAAACTTGATTCCCTAAGGTAAAATGACGTTTTAAACAAGAATCAAGACTACCCGAACCCCCAAATGACCCAAATCAGCTGAAAGAGAAAAACGCCCTAGAAAGGCGTTTTTGGCAAAATGACGTTTTAAACAAGAATCAAGACTACCCGGAACCCCCAAATGACCCAAATCAACTGAAAGAGAAACCTAGAGGGGCGTTTTTGCCAAAATGACCAGTGCTAGACCTATGGGTAAATGGAGTCGGAATTGTACCAAACTTAAGATATAGGCTTTTAGGGACAGATAATAAGCGGGTTTGCAATAAAAATAAAGTTCTAATGGTGGGAAATTTAGTTTTTTGTATTTCAGGGTTTATTAAGTGTTTTCCAACTTAGCAAGACAGTGAAAATGACAAAGAAGAGACAAGGAGATGAAGAGTACCTGAGGAAATGGTGAAATGGAGAACTTTGAGTGAAGACTAGCCCAGAAGATCAAGTGTGGAGAAGCCTGCATGTTTCCTTGAGCGTGAGAAGCAACTGGACACCAATGGCGACCTAGGTACCTGCCACAATCAAGATATAGTCAATAACTGGAGCAAATAATCAAGTATAACAGCAAATAAATGGCTGAAAGATAAAGGAATTGAATAGCTGAAAGCAAATAACAACTCCCTTGTGAATAACTTTGAAGAAAATCGCTAGAGTGGAGCTCCCGCTCCAAGTATAGCGCCCTTCTTCAAATGGCCACCAACGCTGCAAATTTAAACCAGCAAACAAGTATGGAAAGACAACACAAACTATCTCCACAATGCATCCAAACACTAGCTATCAATCACCACAAAATTTGCTCCACAACACCAAGTATCAAGCTGCAAATGGAATGTCTCTCTCTATCAAGTGCAAGTCGAAAATGCCAAGAAGAAGTACAAAATGGGTGAGTGCCTTCTCTTATAGAGAAAGGCAGCTCTCAAAACCTATTCCCTCCAAAATGGAGGGCTAGGATCAATCCTCCATCCATCAAAACGAATGGAGGAGATCATCTCTAGTGGGGGTGCGAATTGCCCAAGTGGAGCGCACAAGTGGAGTGGGGGTGCCTCGTAGGGCCCATACAAAACATCAACATCAAGCTAGGGGGTGTCTATATGATGTTCTAGCCCCCTAGCTAATACATCATGGCCCCACATACAATGAACCATGCAAATCGAATTTCCCTAAGTGGAGAAAAACGCCCCCCATGGGCCAATTCGACCTCTAGAGTGAGTTGTCCAATAGAGGGCCCCACCATGCCCAAATACAATATCAAACATTACAAATTTACCTTAGGAATCACCTTTTCATTTTCCATCCACTGATTTTTGCCATTTCCAATAGTTGCCTTATTCAAATTTTGATTTTCCATGTAATTTTTGTTGGTTTTTATTGCTGAAGATGAAATTTGGGCTTTTGATCCACCTAGAATGCCCGGATTGCCGAACTGTCTGCTGCAATGTGATCGTGGACCCCAAAAATAGTAGGAATGACCACTCAAACGACCCCGATCCATCACTTAGGCGTTATTTGCCCAAAATCCATGATTTTTAATTAAAACAGGTCATTAATGACCAGTAATAATTAAAAATCTCACAAACACCTCGATCTTTTTGCATTCTGTAACTTGGAAGCTCATATGGGTCCCCTGTAGATAATAATTAACCAAAATCGAAATTCCGGTCGCAACATTTTTTCGGGCCCATTTTTGGCTTGGTCAACCTAGTTTGACCAAGTCAAATCTGGTCAACACTGGTGCTAGTTGAATACCTGTATGCAATAATCAAGCGAAAGGCTTCCTTATACAAGTTAGTACATTACTAAACATCACGATAATAATATGGTGATCAAAAACTGAATTAAATCCCGGAAAACACAAGGCCCCATGTGAGGTGGGCCCACCACATCCAAAAGACTCAACCGCTATGCACAACCTATAGACTTGACCACCTAGCTGACATTGGGTGATGTGGAATACATGGCGAAGATAAGGGATGACAAGGATGAGGATCATGTGACCTTTTGGATAATTCGGGGAAGTAGGGTCCACTGAGATAAGTATACCATGACAAAACACGAGGAAGGGCGGTGCCTCACAAATGGGTATAGTGTAGGGAAACCGCCACTGGTAATCTGACAAGTATCTCACAACTCACATCCGTGCCCGAAGACTCTGTGAGGTTCTTTTCTAAAGCCGCCAAACTGGGTGTCCGGCAAACCGTAACTTGAGACTCTAGGGGACAATCTTGAGCTTGTCCCTTGCTCTCTCTCACCTCCTTGCCCCGCAGGACTAAGTGAGGAACAACCACTACAAATGCTGACATGTATGGCTGACCTGTGTCCATGTGTGTTTATAAACACATTGCATGGATTTTACAATTAGTTTCATACTTAGCCCTTTTTGGCTAGATTTACATTTACAAAAAGCTCTTTTTTGGCTTGCTTTACATTTCTTCATTTCTTCAATTTACATCAAGGCCCTTTTGGGTTACATACATATCTCAATAGATATAACAATGGGGCTCATACTGCAAAGTAATGGGGGTGAGCAATACATGCTTCAATGACCAATGGGGAACACCCGGTGTGGCTACACAATCCTAACTGCATTGCAACATCGGGGGAAACCGACAGGAGCAAATCCCAGGTTTGAGAGTGCATTTCACACACTAAAGAGTTGAGGCACAATAGACAGGGAATCATGGCATACTTAGAGATCAGTGGGGAAAGGGATCCTCAAAGTCACAAACGGAATCCAAGTCGGGAAAGAATGACATGTATGAGTCGGATGGATGGAGAAGGTGAAGGTGGATCCAAAGTCAACTGCCTAGGGGAACTAAAAGATCAAGTCTATACTAGGAATAGGGGTGTAACCCACTGTGCATATAACAGGAGCCTACTAGGAAAGGGTGGACTGACAGCACCAAGGGCCCAACCACATATCATAAAACTAGATCACCACATCAATCATCACATGTAGAGTTAGTGTACTATCATGTATAAACAAGTCTAGGCAACAATCATGAGCAATATATATAAACGCAATACATGCCGCACCATATACTTGGTGCTGAGGCTGTCTCTGAACTGGATCTCTGCTGAATCTGGGCACAAATAGTAAACCAGCAATACTCTGTGATAGTCTCAATCAAAACAAGACTAGGCAACTGTCTCAATGGGCTTATATCAAAGCCTGGCATGGAAGGGTGACCCTGTGGTAAATGCTAAGTGACATGTTTGGACCACTGTACAACCAACTGTCCCCTCTAATATATCTGCTTGGGTAATTTGAGCAAAACTATGTGCCTCCTCTGAAGGCATCGGATCTCTGATCTGGAAAAAAAAGCACCGTGCGGTCCTCGGCCGCACAGTCTGCAGTATGGTAGCTCCAGCCAACATAGATGTGATAACACCCCCAAGGACACACTTTGTGGCTTGAAGATTTATGCCACGTTTACCCTAGGTTTGTTTTCTGGCGGCAACAGGCTTACCTTCACGTTAGCATTTGATGGTCTTTACTCTGGAATCTATATTTAGTAGTGATTGTATGCAGGGACAAATCGATTTGTTAGGTACCAATTTGGTTGAAATTCAATCTTCTTTACCTCGCAAACTTAGCTTGGCAAAGGGAGTGATCTTGCCTCGATTTTGAGATTCATTCGAGCAGTTTTCTTTCAATTATCTTGCATGCATTCTAGTTTTCTTGTCATCACAATATGTTGTTGGGTTTTACTCATTATAATTGTTTTGGCAGGTGGCGTTTTGAGGGCTAAAAAAGGGATCAGGCGGAAAATCTCTGCTATTTCGTGGACGTGTGGGTATCAGCAGCGTAGTTTGGCATCCCTTGAAATTAGGTGTGCCAAAGTCTTTTCTTCTTAAACTTCATTTAGTTCCATTTGTCACCATCTCAATCGAAGCATAAAATTAAATCTCTATGTTTCATTGTATTCGGGGATCTATTGCATCTCTTGGGCATATTTCTTTGTTTGACGGGAGCTATTCAAACCCTATGCAACTCTGTTTGGTTGAGCTTTTACCATTTATATTATGTATGGTGCCAATTCTCTATCACGGGGTTTAGTTTCGTGTTTAGATTTATCATCGTAAACCCTCAATAGTATTTATCTGCCTCCATAATAAACAATTTCTAAGTTGGTGGTTAACATTATAGAGGTCGAATTTATGCCCTAAGCATGGTCAGACAAACTTTCAAGTTTTAGTTCGAGCCTAGTTTTGTCGCCATTGAGTCTCTTTCCTATCAATCTGAATCGAGATGGGCGTTTAAAAGGAGCACTGGGTATGCTATTTGTTCAACACGATCCATGTTTGGTCGTTACATTAAACCCTCGGCTTCTTCTATTTTCCTAAGCTAAGTTGATAAATTGTAGTCTCGACTGGTTTTCTGGGTCTTACGTTGAATTTAAACATTATAAAACGACTTTCATTGTTTTATCAACCGGACCGTGTGATTTCGAAATTGCTATTGGCTATTAACAATCCCGTCAAATTTATGGTTTGGGCTTTATTAAACATTCGATTCTTGATACATTGTGGTCATTGTTGTTATGGAAGTTGGTGAAAGAGTTTACTACAGTGTTACACCGGTACACGTCCCCAAGGGTAGGAAACGCGCTTCCATGCCCCCGCACGTTTCGGAAACTTGGAAACTCCATTGGAAACGTCCCCCTCATGTCCCCGTTTGAAGGAAACTCAAGGAAACACATAAGGGAAACGTTTCCCTCCTAAAAATGTCGTCCCCACATTTCCTTTGACAATTTTTTACCAAAAAATAAAAAATTAATTGATAAAGGGCCATGCCATCCACTATTTTCCTTCTTAGTAACCTCGATTTCAGTGCGTTGTTTAATATGGTTGTATTTTCGAATTTGTTTTATCAGTTATAGCTTATGTATGGTTGTATTTCATTTTGTTTCACATGTTGTATGTTGTAAACTTGTATTAATCTTTAGATTATAAAATTAAAGACGTTAATGAATTATGCTCCAGCTTTCAATTTTTATGTATTCTAATATAAATTTTGTAGTATTCTTAGTGGGGTCCCCCATGTTGAAGACCCCGACGTACCCTTCGACGTTTCCTAAAATTTGGGGAGGTACTTCTGCATATGCCGTTTCTGCGTTTCCTCGCTCCCGCATCCCCGCGTCCCGGAAACATGGGGGAACATTGGTTTAGTGTTGATAAAACCATCGCCACGGCAGTAAATCAAGCTCTAAGCTCTTGGCATTTGTCCCCATTCACGAATATGTTCATAAACAACATAAATTCTAATTTTGGAACCCAACACTTTTAATTGTCAAAACGATTGGCCAATCGAGACCATCCAAGTGCAGTTTGGGCATAATTTCATCATTGAAAAATCTTTGTCAAAAATCCAAATCATGTTTGGATTCAAGGTTGTTATGTTACTTGAACGAATCGAATTTTCCCCTAAGCATTGTCTTAATGATCCACGATCCTGTTTAAAACGATTTTTGGTTTGAGATAAATTTTCTTAGGATATTTCGATCGAAGATCTAGCGAATTTTGAATGACCTTTGTTAAATTTTAAATAATCACTTCATCCTCCTGAAGCAAGAACATATTGTTTAGCGATCCATCTTGGCCCTTTCCGTGATCAAAATTGCAATAAATGGATCGAAACTAATTCAGGCATTATCATAACCGTGGATGAATGATTTAGTCATTTTGGTATTCTCTGCCTTAATCCTCAAATTTAAATGCCTGATGGATTTTGAAAATCACATTTCTTTTATGAATAAAATAACTATTGGTTCATCACTGTCTAATCTTGTTTTTTACTAAAGGTCATTGTTGGGCCATGTTGTCGCCTAATACACCTGGGGGGAACGCGGCAGGAAACCTTCAAGCCGCTCGATGTGTCCTTGGGGGCAAGTGAGAGTCAAGTGCTATCACATGATTACTCGACTCCTCCGTCTAGGCTTACTCCTAGCGAAGCCAAGGGGGGTGGTCCCTATGAAAATTAAACTAAGGCTTTTAATCTATAACAAAAATAAAAGTTTATTCTAGGAGTTAAAAGATAATGAGATGGAAAAATAACTCAACAATACACCATTGCAAATATTTCCCAATCACTACACATGATTCAATAAAAGATGCATTCACGACATTTTGCAAGAATAATAAAAATAAAATAGACCAGTGTCGAGAGATGTATGCGTGCGATTATTGCTGTGTAGGGTTGTGAAAGTATTGCAAAGGCTTGTTGGTTTATTTTAGATTATTAGATGAGTATTAAAGGAGTGGGTAAAATTGTTGGTTTGGCCCAACCAAATCTAGCTCTTTGGACTTAATGCTTTAGTGGCTTAACCGAGTGTCCAACCAGGCGAGGATGAACCTTCTTAAAGTAGCTTGCTTACTCTACGGTATACACCCATGCAACCTCCTGAATCAACCAAGAAAGATGAGATTGGATTGTCCTATTAAAACTATGTACCTTACACCCATTTCTGATTGAGCCAACTGTTCTGACTAAGCTGCAGCGGTCAAGAGCATACTTTGGGCTTGGGGTGTGGTTCGTTTTATTAAAATGTGTGAGTGGATGATTAACTAAACTACAACCCAAGAGTATATTTTCCTCGCACCACCAAGTGATGGAGTACTTCGGTAGAGCAAGGGGTTAGTTTTAAGATCAAATTTTAAGAACAATAGTAGTAGTTTGTTAAAAACACATAAGCATATAACAAAATGATAAATGAGTCCTCGGAGGACGTTGTGTGCTTGAGTGTTTGTTATTTAATTACTAAAGCTCAAAATAAACTAATCTAAAACAAAACAAAAACAAAAAAAAGTTGCGGAAAAGTAAAAAGGGAAAAAGTGTGAATCCCCTCTGGGGGGATTGGGGTCAAGCGCTGGAATTGCCTGCTATGCTCTTTTTATTTTTTGAGTTACGATATGAAACTTGAGATGAAACACTACTTGCCCTTTATGCTTAGGGAACAAGACAATTTACAATTTATTGTGCAAACAAAACACTACTTTGAAAGCTAGTTCTCAAGGTGATTATGGGAGCTTCGAAGTGTCTTCTTCTTAGTTTTTTAACGTCAACCTATTAAAGAAACACAACAGACCAGCAAGCGAATGTTAATTAAAATGACAATCAGAACATTCTTAACTTTAAGAGTGTTCTGACAATGCTAGAAATTGCAAAAAATGAAATCTAGCTAAACTTGTATGTAAAACTAGTTTTCAGATGACCTCAGAAGCCTCTAAAACAAATTTTAATTAAATTTCTGATATGCATAAAAGAAAAACCAGCAAGCTATTTTTCTCATGTAATGGCCAAAAACACTCAGAAAGTGATTTGGCCACACTTGCAAAATATGCCCAAAACAAAACTATGAAAACTAGTAATTAAAAGAAAATAAAAATGAACCAAGAACACGAACTAGAAAGTTCATTTCTTGGGCTTGGCTTGCTCTTTTGGGGCAGCCAATAGCAAGCTCTTAAATTAGCCAAATATACACTTCGACCATAAACAAATCTATCCTACAAGAGCCTTAGATTTTGTGATGAAAAACAAGCTTGAAAAGAAAGAATTGTGTAATTAGATCTAGATTTAATTATTTATGCTTTGAAAGAACTGTGATCTAACATAATAACTTAGATCTATTTTAGATTTGCTTGATATAATGTAAATCTGAGCATAAGTAACCAGTAACCAAAGATAGCAGAAGAAAATTGGATCTAAGAAATGGAACCAGTGGGGGTTGAGTGTTTGAGAAGAGGAAATGGAGTCAAGCTCCCTGATGCACCGATGAGGTCAATTGCTTTGTTCGAATATACTGGACAAAGAGATGAACTAACATGTTCATTGACTCATCCAGCTTAGGCTACCTGTAAACAGCTGCAAACAACTAGCAAGGGGATAAGAGCATATGTGTAAATGATTAAAAAAAAGCAGTAAAGCAATGGATTCGAACAAGAATTCACACTACTATTAGCATCCTATCATCATTTACAAGAGTAAGCAAACTATAGAGTATTACTTACAGATCTTTAAGAAAGTAACTTCCCTTTAAAAGACATACATTCCCGACAATACCAACTATGAAAAATGATACAGTTTACCTCAAGTATACAAGCATGAAGATCCTTCACCAAAGACAATCACCAAACTAGCCTCCAAAGCCTTCTTTATTAAACTCAGAAAAATATTACAATGTAGTATCAGTAGAGGTTCCACCTTCAGATGATTCATAATGGACCTAAGCTCCTCAATAAATAGCATAAGGCAAGCAATCTAGGGTGCAAAACCCTAAGGAGGGTGAGCTCCTTGATTGTAGAGCAAGGCAACTCACAGCCAATGGAGATGCGCCACCTCAAGAGAGGTGGACGCACTCCTCAATGGAAAAAACCATTCGAAAGGAAGATGCCGAGTTTGAGAAAGAGCTATCCGTGTGAGGAAGGCGAATGGTGATGTTTCCTTCCACGTTCATGCTTCGTGTGGGGTTGGTTGGATGCTTTAGCTGTTTTGATTAGAAACCAAGCCATGTGGGTCATGCCACCTCACAAGAGGTAGGTGCCCACCTCTTTGCTTTTATCCTCAACCAATTGAATGCGGCTATATAGAGAAGCCGGCCCACGTGAAGGAAATGTGTAGCATGGGAAAGAAACAATTTGCTCAACCTTTAATTTCTTTACCATATCACATGCTTTATCTCTTTAATAAAGTTGCCCATCCAAATGTGACTTAAGCCATGTCGTTTGGCATGTGCCAAATACTAATTTTTTAATTTTTTTATCATGGTGCAATTTGTTGCATTTTTGGCATTAAAATGCCATTTTGTAGCTCTGATAGGAAAAACTGTTCCACGGGACGTTTTGGTCGCCCAAAACATAGGAAGACTGGGTACCAGGGTAAAGAGAATGTTGTGAGCGTGAAAACAAGCATCCCTACACCAAAATCCGACTCCGGATCACACTTTTATCACCATTTGAATATTTTCATTTAAACCATTAAAAAATGGCTTAAAAATGCGAAAAAAAATATTTTTCTCGGAACTAACTGAAACTCCTGGGAGACCTAGTACATGACCAAACGACACTATTTTAGCGTCTAGCATGTTTATAAACGTTACAAAATGGACTCTAATAAACCCCTAAGGCCTAACCACCACTTTGGGCATTCCAGCTTTGGAGGTGTAGGAGAAAAACTCATCGATTATACTCGACTAAAGGCAAAGCATAATCGACAAGGGAAAAAACTCCTTCGAATACCTTCTTTGGTTGTCAAGTCCTAGGGACCAAGTCACTCAAAGACCACCATGCTAGCACACTTTATTACAAACCCCGTGGGGCGTGGTCATGCATTACAAAAATTAAAAAGGGGCCCTAAAAAGGCCAAAATGGAACTTCTTAACTCTAAAAGAGCACAAGTAATTGTGCAACACTGGCGGCTCTCTGAAGTCCAACTAAAGTGCAACTTTAGGTGGTAACAGGCTGCAATCCATATTAATAACAGGCCTCGGTTGTCATAAGAAACCGTGTCTCGAGGCATTTTGGGTTCTAATCTTAAAGGTCTGAAACAGACATATCTCTGAAGTGAAACATCAGCAGTTTTTTTTTATAAATAAAAATCTCAAGGTTGAAATAATAAAGTGGCCTAGTTATAGTACAAGTTGAATCATGTTTCTTTAAAGATATTGGTTTTTAGTTTGGTTCTTGTTATCACGCAACTTGTAGTTGCCCCAAAAGATGATCCTATACAGGATGGTAGAGGAGATAAGCAACTAAAGAGGTGACCTAAGAGGGCCTCGATCCCCAAGATGGATTGGTTGTCACGCCAATCAAGACACTCTTCACTTTATGCTATCCAAGCCCTAGATAGCAATGGGGGAGACCCAGATCAGCTCCCGACCGGAGAGATCTAACCAAAACACCATATCAAACCAGCAAGTTAGAGTACGTAAGGTGTAAGGTATGATAAACCCTAAATCTATGGATGAAGTCACCAAGTGAATTAAGTTTGGATCAAGAGGCTTAAAAGATGTAAATCTTGATCCAATGTGAAAGTACAAGTGACTTATGAGTATGGAAGCTAGATCTAGGATCAAGGCACTAGCAAATGAGAAAGATTTCTTCTGCCTTGGGAAACGTGTCCAAGGTAGAAGGGTTAAGATCAAGATGAGGCTATCTAGTACCTTTAGATGAGACTCGGTGAAGAATATGACAGTGTCTTAGCTCACAAGTCAAAACCGGCATCAAACAACTCAGAAAAAATGGCTAACTCTGGGAGTGCGCTAGGGTAGCAGAACAGTGCCTAGGGGATTGGGCAAGATGGAGTCCACCAAGGATGTTGCCCTTGAGAACCCACCTAGGGATAGGCCTAAGGAGAAAAACCCAGAAATATTTCGCGAAGATTCCAAATTAAATGAGCCAGAGAATTTTTAGAAAAAGTAGCAGCTTAGGGTTTGTAGAAGAAATAGCAGCAGACTAATGGAATAGATAAAAAACCCAAAAAAAACAATGGTACTTATCTCATGTGACTTGCAGATGCCAACTGCAATGATGTTTTGAACCCCTTGAAGCAATTCCAAGTTGATTTGACAGTCCCCAAGATGAAATCGATTTGCCTCCAGCAACTAGTGCACCCTCCTTCCTGTAGATGACAATCTCAATGAGAATTGATTTACAGAAAGAGAAAGTAAATGATGCAAGAAGAATCAGAAAGCATGAACATTGATCAGAGATACAATATAAATTACACCCTGGTTATTTTACTCATCCAATGAAGAGATTCAGAGAAACCCCACGAAATCCTCCAATGAAGTCGCCCTCCTGCAGAGCACACACTAAGCCAAAACGTCTAGCATGGATATCTCATCAAATAACAAGGATGTGACAAGCTATCAGAGCTACAATCAAGCACAGGAACAATCTATAACAAAGGAACAAGATTTTTCCCAAAATAATTCTTTATTGCCAGAAATCCAGAGCCAAAAGTCCCTGTTATCACATCCATGTTAGCTGGAGCTACCATGCTGCAGATTATGTGGTCAGGGACCATACTACCTTTTTTTTTCCAAATCAAAGATCAGATGCCTTCAGAGGGGGCATGCATTGTATTCAGATTGCCCCGAGCAGAGATATCAGAGGGGTCAGATGGTTTTTGTATTGGTCCAGACATGTTATACAGCATTGCCTACAGGGTCGCCCTTCCTTGCCAGACTTTGCATGATCCCATTTGAGATAGTTACTTAGCCATATTGTGATGAGAGCACTACAGAGTATTGTTGGTTTGCCACCTATTGCCCGGATCCAGTTTCAGAGACAGCGTCAACAGCAGGTATATGGTATGGCAGGTATAGCACTGTATGGTTTGTTGCACATGTTGTTGTTTAGACTTGTTTATTTATGATAGTACACGCACTTGACATATGATGTTTGATTATGGTGATCTCGTTGTTTATTATGATGTGTATAGCCCTTGGTGATGTCAGTCCACCTCATTTAAGAGGCTCATGTATATGCACACTGGTTCCCATCCCCGTTACTGGTACAGACTTAGTCATTTCGTCCTTCTAGGCAACTAACTTTGGATACACCTGTCATTTCCTTCCTTCCATCCGACTCATTCATGTTGATTTCTCCCGACTTGGACTTTGATTTGTGACCTTGAGGATCCCTTTCCCCGTTGACCTCTGAGTATGCCATGACTCCTTGTCTTTTGTGCCACGGCTCTTTAGTGTGTGAGATGCATTCTCAAACCTGGGATTTGCTCCTATCGGTTGCCCCCGATGTTGCAATGCAGTATAGGATTGTATAGACTCACCGGGTGTTCCCCATTGGTCATCGAAGCATGTTCACTTGCCCCCATTACTTTGCAGTATGAGCACCTTGTTATATCTTTTGAGATATGTACGTAGCCCAACAAGGGCCTTGAAATGTAATGAAATGAAGAAATGTAAAAGAAGCCAAAAAGGCTATGTAAATGTAAAATCAAGCCAAAAAGGCTAAGTATGAAAGTCAATGTAAAAGTCCAAACAATGTGTTCTTGAACACACACGGACACAGGTCAGCCCTATGTATCAGCATTGTAGTGGTTATTTCCTCACCTAGTCCTGCGGGGCAAGGAGGTGAGATGGAGTAAGGGACAGCTAATTCTAAGTGTCCCCTAGAGTCTCAAGTTACGGTTTGTCGGACACCCAGTAATGGCGACTCTAGAAAAGATCCTCACAGAGTCTTCTGAAGGCACGGATGTGAGTTGCAAGGTTCATGTTAGATGATCAGTGGTGGTTTCCCTGCACTATACCCATTTGTGAGGCACCGCCCTTCCCTGTGTATTATCATGGTATGCTTATGTCAGTGGGTCCCGCTCTCCCTGTTTACCCGAGGGGTCACATGGTCTTGGTCTTCGTCCTCCCTTATCCTTCACCTCGTTTATCCACCTCACCCAAAGTCAGCTAAGTGGTCAAGTCTGTAAGTTGTGCATAGCATTGAGTCTTTGTTAGAGGTGGTGGGCCGACCTCACCCAGGGCTTGTATTTATTGAGATATTTATGTTTTGATCACCATATCGGCATTATATTGTTTAAGTAATGTACTAACGTAAATAAGGAAGCCTTGATGCTTCATGTTGCTTACAGGTTGTTATCAACTGATTTGTACAATAGTTGAAACCTTATTGAGCCGCCAGTGTTGGAACACATCAGTGTTCACTTCCAGAGTATCTGGGTTTCATTATATTTGGGTCTGACCAGTTTTGGCTAGCCAGTTTTGTTTTTGAGTCGACATGACCATGGCCCCATGGGGGTTTGTATCAAAGTGTGCTAGTAGGGTCTGAGTGGCTCGGTCTCCCATGACTGGATTAAACAACTAAGGTATTCCAGGGAGTTTTTTCACCGTCAGATTATACTTTGCTTCAGGCGAAATATAATCTCTTGGTTTTTCTCCCGCTTCCTCCAAAGCTGGAATGCCCGATTTTGGAAATTTGGCCATGGGGGGTTATTAGGGTCCAACTATAATGTATAAACCTACTAGACACTATTAGAATAGGTTCTGGTCATGTCCTAGGTCTCTAGGACCCCCAGAAAAAATTTCGAAAAAAAATTTACCGGACGCGTCGAAATTGGGGTTTTTAATTTTTTAATTATTTTTAAATTTTAATTAAATTTCTCTATAGTTTAAATAGAGAAATTTGAGTCTGTAATATGTCAGTCATCCGGGGTCCGATTTCAGTGTTTGATGGCTCGTTTCATAAGCCAAAAATCACACATGACCCGTGGGGCAGCTAAACCCAACTTTCGGATGTCAATTCCGCCCCGTAATTAATATTTTCTCTGAAAAGTCATTTACAGAGAAATTATTAATTAAAATAATAAAATTGATTATTTTGGAGATAATCCAAATCTCTCCAAAATTAATCAATTTGATTAAAATAAAAGGCTAAATGACATGGCAATGAGCATTTAGGAAGATTCCAATCAACTCCAAGCCCATCCAGTCACCCATCCAGTCACCAGCAAAGGATCTTCTTGAGCAAAATCGCCCTCTTCCATGCAAAAATCGAGTTTATGATGTGGCATTGATTGAATGGGTTGTTGGATGGCATTAAAAGCCAATGGTGGGCGCCTCCCCTAAACTAGCAATCAATCATAGCTTGGCTCTTTGCATGGCTCGAGTTCTACCTACCATCTACCACGTGTTCCCTCACAAACTAGCTCGCAATCCTTTGAAAGCTCACGTCAATCCCTAGCAAGGTCGAGTTCTATCCTTGTTGGAGCGTTCTCGTTGGTTGTGATGTATCCTTGGCTCTCACCCATACGAGTTAGTACCTACCCGTGCCACTTGCCCTCCTTTGAGCTAGCTCGCAACCTACCATACCCTAGCTCGCACTCCACGTAGCTATCACCCTAGCTCACGTCAATCTCTATGCTAGCTCGTGTTTCCTTGTTGTAACTTGGTTATTGGTTGATGCCCTCACCTCACACCTACCTCAAGTCGATTCTTGCCACATAATGCCATTCACACCTACCTCAAACTCGACTTTGGCCATGTCTGTTGCTCCAAACCACCTCATGATTGGAATTCGACTTCATTGCTCACCACCAATTCGAATTAGGGTTTAGGTGTTTAGTTTTAGTATAAAGAGAGGCCCATTTGGGTTGTTATCTCATGGAGAATTTGAGGCAAACTTACTCTGCCAAAATTGTATATGTGTTATAGCATTTGCTAATTGAAATAAAGTGGCTTTGGAGGTCCATATGGTGTGTTGATCTTGTTCATGGAAAGTGCTTCAATTTAATCAAGGTGATATTGTGTTATGTTTTTTACTTACATGTTCCAAGTTTTGATCAAATTATTTAAGCTTAGAAGACTTTTCCAAGTCCATAGGGTGGGCATTTGGGTTCAATTTGTCCATTAATGTTGGGTTGTTTGTGATTGGGAAGTAGTGGATTGTAGTCGGAAATACTAACACTCTTCTTGTCCCATTCAACTTGGCATACTATATTTGATCAATCTTGTTTGTAAGTGATACATTTTGCAGATCTAAAAAGTTTAGGAAGAGGAGTTGGAACTAGGTTGTCTCCTCCATCTCTTCAAAGAACATTTTTTCCATTTAACATTCATACATTGCAGGATCTCCTAAAGTCGATCTCACAACACCAAGATGGTGGCATAAAGGGTTTGATTTCAAAGATCCATCTCTCATATTCAAATATTGTTCATTGGTTACATCAGGCTTCCCTTCTTCAAGCCCTTTCATTTGCTCCTTGAGTTTTTATAATTGCATGCTAAGCCACTTCTAGCCCCTCTAGCCTTGATCCAAGATTGCCTTGTCTTCAAGCCATAGTTTAGAAATCCATAAGGTTGAAGTTCCTTCAACCTTGGGGAATAACTTGGGATTTGCTCCCTTGTGCTCTCTTCAACACTCGCTGTCGGCGTATCACCGGTTAACCGGAGGATTTCCAAGGCGGTGTTCTATTACCTCAAGTGTTCTACTTGTAGCCCTTTTCCCTTGTCTTGCTTTTTTGCCTCTCCTTCCATTCGCCTTTCTCCTTGTGCTTTCGTTTTGGTCTCTTCTACCTCTTCTATCCTCTCCCTTTGCTCTCATTCCGGCCCTATCCTATCCATTTTTATCCTACTCTAGCCTAGTTTTATCCTAGTTTTCCCTTACCATTCGTTTTTCCCCTTCAAAGGTTTCTCATCCAAGCCTTTGTCTTCTTTCTTCTCCCTTGGATCCACTCTCTTAGATCCCCCTTTCACCCTCTTGCTTTGCCTTTTCGTCCTCCTCTTGTTACTCCCTTCCCTTTCTCGTCCATCCTCTCTAGTGCCCTAAAAACATCACAAAACAAACAATAAACGTTAGTGTGGTTAGTGGTTAGAAGCTAGCTAGTAGCTCTATCTTTTTTGCATCTTTTTGCTAATAGTCTCACACACTTGAGAAGATAAACACTTAGGCATTCTTGTTTAGATCTCATATTAGGAATCTAGTTCTTGCATGTTAAAGTAGTTTACTTGAACATATAGGGAAGTGATAGGTTGCATGTAACTTGTAGATTGTTTACAATCTTTTACATCTTTCAAAAGATAGAAATTTTGCACAAAAAAATTTTCAATTTTTTATACTTTAGATCTCTTTTCTAGCACTTTTTAAGAGTTTGTTGTTCGCTGGTCCGTTTCGCCATAGTTAATATTTTATGACAAAATCTCATGCATTTTCCATCTTAGAGTTAAAATCTTAAATCTAGACTCAAATAGTTTCAAATTTTGATTTATTTTTTGCTAATGGTTAATGGGTGCCTTGTTTAGATGTTCTTGAACTTGTGTAGGCCATTTGAGAGAGAAGTACTTGATAAGATCTTGAAACAAGAGGATCAAAGCTAAACAAAGTGAAGGATCCATGAAAATGACTTAAACTTGATACACTTATCCTTTGTAATAAGCTTATAAGAGCTAGCCTTGTATTTCCATTTTGCTTCATTCTCAAAAGACCTTGCAAGGTTTTAAACCCAAGGCATTTGTAACTGCTTAATAAAAAGCTTCAAGTGGAGGGGGTTCCACTTTTTGGTCTTCTTCCCCATTTTGGGGAAGATTGTTGGGTCTTGTGGTGTGGTTTAACTTAGTTTATGTTTCCATGCTCTTAGATTAGTTTCTATTTCGCTAAGTAACTTGTTTATTTATCTTCCATATTTTACTTACCCCCATGCTTTCCCGAGTAGGGTCTTGAACCTGAAAGAGATTCTTGGGTAGTTTAGTTCAATTTTCATCATTATCTTGTTTCTCTTCCAATCCTTGACCAGAGAATAGCTAACTTTGGGATCGTATCCCAAAGGCCACATAGGATTGTGGTAGCTTCTCGCTCCCCCATCAACTTCTTGTGGACATCCAGCTAGCTGGAAGGTTTCCAGGATTGGTGGCTTCTAGTGGTTGATCTTGTTCGGAGATCAATCCCACCTAGTAGATTAAAAGTTTGTGTGGTAGAACACTAGATTTGTTTATCTTGCAAGCTTTATTGCTAGTGGTATTTTCATTTTGTTGATCAACACTGTGGTTTAAATTTGTTTCAAGTGAAAATATACTGCTATTGCTTTTATTTGTTTTCTTAAAATAAACCAAAGTCTCTTGAACTTGGCCAAATCCAAGTCAAGAGCACCCTCTATCGGAGGGCATTTTAGTCTTGCATCATCCCTGCATTAGGCATTTTAATTTTAGCAAGTCTCTTGAACTGTGGTCATAAGACCGAGTCAAGAGCGCTCTCTGTCGGAGAGTTGAACAAGGTTCTTTTAATAATAAAATTTTCCACTCACACACCCCTAATTAATTTATCTTGGTTTGTCCTACACCCGTATGCTCTGCCAACCGGAAACGGTTGGGCTAGTACTCAGAAAGGTGTAAGACTTGGTAATTACGATCGATAAACTTTAATTAAAATTTTTACCCAAAATCTCAACCAAGGCAAAATACTGTTCTTCCCACGAGAGGTGACGCCGGATTCCCACTGTCAGACTCGGGGGCGGTTTAAACATTGGACACCAATCCTTATCGAATCTGGGTGCTTCCGACAGGTCACTTAGGGTTGCCAGTATCTTTCTTGGGTAGGGTTCTACCCTCTTTTGATACCTTTTGGTCTTAGCCCTAATAATCAAGACAACTAAAACTTTGAAATTTACCAAGATAATTTGCACAACGATCTCACGAACAGCTACTATCAAGACTTACTTTTTCAGCATCCCCCAGCACTACATTTATTATTTTGACTCCGTTACCCATTGGATAAGGCACTGGTCCTTTGTCATTTAATTTTTATCTGTGGATGCCTTCTTAATTATATCAAGTCTTTATATACTGTTTCGCAACGTGGATTGCATCTTATCTTGTGTTTTATTTTCAAGCTTTATATCGTCTCTCATTTCACAAAAAACTCCTAAACAACACCCATCCGCATCACTACATCAAAAAACACTATAAAAACAAGAGCCTTAGTGAAAGTCTCTTTTAGGGACTACCCCCCTTAGCTTCGTTAGGAGTTTGCCTAAACGGAGGAGCTGGGATTCAGGTGACAGTACCTGGCTCATTGCTTGCCCCCAAGGCCACACCTCTCTCACTTGTAGTGAAGAGACAGCTTTCGAAAGATTTCCGCTGCTGGTGTGCATATTGGCGGACAACACAGGTTTTCAGCCATTGCCATTTTGACCAGATTTGACTTGGTCAAACCAGGTTGACTAGGCCAAAAATGGGCCCAAAAAAATATTGCTATCAAGATTTCGATTTTGCTCATTTGTTATCTCTTGGGGTCCCATATGAGCCTCCAAGTGTCAGAATTTGAAAAAGTTGAGGCAGTGATGAGATTTTTAATTATTATGGGTCACCACTGACCTATTTTAATTAAAAATCATGGATTTTGGGCAAACAGTGCCTAATTGATGGATCGGGGCCGTTCAAGTGACCATATCTACTACATTTGCGGTCTAGAATCACATTGCAGCAGACGGTTCGTCAATCCGGGCATTATAAGTGGGTCAAAAGCCCAAATTACATCTTTAGCAATAAATTAATATGGAAAATCAAATATGGCAAAGGTAACTATGGAAAAATGGCAAATGCAAAGGTTGGCTAATGCAAGGGTGACTTCTAAGGTATTTTTACTATGTTTTGACATTATATTTGTGTGGTGGGGCCCTCACTTTGGCCAGCTCACCATGTGGGACGAATTTGCCCATGAGGGGCGTTTTCCCACTTAGCAAAAATCGATTTTTTGTGGGTTTGTTGTACTTGGACCATGGTTTATTGGTATGGGGGGCTAAAACAACCCATAGGCACCCCCCAACCACCATTTGTATGCATTATATGGGCCCCACGAAGTGGCCCCATCTCCACTTGGGCGCTATAGAGGGTAATTCGTCCCCCCTCTTGAGAGTTGATCTCCTCCATCAATTTGGGCATTGAGAGAGTTAATCTCAGCCCTTAGTTTTGGATTGAGTTAGGGTTGAGAGAGGTCTTTCTCTATAAGAGAAGACACTCACCCATTTTGCTTTTCCTCTTGGCATTTTGTAAACTTGAGACTTGTGAATAGAGAGACATTTCTTCCGATCTACATGTGAATATGGTGATGGAATGCTTTGGTGGTGATTGTTAGCTTATTGTTGGTGCATTGTTGAGTGTTTGTGTGGTGTCTCTATCCATCCTTGGCCAAAATGAACTGCAAGTGAATCGACCACTTGAAGGGGGACGCAACTCTTGAGCGCAGCTCCACGTTGCTCTTTCTCTTCGGGATTTCAACAAGGGAAGTAAACTTGCATTTGTTTCTTGCTTTCCTTCATTATTTGTCGTTTATTTGTTGATGATTCCTTGTTATTTGCCATAGTTACTAACTTACCTCTCTCTGGCAGGTACAAGGGCGCACTTGGTCAACTAGCTGCACCAAAACGCTAGGGGAAAACGCACTGCTGCTCAACATTTGGTCTTCGGGATTTGTTTTCATCACCAAGCTTCTCCATCTCTACTATTTCAGGTAGGCAATCCCTGCTTGTTTCTCTTGTTTTCATTTCCATTGTGAATGTTAAGCTGCAAACCACTAAATAAACCCTAAATATTAAAAACTAAAAATTCAACCGTTAAAACTTATTTTTCTTTCTAAACCCACTTATGAAATGCTCTTAAAAGCTTAAATCCAAAGTTTCAATTCTTTTAAACTCCATTTGCCCATAGAACTAGCACTGGTCCACTTGGCAAAAACACCCTCCTAGGGCGTTTTTCTCTTTTTGTCTAGCTGGGTTGTTTTGGAGTTGTGGGTAGTCTTGATTTGAGTCTTAATCATCATTTTATCAATAGACATCAAGCTATCAATTGCTAGAAGCGCTTAAAAACACTAATTTGTCGCTGCCCTAGGTCCATCATTTTACTGCTTAACTCTCTTCCTTGGGCAATATCACTTCATTTCTTCACTTCTAGCTTACTGCATGTCCCTTGCTTATTCCCAGCCACATAACTACTGATATATTATATTTCATTTATCATATTTGATTGCTAGTCACATTTCATTTACATACTTATTTCATACTTGTGTCCAACTGGTGGCTGAGATTGAGCTTAGGACCCATCTGACACTCACCTCTCGCTTGCATCTCTTTATCTTCTTTGGGGGTTTGGGTGTCTGATTTGTTGCTTAACAATCACTGGTTGACCGGGGTCTCCCCCTTGACTTGGCTACTTGCCTTGTCTAAAGTGACAAACGCCCTGTCTGGTGTGACAACCGTTCCTTGAACGGTGGACTTGGCGTTTGCTGGTTACACCTGTTACCAACTTTTTTGTACCATAGTTGGATTATCTGAAGAGTCGCCATTTGACAAACATGACAAGTGTTTGTATTCCAGTGTATCAGATGGTCCATCCTTTGTGCCTATCCAGTTTTGGCTAGTCAGTTTCATTTTTCGGTCAACATGACCATGGCCCCACGGGGTTTGTAATAAAGTGTACTAGTAGGATTTTGAGTGGCTTGGTTCCCCATGACATGGTTAAGCAACTAAGGTATTCCAGGGAGTTTTTTCCCTTGTCAATTATACTTTGCCTATAGCCGAGCTATAATCGATGAGGTTTTCTCCCGCTTCTTCCAAAGCTAGAATGCCCGATTTTGAAAATTTTAGCCATGGGGGGTTGTTAGAGTCCAACTGATGTATATAAGCCTACTAGACACTATTAGAATAGACTATGGTCATGTCCTAAGTCACTAGGACCCTCAGAAAAAATTTTGAAAAAATTTTACCGAGTCCTTCAGTTTTGGGTTTTTAATTATTTTTATTTTTTAAATAAATTTTTCCATAGTTTAAAAGGAAAATTTTCATTTTGTAATATGTCAGTCATCCGGGATCCGTTTTCAGTGGTTGAAGGCTTGAACCTTGAGCCAAAAATCATTCATGATCCCCGAACCAGTTTATCCTAAGTTTCGGATGTCAATTCAACCGCATAATTAATAATTTCTCAAAAAAGTCATTTACAGAGAAATTATTAATTAAAATATTAAAAAATGAATATTTGGAGATAATCCAAATCTATCCAAAATAATCCAAATGGATTAAAATAAAAGGCTAATTGACATGGCAATGGGCATTAATGAAGATTCCAATCATCTCAATCATCATTCAATCAACTATCCAGTCACCAAATGAGATCTCCACCAAGTCAATTCGCCCTCCTTCATCAAAAACTCGATTTAGTGATGTGGCATGTGATAAATGGGTTGTTGAAATAGCATTGATAGCTAAGGTGGGTGCCCTCCTAGATATGAGCAATCACTTGGGCTTGGCTCCTATTACACATATGTTGCATTAAATATAACTCAAACTTGGTCTCCCATATGTGGCATTCACGCCCTCACAAGGAGCTCACATCTCTCTCTATTGGAGTTCGAGTTTTACACATGGCATATGCTCATTTGATTGTTGATACTTCCAATGTAGGGATGGGGGGCGCCTTGCCAAGGTGGAGGCCACCTCCCCATCTCATTCAATGCAATTCGAATTACTTAGTGGAGATAGCACTGCAAGCATGTGTTGACATGAATTTTGATTGGGATTTGAGGGAATTCGATTTGATGTCAAAGCCATTGGCTCTCTTCTCTATGCCAATTCGAATTAGGGTAGATGGATCTAGTTTTTGCTATATAATGAGGGCATTCTCTCCTCATTCTTCATGGAATTTTTGGGCAAACTTACTCTGCCAATTTGTAACTCTGTTATGAGCTTTTTCTATTTGAAATAAAACGACTTTGGAGGTCCATGTGGTGTTGATGTTTGTTTATGGGAGTGCTTCATCTATTCTAAGGTGATATTGTACTTGTTTATTGCTTATATTTCATCTCTTGATCAAATTTTTTGCTTAGAAGGCTTTATTAACTCCGTAGGGTGGGCATTTGGGTTCAAATTGTCCATTTATGTTGGGTTTAGTGTGATTTAGAAGGAGTAGAGAGATGCAACCAAGCTCAAGCCTCTCTTCAGGATCTCCCAAAGTTGATCTTAAGCATTGAAATTTTGGCAAGGAAGTGCAAAGTTCGAAATCCATCTTCAAAATCATATTTTCAACTGGTTACTTGGTTCTAAGGGCTCATTTCTTAAAGCCTTCTCTTTTTCTCCTTGATCCCTTTTTTCTCACTTGAGTTGCTAGCCCTTATCTCCTCATTCCAGACTTGTCTTCTTCCTTTGCTGCTCTCGTCCCTCTCTCTTCTTTTCCTTCTAAGCCTTCATCTTTCTACTTTCATTTTGCCTTAGATCTCACCCTTCACCCTACCTCTCGTCCACCTTAGATCAGCTCTCCTTTTCCTTCTTTCCTATCCCTTCCTAGCTCTCGTTTTCTTGCCCTAGATCCCTCTTTGCCCTAGCTTCGTCCCACCTCATTCTTTAGCCTTCTTACCTTTCGTTTTTGTCCAAAAGTCTTCTACCTTTGCTTCCTCCTTTCTCCTTTCATCCATCTTCAAAGCCCTAAAAAAGGTCACAACAAAACAACAAAAAACTTGTTAGTAGTTAGATCTTGTTAGTTTAGTAGTTACATTTCTTTTCAAAAGTTAGTATCTAGTTTCTTTTCTAGTTTAGAAGTTACTTGCATCTAGTTCGTGTTTAGTTACTTTTGGTACTTAGATCTCATCTTGTTTGCATCTCATTATCAGTTGCATTAGTCTTAGATCTCTTTTAAAAGTTTTAAAATTGCATTGAAAAAGGAGTGAGCATATAGGATAGTGAAAGCTTGCATCTAATTCGACCTTTTTTGCATTTTTTAGATCTTAAAGTTGGTTTTGTTTTGATTTTGTTTTGCACTAACACTAATGGGTGCATGAGTTTTTGGATCATTGTTTGTTATAAGTTTTGAGAAGAGAACAAGCTGTTGGAAGGTGAAGCAAGAAACAGTTGAAACCAAGACCTTTTGGAGATAACCCAAAGTGAAGATTTTGAACCAAGAAGACAAAAATATAAACAATCTCCTTTGTACAAACCCCCAAAAGGGTTTTAGTTTCATTTATAGTTGCTCTTCATTTCAAGGGTTTCAATCTCGCACTTGTAACTCATTAATAAAAAGGCTAGGTGGGATAAGGCCTCCCACATTTTGGTTCTTCTTCCCCATTTGGGGAAGAGTGTCTTGTGCATGCTTAGTTTAGTTTTGCTTCAAATTTTCTAGATTAATTTTCATTTTTGTACTTAGAGTAAAATTTATTTCAAGTTTTGACCTGAGAAGCATCTTGGGATTTGATCCCAAGTGCCGCATTAACACTGCGTGCTGCTTCTCTTTCCCCACCGTGTATTGGGTAGGACCGGCTAAGCTGGAAGTTTCATGAGCGGTGTGCAGAAGTCACTTTGACTTCACTTGTTAGATTAGTCTCTGTTGTGGTAGAATACTAGTTTCATTTTTTGCAAAGTAGTTCATTTCATTTTGTCTTGTTTCATTTTATCATCTTTTGAGCTATCACATGCGTTCTTGTTTACAAATTGCTTCTATTTTAACAAAGAACCAAAGCCTCTTGAACTTGCAACAACCCAAGTCAAGAGCACTCTCTGTCGACGAGCATAATAGTATTGCATTTTCCTTGCAATAGGCATATAGACTAGCTAAGTCTCTTGAACTTTTGTCATAAGACAAAGTCAAGAGCACTCTCTGTCAGAGAGTTGAACTGTGTGCTCTAATAAATCTTAAAACATTCTGACTCACTTCCCCCTTTAATAATTCATCTCTTCGTTGCTATCCAACATTTGTATGCTCTGCCAACCTGAAAAGGTTGGACTAGTACTCAGAAAGGTGTTGGATTAGTTAATCTTGAAAGTGATAACATTAATAAAATCTTTTCCCCACAACCAACGAACCGGCGTTGCTTGTTCGAGAAATACTCAGGAAGTGGGCAAAGTTTCTAAACCTGGTGGGGCCGGAATTTACCGTTGTCTTAGACTTCGGGGTGGTTAAGTCTTAAGACACCTACTCCTTGATAACTGGACGGTCCGTCATACCATCAGAGGGGAAGCCACTGAAAGTATACTTTCCCGGTCAGATGCTTACCTTGTTTTTCTTAGCCCTAATAATCAAAAATCATTAAAACTTTAAATTTACTAAGATAATTTGCAAAACGATCTCACAAACAGTTACTTCAAGACTTACATTTTCAGCATCCCCTAGCACTACACACTTATTTGACTCCATTTTGGCACTGGTCATTTTTACATTTTCATGTTTTAATTAAGTTGGGCCATTTGTCCATTGGAAATTCTATTTGATCTTATATATCTGCGGATGCTTTTATTTCACAAGTCTTTGTATACTGTTAGTCTCATATCTTGTTTCGCAACGTGGATTGCTTATTGTCTTGTGTTATTTCATCTCAAATTGTGATCTCATCATTTAAAAAACTCCTAAACAACACCCAAAAACATTTTAAAAGAACCGCAGTAAATTCTTTGTAGGGACTACCCCCCTTGGCTTCGTTAGGAGTTAACCTAAACAGAGGAGCTGGGATTTAGGTGACAGTACCTAACTCATTGCTTGCCCCCAAGGCCACACTTTCCCCACTTGTAGTGAGGGAACAGCTTTCGAAAGATTTCTGCTGCTGGTGTGCATCTCGGCGGACAACAACACCTACCTAGATTCCTGCCCTCTACCGTCTTGGACGAGATGCCTTTCATTAGCAGCTAGAGTTAATGTGATAACAGTCCCCTTTACAATGAGGGGGGTCTCTTCTTTAAATAGGAATGAGAGAGACCAAAACCCTAACCACTTTTTGAGTGAATGGTTGAGATTAAAAGATACAACAATGATAATCAATGGCTAAGATGAGCCGGAATAAGAATACATGGATCACTCTAAGTGAGGGGGACGTGTTTCCTCAATGACGCCCTAAGGGGGACATATGACACCACAAGACTAGGAAACACAACATAACACTTTGTTGGGTGGGGTCTAGGAGATACTATCTTCACTAGACTTGGCCCCCAACAACATCAAATAAGAAATGCATCATAAAGTGATAAAAATCACTAGGACGTTTTGTCCCAATAATATAATATAAAACCCTAAATAATAACCCGGAGTGTATGTGGACCCCACTGAATGCTGCAAGTTGTGCTGGAAGGTGTGGGATGCATCACAAAAATTCTATGAACAAACCTTATGCCATTTCCTTGCCTCATTTGCCCAAATTGATTTCCTCAGTAACCATTTCTTCCATTTTGTACCGTCAAAATATCACCTATAAAATAATAAAATGTTTGTATCTCTCTACCTAGTGTCCCGGGCACAAATATGACTGCACCAAAATGAATGGGAGCATGGTAATATGGTAATAACAAGTGGCTAGACCCCATACTCCCTCTGTAGCTCCCTAGGTAAACCAAAATAATCTCAAAGTGTGCTGACGGGCCATTTTATATGGCAAATATGCAATAAAGTGATAAACTGACCATAATCCCATTTGAAAGTGCCTGAAACTGATATATGAGTGTATCAATGGACTCAGAAGGCCCAAATCTACTAGAGATGAGTACTCATACATCATGTGACCACCTGGATAATCACCTGAAAGCTCCACCATGCCCGAACAATATAAAATAATGGTCTCTAAATGATAATAATAATAAAAATCCACTGAAACATCATATGAAACCTGTGTCTGATGCATAGAATCATCAAGTGGGCACCATAGGACCACAAGTAATCAATCTCGAACATCATTGGTCCAACTCATTCCGGATTCTGTAGTTGACTTGGTCAAACTAGGTTGACCAGGTCAAAATTGATCAAAATAATGACCCAGGCTCAAACTGACTGATGCTGCAAGTGCAAATGGATAAGATATGCTCCTTTAATTATTTCAATAGAAAGACTAAAGTACAAAGTAGCATTTCACTGACGATTAAGCAACAATACATCAAATATAAGTCTAGATTAAAGCAATCAATTACTAAGAAAAAGACCCTCAAGTGTATACTCATTTTATGGACATGATCATTTTGCTAGAAATGGGTGAAGGTTGAAAAGACAAGGCTAGGACAAGGGGATGACTTTACAACTTCAACACTGTGATACTTTGGATAAAGGGAAAGGGAAAGCCACCTAAGCATATGTTGGCTAGAAAACACACAAGGAATGGCGGTGTCTCACAAATGGAATAAGTTGTTTAGAAGAGTGCCCATTCAACTTTAACAAATGTCTACAGCTCACATCCAAGCTTGAATCCAGCTCCGTGAGGATCTTTTCTAGAACCACCGTGACTAGGTCCACAGTTAACCATAACTTGAGATTCTAAGGGACACTTAGAATTAGTTGTCCCTTACTCCATCTCACATCCCAACCCGTAGGCTCCGTGAGGAATTAATCATTACATTTCAAATAGCATGGCCAATAGTATTTACATTTAGCATACATTTAACCACTGCTCTTTAGGCCTTATGACCCTTAGAATTTTGCATGTGCTTAAAAGCACAACTAATTGCAGCTTTTATCCAGGGTGCTTTACATTTCATTTCATAGCCCTCTTCATTGTGCTTAAAAGCACGGTTTTACTTTATATTTATTATGGGCTTGCATTTAAGAAGATATAACAATGAATCACATAATGCATGTAATGATGGTAGAACAATTTGCTTCAAGTCTTAGCTGACACAACTCAGGGAACTAGGGGGAATCATCCACAATCAGGACCAAACATCGGGGGCAACTGACCAGAGAGGTCAAGGCTTTAAAACCAACTCACATAAGCTCAAGAACCAACACCAGCGGGTTCTCCTGGCCCAGAAGGATCAAGGGTTCGGCAAGTTCTGTTGCACAACTTAGAGCCGAGACACATAATAACAAGGAATCTATCCAACATAGAGGCATAAGTGGGGAAGTCCTCCATATCACAGGCTAAAGTGTAAGTTAGGTCACAACCAAGAACGGATGATAACGGATGGAAGGGGAAGGTGACAAGTGATGCCATAACTAGCAAGACATGAATGGTGGGAATGATCAAGTCCATACTACTAAGAGGGTAAGACCAATGAGTATACACAAGAAACTCTAATTCCTAGCAATTAAATCACTCTTACTCTAAACAGTCAACCAATAATCACATAATATATTGCCAGATTATGACCACTAAATACCCAGTTAAGCTACCAAGATAAGTAAAAGAGCACACTAAAGACATCCAATGCACAACCATATACATGTTGGGTCATATACCTATATCCATCATATGAACCATCAACTGTCACTGGAACACTGCTGCTGCATAACTCTGGGCACTGTCATATCACTGCTCTGGATGGAAGACAATGGTCACCTCAGTCATCAAATATGGGGTCATGAGTCTCAATCATGGCATAAGACTGAAAATATCCGCTCCGGGTCTGGTGAAAATATGTGTGGTCATAGAATAGTTGCTCATCATCTGTCGATCTCATGCATCTCATAGCAAAAGGAATGGCTCGAAAAAGTACTGGAATCTGGTCTGAAGACATGGTAGCCCCGGCTACTATGGATGTGATAACAGTTCTAAGTTGCACGAAATGGGGAAACGGGGACGAGTTTCCAAAACAGGGGCGCGTCGGAAACGTGACCCCCAAAATTTAGGAAACGAGGAAACATGAGATATATATATATAGTATAAATTTATATAGCACATTAAAAAAAATGAAAATACATATTACAAATCAATGAATCATACATGTAACATCACAATTTATTCATGATTTCATAAATGATTCTATAATGCAGGTAGTAAATTCAAAAGAACACACATTTTATTCATAAATGACTCCATAATGCAAGTAGTAGTATCAAAAAACAACCTTGATAAATGAGGATAGTACATATATATCCAAAATCAGCCTTGATAAAGGAAGCTAGTACATATATATCCAAAATCAGCTTTCATGTATGAGGCTACAAGTACAATGCTGAAAGTAGTAAATAGTAAATACTGAACAATGAAGACTAATAATCAACATCCTCATCCTCAGAATCCTCCTCAAAAATGGAACAAGAAGCACGTCAAGCAGTGGATTGTTGAGTGTGTTGAGTGGAAGAATTCCCAGCTCCACCTCTGGGTTCCTCGATATTCAAGGCTGCAAGAGAGAGGTCCAAGTCAAGGGATTCTGGATCCACATCCCAATCTTTACAAGGCCCGCTGCTATATTCTGGACCGCTACAAGATGCAAGGCGAAGGTTGGAGTGCACATAAACAAGATCCTCAACTTTCTGTGAACCCAACCTGTTGTGCTTCCAAAATGAATAAAGCCATATGTGCTCCAATTCCTTTCTCCTAATGAAGAGCTTGCAACTTGTAAAAGAACACGAGTGGCAAGGCTTTGCAAATGTACACCATTTGCTCCATGACAAATCCACCACCTAACTGCATTCATGGTGCTTCTCTCCCCCGAAGTTGATATATCTCCATAATCATCTAATCCTACAACAAAACTAGCAAATTCTTCCTTCACCTCCTTGTGTAGATGAGCTGGAAATACTCACATAAGGGACTTTTTCACCCCATTAGCCACCTCTCTATCCTGATGGGGTGCCTTCCTCTTCCCATTGCTTTGAGCAATGAACTCCTCATCATAAAATCTAGGGTTCAATGCATATGCTAAAGTATGCAAGGGAGTGTTGAACCCATTCCACCTGTCAACCATGATTTTCTGCACTAAATCAGCAAAACCAACATCAACAAACAAAAGCTGGGGAGACTCCTGTGAAGTTATTTCCATAGTCTTCTCAATCATGGTGTGCATGCCATCATATACCTCTCCCAGGAAAGGTTGGTCTGTGTCAGCACTTCGAAGAAGCTCAAATGCTGGGCTTGTGAACTTGAGCAAGAAATCTATCTTACTCCACCACTCCTCATCAAGGCACACCCTGCGCACCATATATCCCCGCTCTGTATCTGCCTGTCTCCACTCAGCCCAAAGCTGACTCACCAGCATAGAAACCAATGCCTGCTTAACTTCAACAAGGCGACGCAACATGATGAAGTTGGAGGCATATTGTGTCTCGACAACTTTCAACAACTCCAATTTGGAGTATTCTCGAAATATTGCTTGAGATTGGTGGTGGTTGGTGATTAATTTTATTATCTCCGTTGCTTCCCCTGTTAGTTCCTTTATCCATGGAACTTTACGGTCAATCTCTTCCAGGATCAGATTCAGATTATGGACAATGCAAGGTGACCAAAAAATGTGCTCATACCTGCTCTCAACAATTAACCTTGCAACTTTGCAAACTCGTGCATTATCCATGATAACTTGCACCACCTTATTAGCCCCTATTTGCTCAATAGCTTTGATTAAAACATTGGCAATGAACGGAGCATCTTTCACCTCCCCTAAACAATCTCCAGCTTTTAAAAACATTGCTCCTTTTGGTGAACTGGCAATGATGTTTATTAATGGCCTACGCCTAGTATCTATCCATCCATTAGATACTATGGTAACCCCAAAGCTAGTCCATGAAGAACGAATCGATGCTGAGATATCCTCCACAAGCTCCTTCTCCTTTTTTAGCAAATCAGTGCAGACTTTTTCATAGTTGGGACCCTTGTACCCTGCAGGAGTTGTGTTGATTGCCCTCACTAGATCTTGCCAGTAAGGAGACCAAACCACATTGAAAGGTATACCACAAGCATAAATGGTCCTAGCCACTCTTATGTCAGCTTCTTCTTTGCCTTGAACATTTACCAACTTAGCTATTCTGCTCTGCTGAATTGAACTAGACCCAACAATGTTTTTGGATGGTTGTGCTTATTCTTGGCGAGCTGCTTTCCTCTTCCTTGCTTCGTGCACAATCCTTGGCTCACTATTTGGAGCTTGAACGGTTGCATTAGCAAGCTTGTAATGTCCTCTTCTGCTTAAGCATAGACAACCATCCCGCTAACCTATCTAATTCCCATAGGTTCGAGCGGGTAGTGACAAACAAGGAATTGATTGAGGATTGATGCCATTTATACCATAAGAAGATCTTAATCATGGTTATTAGATCATCAGTAGGTAAATGAAGGCCACAAGAACTAGGGGCCACCTACATGCATTACATGCGGGCCATATTTCATGTTGCATGCACTGAAACGCCCTTATTAATCTTTCATACACACAGAAAGCAATGCATGCAAGTCAACTGGAAACTAGAAGAGAAAAGCGACCTAGTCATGCAAAAGTTAGGTCAGGCCATGTCAAAGTTATAAAAGAAAGGTAAAGTGAATGAGTAAGCCATGCTTATTGATTATTGATTTGAAAAGTCGACGTGGAGAGCTCAAAGAGCCAGTTTAGGGTTGAGGGCACACCGGTCAACCATTAAGTGTATTTCAGCAGTGAAATCTATCTGCCCTAGTCACTATCTGGGTTGGATCATCCAGATTCAACATTACTTCTATCATCAGACAGCATTTTGCAGGGTTCAAGACATATACTGGATTAGGAGGACTCGCCCTCTTTGCATGGGCGAATTGGACAAGTAAGATATCTTCATATCTCAGCATACAGCGGCCTTTTTGTCTGCATGCAGCCTCCATCCTTCCGAGAGCACCCCTATTAGCCTAGTTGTTGAATACAGGCTTCATATTCAGATCCAGGAGCAAGTTATCATCAAAACTACTATCAAAAGGGCGCCTTCTCTTGCATGGGCGACTTTCCCTTGAGGAGGTTCACGCTTTAGGCTTTGGAGTTGGTGCATGGCTTGCATGCATCTTCCATAGTGATAAGAGGGTGATCTTAACCCTAGTGCACCACTTCTGGAGTCATCTTCACATCTCGCCCGATCTTTGGCACATATCTTGCATGTTGGTTTCATATTGATCTACGTCCATCACTTCAACTATTGGTATGTGCATGCATCTTTTTTATCCCTACTTTATAGCATTTATGAATATTTGGGTTATTTAGGGTTTTTTGGCAAACCCTTGCACATGCATGAATGATGAAGTGTGATGAACCTGCAATAATTAATTAATGCAAATACACGAGATATCAAAAATAATAGAACTCAAAATCACTTTTATATTGATCACGGGCCACTTCGAGGGGGCAACTTCCTTTAAGCAAGCTCAATACAATTAACTTCACGGTGCCTTCATAGGCCTCAACACACACTTATATACTAAGTCTAGGCGCCAATACCATGGGTCAATACTATGTGTCAATACAAACCATGGGCTGAGTCTAGGCGCCAATACTATGAGTCAAAACCATGGGACATATAATACTATGGGACGACTTACAAAGCATATGCGTCCAATACTATGGGTCAATACTATGGGCTAATATAAACTATGGATCAACAAATACTACAGGACGACTTACAAAGCATATGCGTCCAACAACAATATAGTAACAAAGTAAATAGAAGGGTTGACATGGGTTCCTAACATCCCCTCTCCCTTAGAAAAAGCTTTGTCCTCAAAGCTTTAGATGTGGAAATTGATGCAGAATCTGAAGGAGTGGTTCCCCTGGAGCATCCTCGGGTTGCATTCCGGCCCACTGACGCCTTTTGAGTTTCAGGGAGGATTGCATGGAAGGCTGTAGACGAAGAAGAACCATATCAGCGATGTGAAAAGTGCGCTCAGAACGATGTTGATCGGCTTGTTGTTTCAGTCGAATTCTTGCCATGTGAAAATTGTCCTGCATAATGAGAAGAATTTGATCACGGTTTCGAAGAATTGAGTCAATTGCCTGAACTGGGGAGCTGCTGAAGGTGTATGGAAGAATAACTGGTGGTGCCTGTCCAGAGACTGCTTCATATGGTGTCCTTTGAGATGTGGTACTATACCACTGGAGCGCTTCTAGGAAATCCATAGAAATAGTTGTCCAAATCTGTGGAGGGACGGGTAAGGGTTCAAGCAATCCCGAAAGGAGGGTCGTTTCACCCTTGTTGACCTGGAAAGTATCATAGTCAACCACCATCCGTTGAATTGTCCTTTTGAGTCCCTGCCAAAAGAAGTTACATTGTTCCTGGTCATACGTTTTGAGGAACCCAGAGTGCCCTACTGATGAAGAAGCATGGAGTTCATATAAGAGATAGCCCCGTTGAACAGATTGCAACCAATTTGGAACAAGCAGAGAAATAGCTGTAAGAGAGACTGGGTCATCAAATGTGCGAGGAGGAGCATCTTCCACCATATTGACCTTACCCTTATGGTAACTGGTCGCATAGTCATAACCCATGAGTTGGATAACCCATTTCAGGTGTGTTGGGGAGGAGACCCGTTGTTCCAGGAAAGTTTCCAGACTCTGGAGATTAGTTTTGATGCAGAAATAATTCCCCAATAGGGATGGCTGCCACTTCTGTACTGTATGCAAAATAGTCATCATTTCCTGCTAAGAGGTAGATGCGGCTAAATTCTTACCGGAAAGGTCTCTTGAAGGCAACAAGCTCATTGGTTCAGCAAAGACACCTGCATATCTATCCAAGGAAGTAGTGGAGACTGTTGGTGGGTGCATCTGAATGGAATGGAGCTGAGCGATGACACCATGTGAATTCTTCTTAAGTATTTTTTTCAGGCGATGTGAACTGATGATGCAGAGAGACCCTGGCTGTAAGCTCATAAATTTGTGTTGTGCCCCATTGACTGAAAACTGCATCCAAAGTTCAGCAAAATCCCATAAGATGGGGCCAAGTGTGCGTAACCATTGAACGCCAAAAACCACATCACATCTGCCTAAGGATAAGGCAAACATGTGAGAGCGCAGGTTATAATCTTCCATAGAGATACGCACATTGTGACACTTCCCCTTGCAAGGTAAGGTGGCCCCATTGGCAACCATGACTTCAAAGTTGGAGCAAGGATGGACAAAACAATCAGCCTGTTTGGCAATCCGAGGAACAATGAAGTTATGAGTGCTACCAAAATCAATGAGTATGGTAAGAGGGAACTTCTTGAAGTATCCCCTGACTCGCATTGTTTGTGGGGTGGTGACGCCGGTTACAGCATGGAGAGAGATCTTGGGTGGGTTGTCCTGAGATGGGGTGTCAACAGGCGGGTGTTGAATGTCAACTTGATCATCAACTGTATCTGGAGCTTCTTCATCAAGTTCTGAGGCAGGCGGAGAATCCACATCCAAGAGATAGAGCTTTTGTTGAACACATCTATGTCCCCGAGTGAATTTCTCATCACCATTATAACAAAGCCCTTTCCTCGGCGTGCCTGCATCTCTGTTTCAGACAAATGCTTGATAGGAGTTGGTTGGGGAGCAAGCGTGATGGGAGGTCGTTGGGAACCCATATTTCTGAAGGGAACAAAGGTGGGTTTGGAGCGTTGTTGAGCTGCGATCTTGTCCTCTGCCAACTTAGCCAACCCTAGGACTTCCATCATTGTGTTGGGACAGAACATTTTGACCTCTGAGCGGATTTCATCCTTGAGACCACTGATAAAACAACTCCTGTAGAATTCATCAGACAATCCTTCTGTGTGATTGGTTAGTTTCTCAAATTTTGTCTGATACTCTCTCACTGTACCCATTTGGTGAAGTTTAGTGAGTGCTCCTGTGAAGTCATCAAAAGCACTAGGACCAAATCGTGACAAAAGGAGTTGGCAAAAATCTGTCCAGTTTGGCTTGGGATGAGCTTTGATGTACCAACGGTACCATTGAAGAGCTTTCTGTTCCAAATGAAAGGATGCAAGTGGAACTTTCTGGACATCAAAAGTATTATGTAGACTGAAATATTGTTCTGCTCGGTATATCCATCCAGTCGGATCAGTACCATTGAAGCGAGGAAAATCAAGCTTCGGCCCACGAAAATTGCTGGAAGAAGAGAACCCGGTGGCTGCAAAAGATTCTGGCTGTCGGCTATTGTTCATGGCTGAATGCTGAAGATGGAGGCTGTGAAATTTTTCATCCAGATCTTGGAGTTTGGTTTGGATGGCTGCAAGTGCTTCCTCCATGGTGTTTGCTCCTGTGCGAGTGACAACCATAACCAGTAATATTTTATTTTATTTTGTGGGGGGGGGGAATGGATAGAAAAACAAAAACACAAGCTTATTTAGTAAGGGGAAATTTGGATTTGGGAAAAACTCGAAGGGGTAATTGGGGTTTGACTAGGTTTTCGACACTTTCTGAGGGACAGGGAAGCAAAAAATGGGGATTTCAGAAGCGGGAACTCTATGGTAAAATTTGAAGGCAATCGGGTGAAAATTGAAGAAGTTATGGCAAATCCTAAAAAAAAACAAATGTGGGATTTCTGGTCTTGGGAAGTGGAATTTGGGATAGGGTCTTCAGGAATGAAATATGCAAAATGGGATTGCAGGGATGTCAGTGAACTTTCAGGGAAAACAGAGTTGAAACAAGGGAGATATGGCTGAAAAACAATTTTTTTTTCAGTTTTTTTTTTTTTTTTTTAATCAGAAATGGATCGGCAACAGCGGCGCGGAAGGGATCTGCAACAGATGGATCTGCAACAACGCGGAAGGGATCGAAAACGGCTGGATCTGAAACGGCGACTAAATCTGGAGAGTCTTTCAGAATAGATTTGAAACGGCTGGATCTAGAACGTCTTTCAGAATAGATTTGAAACGGTTGGATCTGGAGCGGAAGTGATCAGCAATAGTTCAACTGAAAATAGATATGGACCCCAGGTATGTATGGCTTCCTAACAGTTCAGGTGTTTCGCTCGGCCACCAATGCTGTCTGACGGCTTGCGTATTGGGGCAGTACCCCTCACTCCACGGCTCAGGTAAAACTGATAACCGCTTTGCCACAAACGACAGCTCTTGGTTTACCTCACGGGTGGGAACTAGTCAATCAGGTAGGGGTCATTGCCCTTTTCGCTGGCAGGTCCTCTCAATGGGCCAGCTACTTTGGGGTTCCTGTGGTACTCCTCACAATGAGTTTTAGGGCTTATGCCCAAGTACTTCCCACAGTTAAGCGGATAGGGATTATTCCCAAATCCGAAGCTGCAATAGATGCGAAAAAAAATTTGGCAGAAATTCCACCCAACGAGCCCAAGAAAGTGCTCTGATACCAGATGTGATGAACCTGCAATAATTAATTAATGCAAATACACGAGATATCAGAAATAATAGAACTCATAATCACTTTTATATTGATCACGGGCCACTTCGAGGGGGCAACCTCCTTTGAGCAAGCTCATTACAATTAACTTCACGGTGCCTTCATAGGCCTCAACACACACTTATATACTCAGTCTAGGCGCCAATACCATGGGTCAATACTATGTGTCAATACAAACCATGGGCTAAGTCTAGGCGCCAATACTATGAGTCAAAACCATGGGACATATAATACTATGGGACAACTTACAAAGCATATGCGTCCAATACTATGGGTCAATACTATGAGCTAATATAAACTATGGATCAACAAATACTACAGGACGACTTACAAAGCATATGCGTCCAACAACAATATAGTAACAAAGTAAATAGAAGGGTTGACATGGGTTCCTAACATCAAGCGATCATAGAATAATACTTGCATTCATATTTCATCATAGTATTGAGTTACAAGAATTCAGATAAGCTAGAAACTACATCAGAGAATTACAAAGACAACAAAATATCATTTGGAATATTACAAAGTTGGTCATGTCTTCACTTTACCCTATTGGCATCATCTTGCTCATTTTCATACTTCCTTCTCTCACTTAGGTCAAGTGTTTTTTAGCAAGCTTCAACACCCTTTCCTGTTTCATGCAAAATATGCCCCTTCACTCTTGGATAGGAGCCCTTATACATATTTTTGCAAAGCTTGCATCTCCATTCCCATGACCCACCACCTCCACATCTTGCAATCTTTTCAACATGAACCTAAAGGGGGGTAGCGTACTCAGCCCTCTTGTTGGGCTTGGGGGATGAAGCAGGAGCTTGGTTGGATGCCATACTTCTGCAAATAAAAAATAAAAAAACAAACCAGCCATAAATAAAATGCATATTGGATGCATAAACCCTTAGAAAAATGAAAAACAAGTAAAAAATAGTGGCATAGAAGTTGAATCAAGCATGCTTCTCACCACAAATTGCTTCTTGTAGGTGAAGCTACTCCAAAACACCCAAAAAAAAAACCCAAACTGATGGTTGTAATTGCCCAAAAAATACACTAACCTCTGTAAAAAAATTATTCTTGAGCCTCCCTCTCAAATCTGCCTTCCTCGATGTTGAAATCTGCCCTTCACAATGGTGAAATCACCCTTGCTGAAGTGGCTTCTCTTCACATCTGCAAAAAGAAATAAACTCCTGCAAAAAAACTGTCTCACTCCAAGAGCAATCACTATGCCAAATTCGTGTGAGCCAAATGGGAGGGTCAACTTCACTTTATAACGTTTAGATGGCCTCTAGAACCTTCATCGGATCATTAACTAAAATCGAAATATAAATATAATTGAGAGAAATTTGACTTCCGTAAGTGAAAAGCCACGGACTGTACTGTTATCACACCATAGTAGCAGGGCTACTATTCTTGCTTAGTAGATATCTGCACATTCCAGAGCTTCGATTATGCAGAGCTTGGCTATGATGAGTTTATTATTCTGAGATCACTCATGATCAAAGCAGTTTATTTTTCAGACTTATGTTAGACCTTGTGTCAAGGCTGAGCCTTGAGCATTCAGATTTGATGACCGATGTGACCCTTTATTCCATACAGTTTCAGTTCAGTGCCCAGAGATTTATTGCAGCAGTGTTCAGATGGTTTATGATGATTATTTTTATGATGATGTTGTATGACCTATGGATGTTTGATCATTGACTGTGGATTATTATCTTGTTGTTTTAGTCATGTTCATAACTTCAGCTTGGTATATCATTCATGATGTGGCAAACTTTGTAAAACTTGAAATGGACTATCTTAATGATGAATTATAAAATGAACATTTTACTTGCACATTTAGGTTGTCTGACAAAACTCACTGGTTCACTACCTTGCATAGATATGATCTTCCTTGACACCATTTGTCTGCTAGCTTAGGCTCCACCATCACTTGACTCCATCCATCCATGACTTTCCTATTTGGTTGTAACCCTTGACTTGTCTTACTTGACTTTCTGATATTGAGGACGTCCCTTTTTACTACCTCTGTGTTTGGACCGCATCCCTGCTTGTTTAGTGTCTCGGCTCTGAGTTGGTGACAGAACTTGCCTTTGGTAAGTTGGATTGTAGGCCTAAATCATTCTGGTCGGTTGTCCCGATGTTTGGCACTGGCACGAACTCCCCCTAGTCACTTGAGATGTTGTTGGCTAGAACTGAAAGCTCATGTACTACTTATGGAAACTTATGTAGATTCGCCCATAGAAACTAAAAAGGGCAAGAGCGATGAACTGCTAAAAATACTCCTCGAAGAGAATAAGAAAGGTCCAAAAAGCAATGGTTCTTAAATTCTATATCTAAACAATTGCTGACCTTATATATGTAAACATGCCCTGGATGCAAGCTGCAATTAGTTGTGCTTATCAGCACACCTGAGATCCGAAGGGTTATGCAGGCCAAAAAGGCCATGAAAAGAAATCAATGGATCCTAATGAAACTGGATCATCTTTTATAAAAGTAGACATGATGCCTAAGTTGAATAAGCACTCTCTAAACAACTTACCCATTTGTGAGGCACAGCCATTCCCCTGTGTTTATTTTGTCCAGCACAGAGTATGTAGCTTCCCCTTTCTCCCAGTCCAAAGTATCTTTTAGTTGAGTTTAGACAAGTCACCCCCTTTGCCCAACCTTGTTCCTAGCCTTCATCCTTAGCTAGCAGTTAGACCATGTCCAATGGGTGAGTTTGTCATTTAAGCTATTGTGCAAGTAATTATAAATAACAACGAAATATGCTAATATGATTAATGCCACTGAATGATGCTATACTTTAAGTTAAGCTGTGACTATGATTAGAGAAACATGTCTTAGTCTACTGATATGATTTATCATTGGTTGTATGTTGACCTAGTCAAACCCAGTTTGACTATGGTCATTTCTTGGGATCCGTGATTATGTGGGCCATGTGTGCTTGTTGATGATGATTGATGGTCCCACATACTCTTGATGATGATGCTATATGATGGACATATGATTCAGATGATGATTGATGCAGTTCAGCAGGTTTTATTATTACTCCAGATCATTAGATTATGCACTATCCATATATGGTGGACCCTACAGCTAGCCCATCAGGGCAACCCATGGTGTGTGAGTACACATTCTTAGTAGATTTGGGTCTTCTGGATCCAATGAGACACTTATCTTTCAATTTCGGGCACTTCTGACAGTGATAGATGCAGTTTTACACTTGTTGACTAGATTTGGGGCTGATTTCCCAGCCTGAGCAGCAGGGACCATGAGAGGCCAATTCACCTAGGGCGCTATATGAGGAGGGGGTGGTCCAACCACTTGTTATTAACATTTACCCCCCCTTCTGGAGAGCCTGGTGGGATCAGTTTGACAGCACAGGTGCCCTAGGAGGCAATTTCAGCACTTTCACAGTTACCGAGGCAGTCCAGAAATGGGATAAAAGGGTCACTGAGGAATTCGATTTGGGCAATTAAGGCAAGGTTTTGGCACTTGGTTTTCACAGAGGTCTGCCAGGGTGAACCCCCTATCTTCCAGCCAGTTTTCATCACTTGGGTGGGTCCACAGAGGCCACAGGAGGCCTTTTACTACATGTTTGTCACAGATTTTGAGGACAGATTTGATCATTTGTATTTATTTTGGACATATTATATTATTTTATTGTGCCATGGGATTGATGCCTCCTAGCCCCACCATGTGCTTCATGAGTCATGTCCTAGTCATATGAGGTGGGCCCATGTATTTTTGCCCCCTCTAGAGGATGACATCACCCTCCATGAGTACATTTAGCTATGATGTCATCATTATATTGAGTGATCCATGTATTATGTTGTCATGTTTCATCTTCGCCATTGATTATGTATTGAGATCTTTTAATCTCAACCACTCATCTTGTTGTAAAGTGGTTTTGAGATCTAGGGTTTTGATCTTTATTATCCTATATAAGGAGGAGACCCCCTATTGTATAGCTCACCTTTGGAGCTCTGGAATATTGGAATAGAACACTTCTTTGTGGAGCATATTTCTCTTGTCTGGTGGATTCTCTTGCATCTTGAGTATACAATATCTCTTCTATGTATCATTGTGGGTCTTGAAGCTACATCTTGTTTTCTTGCATAAAAGTCGAATTGGTGGAGAGGAGGGCGATTTCTTGAGGGTTATTGTTGGAGGGATCCACATATTCTCTCTTGGGTTGATCTTGGTGAAAGGGAGTATCATTATTGTATCTTTGTGACATAGTTGATGCTTTCTATTACATCTTTCCATCATTTTCATAATCATCTTACTTGGCTTGTTTCACTTGATCTTGTCTTGTAGGAGGAGGACAATTTGGCAATCTTGGAGGAGGACGTTTTGGCTTGGAGCTCTTGGATCTCACTCTTGAATATACACATAGGAGAATGCTATCAATTTGCAAGGTGGCCATAAGCAATTGAGGTAAGTTCTACAAGGTATGTGCCTAGATCCATCCATTCTTCTTCATTGGTCACAAACCCTTAAAAGTTAAAACCCTTATTTTTGTATTTCTTAGATCTACTTGGATCTAGCCTAGCTTTTGAAAAGATATTGAAAACCCACCTCTATAGTATCCACGGCAATTCGAATCTATAGTTTGGTGGTGATTGAGTTCCATTTTACACACTTTTCAAGGCAAAATAGCCCTCTTGAGGCAAATCGCACCCCTTGGGAGAAGCTAGTTGGGTTAGATCTAGCACATGAGATCCCACTTCATTCACACTCGCCTTGTTGGACACTTCGTTAGACTGCTATAGCACTCAGTTCGAGAGGATAAGTTTATTTTGGGCCAAACCCCCAATAAACCCACTCCTTCAATACACACTAATAATTTTAAAACTGGAAACAAGATTTTGCAATACTTTCACGACACAACACAAACTGCATCACATGTACAATCTCGGCACTGGTCATTATGCGTTATCATGGTTAAGTTAATCTACGAAATGTTGTGAATGGTTTCAATCTTATGTGTTGTTGTATTTAAATTCAATTGCAACTATTTCTTTGTTCCAGTATTTTCCAATTTCATAAACTCCTAGAATAGCTTTTACTCGTTTTCATAACTTAAAAGCCATAGTTTCTTTTATAGGGACCACCCCCCTTGGCTTCGCTAGGAGTAGCCTAGACGGAGGAGTCAAGTCATCAGGTGACAACACTTGACTCTGACTTGCCCCCAAGGACACACCGAGCGGCTTGAAGGTTTCCTGCCGCATTCCCCCCAGGTGTGTATTAGGCGGAAACAAGTTGAATATTTTGACTATGATAATGATTTTGGGCGTGTCTTATTGGTTGAAGAAGAAAATGATCACGAAACTCCTAGTCCTAGTATTCCCATTTGTGTTGTAGAACAAACCCAAGAGCATGGCAAAACTCCAATTCGGATTTACCAAAGACGAAAGGATGGCCCAAAGCCACCCCCTTTCATAGAAAGAACAGATAGTGAGCAGCGCGGTAAAGTGAGTGAGCCAAACCCTATGCCTTCTGACTATGATCTGAACATCAATATAGAGAAGGAAGTGATTCACAAGGTAATTTTTAGGGGCGAAATTTTGCCAATTGGCTATTATTCGAGCTTTTTTTCAAAAAATAAAGTCGTTATTTGGTCATTTTTACTCTCTGTTATCGCCTATATTTACATAAAATATTTTTTTTATTGTAATATTCGTCAAAATTTATAATTTTAAGTAGTAAATTGTATGTTTCATATTTAACGAAAACCTACCTATTTATATATATGATTTTTTTCAATAGAAAATAATCGCCTATAATACTATACTTAGGTATACTATTAGAATCCTTAAAAAATACCCTAGAAGGAACTTGACAAAATAATGCATAGCATTCCACTGACAGAGTGGATGAAAATCCTAGCAATCAAGGAGCAAGTAGTAGAATTCTTTGAGAGTATCCCTAATGCCAATACGGAAGGTAGTGAGATTTAGCCTCTTCAAAACCTAGCCCCAAGTGCTTTGGTAGAAGATGAGGAAGATCCTCCTATAAATATTCAGACAACCCTTTACGAGAGGAAGAATGGGGGCCACCAACCCTTCTATGTCACACTTCACATAGGGCAGCTCTTACTCCACAATAGCATGCTTGACTCCGAAGCTACTATGAATGTCATGCCCCTGAAAGTAATGCAGGCCATGGGATTAGAAATTACCAAGCCATATGGAAATGTTTGTGGCATAGACTCGAGACCAGTACAAGTTTTTGGTTTGATTAAGAACTTGAGGGCAGACCTGTTTTTGTGTCCTAACATATCCTTGCTTATGGATGTGGTAGTAATTGACTTGCCTCCTGTTTATGGAATGCTCCTTTGTAGAAAGTGGCCTGCCGGATTGGGAGGCCATCTTCAAATGGACCTGTCATACGCTACTGTTCCCAATTATGATGGTTCCATGGTAAGGATTTATTGTGAGCCCTTTTATGAGGGACATCTTGAGAAATATGAAGGTGGGGTTAGGAATTCTTTTGGTCAAGGTGAATTGCTTCCTGAGGGGATTTTCATGGTCATGGGTAATCAAGATGGTGACCAACATGGTGATGAAAGAGAAAAAATTTGGAGGTCATTTAGGGATCCTGATTCATCGGAAGAGGAAGAGGATCGTGCCGAGTTTGTCCGGAGGTTTAACCATGAGATGTATATGCGAGAGATTTTTCAAGGAATGCCTCGTAATCCTCCCAGAAATGATAATGTGCTGGCTCTTGAAGAATCTGGTCATGTTCATGATCCGCCCAAATCTGCAGTAGTTCGCGAAGAAGATGAAAACCTTATGCCTAAAAATGAATTGGAAGCTAGACTAGAGCAAGTGAGGCAAAGTGGACATATCCCTGTTGAAGACAACATCCCTCCCCTAGAACAAAGAAATTATAGAACAGTAAGGGAATTTTTGGTGATTGTTGATAGGAATTTAGAGAGAGAGAGAGAAGGGGGCTTCCTCTGATTTATCCATGGGAAAACAATAATGCTCTTGAAAATTCTTTGAGTGAATTAGCTCCTGCAAGCAACCCACCTCCTCCCCTTTCATCTCTGCTCCAAGGTCATTAGGATGAGGAATTTGTCAACCCTGCCCCAAGTGTAGGTTACTCCTCAAGATTTCTTAGTTTCCTTTTGTCTCATGAAGCAGATGCCCCATGTTACGTGGTACCAATACCAACGCACCTGCAGAGGTCCCCCAGGGAGAAGGGGTCATTTTTCTGACCAGGAGGGGTGTTTAGTAGGATTTTTCTGAGTAGGGGTTATGACCAGACCCTCTGGCTTCTCCTTTGGAAGTATTATGGCTTAGTGGCATTGTTGACTGCCTCATGAAAGGGCTTGAAGCCCTGAGGTTGGTGTGAGGGGCTTCCAGGGGTGGGTCACTGGGTCACATGGCCCCAACCCTGATTTAGCACTCCGGTGACAGATCTTTCAACACTGAGGCATCTTTTTATCCTCCAGGTCACCTCCAACACCTTCCCGGCCCTCAAGTTCACCAACGCCCTCTCTCTGGGGCCTCCTTCTGATGATGATGTCATCCTTGGAGCCAGGTTGTCATGCTTGATTAGGGGGGGTGTTGAGGGATTTTCACTTTTGTTGGGGTTAGTTGGGGCATGACAACCCCCCCCCCCCTCCGCAGTCTGGCCTTCAAAACAGGCCGATATACTTATTTTTAGCCATTTTGCTCATGTATGGGTCAAATCTGGGGAAAATATCCTAATTGACCCACTATTTTGATTATTTTATCTTATTATTGTTTTAATTTTAAGTTGACATTTATAATTTCAAATTGACATTTTAAAAAGGCATGTTGGCCTGGATATATTTTATTTTTGTAAAGTTAGTGTGAGAAAGGTATAAATACACCTTCTCCTCACTTCATTTTATCATCAACTTATGGGATAAAACTCTATTTTTTTATTTTTCACTCTTCTTGGGCTCTTTGAGGGATGCGCATTTCTTGAGGATGAAAGTACAAGCTAGTTTGGAGATTGATCTTTGAAGTATCTTTGTTCTTGCACTTTGCTTGGGTGATGCTAAGAGTTGTTTGCTTAACACATGCACAAGGAGGTATCTAAGTCCTTCTCTTGATGTCTCTTTGTTAAATGTTGGATATATGCTTGTCTAAGGTTGAATGGTAGTTGTTTAATGCTGCATTTTGCCCTAGCTAAGTAAAATTTCAGTATTTAGTTACCCTAGCAAGGAAAAGATTGAGCTTTAGGTCTCCAAGGTTTGTCATAGTTAAGGTTCTCTCAACCAACTTTTGAAGTTATTGAAGGAGTCTTGGCTTGCCAAACTTGGCAAGTGCCATCTCAAGAAGAGGGTTATCCTCTTGGATGCCCTAGGGTAGGGTGGATTATCCAACAAACCCTAGGTTACTCTCTTTTTCACCATATTTTCTGAGTTTGTAATTTGTAAATATTATATTTTTGTATTTTAGGTTTTTCCATTTTTTTGTATGATTTTTAAAATCAAATTTTCCTTTTTTGCCCTAGTTTTTTTGTGTTAACCCTAACTACAGACCCCCTTTGCCTTAGCGGCCTCCTTGGTTGTCCTCCTTTCCCTTCGCCCTCTTCACCAAGCAACTCGGCCTCCCTTCTTCTCCTCTCCTACACCTTCAGTCTCCACCCCCTCTCCTTCACTACCTTTTTTTGACCCTCAGTCCTGCTGCTGCCTTTTCTCCCTTCTACCTGCGGCCCTGTCTCCTTCCCTCCTTCTCTTCCTCTTTTCCTCAACCTACGGCCTCCTCCTTCCCTTTCCATTTTCCACTCTCCATTTCGGGCCTGCTCATTCCCTATCCGAGCCCTTCTCCCACTTTAACCCAGGTCTGCAATATTGCAGACCTTGTGTGCCTTCCTCTCGCTGCCCTAATCTCTGCAGTCACCCACAGTAAAAGACAAGGTTGGCACATTTAAAAAGATAGCTGAATGCAAGTATTTCCACATTGAATGTTATGCAACCACTATCATGTTATAGACTTTGAAAGTTATATTATAAATCAAGCCACTTTTGGTTGTCCTATTTGTTACTATTGATTATTGATGTATGGTATCTATTGAATGATATTGAACACTGCTTTTTACAGTAGCCATTGGACTTGTTTACACTTTGTTGATAACACATATTTGCATGATAAGTATTGGTAAATGATCTTTGCACAAGAACTTTTATATTTCATTGGTGGATGGTTATACTCTCTTGAAGTATTGTCATTGGTTACACATCGTTATGATACATGCTTGTGATCCTTTTTTAGATACAAGTGTATTGACACTTCGATAGGTGATCTTGATGATTTTAATAACACAATTGATTATTTCCTTTGAATTATAAGTATACCTTATCTTGCACCCACTCGTACTAAAGTTTTAAGCTTCATATTGACTCCATTTTGGCACTGGTCTAACTAATATTTGCATAGAGAATATAGTCCTTTTGGTTGCACTAGTGTCTTACAGGATATCAAAAGGGTCCTTCCCCTTGGAGGTTCCGACACTCCGAAGAAGTCAGAATCGTGATCGAGGTGACATTGGGTCACTATTCTTATATTTGCTTATTGGGAACTAGACCTGCTAGTTTGCCCGGTAACACCCCACATAATGAAAGAAGTGGCACTAAAATAGACATGTCTCATTTTTATGTCCCTATCCCCTTAGGAGAAGGATCCATTTCTAGACCAGACACATCTTTTGAACTTTCTTCCTTGTATGCCAATTTGGATCAAGATTTTGGAAATTTCTGGACGGTAAATGAAGTTCAAAAGGATATTATACAGCCTTAGTCTAGGGATGTAGCAAACGATTCTATGGAGAGAAATGAAACCCCTAAGGTGTTGATTGGGAGGGTTTCCATTCCAATGGATGGTGGACATGTGAGGTTTGATGTTGTGGAACCCATTGAAAATCGTAGAAGTCAAACTCCTATTACGCAAGGAAACGCAGATGTGCCTTTGTCAGTTTGCCGCGAAATCCATGTGATCCCCTCGACGATAAACCAAAGACGATTCAATCATGGTGACCAAGTTGTTTTGCAAAATCGTGTGTATCGTTATATATCACAAGGGATGGATAGCCTATGGATTGGTCCTTTTACAGTGGAACGTTTCAATGGTCAACTCTGTTATTTATCCACTGCTGATGGGCACTGTTACCAGCTAAGTTGTACTTAGTTGGACTTTCAAGTGAGCGGGCAAAGTTGAACATGTTACATGTTCATTATCAGTGATCTGAAGTCCATCAGGCCTTTTCCAAGGCCCCTTTTTTTAATTTTTTCTTCACATGTCCATGCCCTGCGGGGTTTGTAATAAAGTGTGTTAGCATGGTATTTTTATGTAAAGGACTTGGATTCCTAGGACTTGTCAATCAAGTCAGGTATTCCAAGGAGTTTTTTCATTTATTAAGTTATTAATTGTGTCTTGTGTTTTAGCAGGACATAATTTTTGAGTTTTTCTCCTGCTCCTCCAAAGCTGGAATGCCTAGCGTGGTGGTTAGGCCTTAGGAGGTTATTAAAGTCCATGGGTCAATGTATATGAACATGCTAGACACTAGAATTGAGTCGTATGGACATGTGTTAGGTCCTCCTAGGTTTTTTTTATGTTCTGAGAAAATAAATTGTTCCCGTAAAATTAAGCCATTTTTAACGGTTTAATTAAAAAAAATTAAAATGTTGTAAAAGTGTGGTCTAGGGGTCGTTTCTGCCAAGGGGGTGCTCATTTTCAAGCTTAGAGCACCTACTTTACCCCAAGACCCACTTTCCTAAGTATTCTAGTACTTTATTTTTCATATTTTTTACTTTTCCCAAAAAAGTCAAAAAAGTGTGAAAAAATGCCAAACTTTTAAAAAAATGAGAAAAATCCAATTCCTAATTCGGTGGGATTTGTAAGAGATCAAAGTCAGCATTTATGGAGGGATGTAAGAGGTGGTTTTTGGCAGGTTTTATGGCAGCATAAAGGGAGGAATCTATTCCCCACAATAAGGGGGGCGCATTCCTCTTAAGGAGGGCGCATTCCCCAAGGAGGGGGGGCCATATTTGATGGAGTTTGCAGCTGATTTGGTAGCTGCGTTTTGGCTGAGTTTTGGTAGCCCATTTGGTGGGAGCAGCCCCCTCCATCAAGCCCCAAATGGTGGCATGATTCCCTCACACAAATGCGCCCTCCCTCTCCATGACTAGTGCGCCCTCTCCTCTTTGATTTTTCTATTTAAGCACGTCACTTCTCCCCTCTTTGGCATGAGAAGGTGGAACCTCTGCTCAAGTATTGTATATCTTTTGGAATTTTGTCAATGAATAAGATGCTTTGGAGGCAAATCAGTGTGTGGATGATTATGTTCTAACTTATGCATAAGGTAATCTGTGTCTTTACATTTTTATTCGCATTTGTTTGTTGATCAAAGACTGGCTTTTGAAGGAGATGTCCATCTTAGTAAGGTGAAGTAGTGTGATCTAATCCATTATTGCTCTGTCAGGTTATTATAGAGAAGTTAGATTTACAAAGTTATTTTTGTTTAAATGCTTGTATCTAAATCTCTATATTAGTCTACACCAATTGCTCTTGATCTTTCTTGTGTGCATTGTTTTTTTTGTGACTACAAGTTGCCAATCTGAAGAGTTTGGGGAGCTTGTTTGCATCCATTTTCCTTTAGGATAGATCCAAGGAGAACTAGTCTCTCAATTACCCCACTCTCAAGGACCCCATTGCCCAAGTTCGAAGGCGTTTTCCTCTTCTTTCTTCTCGTCACCAAAACTTCAAATTTTACTCCGTTACCTCGGTTTGTGTATCTCAAATATACTCCTTTTGCAATATCATAAATAGATCTGATTTATTTTTATTAGATCTTAAGTAATTTTCAAAGTAAAAATCTTAAATCTAGATCTAGTATAAGCATATTTTTGTTACAAGTTGATTTCTGCATATTTCAAGGCTTGAACAAGTAGTATGTTTAGATTGGCTTAAAAGTTTATTTGGCTGATATAAGAGCTTTTAATGTGCTGCTCTTTGAGTAAGCAAAGATCCTAAGGAGACAAGCCTTATAGCTTGTCCCACTTAGTTCATTTTTTGCATTTTTACTTAGATTTTCTTTAAGAAATTTTTGGGTAATTTCTTAGTAAGTCCCAAGACACTTTTAAAGTGTTTTGGGGCGTTAGTTACTAACATTTGCTTGCTGTTTTGCAGCATTCATGAATAGGTAGGAGGAAACTCTTGTCGTTTTTCAGTAGATTGAGCCATCCGAAGCACCCAAGAACCATTCCCCTTTAACCGAATACTTGTTCTATGAATTTTGTAATCCTTTGAATCAATTTTCAAGGACCAGGACACTTCTCTTTGCATTGTAAGAAGAAAATTAAACGAGAGCAAGTGGGCTACCCAGCGCCCACACCCCATCCCCCCAGGGGAGAACTGTGTCGATTCAAATTTTGTGGTTTGCAAAGTTTTTAGTTTAGATTTCATTTTCCGCACTTGATAAAATTTAACTAGGACTAAAATTTACCTTGTCGGTTCGTTCCAACGGCGGGCCACAAGTTCACTCAGGACCTAGCTTTTCACATTTTTTTAACAATTTCCATTTTTGAGTAATTAACCCCCTTGCTTTCCCAAAGTACGGATTTCAGGATAAGGGCTTGCCCGAGTACTGGCCAGAAAACAGACTCTTGGGGTTTTAATAAACAAGAAAATATTGTTCAAAAACTCTTAAAATTAACAAGGCTTCGTCCCCGTATGCTCTAGATCACTGTAGCCTCGACTGAACATGTTGATCATACCAGAAAGGGACTTAGTGACTAGCAATTAGTCTCATTTTTCCTAATTAACCTCCTATTTACGAAAATCCGGCGTAATCGTTTATTGACACTATGTGGGGAAATTCTTCAAAGGAAGCGGGAACCACTGGGTAGTGACCTCGGGATACCGTTAGACTGCACCCTCGTTTGGTGTAGTGTTGAACACCTCCCAGAGACTCCAATCCAGCCCACATTTCCAAGTGAAGAGCCACCTTTGTCATAATCCGGACATATTTCCAGTACCTCACGGTATATCGGAAATCCCCCTCCCTAATAATCCACTCATCTCCACAATAATAATAAAATTTACCAAGAACATTTGCAAAACATTGTCTTTTTTTATTCAAGTATTTCTCTCCGGCATTGGTCTTGTTATTGAATATTTTATGATGTTGGATGTTTATGTTTCAATGATGATGTTGGATAACGAATGATATGAGGTTTAATATTGCATTGTTCTTGTGATCAAATTTCTAACTCCTAGATTTTTTAGCTTTTAGATTAAACACCTTAGATTTTTCCTTTTTTCAGGTCCACCCCTCTTGGCTTCGCTAGGAGTAAGCCTAGACGGAGGAGTCGAGTTTCAGGTGACAGCACTTGACTCTTTCTTGCTTGCCCCCAAGGCCACACCGAGCGGCTTGAATATTTCTGCCGTGTTTTCCCAGGTGTGCTTCCAGGCGGCAACAGGTACCAGTTCCGCATTCCCATTCATGACACTCACCTGGAGGACTATGTCCCAGTCATGACCTAGCAGTGGTCCTCTTCCCAGTAGCTTAGGTAGGAAAACGAATAAGCTCACTTGAGCAGTAGGATTAGAGTTCTTTATCGATTTGCCTAAGTTTGACTTTGATTGGTTGTGTGCCTAAGTTTGTTTAATTTCTATTAGATTAGACATTTGCTTTCAGTTATTTGCTTTTAGTAGTTAGTGCCAGCATTTTATTTTACATTTATTTTATGCATATATTTTGAGCAGTCTGAAACTTGATTTGCAGAGGATTGGTAGAGCATTTGTGCTGTGTAGGAACAGGTAGAGGCGAGGGCTAGAGGTTATAGCATCAAGTTTTCTGGACTCTATAGGCCATTTAGCCTTTTTGTTTATGTATTTGGGTTAGATATGGAAGCACTTGATGTTTTCTTAGGTGTATGCACCCTTGCTATATACATGAGAAACTTTGAATATTTATGTATAATGGTTTGGATATATGGATGCACATGAATATATATGTACAATGAAAATGATTTGAATTTCATATGTATTATAATATGTGTGTGTGTGCATGTGTCTACAATACCTTGAACGTACCCAAGTCCCCTGTTTCAAAAAGTGGCGTCCCCGTTCTCGTCCCTGAATCCCAGATTTCCTGGCAACTTAGCAAAATATTATATTATGAATAACTATTGCATGTATTATAATGGATTTCACCTCCTTATATACTAATATTCACTAAGTGATTATTTCCAGTTATGAATGTGGGATAAACTGCTTTACACATAAAGTGAATATCAGTCAAAACCTAAAGTCAAAGTGACTTTATTACATAATAAAACTGATATTCTAACACCCCCTCTCAATGTTTACAATATTGAATGCAAAACACGTTGACTAAAAAACTAAAACCTTAGAATCAAAAACATTATTTAGAAGCTTCTTCTTTGAAAACAATTCCTTAATCAGATAGTGCTCCATAAAGCTGCCTCATACCCCCTCGTAAAGGTGTAGCTCCCAAGTTGAATTCCCAAGTTCCTGGGTTCCATTTTCATGTTGATGCACAGGTTAGCAGCTCAAATAGTGCAAAGAAAACTAACTAATAAACTTGCACAACCTCAGGATTTTCCTCCAACATGTCACTACTAAAGAAAACCCTCTCTCTTTAGGTCTCCTAAATCTCCTAGGGAAAATCTAGACTAACCACAGGAGGTGGCCCCAACTAAACTTTCCAGGGTACTACGAGGGGTTTCCACACGCAATGCCTAAGAACACAACAAAGTGGCCTCGCTTTCTCAAGTACTAATGAAGTTGATTTCTGATGATGAGGTAAGGATGAATTAATGAGGACTCTTAGCAAAGACCTATTAGTTTAAAGAGATTATGATCAAAGATCTTTTAGAAGCAAGAGACAATTTCAAATATATTCAAAGGCAATATTCAACTCATGAACTCATAAAAATAAGATGTGTTCCAAAGATATAGCTTAAGCTTGTAAACCACACATGGTATGATAGCATTCAACACAAAGATAGGAATCCAAGTTCAATGTTCAAGTGTTGATTGTTTAGATGCTCCAATAAGCTAGATAACAAAGGATAGCAAAAGTTACTCAAAATTCATTTATGCAAATTGTAATATCTTATCTAACTTATTATGAAGAAGGGAGTTTTCAAGAGATCCTCTCTTAAGACTTCCCCTCTTGCAAAGAAGCAAGTTTTGGCATTGTGCAAAGTAATCCTTTGCTTAAGGTCAAACTTAATCTCTTATTTGTCTTGGGTAGTGTTACCTCAAAAACTAGCACTCTTCCATGATCGAAGTTAAGTGGACCTGTTATCACACATCCATAGTAGCCGAGCTACCATGATTGCACAGCGATTTCCTGTATTTTTTGAGCCAGTCCTTTACACATTTTTTATGAGATCAGCCTATGATGAGCAGTACTTTTGATGATCACTCATGTATCAAAGCAGCCCCAGATCAGATATGATGAGCTTTAGGTCATGATTGAGCCTCATGACCTCAAATTCGATGACTGAGGTGGCCATTTTCCTCCATGCAGAGCAGTGTGATAGTGCCCAGAGCTTTACAACAGCAATTTTCCAATGACGATAGATGATCCAGATGATAGATACAGGTATATGGCCCAGCAGGTATATGGTTGTGCATTGGATATGTTTACCTTGCTCTTTTGCTTATCTTAGTAGCTTGACTAGGTATTTAGTGGTCATGATCTGGCGATATATATATATATATATATATATATATATATGGATATGGTTATTTGTTGACTGTCTAGAATCAAAGTGATCTAATTACTCAGAATAAGAAATTATTGTTTATACTCGTTGATTTTACCCTCTTAAGTAGTATGGGCGTGGGCATCCCACCATTCATGGCTTGCTAGTTATGGCATCACCTATCACTTTCCCCATCCATCCGTTCTCTTCCGTATTTGGTTTTCCATTGACTTACACCTCAGCCTGTGATATGGAGGACCTCCCCACTTTTGCCTTTATGTTGGATAGATTCCCTGTTGTTTTGTGTCTCGGCTTTGAGTTGTGCGACAGAACTTACAGAAGCCTTGATCCTTCTGGGCTAGGAGAACCCGCTGGTGTTGGTTCCTGAGCTTAGGTGAGTTGTATTTGAAGCCTTGACCTCTCTGGTCGGTTGCCCTCGATGTTTGGTCCTGATTGTGGATGATCCCCCTAGTTTCCTGAGTTGTGTCAGCTAGGCTTGAAGCAAAATGTACCACCATCATTACATGCATATGTGACTCACCATTATATCTTATATGCAAGCCCATGGTTATGAATTAAAACTGTGCTTCTTAGCACAATGAAAGAGGGCCATGAAATGAAATAAAGAGCACCCTGGATAAAGCTGCAATTAGTTGTGCTTCTAAGCACATAAAAAATCCAAAGGGTCACAAGGCCTAAAAAGTAGTGGTTAAATATATGCTAAATCCAAAGACTGCTAGCCATAATTAAAAAAAATGTAATGATTAATTCCTCATTGAACCTACGGGTTGGGATGTGAGATGGAGTAAGGGGCAGCTAATTCTAAGTGTCCCCTAGAACCTCAAGTTACAGGTTAGTTGTGCACCCAGTCACGGTGGTTCTAAAAAAGATCCTCATGGAGCTGGTTCCAGCTTGGATGTGAGCTGTAGACATTTTCCAAAAGTTGAATAGACATCTCTCAAACCAACTCATTCCATTTGTGAGACACCGCCATTCCTTGTGCGTTTTCTGTCCAACATATGCTTAAGTGAGTCTCCCTTTCCCCTTATCCAAAGTGTCACAGTGTTGAAGATTGTAAAGTCTTTCCCTTATCCTAGCCTTGCATTTTTCACCTTCACCCATTCCTAGCAAAATGGTCATGTCCATGAAATGAGTATACTCTTGAGGTTTTGTTCTGAGTAATTGATTGTTTTAATTCTGGACTTATATTTGATGTATTAATTGCTTAATTGCCAGTGAAATGCTACTTTATATTGTAGTCTTGCTATTGAAATAATTCAAGGAGCATATCTTATCCATTTGCACTTGCAGCATCAGGCATTTTGAGCCTGGGTCATTATTTTGATCAATCTTGACTTGGTCAACCCAGTTTGACCAAGTCAACAGTAGGATCTAAGATGAGTTGGACCGATGATGTTCGAGATTGATTATTTATGGTCCTATGATGCCCACTTGATGTTTCCATGCAGCAGACACAGGTTCCATATGATGGTTTGATGGATTTTTATTATTATTATTATTTACAGACCATTATTTTTATTTGTCAGGGCATGGTTGAGCTTACAGATGATTATCCAGGTGGTCACAGGGTGTATGAGTACTCATCTCTACTACATTTGGAACTTCTGAGTTCATTGGCACACTCAGATATTGGTTTCAGGCACTATCAGGTGAGGTTACAGTCAAATTATCACTTTATTGCATAATTGCCTTTATAAAATGGTCTGGCAGCATGTTTTGAGATCTATTTGGTTCTCTTAGGGCGCTATAGAGGGAGTATGGGGTCCAGCCACTTATTATTACCATATTACCATACTCCCAAACATTTTGATGCAGTCAGATTTGTGCCTGAGGCACCAGGCAGAGAGGTACAAGTATTTTATTATTTTACAGGTGATTTTCTCAGGATAAAAAAATGGAATAAATGGTCACTGAGGAAATCGATTTGGGCAATTGAGGAAAGGAATTGACATAAGGTTTGTTCAGAGGATTTGTGTGATGCATCCCACACCTTCCAGCACAGCTTGCAGCATTCAGTGGGATCCACACACACTCCGAGCTATTATTTGGATATTTTACTGTGCTCTTGAGGGGGGCACGATTTGGTCTCTTGGTCACTTTATGATGTTATATGGTCATATTATTTATTATTGTGCCATGGGGCCATGCTAGTGAAGGATATAATCACCTCCTAGCCCCACCATGTGCTTTTATCATGTGTCTTAGTCACTTGTCATGTGGTACGTCCCCCTAGGGCGTCTTAGTGAGTGCGCCCCCCTCTATTTGTGAGTTTGATCTGTGTATTGTATTTCCGACTCATCTTAGCCATTGATTATTATTGTTATATCTTTTGTTCTCCACCAATCATTCAAAAAGTGGTTAGGGTTTTGGTCTCTCTCATTCCTATTTAAGAAAGAGACCCCCCTCATTGTAAAGGCACTCTTGGGCTCTTGGATTTCCGACATAATAAAAATATTTTTGCAAAAACTCTTGGATGCTTTGATGAATGTTCTTGCAAGTGATTGTAAAGTCTTTTCTCTTCGACATCCTTGTGGATCTAGCTCTTTCCATAACCATTTATCTGTAGGGGCCGTGTGGTAGAGAAGGAGGACGTTTTTGAAGGGGGCGTTATTGTGGGGAGACTCCATCTCTCCTCATCGAGATGTCTTGCATCAGGAAGTATTTTTATTGTATCTTGTGATCATATTGATGCTCTTTGATTCATCTTTCTTGTTGTATAGTTTATTTCTTGTCTAGATCGATTCTAATTGCAGATCGTTTTGGCAGGGGAGGGCGCATTGGCCATCTTGGGAGCATAGCAATTTCAATTGGAGAGGTTGGATCTCACTCTAGATTGCTTCGATTTGGGAAGACCATCAATTTGCAAGGCAGCCGCAAGCATTTCCAGGTGTGTTTCAAATTATCTTTGTTGTTTTGGGATCCATTCCAATTGTCATCATTACAACCCTCATTGTTAAAACCCTCGTTTTATAGATCTGGCGATAATTTGGGCTTAATAACTAAAACCCACTTCTAAATTAATTAATAAACCTTAGAGACCAAGTTTGGTGGAAATCCGACTCCATTTACCCTAAGATCCAAGCATTAGCCATCTCTAGAGGAGGACACACTTGTGGGTTTTTAGTCAATTTTCCAGATCCATCACCTGGGTGTTGCTAATTTGTCCTCTAAACTCCAGATTTGTCATTTAGCAACCATTTTAGTGCCTATCCTATCTTAATTTCACTAAGTGGGCCCCACCTCACTCCAAATTGACCAAATTATGGGTGGATCTCATTTTGGTCTTTTAGATAGGCACTATATCTATCTAGATCTACTTGTGTAACTCCATTAGTGGCATACTCATTCCTTGGTTGAGCATTTACCCCTTTCATAAGCCTCCTCAACCAAACCCTAACTCCATTTGCCACCCATCTTCCTTAGATCTAGATCTACTCACTTTTAATCTCTCTTTATTTTTCACTCCACTTCATCCTAGAGGGTCTAGAGTAGATTTGCTAGCCCTCATTGGCTAGCTAGGGTCTCCCCCTTGATTTTGCATTAGCTTGATCTAAAGTGAAGAGTGCCTCAATTAGCGTGACAACCAATCATCCTTGGGAATCGAAGCTCTCTTGGGTCACTTCTTTAGTTGCCTAGCACCTCTACGATCCTGGATAGGATCACCTTTAGGGGCAACTACAAGTTGTGTGATAACAGGACCCAAATGTAATGTGTGGACCCAGTTGCGATACGTAGACCCAGTGCTATGATCGACAACTATTCAAGGAAGTACACCCACTGTCACCTCGATGTAACCCCCTTCCTCTTTAGATCTTGCTCCTTGGGCTACAGGAGGCTCCCCGAATGAGGTAAGGATAGTCTTGTAATAAAACGACAAAAGACAATTCTATCACTACAAAACCTTCCCACCGCCAGTAGACCAGTGCCTAATAGAGTCAAGGAAAGATAAGTATAATGAACCCTTAGACTTGGAAGGTTAGGAGCAAATGAAGATGTAACTCACTGCTGCAATTTTCTGCAGTAAAAACCAGCAATAGAAAATTGGAGATATCTCCCAAACCGACCATCGAAAACAAGCAAACTACCTCCCAATGACTAGCAGTGAGGGGCGCACCTATTCCTCCTAGGGCACACTTGTTTTGATGGATGGCATACATGATTTAGCATTGATTTACCCTATAGGTCCGCAACTTACTGCAGTAAAAGAAAATCAGAAAAGTCCTTGGCCTCAAAGGGTCCTCCCAAGTGACCTTGGATTTGACCCCAATTTCTCCTTTTTTGGATTTTTTTGTTTGGTATCTTCTCTAGATCTGAAATATACTACTGCAATTAACCACTTTAGAAAACAACTTTTAAGATAATCTATGGCACAAAAGATAAATATTTTGGGATTTTTGCGAAAATATGAAATCTTTAGGGTTTTTCACAATATATGATATTTTGTACTTTTTGCATAATATAATACAGAAATTTAATCAAAAAGATTTCAAGTGAAGATGAAGGAAATAAAGACCTAAGTCTCTTCCCTTCAAGGTCACTGAGGAATCGTGGTTAGCGTTCCACTCAAGAATTGACGGTCTTATTTTGATGAACTAGGGCAAAACCAAGAAACCCCAGGTTGTGTTGGTATGGACCTAATTAGGGAAAAAGAGGTGCCAAAGGCCTAACAATAGAGACCCTCCAGAGAGGGATGTCTCACTTACAAGACAAAGCCTTTACGCATAAAAAAACCATAATTTACTCTTACCTTGGATCTCCAAAGTGCAAGAGAAAGAGAACCAGAGATCTTACCATAAACGAAGAAAAAGGGAGAAAAGAGTAACCTCCTAAGAATCCTTCTCCTTAAACAAACCTTGCAAGATTAAGTATTGTTATCACACAAACTCTAGTTGCTAAAGAGGGATATCCCAATAGGGACGGTAGAGAATGAGCAACCAGGAAGGTGTAACCAACAGCAGCCAGGTCCTTTGTCCAGGGGACAGAAGTCACACCAGACAAGGCTACAGTCACTTTAGACAAGGCGTAAAAGCCAAGTCAAGGGGGAGACCCTGCTCAACCATTTATGGTCGAGAGACAAAAAAATACACCCAAACCCAAAAGATGAGAGATAAAAAAACAAGGAATGAGTGTAGAAGGGCTCCTAAGTCTAGTTTCAGCCACAGATTGGACACACGAATGAAACAAGCAAGTAGATGAAGTGTGACCAGCAATAGATTATGATGAAAGTAGTAGATTAGATGGTTGAAAGTAACTAAGGCAGCAAACAATGCAAGAGGTGATTATTAAATGAGAATCTGCCCAAGGGAGAGATTGTTTCTAGAGCTGGTAGACCTAGGGCAGCATAGAATTAAGGTTTTTAATCACTTCTAGCTAATGAAACTTGATTCCCTAAGGTAAAATGATGCTCTAAACAAGAATCAAGAGTACCCAGAACCCCAAAGTGACCCAAACCAGCAAGAGAGAAAAAACGCCCTAGGTGGGGCGTTTTTGCCAGGTAGACCAATGCCTAAAGTATGGGTTAATGGAGTCGGAAATTAATGAAACTTAAGATTTATGCTATTAGGCTCAAATAAAATGCTAGTTTGCAATATAAAAGGAGTTTCTACAGTTGGAAATTAAGTTATTAATTTTTAGGGTTTTTATTTATGGTTCTAGCGCTTAGCATTAATAGTGAAAGAAAGATTATGAGAAACAAGCAAAAATCCCGTACTTGGATAATGAAGATGAAGATATCCTCGTGCTGAAGACAAACGTTGAAGATCAAGTGTTGAGCTGAAGTGTGTTTCTCCCTTTGCGTTTTTGGAGCAGCCAGTGAGCCAGTGCGTTTTTCTTGTACTTGCCAAAGAGAAGATGAAGTCCGTTTCTATGGCAAAGAACAATAAACCAGCAAATGAAATGACAAATAATGAGGAAATCAAATGACAATCAAAGCGAATTCACTTTCCTATTGAAGAACTCGAAGAGAAAAACTAGCAAGGAGACTCTATCTCAAGAGCTGTGTTTTCCTCCAGTGGCCAGCTTCACCTGCAAATCGAACTGCTCAAGGATAGGATAGGAATGTCACAAACAACTCAGCAATGCATCAGAAATTTGATCTCAATCAACACAAGAAGAATCCCACTCCACAATCACAAGTAACTCAGTAAAAATGTCTCTCTATAATCACAATGTCAAGTCTCTAGAGTGCCAAGAAGAAGTACAAATGGAGGGAGTGCCTTCTCTTATAGAGAAAGGCCACTCCTCACAACAAGTTTCCCCGCAAAATGGAGGGTTGAGATCATCTCCCCAATCCACAAAATTGAATGGTGGAGATGTCTCCTAGAGGGGGTGCGAATTGCCCATGGAGCGCACAAGTGGAGTGGGGGTGCCTCGTAGGGCCCATACAAAACATCAAGGGGGTGCTAGGGGGTGTCTATATGAGGTTTTAGCCCCCTAGCCAATACATCATGGCCCCACACCATATACAACATGCAAATCGAATCCCTAAGGTGGAGAAAAACGCCCCCAATGGAGAAAAACGCCCCCAATGGGCCAATTCGACCTCTAGAATGAGCTGTCAAATGGAGGGCCCCACAATGCCCAAATACAATGTCATACATTACCAATTTACCTTAGGATTTACCTTTTCATTTGCCATCCATTGATTTTTCCATTTGCCTATAGTTACCTTAGTCACATTTTAATTTTCCATGTCATTTTTGCTGGTTTATATGGCTGAAGATGAAATTTGGCTTTTGACCCACTTTTATTGCCCGGATTGTCGAACCGTCTGCTGTAATGTGATCGTGGACCCCAAAAGTAGTAGGAATGACCACTCGAACGATCCCGATCCATCACTTAGGCATTATTTGCCCAAAATCCACAATTTTTAATTAAAACGGGTCAAAATTGACCAATAATAATTAAAAATTTATCAAATGCTTCAATATTTTGCAATTCTGACACCTGCATGATCATATGGGACCCCTGTAGATAATAACTGACCGAAATCGAAATTCCGGTTGCAACATTTTTTCGGGCCCATTTCTGGCCTAGTCAACTTAGTTTGACCAAGTCAAAACTAGTCAACAATAGTGCTAGCTGAATACCTATGTGCAAACATGAAGTGACAAGGCTCAATTATACAAGTTAGTACATTACTAAGCAATATAATGATAACATGGTGATCAAAAATACATTAAATCACGAGATAATACAAGGCCCTGATGAGGTGGGCCCACCACCTCCAAAAGACTAAAATGCTATGCACATCTTATAGAATTGAACACTTTGCTGACTTCAGGTGATGTGGACAATCAAGGCGAAGGACAACGGGAAGACAAGGATGAAGATTATGTGACCCTTTGGACAACTCGGGAAAGTGGGGTCCACTGAGATAAGTATGCCATGACAGAACACGGGGAAGGGCGGTGCCTCACAAATGGGTATAGTGCAAGGAAACCACCACTAGTCATCTAACAAGTATCTCACAACTCACATCCGTGCCTGAAGACTCTGTGAGGTTCTTTTCTAGAGCCGCCAAACTGGGTGTCCGGCAAACCGTAACTTGAGACTCTAGGGGACAATCTTGAGCTTGTCCCTTGCTCCCTCTCACCTCCTTGCCCCGCAGAACTAAGTGAGGAATAACCACTACAAATGATGACATGTATAGCTGACCTGTGTCCATGTGTGTTTATAAACACATTACATGGATTTTACAATGAGTTTCATACTTAGCCCTTTTTTGGCTAGATTTTACATTTACAACATAATAGCCCTTTTTGGTTTGATTTACATTTCTTCATTTACATCAAGGCCCTCTTGGGCTACATACATATCTCAAAAGATATAAACATGGTGCTCATACTGCAAAGGTAATGGGGGTGAGCAATACATGCTTCGATGACCAATGGGGAACACCCGGTGAGGCTACACAATCCTAACTGCATTGCAACATCGGGGGCAACTGACAGGAGAAAATCCCAGGTCTAAAAGTGTATCTCACACACTAAAGAGTCGAGGCACAATACACGAGGAGTCATGGCAAACTCAGAGATCAATGGGGAAGGGGTCCTCGGGATCACAAATCAGAATCCAAGTCAGGAACAAGTATCATGGATGAGTCGGATGGATGGCGAAAGTGAGAGTGGGGCTAAAGTCAGCTACCAAGAGGGACTAAGTGACCAAGTCTATGCCAAGTGTAGGGGACATGACTCAGCATGCATATACATAAGTCTAACAGAAGGGGTGGACTGACATCATCAAGGGCCCAATCACATCATACCATAGCTAGATCACCAAATATATCATCTCATGCAAAGTTAGTGTACTAACAAGTATAAAGAAGTCTAATCTACAATCATTAGCAATAATCATCAAATGCAATACCTGCTGCACCATATACCTGCTGCTACTGAAGCTATCTCTGAGCTGGATCTCTGCTGAATCCGGGCAATCATAATAAACCAGCAATATACTGTGATAGTCTCGATCAAAACAAGACTAGGCAACTGTCTCAAATGGGCTTGTATCAAAGCGTGGCAATGAAGAGGTGACCCAGTGGTAGATGGTAAGTGACAATGTGTGTAACATTGTACATCTGTCTGTCCTCTCTGATATGTCTGCTAGGGGCAATCTGAACAAAAGTGCCTCATCTGAAGGCGGCTGATCTCTAATCTGGGGAAAAAAAGTACTGTGTGGTCCTCGACTGCACAGTCTGCAATATGGTAGCTCCAGCTAACATAGATGTGATAACAAGTATCAACCTACAATCACCAAAAAAACATGCCACATTGAAGCTTCAAGAGTGCCAAAAAGGGAGTGCGCACCACTATCCCAAGTAGACAAGAAGAAATAAGAAAAGAACTTTATTTGATCCCATGATCTTTTGTTAAAATGAGGAGTTGCCTTATTTATATGTGACTTAGGCCAACTTAACCTCCTTTACAAACCGACCAACCTAAATGTCTAAAATAACTTAAAATAATTTTTCAATGAGTTTTTAAGGGTTTGTCACCCACAAGTCGGGGACTAAACCTCATACAACATACAATAATTATAAAATATAATGAATTGTTGCAACTTGGATGAAATGTCGATAATGGGAGGAGGGTGTCACGCCCCATCTAACCCTAACATTGTGCTTTTTCCCTCAACACCCTCCTCCTTTAGGTGGTATGGCTTCTTCAAAGGGTGATATCATCATCAATTTGGCTTGCTTGAGCCAAGAGGAGGGTCAATACATAATAAAAGTAGGTCCAAGTGGGCATAATGAGGTGTGATAAAATGGGTATGACAAACCTTACACGCACAATCACCTTCTACAAACAAAAACATGAGTGTGGTTGGGAGCCCCTCAGCCATGTGTCCAAATGGAGTCATCCCAAGAAGCACCAAACACCAACCCAAGGCACAAATGGCCCAACATGATGCGAGACTTTTGCCCATCAAGGGGCAGTCAACAATGCCACTAAACCAACACTTCCTGGAATAAAAACCAAGGGAACCTACCATGACCAGACCACGAATCTTGAGCCCCACCATACCAGCACTCTACATAAATCAAGCCCAAACTTGGCCTTTACATAGAAAAAAGGACCCCTCTTATGTGGCAATCTGGTATGGCACATTGCAGAGTATTTCGAGGGCAACAGGTAGAAGCAATTAAGTGTTGAATATATTAGATGAAATGCTAGCAATAGTGATTATGTATAACTGATAAAAGTAAGCAGCAAAATGTTGTAGTAAATAACCCCAAATAAAAAATACACAATGCTAGTACAAGTTAAATGGCATTCAATACTTAGGATGCTTGCTGGAAATAAGAGTGCAGTAGTTGATAAACTAGAAAAAGGGTTCCTAATGATGCAAAAAAAATTAGGGTTTTGAGAAAAAATTTATGCCTAAGATGAATTAAATTCCAAATTGCAAAACAAAAAATAAAAAGAGGTTGAAATTAAATTTAGGTGGTTAGAAATGCATGACTAGTGCCTAGGGTTGAAAATGGACAAATAGAGTCAATCAAGGCTAGCGATGACGAGCCTTCAAACATTCCAGGACAGTTAGGGTTTGAGAACCAATTCCTATCAAATCCAAGAAAGGCTAGATCTATCCTAGGATTTACATGGTAAAAACCTAAGTGGTATTTTCACATTACCTTGGGCATGATATTCATCAAGCATGGAATCCTAGGACATACAATCAAGTGTTGAAAATATACCACCTACTCAACCATAAACCAAATAAATTTAACCTTACAAAGTAAAAAGCTTACTTGCAAATCATTCCAAGCTATAAAGTTATAAACATTTGTTGATCCAAGAACACACCATGGCATTAGCAAGAATTCCTCATGATAGCACTAGCATCAACCATCCATAAGCATTCACCACAAAAGCTAAGTAAAAGCCCAAACATAGAGTTCTCCACAAGTTTCTAACAAGTTTTACAATGAGAGGAGGGTCTCTTATATAGGAAGAGAGAAAAACTAACTCCTCAATAAAATAATAATAAAAACTCCTCATGACATGATGAAAATACCAAAACCCTAACGAACTTGCTGAAGAGAGGTGTATCCATCAAATGAGGGTGAATGATGACAAGAAGTCAAACCTAGCCTCCAAAGGCTCTCAAAAGGTAGCGTTCCAAGAAAAAGGAATCAAAAGGTGGAGCGTATCCTCAAATAAGGTGACGCTCTCCATGATAAGGTTCCATAAGGCTAGCACGGCAAAAATACATTGCGGCTCTTTAAACAACAATTTTGGAAATACTAACCTCCTCAATATTATTCAGATTTTCTATTATACTCCCAAAACCAAAGCACCCCTCCAAAAAAAGAGTCCCATCAAAAATGTCAAAAGGTACCACGTGTGCCTCCAAATGTCTGTACAAGGAGGGCAATCATCACATGGAGACTGTACATCATATTACAATCCAATCCAAGTGTTAGACCATGGAAAATATATTGGATGTTAGCTCTAGGAGGCCCCAACAATGTATGACTTAGGAAAATACCATGAAATATGTAGAAATCCACATGAAAAGGTTAGCAAGTGCACTTTTCTAATAACTCAATGACCTTTTAATTAATTATCCCATTAACCTTAGACTCACCATGGTGTGACCATAATTTAACTCTAATTACATGTCAGACCCCTGAGACAAGGTGCATTTCATAAGTTTTTAAGTGAGGTAAGGGTGATGAACTGAATGTGTTACTAGGGAGAAAGTGTTTGCTAATTGACCATCACAAAAATGTGAATGAGTGTTAGGTCTACCCATTAGCCTTCAAGATCTAAGGGTTTTAGATTTTTCTTCCACATGTGTGCCTTTAAAAGGAGCGCTTTTTCTCGAGTTACCATTTCCTTACACCTCTTTTTTGCAATCCCTTGATTTCTCTCCTTTTTTATTATTAGCCATTTTTTGGCTTAGTCCCTTTACTTAAGATTTGGCTTTGATAACCTAGGACATAGGGAACCTAGCTTTTTGCAAGGGGGCATTACTCTCATATATAACATTTATAATTTAGTTGCATCAACCTTAGAGTACTTTGACTCTTTTGCTTTGATTTAGGCATTCATACACGGGAATAGTATTGAGACCTTCGAACATAACATATGATAAGTCGATTACGAAAAAGGAGACATGATGAAAATGAATGAAATAGCTAATGGAATGACGTGGCATGAAAAATGGCTAGGTAAAAAGTTTGTAATGACATGAAATGAATGTTACACCTTGTGTCACCTGGTTCGAATTCGTGTTCGAATTCGGCGACCTTGAAATTCGTCAAAAATTCGGCAATAAAAATATTGCCGATAAAATTCGGCATTAAATTCGGCAAGGCTATAAATCTTGAAAAATAAAAAAATATATGAATTTTTTTAATAAAATACAATCATTAAACATCTTGATCACCATCTAGGCTTCTAGCATCATAATCATCTATCATCTAGCATTAACACATAAATCATCCTTATCTAGATTAAGAGACTAGCATTCAGTATTCACACATTAATATGTATTCTCATTATCTAACAATAAGCATAAAATATTAAACACATTAAAATTTAACACATATAGTAATCAATATGATATATTTCAAAAACATTGCAAGTCTGCATCTTGTTCAAAATGTAAAAGCATGTCCATGAGATGAAACATAATATTAAAATGTCATACAAAATTTAGCATCCAAAAAAAACTAGAAGTCTAGAACAAGAACACAAGCTATTCTTAGTGTTCTTGTGCCCTACTTGTTACATCAAACAAGTCTAAATCATCAAGAGCACTCGGGGGAGTGAAACCACTAGAAGCACGATCATTATCACCACTTTCTCTATCACTATCAAAGTCAAGATCATCTTGACCTCCTGATGCATCTGGAAGTGGAACAGACTCAAAACATGGAGTAGAATAATTGGATGAGTCTTTAGCCACATTGCTTAAAGCCAACTGCAAGTTGCTGCGGACATAAACAAGGTCTTCTAGCTTCCCAGATAACAACCTATTTCTTTTCTTGGAATGAATATGCTCAAAGGCACTCCAATTCCTTTCACAAGCTGATGCACTTGCTCCCTGGCTCAAGACACGAATTGCAAAATTTTGCAATTCTGGGGCCCCTGGTGCATAAAAATCCCACCAAACTGCTGAATCAACGTTACCCTTATCATGCTTTGCAGCAGCAGATCCAAATAAACCTTCTTCTAACCTGTATGCCCGAATCTGGGATCTAACCAAAGCTGCAACAGATTTATCTGGGTGCATCCTATCAATAGCCTCATAAAGGCCACTCATTACTTCTTCATCTTGATGTCTTGGAACCCCAAACAATCTAGGGTCCAAATAACATGCTGCTGCATGTAATGGGCTATGCAACATTTTCCATCTTTGATCAATTACCTCCCATATGTCTCGGTAATCAGCTTCCACATTATTGAAAGCAGTTGCAATCTTTTCCTTGCAACGATCCATGGCCTCATAAACGAAACCCATACAAGGTTTGTCACCATCAACCATGCGAAGCACCTCAACAATTGGACCACAAATTTTTAAAACTTTTTGAGCATTTTCCCAAAAGCCATGGTTGCTTAGCATTATCTCTTCGACATGCTTTCCCTTTGATTCTTTTGAAAGATGAGATGTTTCCCACTCATGAGTGCAAAAAATAGCTCTCATGCTTGCTTTTTCCTCAACAACTCTATTCAGATTAATGTAAAATGTGGCAAACCTTGTATCACAAGGCCTCAACAACTGTCTAGATGCAGTTTTCCTATATAGGCTCAAAGTGAGACGATGATTAATGATAAAGTTTGCAGCTGTTTTGGATTTTCGAATTGTCTCATTGATCCATGGAATTTTTGCTAAATCATGCAACAATAGATCCAAGCAGTGAGCTGCACATGGGGTCCAATAAATGGTATTATACTTCTCCATAATCATCTTTCCTGCACCGACACAATTTGAGGCATTGTCGGTGACAACTTGGACAACATTTTTCTCTCCAACTTCTTGAATTGCCTGATCCAAAATGTTGAAAATATACTCTGTTGTTTTCATATGATCCATTGCATCAACCACCTTCAAAAAATATACCCCACGGGGGCAAGAAACAAGCACATTAACCAATGGTCGATGACATGAATCCGACCATCCATCACTCAAAATTGTGCAACCTGTAGTGGTCCAAGACTCTTTAATATCTACCAACCTGTTTGTCACTCTTTCCTTTGTTTTCCTTAACAAAGTGGTCCTTAAAGCCTCGGATCCAGGAGTAACATACCCCTTTCCATATGCAACAGCCTTGCTAATTGCAGCTTTAAAGTATGGGTTTCTTGCCACATTAAAAGGAATTGCACATGCGTAAAACATTTCAGCAAAAGCATTGTCCACTTCTTGTTTCTCTACAGGTTTCCAAAATGTATTTAATGTTGCTGTTCCACCTGTTTTTGATGGGGTGAAACTTGAGCCACATCCATTTGAGGTGAAACTAGGAGTGCTTTGTGAAGAAGACATAATGATCTCCCTCATAATTCGCTGCCTTTTAATTTCCTTTTTCCCCCTTTCTGCTTTTGATTTATCATAGTCTTTTCTCACAACATCCTTCTGCTCATCAGATATTCCTTGGCATCCTTCCACACCACCTCCATTTCCATTACTGACAGAAAGAAGATGGTCCACTACTCTTGTTAATGTACCAGTGAATGTGTGCCCACATAACTGACATATAACCTCTGACCCTGTCCCTTCCTTCTTCACATATTGCCATGCCACAGCAGTAGATCTTTGAGGTGCCATTTGATTGATGTTTCTGCATTTGGTGTTTATGTTTTCAGCATTTGCAAAAGTGATATTTAACAAAGATCATTTGATAAATTTGTAAGACTTACCTGTGGGCCGTGGCTGTGAAGTGACCCCGTGTTTGAAAGATGGGGCTGGACAGTGGACAATCGGAGACTGGGAGTTTGGGACAGTGGAGATTCGAGAACACTGTTTGCAGGGCAGCGCCGCAGCAGTAGCACGCAAAATGGAAGAGGCCGCAGTGCAATCTGCAGAAACCCGAGCTGGGCGCCGGCGGACAGTGGAATCCCGAGCTGGGCCGACAGTGGTCTCCGACTCTCCCGAGCTGCGAGCCTGCGACTTTGCAGAAACGAAATGAGCGACTCCCGATCTGCGTGCAGTCTGTAGAAAGCGAACGGCGGAAGTGGAACTTCAACTCGACCTCACCGTGGACGATAGCACCAGTCCGAAAAACCTAAATAACCTCAAACACAGGCCCAGCGTTAACGCGGGCTATGAGGCCAGGGTTTCGGTCGACGCGAAATAAAAAAGAACGGGAAATAAAAAAAGGCGATTTTCAACGATTTTCAACGATTTTCAACGATTAAATTCGCCATTAAATTCGAAATCGAGTTCGCCATTAAATTCGCCATGAAATTCGGCGAATTTAATCGATTTAATTCGTCACACCATTAAATTCGCCGAATTTCGAATTTTTTCCTTGAAAATCGCCGAATGCGGTGACACAGGTTACACCTACTTAAATCCCTAGGGATACACTTAACTCAAAGTAATACACTTATCTAAAGGAAATTATGACCACACCACAATACATCCTTAGCTATGAAACAACAAGTTAATGTAAATTAGCTAATATAGAGCTACACCGCTGACCCCTCATGGTCATGTCCCACATACAAGAACGCAATCCCCATGTATCAATGAGTATAGCATAGGTCGTAGCACTGACATCATCTGAAAATTCCCCATCTATCTCTAGCACATAACATTGCGATCTCTAACAAGTGTCCATGGGAAAACCATAGATCTCATCTATGGAACTAATAGATGTGATCAAATCACAAAGTTATCAATCATCAAGTCACCCCTACATGTCAAGGAGTAATAGTCCCCATGAAGGCTCAAGTCTCGCTAGCAACATCTTTTCCGTAGGTGGACCACCTGTGCTTGTGCTTGTGTTTGTGGTTGGGGCCAAGTGAAAGTGTTGGGCAGCTTTGGCAAAATAGATTCCCCCAACTCATGGATTCTTTGCCAAAAGATTTTGATTTGAATGTTGCAAGCTGCTACATCAATTGCAATAGTCCCATATTGGAAAGGGTGAGCTTTTGCATCGAAATAAAAGGTAAGCTTGTCAAATATATAGATATAGACAAAATAATTTCGAGAGAACAAGGTAGTTTTGTGGTTGGCAAGCAAATTCTTAATGGCATCATTACAACCCAACAGCTTATCCATACACTATAAACCAATAAGAAGAGTGGCGTGTTCATGAAGCTAGATATGTCTTGTTACAATAAAATCTATCAACCAAAATCTCCACTGGTGCTAAGCTTGTCCCTTAGTTCTGTGAACCTCATGAAGTATGAGGCAAGGGATCCTGATTTGGATATCTTCATATTTGAAAGTCGGTGCCTCAATGTAATGGATACATTGATGCTAGTGTGTTCAAACAACTTCTTTATGGTCTTGAACATTTTCCTAGAAAACTTCTTCCCTGAGATTTGTGGAACCAAATGATCTCTTACTGAGTCCACCAGAATCCTTCTTGCTCTGGCATCAATCTTCCTCCATCGGGATTTGTCTTCATCGGCTTCTGGATCAAGGACCTTCTCATTTACATATTGCAGTAGGTCATTTTCTTCTAGCAATAGAAGAACCCTAGACTTCCAAGAGATAAGTTGGAACTCCTTCCAGACGATCTTCAACCTTCATACCAATCATCTTGATTGCAGATCTGGTTCAGAAACCCTAGCAGGAGCTAGGTCAAAAATGAAAGTTCAAATTTTGAAAAACCGATTCCACAGGTAGATGCGCCTTGCCAAGGCGAGCTGAGATGAGGTAGGGCTAATCCAAATCTGTGGAGAAAAGTGGGTCAAAACTGAAACCCTAATTTCTGCTGCAGCTATAGAATTAGGTCAAAAATTGAAAATTCTCATAATTGAATTTCGTCTTCACCAAAAGATGCGCCTCCCTAAAAGTGAAATTCCCAAGGCTCTTTTTCTCCAAAAAGTTGGGTGAAGACTTCAGAAGATGAAACCCTAGTTCCGGCAATGGCTTCTTCTAGAACTGCTCTTATACCATGTTAAATTTCATACATTCATAGCATAATAATTCAATTTGCATAAACAAGATCACTAGAAGAAAGACAAAGCACAAAACAAAACAACTGAGTTTATCCTGGGAAACCCAAACGGGAGAAAACCCAGCAACCTTCGTATAGAGATCATAATTCTGAGATCAGAGTACAATCATAAAAGAGAAAAGATGGAAATGCTTTCCAAAAAGTAGAAATCCCAAAATAGTCTTCTTCTCCAGCAGATGCGAACTTCTCTCTCTCCAAGTGATGCGAACTTAAGTGAATGAGTGAGTGTGATAATGAGGTGACTTTACCGCTTATTTATACAAGTGTAAAACTGACTTTTACCCTAGGTGAGCCAACTTCTCTATTTGGCTGGGCCGACTACACTTGGGGGGCAAATTATAATTTAATTTTAATCTTTTCTTTTGCTTCTTTTCACCCCAAGGTTTACATTGATTCTTTCAAGGGTATATATAGTTAATTACATCAAGTACATCTCCCTTAGGAAGTACAATCAAGTATAATAGAAATACAATAAATAATATCTTCTGAAGTTGCACAAAATCCAACACTCCCTCTCAACGAGGAAGGTATTCTTCGGTCTTCATCAGCATCACGATCATATGGGTTTCATCTGTACATCTATACTGTCTCCATCATCTCTATACATACTGAAGGTTGTCAACACAGTCTCAGTCCTTCGAGAAGTGTCTTCATGCATCAACTTCACCAATCCTTCGGTGGATCCAGGAGAATCGCTCAATCCTGGATATCTGAGATATCATCCATACCATCTCTGCTATACCATTTGCTACCTATTTGTCTCATCTGCCGATGGGATTTCTCCCATACCTGGCTGAGATCCCAGATGAGCAAATGGGCACAACCATCTACTACCTGTTCATCTCATATGTCGATGGGGTCCTCCCATACCTGGCTGAGAACCTGAACGAGTAGAGGTGCCTGTGCAATCACACGACCATTTACTACATGTCTGTCTCATCTGCCGATGAGATTTCTCCCATACCTGGCTGAGAACCTGGACGAGCAGAGGCACCTGTGTGAACCCGACCATCCACTACCAATCCGACTCATCTGCTGATGGGATTTCTCCCATACCTGGCTAAGTGCTTGGACGAGTGAAGGTACCTAGGTGAAAGCAGGGCAAGCATCTCGATGTCATCTTTCCCTCTCAAGGAGGGACACGTTCTCTTCTACTCCAAGTTTTCCACGAAAATATTCGAACTTCACTCTGGGAAGAGGCTTGGTGAGATCATCTGCAGTCTGGTCGTCTATCGGCACGTACTGTAACTCGACCGCACCTTTCTGCACCATATCACCTATGAAGTGATATCGAATCTCTATATGCTTCGACCTGTCGTGAAATATAGGATTCACTGACATCTGCACACAGCTCTGGTTATCACAGTGAATCACGGTTGGCTCTAGAATATGGCCAAACAATCCTACCAGGAGTTTACGAAGCCAAACTGCTTCTCGAGTTGTTGTACTAGCAGCCATGTACTCATCCTCTGCAGTACTGAGTGCTACCGAGTTCTGCTTCCTGCTGCACCAGGAGATAACTACAGAACCCAAACTGAAGCAACATCCAGAAGTACTCTTCCTATCTGCAACGCATCTGGCCCAATCTGAGTCTGTATATTCCTGTAATCTCAGGTCACAATCTGAAGCATATTTCAAGCCATATCCTACAGTGCCACGCAATTATCTGAGCACATGCTTTACAGCAATCCAGTGAATCTGTCTCATCTCGCACATGAACTGGCTGAGAATATTCACAGCAAAGCATATATATGGTCTGGTGTTTGTCAGATACATCAACGACCCAATCAGTTGGCGATACATAGTAGGAGCAATCAAATCTGAATCTGAAGCAGAATCTCTCAGCTTCTTCAAATGTGCATCCATCGGAGTGGCCATAGACTTGCAGTCCAACATCCCGAATCTCTTCAGTATATCTATGGTGTACTTTCCTTGTCCTAGGAAAATCTCTTTCTGCCTCTGCCATACTTCTAATCCCAAGAAGTAATGCATCAATCCAAGATCCTTCATTTCAAACTCAGAGGCGAGCTTCTTCTTACACCATACGATAAGTTCCTCATTTCCTGTGAGAAACAGGTCATCAACATATAGTACCAAAATCAGTGGCTCATCATCTACAACCTTATAATAAAGGTTGGGGTCTGCATCACTCTTGGTAAATCCCAAGCTCACCAGGAATCCGTCTATCCGTCCATACCAAGCACGGGGTGCTTGCTTGAGTCCATATAGTGCCTTTTTCAATCTGCATACATGAGACTCCTTTCCGTGGACAATAAACCCATCTGGCTACTCGATGTAAACTTCTTCCTCAATAACACCATTGATAAAGGTTGTCTTCACATCCATCTGATGCAACTTCCATCCCATAGCTGAAGCAATAGCAATGATCGATCTGATGGAAGTATATCGAGTCACATGAGCAAATGTCTCATCATAATCGACTTCCTCTTTTTGAGAGAATCCTCTGGCAACAAATCTCGGCTTGCATTTTTTAACACTTCCATCTGCTCCATGCTTGATTTTGTATAACCATTTAGAAGTCACTACTGACTTCTCCTCAGGTCTCGGCACAACTTCCCACACATCATTCTTCGTGATGGATTGATGTTCTTCCATCATGGCATCCTTCCAAACTTGATGTTTGGATGCTTCTTCATAAGTGGTTGGTTATGAATCAATGATGTTACTCATCAATGCCACATAACTGGAGAACTTCTGAGGTCTTTTGCTTTCTCTGGAAGCGCCATGTGGAGCTTCATGTCCTTCTGCATCCTGCAGAGTCTGTTGTGCCCATCTAGGTCTTTTCCGACCTGCAACATTTCTGGGGATATCAATTGGATCAATGGAATTGATAGGTTCATCCTTTTCAGCTAACTCCCTCTGAACTGGAGGGGGAGATGATCTCATCTCCTTTGGTTCTAGCATTTCTTCATCATCAATCTCCATGTCTGATCCTCTGCCTTTCCTGATCTATCATTTATTTGTGTTCCCAACCCTGATGGAGCTTTGATTCGGGTTAACAGAGAACCTTGTTATAATGAGCATGTTGAATCATTTGATGAAGGGCTAAAAAACACATATGGGGATGAATTATTGAATAATGCCAAAACTAACCTTGTTGAAGATGAGGATGAATTATATGAAGTTGATCAAAATATGTGTATGGTCATGGAAGATTCTGATTCCTCTTGGGAAGAAGAGCAAGCAGCTGAAATTGCAATAACAATCAATTTGGAGTTACTTAGAAATGAATTTGTTGAGGAAATAGATGAATTGAGCAGAAGTGAGAATCAACCTCAAGGTCATGAACAAAATAATGAAATCATTCAAGAACCAATTATTGAAAACCAAGCACATGAGGAAATTGATGATGGCTCAAGAGATATAGGAAGAGATGAACATCTGCCTAATGATCAAAGTTTGGAACCAAATCCCCCATTAGAAAGCCTTCATGATCAAACAAATGTTGAAGAAAATATTGAAAATCCAATACATGAAGATGAATTTGATGATATTAGGAGGGGAGAAAGAATTCCTTTTACTGTTAGGGAATGGTTTGCTTTGACTGATCATAATAGAGAAAGGGAAAGCCAAGGCCTTGCACCTATTTACCCATGGGAAAACAGTCTTGCAACATCTACTAGGGTTGAAACAAATGAAGAGTCTAAAGCCTCCCATTATTCTAATATAGACGATTCTCTATCTCATTTATCTCTAGAAGATGGTAGTTTAATTCAAGTTCATGATAACTCTTTAAGTTGGGAAGAGGATGCCTTAATTAATGATGCACCTAAAGGAGAACATAATTTAAGCAACCTTGCTATTTTTCAAACTCCTTCAGAACCTCAAAGTCACGTTTTATCTGCATATCCTCATGTCCCTAATTTTCTCCTACCATCTGAGTCATCTAGTCATCATACTCATGATCTTTCTCACATTCCTAGTTCCTCTACATTTCATCCTGAGTCAATGTCTACTAGATTGGAAAACATGGTCATCCCAGTTCCTTCAGGGGAACGCTCTAGTCATAACATTGTCATATCTCATGAGCCACCTCCCTTGGAAGAACATAAAGATTTCTGGACTGTAGGTGAAGTTGTTAAAAGAGTTGTGTCTCCTCATGAGGAAGAATCAAATGAAGTAGTCCAAGAAACAAGAAGAGAAGTTAGGGAGGTCCTTGTTGGCAAAATTGTTATTTCCTTAGATGGTGGTCCACCCAGAGTTGATGCAGTTCCTTCTAGGAGGAGCTCAAGGATTGTCACACCTCAACCGCAAAACCCTGCTGAAATCTATCCCATGCCTATTCGTAACATTGGAGTTATTCCTGGGTCGGTCAATAGAAATAGGTTTCCTACAGGAAGTCAAGTCATCGTCCCCAACCATTTGTTGCATATAAGATCGGGACAAGCTGATGACTTATGGGTTGGACCTTTTACAGTAGAGCAATGCATTGAAGGCATGTGCTTTCTAACCACTAGTAGTGGACGAAGTATTTTATATCCTGTCAATCAGAGGGACTTAAGGGATCACAACCCTGATCCCACATAGTTGGGATCTCTCCGCTTGCATTGCCTGGTAGATTAGAGTAGGTAGGAAACCAAATAAGCCTGCTTGGGCAGTAGTTAGTCTTTTAGCCATTGAGTCTGGTACCTTGTTTATTTCTAAGCTCCTTTGTAAGCTCCTAGTTTAATTGAGTGCCTGTCATTTTTCTTTTTCCTACACAATAAATTTCAAATTTTGCAAATTATGTTAGTAGTTTAATTTACTTTCTGCATTTATATTTCTGACATAGAATAGATTTTATTTCAGTTGGATTTTATATTTTTCCCATACATGTTGCATGAGGTATTTTAATGTTTGTGAATGCAGAAATAGGTTGCAAAAATATAAAAAAAGCTGGAAGCAAAATGGTAGAATGCTGGATCGAGGATTCGAGTAGCAATGTTCGAGGACCAGAGATTCTGAGGTTCTCAAGCGCTCATTTCAGCAGAGCACTTGTCCCAGCCGAAGCCAGATGTTATCACATATATAGTAGCCGAGCTACCATACATTATTTTTCTGATTCCAGTACACTATTCAACCAGTTCCCTTACATTGAGATGCTGAGATGAGCATCTATATTGGATCACTATCAGATTTTGAACAGCAGTATGTATTCCCCATGCCATGACTAAGTCTCAGGACACTCAGAGAGATGACCAATGTAACCATTATACCAGTTGTACAGAGCAGTCAGTAGTGCCCAGAGTTACAGCAGCAGTTTCAGAGGACAGATGATGGTACAGGTGATGAGCATTTATGTATATGACTCAGCAGGTATATCATTGTGTTATGGTTATATTGCTTTTATATTTATTCTTATAGCATGTCTTAGCACCTAGTGTCATGATCTGGCAATCATATAGATATGTGGACCTGGTTGATCATATTATATATATTATATTGTCCCTACTCAAACTTAGAAGTTCACTATTCATACTCACTGGTTTTACCCTCCTTAGGGAGAATAGAGGTGATCATTCCACCATACCTTGGCTTGCTAGTGTTGGCACCATTATTCATTGTCTTCATCCATCCATTACCTACCTTTTAGTTTATCACCCTGACTTACTACTTGACTAGTGGCATGGAGGACTTTTCCCCACTGTAGCCTCTGTATTGGATGAGCTTCCCTGTTTATTGTGTCTCAGCTCTGAGTTGGTGACAAAACTTACCGATGGTGAGTTGGAGTTCCTTGGAATTCCCCCTAGTCACTAAAGTTGTGTTGGCTAAACCTGAAACTTTTAGTGCTGCCATGAATACAAAATCTGGAAAAAGTGAAATGCTATATCTTGTATGAAAAGCCCATTCATGCAATGTGTTTCTAAACACACAGGAATGAAAGGCATGCCAAATGAAAATGGCCATGAAAATAAAATGTTATATCTTTTGGAAATGTAAATACCTAGGTAAACAAGCTGTCTGTGACACACCTAGAAGTGCTCAGGTAAACAAGTGCCTTAAAAACACACCTGCAGCAAAAAGCCTAAAATAAATGTAAATCTATGCAATGTGTTTATAAACACACATAGATCAAGGCTATGGAAACTTCAGGCCCAAAAAGCAATGGAACTTAAATGCTATATCTAAATTATTGCTGGCCTCATTTGTATTATGGATTGTGCGCATATGTTAAAGGCGAATAAACCCTTTCTGAACAACTCATCCATTTGTGAGACACTGCCATTCCCTGTGTTGTTGCTCATTCAGTATATACTATGGTGTGTATTCCCTTTCCCTTTGCCAAAGTGTCACAAAGTTAAGTCAGTCAAGTCATCCCTTAGCCTATCCAGTTATTTTAGCCTTCACCCTTCACTAGCAAATTGATCACAGCTATGAAGTGAGTATGATCTTGAAAGTCTAATCTGAGTAATAATAATAATTAATGACATTATATATTTGGATTTAGATCGCCAGTAATGATTACTTTGTGTTATAATTGTTATTTGAATAAGTTGTAAAGCATGCATTAACCTTTGACACTTTGCAGCAGCTTCTGATGATGATCTGAGTTATATTTGGTCATGTTGACTTGGTCAAACCTAGTTTGACCAAGGTCAACCATAGGACATAAGATGGTTGGACCTTGTGATGATATGGATAGATGATATATGGTCTATGTACATGTACATGATGATTCTATGCAGCAGATACAGGTTTATGATGATGATTCATGGTTTACAGCAATATTTGATCATTTACAGATTATTATTATTTGACCTGTTCCGGTATATTGGATATATTTTATGATCATGCAGAGACTCATATGGTGTATGAGTACACATCTTGGATGGGTTTGGACCTTCTGAGTCCAATGAGACAATTTGTTTTCAGTTCCGGGCACTTACAGTGATGATTGAGCCTCAGTAGGCTATCCCAGTGCAGTTTTGGTCTGTCGGAGACACTGTCAGAGCAGATGTGATTTTTATTCGGTTGACCTAGGGCGCTGTGCTTGGAGGGGGTGGTCCAGCCACTTGTTTTTACCATATTACCCCCCTCCCGGACACACTGGTGCCCTCACCTTGACAGCGCAGGCACTCCATGAGGCAGTTTGAGGCAGTTTCACGCTTCCCGAGGCATTTCAGGATTGGTAGAAATGGCTATTGAGGAATTCGATTTGGGCTACTAAGGCAATGTCTTGGCATGGGATGATCAGTGATGATGGGTTGATGTCTTCCACACCTCCTCCAGCAGTTTCAGCTTCATCGGGGCCCGCATCCATCACTTATGGCACTTTCTGATGATTTCTGAGGTCTTTTGAGGCCTACGATTTGTCCATAGAGGCATGATTTGGTATATTGGTGACTGTTTTATTATTATTGTGCTATGGGGATTGACCAAGGGTGGCTAAAATTACCCCTTGGACCCACCATAAGCTCCTTATTATATTTTTTCATCATGATATGGTGGGATTCCCCTCTCCTAGGGCGATTTTGTCCACTTATGTTATATTTTATTAGTGATCCATGTATTTTATTGTTGAGCTCATCTCAACCATTGATTAGACATTTGTATCTTTTAATCTTAGCCACTCATTCAAAAAGTGGTTAGGATTTTGATGCCTCTCCTTCCTATTTAAAGGAGAGAGCTTCTCATTGTAAAGGGACTTGTGGCTCTGGATTATTGGAATAGAAAATTATTATTGCATCTATCTCCAATGTTGTGGTGAATGTTTTTGGTGTTCGTTCGTTGGTTCTTCCTTTGCACTGAGTTATTGGAGATCTCGTTTTGCCATATCTTTTGTACCACGTTTTTGCATCTACAGGTGGAGGCTGAATTGCTTTGAGGAGGAAGTATTGGTAGGGGAAGACTCTCCCTACTTCTTCTTTGGATCTCTTCGTTGGTAACAGGGAGTATTACTGTCCCAGGACCTTCTATTCTATGTTATCATTGCATTTTACTTGTATTTCCTCCATACTTGACCTCTCTGATTGAAATCGATTTTCCTTGGATTGACAGGTAGAGGAGGGCGCACTTGTGGGCTAGGGCATCAATTTGGCAAGCAAAATCAGCAATCTCTCATTTGATCTCTACGGGAATCTTCCTCAACATCAAAGCATCTCTCTTCATCACTCAGGTATGATCTCAAGGTAAGTTCTATATCCATGATCTATCCACTTGTCTAAAACATTTTAAACCCTAATTAATCAAAACCCCCATTTTTACATTTTTTCAGATCTACTGAGATCTAGTGGCCTCTTGGGTAAGAAATTGAAAACCCACCTCTATAGTATCCAAGGCATTCCGGATCTATAGTTTGGTGAGGCTTGGCCTCCATTTGACCCTCTTCCCAAGGCACTTAGCCTCTCCAAGCAAGGGCGCACTTCTTGGTTTGGGTGAGTTAACCTAGATCTAGTACGTGGGTAGTTGAGATTCCACTTGATTCGTAATCTACACATCCAATAACCTACCCCCAGATTGTCACTTTTCTGATTTCTACCTTGTGGTCCCTATTCCACATTTTAAGGGATTTAATCCCATTTTTGGACCACTTGGTATCTTAAAACTCAGATCTAGTAAGATCTAGCCATCGGATTGCCTTGAAATTGTAGATCCACACCCTCACTTGATCAACCTACTTGGATCTAAATTTTGGATGCCATTGGACTTGTCTTGATCCAGTTATCCCCATTTTTACCCTCCTTGGGCAAAGTCGCACCACCTTGGAGATAGGAGTTGGTCCACTTCTAGGACGTGGGTACATGAGATTTTAGTGGATTTGGAACGGGCATAATTCAAAACCTAGGTCTAGTTGGTCACTTCATCAAATCTTGCCTTGGGGATAGCATTCCTTGTTTTAAGGGATTGTGGTCCACTTAGGTCAAACCTTGAATCTTTAGATCTAGACTTACTCCTCCATCAAACCTTTAATTTCCCACTTGTCTCATGCAATAGGAGTCATCAACCACAAGTTAACTTCACTTTGACTCCATTATCCCAATTCCCAAGGCACTGGTCTCTCTCCAAGTCAATTCGACTTTCCTAGATTGTTGGATTAACTTGTGGTTTGACCCTTGTGTGGTGGACTAAACCCTTTGATGTCATCATACTTCATGATCAAGCTTGTCACTTGTACTAGTTAGCCCCAATTCAACCCCTAAATTACCCTGCATTGGACACGGTTCCCAAGGCAATGGATTTTCTCACATTGAACTAGTACTTTAATCCTGGATCTTATTTTCAAATACTATAAGTCACTCACACATCAACAATAAACCAAAGCTATACTCATTGAACCCCTCACTTGTCTTGTGACTTCATCCTAAGGTCTAGGATAAACCATACACCTTACTTCACTTAGAATTAACTTGATTTGGTGTCTTGGTTTTGATCTCTCCTATCGGGAGTAGATCGGGTCTCCCCCTTTGTTGTCTGGGCTAGATAACATAAAAGCGAAGGTTGCCTCGACTGGCGTGACAACCATTTATTGGAGGTCGAGGTGATCGTGGTTGCACCTTTTGAGTTGCCCTTCCCTATTGCCATCCATTAATGGATACATCCATAGGGGTAACTACAGTTTAGGTGATAACAGGCCCACTTATGGTTTCACTCCTGTGAACGCTTCTTCCGGAGTCATATTCTTCAATATCTTATGCGGACATCTATTATGTACATATACAGTTGTTCTGGATGCTTCTGCCCACAAGAACATTTGAAGACTCTGGTCATGTATCATAGCTTTGGCTGCCTCCACAATTGTTCTATTCTTTCTTTCTGCAACCCCATTTTGTTGAGGGTTGTAGGGAACTATGAGCTCTCTCTTAATTCCTGCTTCCTTGCAGAAATCATTAAATTCTGTAGAGGTGTATTCTCCACCATTATCGAATCTCAAAATCTTGATCCTCTTCCCTGACAGGTTCTCAACTTGTGCTTTAAACTCTTTGAACTTGCTGAGTACTTCCTCGGATTCCTTAGTCTTGAGGAAGTATATCCAAGTCTTTCGTGAGTAATCATCAATGAATGTTATATAGTAATGATATCCACCCAATGAAGCAACTAACATGGGTCCGCACAAGTCAAAGTGTACTAGGTCCAAAATCCCTTTGGATCTACTTTCACTATCTGGAAAAGATCTCTTGGCATTCTTGCCAAGTGCACATCCTCTACATGTTCCATCTTGGTCTACCTGGAGCCCTGGTAAATTTGTCACTATATTCTTCAGTGCCGGGAGAGCTCGATAGTTTAGATGAGCTAGTCTTCTGTGCCATAATTCTCCCATACTTGTAGCATCATGCACTAGAGCTTGGACTGGTGGAGTGTTTAGTCTATACAAGCTCTCTTTTCTTATACCAATAACTTTGGCTGTGTTCATGCTTAAGTTCTTGTGCCAAGCAAGTACTTTCCCTTTAAAGAAAGCTACTTTATATCCTTTGTCTTCCAAGGCTGAGATGGAGACAAGGTTTCTTTTCATACCAGGTACATAAAGCACATCACTCAGGCGCAATGTATCATTTGATTCTAGTTGAGGGAGGTGGCTCCAGATCCCTTCACAGTGTAGTTAGCATCATCTCCAAGTACAACACGGAGATGTGAATCTTTCTCAACTAATTCTAAAAGATTTTCTTTATAACCCGTCATGTGTCTAGAAGCACCACTATCTATGAGCCAAGTGTCACTAGTGGTGGGAATAGTACCTGATAAAGCTGAGATGAATAGAAATTATGTATGATCTTCATCCTTGTGCTTCTTGTGATGATGATCTTCTTCTACATCAACAGTGGATGCTTCATGCTTTCTTTTACTTGAACTTCGACAGCTACTGGCGCAGTGTCCATATTTCCTACACCTATAGCATTGAACTTGAGATATGTCCTTCTTCTTCTTTTGTTATGGGCGACGACTTGATCTCCTATCTTGGTGCTTGTGTTTCTGGAACATCCTTCCTTTTCCCTTACCTTTCTCGGCATGGGATACAAATGCTTGATTCTCCTCAGGTTGAGTACCATGGAGTCTTTGTCGTGCTGCAATCCTTGTCTCTTCCTGAGTGCAATCTGCCCATAGCTTATCAAACTTGGGTAGTTTAGATCTACCACTTATGCTTTGAATAAAGGACTCCCAAGATAGTGGAAGACCATTCAGAGTGGTGATAACAAGCTCCTTATCATCAATGAGATCTCCACTGGTGCTAAGCTTGTTCCTTAGTTCAGTGATCCTCGTGAAGTATGAGGCAATGGATTTTGATTTGGATATCTTCATATTTGAAAGTTGGTGCCTCAATGTAATGGATACATTGATGTTAGTGTGTTCAAACAACTTCTTTATGGTCTTGAACACTTTCCTAGCAAATTTCTTCCCTGAGATTTGTGGAACCAAATGATCTCTTACTGAGTCCACCAGAATCCTTCTTGCTCTGGCATCATTCTTCCTCCATCGGGATTTGTCTTCTTCGGCTTCTAGCTCAGGGACCTTCTCATTTACATAGTGGAGTAGGTCATTTTCTTCTAGCAATAGAAGAACCCTAGACATCCAAGAGATAAAGTTGGAAGCTCCTTCCAGACGATCTTCAACCTTCATACCAATCATCTTGACTGCAGATCTGGTTCAGAAACCCTAGCAGGAGCTAGGTCAAAAATGAAAGTTGGAATTTTGAAAAACTGATTCCACAGGTAGATCCGCCTTGCCAAGGTGAGTTGAGATGAGGTAGGGCTGATCCAAATCTGTGGAGAAAAGTGGGTCAAAAGTGAAACCCTAATTTCTGTTGCAGCTGTAGAATTAGGTCAAAAACTAAAAGTTCTCAGAATTGAATTCCGTCTTCACCAAAAGATGTGCCTCCCTAAAAGTGAAATTCCCAAGGCTCTTTTTCTCCAAAAAGTTGGGTGAAGACTTCAGAAGATGAAACCCTAATTCCGGCAATGGCTTCTTCTAGAACTGCTCTAATACCATGTTAAATTTCATACATTCATAGCATAATAATTCAATTTGCATAAACAAGATCACTAGAAGAAAGACAAAGCACAAAACAAAACAACTGAGTTTATCCTGGGAAACCCAAACGGGAGAAAACCCAGCAACCTTCATATAGAGATGATAATTCTGAGATCAGAGTACAATCATAAAAGAGAAAAGATGGAAATGCTTTCCAAAAAGTAGAAACCCCAAAATAGTCTTCTTCTCCAGCAGATGCGAACTTCTCTCTCTCCAAGTGATGCGAACTTGAGTGAATGAGTGAATGTGATAATGAGGTGACTTTACCTCTTATTTATACAAGTGTAAAACTGACTTTTACCCTAGGTGAGCAGACTTCTCTATTTGACTGGGCCGACTACACTTGGGGGCAAATTATAATTTAATTTTAATCTTTTCTTTTGCTTCTTTTCACCCCAAGGTTTACATTGATTCTTTCAAGGGTATACATAGTTAATTACATCAAATTCATCTCCCTTAGGAGGTACAATCAAGTACAATAGAAATACAATAAATAATAACTTCTGAAGTTGCACAAAATCCAACATTAACTTCCACATAGCCTCGGTCCCAAGCAAATAGGCACCCCACTAATAAAGGATTTTGGTAGGAACTTATCCTCAAAAGGAACAATCAACAAGATTAGGGACAAATTTAGCGATTGGACCTTCAAATTTCTTTCCTTGGCAAGAAGGATTCATCTCATTAAATATGTCCTCTCGACCATTCCCATCTATATTTTCTTGGCTTTAGCAACCCTCTCCAAAGTCATAAATGAGACCAAGAACCTTCAAAAAGATTTCCTCTGGGGGGGTAAATCTAGAGAGGAAATGGCCTCTAGTCGATTGGAAAGAGGCTTGATGCCCCAAGTTAAAAGGGGGAATAAATCTTGGAAAACCCATCCTCCCAAACAAAGCTCTAAGAGGGAAAGATATGGCATTGGGCAAATGCAAAAACTACTCTTTGGGCTCATATATGGAAAGATAAATATGGTAACGACCACAACTGTGAATACCTCTTGAGAATGGAATCCATGCCCAAGGGTTTTTTTATATGGAATAGTGCTTGCCAAGGCTTCAAATTAGCTCAAGAATATAGTTCTTGGGAAGTGAAGGATTGAAAATCAACCCTTTTTTGGGAGGATGCACGTGAACAATTTAAAACCTTGAAGAACCCAAGAAGATTTGATACCATCAAAGATCATTTGTAAGAGGCGAGATGGCAACAAGTGAACTAATATTGAGCATGGAAAATAAGAAGATGGAAATCCTCGAACTTTAGCCTACATACATCCCAAGGGAAGCAAAAAAAAAGTTCTAAATGAAATTAAGTAAAACTATCTTGCTATTCAAAGAGGGGGTAGATAAATTAAAATGGGGGCATCATTGAGACTAGAGAATACTGAGGGGGCAGACAAATTAAAATGGGGTGTGACTGAGACTAGAGAATACTATGTCAAATTAGCATATCATAACCTACTCCACCAGGTAAGAGTTGGGGTAAGAGAAAGAGTATGGAATAAGATTTGGAACCCCGATTCCTAGCCTAAGATCTCAACTTTAATGTGGCTTGTAGCTCACAAGATCATATTGACATGAGAAAATCTATGTAAGAGATGATAAACATGTCCCTTTGTATGGAAAAAAACAAAGAAAACGTAGATCATTTGTTTATATATTTTGACATGCCTAGAAGGTGTTGGTATGTGATGGCAAACAAAATGAGGAGGAATGTTAAAAAGGTGGCTTAAATAAAACAATTTATTAGATCCTAATCTAATGGAGTTTTGAATCTAAAATACTACAAAGAACTTGTGACATAGTCTTGGGTTTCATGATATGGATTATTTGGGAAGAACACAATAACAAGGTATTCCAAGACAAACATGGAAGAGCAAGTATATTAAAACTATATAGGTATATAAGAGAAAAACTATTGAACCAAAAACATGGGGAGAGGATGACCTTCAAATCACTTTGTAGAAGTTGGAGGCTCGAGGTTTCTCAATAGAAAACCTCAAGAATCAATGTAACACATCCAAGATAAAGAGCGGTAAAGATGATTACTAGAAACTTCCCGAACCCACCTCCACAAGCTAAATTTTGATGGTGCCTTGAGGGGTAATCCAAATAGATTAGACATTGAAGGCATCACAAGGGATCACAAGGCTAAACCAATTTTTGTGTATGCCTAAAACATAGGTATATCTATAAACAATATGGCAGATATCCTTGCAATTAGAAAAGACATTTGATCAACCTCCACACCAGGTATCAAGTATTCGATCACAAAGATGAAGACTCTGTCATCATCGTTAACTTGATCAAGAACATACTTGAGGACAACAAATGAGCCCCCCAAGTTGTAAGATATGTCTAGCATATCCACTCATGGAGATCATGCGGCTTAAAGATTATTTCATTTAAGTGAGCTATAGGTATGTTCAACGGACAAGGAACAAATTGGAAAACATCAATGCTAAGGTCGAACGAGGAGGAGAACCATTATCATTTATTTAGGTCAATCTTCCTGGGTTAGACATTGTGGCTAAGCTTCGGTCCCTACTCACAAGAAATATGGAGGGTTGATCGAGCAGCGAGGAGGATAATCCAACAAGCCACGAGAACAACTAACTCATTAGCAAACTAGTGCTCATAAAACTCCACCTCAACCCCGACGTGAAAGATATAAAATATACAACAAGGTGTCAAAGAGATAAATTTGGGAAGGACCTTGTCTAACGAGGCAACCTTGAGACCTCTTGATAAAACATGATAGTACATCCTCTTAAATGTGGAAATTATGAGAAGGCATGATACTTGTGGCAATCAAAGCTATGGATGCGCTTGACGAGTTTCACTCATCCACAAGTCATGATGATTTTAAGCAAGACGGGTATGTTAGATTCTAATATCTAGGCGTTTCAACACCTAGAAATTTCTAGAGGAAATCTATGTGTATCTATCAATGCCTGATTTTCATCTCCCCTACTATCTTCTTCTCACTATCCCCCTCTTCATATCCCTCAACACCTTTCTCGCTTTTTCTTTGGTTCTAGCTCTATGCAACAACTAGGTCGAGATTGTCCCACCCATAGAACCTCCAAATGAAGATGTGAAGTGACCTCTCTAGAACCTTGACAGTGATGAATATAGAAAAATAAGATTCGACTCTCTTCCCCTATGTAGTCTCTACCAGGCCCTATTAATCTTAGCAAGGGCAAAAGAAAAAGGATGTCTCGGACCCTACATGAGTAAACCCCACCTTGCAAGGAAGCCAGCAATGTGTCAAGATAATGGTAAAGACAAAGCTCCAAAGACCAAGGAAGGGATAAATCTACAAGCCCCCAAAATGGTTATTAGGGGCTCTCAATACTCTGAGCACACCACAACCCATTGTAAAGCCTATGAGGCTCTGCAGCCTCTGGCTATTAGAAAAAATGGTTGTCAGATTAGAGACGCGTAGCTGGGAGGAGAAGAGATGTCACCCCAATTTTCACCCTTGGGTTATATTCGATCATATTATGTACATGCAATAATGGCCAATGGCATTGTTATTTTGACAAGTATTAAGCCTCATGGGTTGAATTATAATAACCCCGTTGTGTAAATGTCTTGTATAGATTCCTAGTAAAGATTACCATGGTGCACTTCAAGTTATGTTTGGAAAGTTATGTACAAGGAAATATATAATATAATACAAACACCACCAAAAAGGTTATGAAAGGAACAAAGGGGCTCTGATTCCATTAGAGGGGAGAAAGGAGGCCCATGGGAGTAAGAATATCAAAATATTGCTACTGTGAGTCAGTTCACTATCTCCGCACCTTTTACCACATGCATTGTAAATCTCACCATTCCTCTACCTCATGTGCCCAAACAGCCCAAATCTGTTTTGTACTTGAAGGAAACACACTGTGTCATGCAAGTTTAAGGCATATATGCCACAATTTTGGTCTGGGAAGCTTCTTCTTCTATTTTGGCTACCAAATCCATTACCCATCTATGTGATTTTCATGTCTGCCATTACCACAAAGCTGCACCGGCAAATCCCATGAGCTTGAGAGCAGTATAAGAATATCGTAGTCTAAGGGGGCTTTTATTGCTGATTGGAGAAGATAATCCTGTGGCTGTAAGTGAGCAAAGAGATTGGGGGGACTTGAAAACATTAATCCCTGTGCCTGCACCAAGAATTAATCACAATGAACCAAGGTCTACTCTAGGGACCTAGAGGAGAATCAGCAGATCAGACTATTCTTGCCTTCAGTGGAACACTGGAGGGGATGAACTTCCTGAGAGACTGGATAGCAGATAAAGGAAAATCCAGACCTTGTGTTGTGTATGGATGAGAGGGAGAAATTCATGGCTGATTGAAAGTTGGGTGAGATGCCTAAAAGAGTTTTCACTGAGAGAAAATGGTGATAGGTTTATGGTTCTAGCTGAATCTCGTGTACTATGAGTTGGGATGAGTGGGAATTACAACCCAATAGGTATTTCTTCACCCTTGTGGTCTCATAGCCTGGTTTGGGGATGCCATCTACAGCAGATGCCTATGGCTGGGAGTCGGGACTCCGGGAGGTAAATCGCTCTTTTGCCACCAGTTTGGAGGGTAATTCCAAAAAAAGAGGTATTTGTCTTATTTCCTGTGTAGATTATTTCTGTCTTTAATGCATGAATCTGGTTTTATATCTAGAATCTGAGTGTTAATTGCTTAATGATTCTGCGTAAGAATGAATTGTAGGCATTTACTATTATGAATCCATGGTTATATGCTATAATCTGCTTCTGTATTTCTAATTACCCAATTAGTATGCATTGGTCGTTTGTTGGTACCATCGGAAGCCAAATCCCGTTCATTGTTGGCAAATCTGATTGGCAAAGCAGGGAAGAATTGATTTGACTGCCCTGCTGGCCAAGAGTTGCAGTTCCAGGCACATTACAGGAGACAAGAAGAGCATCCCACCAAAATCCAGGTTCTTCCATCTTCTCCCCCAAGGACCCTCAGAACACTAGAGGACATCGTTCTGTCTTTTATGCATCCATAGGTAGCCAATGGCTAATTAAATACCTGGTAGCTTGCATGATAAAAGACACTGAAGAGGTTAACGATGAGACAGGGAAAAGATCTCCATCTTGGCCTCAATTACACGCTGAAATTGAATACAACAATCGTAAATGGAACTTGCTACTGGATCTGCTTATCAGAACCATAAAAACTATGCATTCGCTCACTTCCATGATGGGGCGTATAATGGCTAGAATGGGAGACAACCATCCAGACCAAGAGGATTGCAGAGCAATGAGTTCAGCAGGAGCGACTGCCCGGGGTCGGGATCATTTGGATCTCAAAGCTTGGACAACTAGATGGAGAACTAGTCCGGTTCATCTTTCTAACATTTTTTACTGGCACTTTGAACAATGATAATGTTAACCAGCCTAAGCATGTATATATGGTTCGAGATAGGGCTTACAGCAGGAGGATAGTCGATAGCACAAGTTTATACTTTCTTTCTCGGCAAACTTAGTTACGGAATTTTTATTATTAGGATGGGAAACGTCTAATGGCTGCCAAGCAGATTCTTGTGGTAGCTCCTGTCACGGGAAACCCTCATTTAGACTTTTGTGTATGGCCTGGTCAGCCAATCTGTTTATACCTTTTCCTGGCCATCTAGGACACAAGAATAAGACTAAAGGGCCCAATGGATATCTGCGATGAAGTAACTATAACTATTGTTGTAAATATAAAGAAAACACTTGCCAATGAAGGGAAAAAACTCTTGTTCAGCAACTGCAAAACTTTTTTTGATATTCCTGATCATGCTTTGCTCAATCCTATTCAATTCTTTAAGAAACATTTACTACGCAAGGTTTTTGACCAGTTCTCATTGTCATCATTTTGCTCCTAAAGAGCTCCTGCCTGGCTTAAACAGTGCAATGGCAGCCACACAATCGAATTGTAACTTTGTGAACAGGTGAATGACAATTTGATCGAGAACTACTGTCAATTATGTAATTGTCCTAACCATTTTCATGGAAATGGAACATGAGTAGAATCCACTCTTTGGATTGCTGCCAGGTCATTACTTCCGTTAACATTTTAGTGCATTGTGCTCAAGCTTTAAGATTTCTCCTTAAAGTCATGTTGGTACTTCAGAATCATTGTTACATGCACGCATAATAGATTCAAATTGTTGGAACTATTATTAACGGAGATAATATATAAGAAAAATGACAATTGGCAGAGAACTGAAAAGAGGAGGGAAGGAAAGGAATACCCTGTATCAGAGAGAAGAAATATGGATTGCAGCATTCTCGCAGATCAGATCCAAAATCAAATCAATCCCGCCTTCGATATGCTCCTTGCCCTTGCTTGCTCTATATATCTGCCATGATTACTTGAGAGGACTCTCCTCTAAAACGTGGGATTGAACTCGACATCGGTTGTAATCTCTTTATGATGTTTTCTTTGAGCGTAGGCGCATCAAGAAGTAGGGGAGCTCTATTGGATTTGTGAAAGGAAAGACGGGATCAGTTTTACTACCAGTGATGTGTTGTCTCATATGGGCTTGCCTCAGTTTTACTACCAGTGATGTGTTGTGGGCTTGCCTTTCCTTCGCTTCGGAAGATGCATAGACAAATTAATGGGCGAATACTTTTCCCACGTTTCCTCAGTAGTGATACACAAAGAGGTTTACTTATTAAGATGGTTATAAATTATTTTTAAGTTATAAGTAATATTGTAGATTAATTATTTGAAAGTCTCAAGGCATACTGGAAATAGAGGTGCAAATTTGAAAGCTAAGCTTCATACCTTTAATTTGCCAATGTGTCCAAGGCATTTTCAAAAAAGCGCACTATATATTTAGAATAGATAGTATATTTATATGTTTAGTGAATGTAGATAATGATTCATATTGTCTACTCAAAAATTGTAAATTTCTTTGGAATTTATGTTTTCGTTCAAACAAAATAAGGTTTGGTCTTTTATTTTATGTTAGAGGACACTAGGATATGGGTGCACATTATTTCGAATATATTTAGGAAAAAAATGAAAAAATATAGCTCAATCTTACTCACTTGTCAATTGTTGCTTTCAGAAGCCAACACATCCATTCACCATTGCTTGAACCATGGCCACACCATTAGTCTATGTAACTAACCACATCGCTTTTAGGGTATAACAGTGCCTAGATTATAAGCTAATCTTCTACACAACCACATAGCATCCCTTTTCTTTGTCCCTCAAGATGCTCGGTTCTTTGAGATAATTTGCACCAACTTCTTTGTCTCTCAATACCCTCCACATTGACTTGACTATTATTTGCATAGGTCTCTCTTTGCAAAGAAGTCTCTCCAAGAGGTATGCAATATGATGGTTGATATTCTAGGGTTTCCACAATGTAGGTGGCAAAGGCACTAGGAAGACAACTTTTAGTTCTATCGCATGGAGTCAGATACATAACAAATCAATTATGGAGAAGACAAGGGGTCTAACCCTAATTCCATCTTCCAATCCTATCAGAAGTTATTGGACATCTAGGGGAATTCCAAAAACACTAACAAAAGACTGTGAGATGTACAACTAGAGGATCCTCGAACACTAGGCTCGGTGGATAGTAGAAATAGAGCAAAGGAAAGGACAGCCTCCAAGACGTCACCTGTCCCTTTAGAGTCAAGCAAGGAGTACTTGTTGTTTCCCTCCATAGGATTTTCATCACAAGGACAAAGGGCCATTATTCTTCCACTCATATCTTCCTCGGAACCGAGTTAGGCAATTAACCCTTATGTGGTAACTATTCAGACAGAGAAAACCTTGAGAATTTTTGGAGATGGAGATAAGGCAGGTTTGAATTTAGTGAAACCGAGGAGATACTCTATTGAGGAGACCAAGGAGATACTCTATTGAGGAGACAAGGAAGCCAAAAGGAGAAGAGAACATAGATGTGGATAAGGGAGGTTTTAAGGTCTAAATGAAAAAAAGTGCATAAAATCTTAACCTAACCAAGTAAAAATGGTCATCAATCATGATGTTAAGATGTCAAGAGTGGAAGGTTTGATGAACCAAGCTTTAGTAGGTAGATCCATGGGAAAGATGGTGAAGAGTGAGACCCTAAAACACTCGTTTCTTAAGAATTGAAAACCCGTGTTAGGATACCTTCCTACTTTTCACATTTAGGTGCATAGATGGTTATGCTTCATATCAAAATGCAAAGAAGATGCAATCTTAATGAAGAGAAAGGATTGGATGTGGGGTCCTTCAGATCTCTATTTGAAATTGTGGGAACCTAGTTTTGATCCTAGGAGGGACCCTACCTTCATGCAAAAGGTGTGGATCTTAATTCTAAGTTTACTACTAGAACTATGGCATAGTAATATATTTGAAATGATGGGTAATGTTATTGGGCATTTTGTTGTCGTAGAAAAAGGGTTGTAAGAAAAATCAGACAAAAGGATAGCCCGTGTCTTAGTGGAACTAGATTTACACGAGGGTTTACTGGCAAAATTAGAAATAGTATGGGGGAAATGGAGGTATACTTAACAGCTTGATTACTGGAAGCTACCTTATTGTTTTGCATTGGTCACTTAAGGGAAACTTGTACTGTGGTGAGAATAGTTCTAAGCAAACCTAAAAAGTATTGGGTCAAAAAGTCTAAAGAATGAGTAGAGAATCCAATGACAAAGATTTTGAAGAAAACATGAGGCACTCATACAAACTCTTTCTCCCATTGAAGGATCCATCCCTACAAGTCCAATGTCAACTCAAATGTAAGATAATATGGTGGTCTCATTGATGTCGTCGAACCTTAGAAAAAATTGTATGGATCCTTTTGTCTCTCTTGTATGTCATTTGGAAAAAAATGGAGTTCCCTTGATTTCCCCTAGTAATAAGATCCCCACTCTTACTTTAGGAAACCCTTGTGCAAGCGATAACATGTCCATGAGAAATACTTCATAGGTTAACTGGATTGAGACTCTTCATGAAAGAAAGGAATCCTTATGTCATTATAATGTAGAGATGGTTTAAGAGATACCTCCAAGTCATAATTTAAGTATCAAGGGGGATACTAAACAACCTTGGAATGGTCTAGTATCTATCAAGAGTTTACAGAAAAAATTGGAAGATTTGATTTCCTTGATCCCTCTAATCATAAGGAAAATATCCTAAAACCTTCTATGAAGTTCTTATACCTCCTGAGGTCTAAGAAAGATAAAGTTGCTTTGGATAAAGTATTGCCTACTATATCCTTATGTCATTATAATGTAGAGATGGTTTAAGAGATACCTCCAAGTCATAATTTAAGTATCAAGGGGGATACTAAACAACCTTGGAATGGTCTAGTATCTATCAAGAGTTTACAGAAGAAAAAAAATTGGAAGATTTGATTTCCTTGATCCCTCTAATCATAAGGAAAATATCCTAAAACCTTCTATGAAGTTCTTATACCTCCTGAGGTCTAAGAAAGATGAAGTTGCTTTGGATAAAGTATTGCCTACTATAGTTGGAAGGGAGTCTCATTTATCCTTGGCAAAGATGTAGGCCAAAAAAGAGATTAGAGATGGCAAACAATTAACCATTAACAAGGCACTTAGAGCGGGGAAGGCCCATAGGCAAGTTACTAAATGATAGTCATATCACTTAACTAACGTTGGATACATTGGGGGTGCCCACAAACATTTAGCTCTCGAAATACTCTCGGCAATATCTAAACATAATGCAACCATGTTTCAAGAAACAATGTGTTTAGGTCATAAGGCCTTAGCATTATTGGCATCTATTTTGAAGGACTGGAATTTTTGTTCCCAAGATGCAGAGGCCCTTAATGGTGGATTGATTACTGGATGGAATTCCAAATTTGATTTTGTTTCCTATTCAATCTTAACTTTAGGCATTATGGTGGATATGTATGCTAAGGAGTTTGGGAAATAATTAGAGTTGATTAGTGTGTATGTGTAATACCCCATTTTGACCATTAGGATATATTAGCTTTTAATGTAAATATTGTATACATGTGATGTATGTATTCATAGCAAGGAGCTCAAGGCCAAGGCCCCGCTAGTGGATACTCGAATTTTATTTAAACGGAAAGTATTAGATATTATGTTACCCGTGTGCTATTTAGCCATGGAACATTGTAAAAATGATGTAAATAAACATCATGCAATAAAATACCAAAACTGGTTGTGGAAGCAACTAATGAGAAGGGGGCCATGTGTATCCACTAGGGAGGGGTGAGGGGGTTGTAGGATTGAACCATAGGCTGCCAAATGTCATTGTGAGAACCCATTTGACTTACCTTGATGACATTTAATTCTGTTGTAAGGAAGTTGTTGAAGATTTCAGTCCATGGCTTCAATGGAGCATGGGCAGCCCATAAATTAGTATGGCAGAGTATGGGCTCTGTTTTCTTGTACCACAAGTCACCCTAGCTCATGGTTGTTGCTTCTTTCTCATTCCCATTCCATGGTGGAAGAACCCAACATCATTTTTTATCCAAAAAACGAATTCCCAACAGTGAGAAAAACCATAAATCGCAACTATGAATTAACCCACATTTTAAAGTGCCCAAAACGCCCATAAACTTATGTTGACCATGAAATCCAATAGGGGATCCATAGACCTGAGCCTTGGGGCGTTTTTGAGAGGGTTGGATGCCCAGAAATCGGTGGGAAAACCCAATTTTTACAGCCCAGAAACCCAGTGATGGGATTGAGTTATTTGTAGACGGAATTGTGAGAAATCCAAGTGTGAATGTTTGAACAGAGGATTGGATTGCTTGAATTTAGCCTGAGATGTCTGTAGCTCTGTGGTTGATCTCACTGGCTTAGCATACTCCTCCTTTCCTTATTGCATGCTTGATAAACCCAGCTGTGTGCGGGCTTAGCATGATCGTTTCAGCGAATCCATGGTTGTGAGTGAGCCTGTCTAGTTCCTCCTTAGTGGATATACAACCCAGCTCGAGGGTGATCTCTCAGCTGAAAGAATATAAGTTGGATAGAGATCTATGGTTGGGTGGAACGTTGCTCTCACATAGCCAGTTGTTTGGACAGCTTCATCTTCAAGATAAGTATTCTCTGTGGTAATTTTATGTATGTGTTAATTATGAATGTTAATTATTCATGTTAATGGAATTGATATGAAGTCTGTGCATAGCATGAGAACGAGATTGAATTCTCTGCATATTGAACCATTATATGCCTGTCATAGATATGTCGATGCATTACTGTTTGTGTGCTTGCAAATATGATTTAATTTCGCTGTGTTTATATTGAGAATGAACTTGCACACATAAGTTTTTATTTATTATGAATTTCTTAGTAATGTATGGGGTGAAGATGCCAATAAGACCGGTAAGATTGGTCATGTTTCCTTCCATGGTTTGGAATGACGGAAGGGGACGTGACAGAGTGGTATCAGAGCCCATGTTGCAACACTGGGGCTGCTTGGGCCAAACTCTGAGTTACAGGCAGGTAACTGAATGTTTTAACGTGGTATTGGTGAAGTTTGGGGCATCATTTTGATATTGAAAATGGAAAGATCAGAGTTCTCAGATGTGGCAGAGGATCACACCATTGCATAGAGCTCTCCAAGAGCTTTCCAACGGTACAAAACTTGCCTTATTTGGTTAAGGGATGAGGGAGATATGAGCCCTGCAAGCGCATAGATTGCGTGCAGGTTGCGCGCAGATTGCGCACAGATTGCACGCAAGTTGCACACAGGTTGCGCGCAGGTTGTGCGCAGATTACGCACAGGTTGCGCGCAGGTTGCGCACAGATTGCACTCAGGTTGCGCACAGATTGTGTGTAGGTTGCGCGCAGGTTGTGCACAGGTTGCACACAGGTTGCGCAGGTGTCGCATGTGCACAGGTTGTGTACAGGTTGCACGGGTTGCGCATAGGTTTTGCACAGGTTGCGCAGGTGGCGGATAGGTTACGCACAGGTTGTGCACGGGTTGCGCAGGTGGCGCACAGGTTGTGCATGGGTTTCACACAAGTTGCGCAGGTGGTACACAGGTTGTGCACAGGTTGCAAAGGGAGTTAAAAAGGAAAAGTAGTCAAACCCAGAAATTCACAAAAGATGAATGGAGCATCGGAATAGAGATCCGCGAGTTGCTGAGTGTTCCTTTCTATATGGACTAACTTTTCTCGGTAGAAAATTTTTCGTGATTCTCCATAGATTTTCTTCCACTGGTGGTTGAAGTTGGCAGTTCAGTATATTTTGCAACTATGTAAAAGTGCAGAATTTTTGGTAAAAATTGTCATTTTTGAAGTAATGTAACTTCCACACCCGAAGTCGGAATGGAGCATGTGGATAGGCATTGGAAATATTATCCAGTAGAGAACAATGTTTCATCACCATAATTCAAATGAGGATGTCATACACCATAGATTTGCAGAGCAGAAAAGTGCTAGTGGTTGTTTTGACAAATTGTTGTCGATATGGGCAATATCTAGAATTGCATGCCTAGAAGTAGCAGAGACCATGAAATCAAACCGGCTATGATGTGGAAGAGGAAGATCATGCAAAGATGAGGGATTGAAAAGGGAGAATTCCTTAACCCCTGTCTTGCTAACTGTATTTATATTTTATAAGCTTTATGTACATAAAATTATGGCATGGGAATTCTGAAAATGCAAGAGATTAGATGAGTGGGATGAATATGCATTGGTTGGCATATTAATAAACATTGCATAGTGCATGAGTAGATTTTTGTGCACACATATGATATTACATATTAGTAAAAGTAGTGAGGTTCTACATATGCAATGAACCACTAATGGTAAATATTGTGGTTGATAATCACTATTGGTATTGGTTTTGGTTGTAGGACCAAAGACAACAGAAGCATGGCTAAATATGTTGATGATGTTGTTGCATGAGGCCAACAACCTTATGAAGAAAAGGTTAGGGCAGCAAATCCATGATCAAGAGGTTGGTGGAAGAATTCGGTAATCCTCTGCAAGAGACCAACGGATCAGGTAACATCAAAGGTGTAAATGGAAGCCATGCAGGTAATGGTTTACTTATGATGATTGCATAAGTGTTGAAAGGGGATTGGGTAAGAATCCCTTGAACCATATTTAACAATCACAAAATGGTATGCATTTAGAGTTGAAATGCATTCATGTGAATGCCATACTACCACAGTGTGGTGGAGCATGGAGTGGCGAAGGAAAGAGGCCTCATACCATGTGACTGTTTAGAAATTTAAATTGCATTCATATAAAATATATCGTGCCATGTGTATGTTGGTTATGACCTTAATAATCAAAGCAAGTGAGGACTGGTGGTTTTGATTATGGTAACGTATGCTATATGAGGTGGTCATGGATAGGCCATAATATGTTCAAATGCATATTATTCATGAATCAATACAAGGTAGCATTGAGTGGATATGCATTAAGAGATTTTATAAATCTTGTAGTTATGCATTGAGTGGATGCATATGAAAAGTTTGAGTAAATGTTGTAAATGTGCATGCATAAGTGTGGGTGCACATGTTGTGATGCATTGCATTAATGCATAGGGATGGTGCGTGTGTTATTGCAAACTAGATAATGAATGAAATGATGAATTGATGATGATTCTAGGATCATTTCATGGGATGTTATGAATGCAGAATAGTAAGTGCATAAAGAAGGTAGTCATGATAGATGGGTTGTCGGAGTACTCTGTGAAAGGGCAGAGTTGTATAATCATATGACTGTGAAATAATGAGTATCTAAAGTTTCCTTTAAATTGCATGAATGATGTGACTGTACCTTGCAATTTTAGTATGATAATGATTCACCTGAAGTAATGAATTTTGGTGATATTAAGATGTTAATAACTGGAAGTGTTTGAATTATGGAATGTTATAATTCTGGAAATGCTTCAGTGACTATTGCAGCAATGAAATATTATATGCATGAAGACTTACAAGTGTTTGGCTGATTGAAGTTGTTGATTTCAGGAAGATGGTTTTGGACATGGCAATGTGGGTAAGTCCATGATGGAGGATGGAATCTACCATGTGCAAAATCCAAAGGTTATGAGAAGGTTCTCATGGTTGTGAAATTTAACTTATGCATGAAACATATCTGAAAATATTCTGATTTAAGTTATGAGAATAATATCATGGTTGCAAATCTAATTTATGTAGGGAACAGATTTGAAAATTTCGATTTAGAGATTATGAGAAGGAATCTCATGGTTGAGAACTCTAAGTTCTGTTAGAAAGGAGAATTGTAAATCTCAAATTTGTAAATATCAGATTTTTAAATCTTAGATTTGTAAATCTCGGATTTGGAATTTTGTTAATAAATGATTAATGAATATTTGGCTTATATGAATTGTGTCAGGAGGACATGTTGTAAGTGGATGTTCATGTATGGCAGCAGACATAAGACCATAATGGGAGAAGTGATACCACTTACAAGAGCCAAGCAATATGAGGATAGCCTCATGGCTAAGAAAATCAATTTATGTAGTAGACAAAATTGCAAATTCGTACTGAATTTAATTATTAATGCCATTGTTGGTTATGGAACAATCAAATTTTAATTTTATTGTTAAATGTTGTTGACTGTTTGGCTATTTAATAAGTGTGCCAGGAAGACACATTGCAGTAAGACCATGTGTGTTGGCCTGCAAAAGCCAAACTAGATGGGAAGGACCCCATCCGTTGGAAATGGGTTTCAGGTGAAACGCCATTGGACATTTTGATAATGTCCCATCTGCAGTGCATGATTGGCAAACAATATGAGTGAGATGGTAAAGATTATGTCAGTAAGACATATGAGGGTTATGTAACATCAAAAGGAGTTGGGATGGCAAACCGAGGGACTATCAACTTAGAGAAAGGAGGCCCCATTCCTCATTAATAAAGGAAGGCTACATCTGCAAATAGATAAGTGTTCTCTGACCCTAGCTAAGAATATGCATGTTTAATTGTTAGATTAAATATGCAGAGCATGTTTTGATTTTATTTCCATTATGGCAGATTGATTGAGTATGAGTAGGGCCTACATGGCTCACATCAGAAAGGGGTGCACACTTTTCTGATGCTGGGTTATGACAGGACTGCCAATATTGACTACACCCTAAGGGAATGGATGCATTCTCGATGTTTCAATGTTGGATAGTGAATGTTATGAAATGTGTTTATAGTTTTAGAGCAGCAATACTGATGAGCTGCTTATCCTTCTTGTGCTATCAGCTTACACAGATGCAATTTGGTCATCGCACGATAAACGACAAAGTGAAGAAAAAGGTACTCAAGAGGACTATATGAGCAGTGGTAACCTTTGTGTGGTGTGAGTGGGTATCGTGGGGCCATGATAGCCTGCAATTAAGAAAGTCACCTAAAGAGTTCCTATGGGGAACCGTTGGTTTACACAAGAGAAGGAGTACCATCCTTGTGTGGGTGAAGAATTGTTATGTGCATGAATGGTTGTGACACGTGTGAAAGGCTGATGCAAGCCTTAGGAAGAGTAGTAGAGCCTTGACCTATAATGGTCGGTGGCGCAGTTTCCTTCCATTGGCTGATGACCCAGACGGATGTGCTGGCTCAGCAATGGAGAGGGCCAACCAGGTATGGGACTGGTTGGACACCACCAAATGCTTGGTAAATGCAGTCGGCGTGAAGGTGTACTGGTAGGGAATTAATTATTTGATGTTGTGGAGCAGCTTGCGTGCTGTCCGAACATCCAAGACTATTTGATGTTGTGGAGCAGCCTGCGTGCTGGCCGAACATCCAAGATTATTTGATGTTGTGGAGCAGCCTACGCGCTGGCCAAACATCCAAGTCCATAGGCGATCCCAAGGCTTGCAAAGCAAAGCAGGACCCTATGGACCAGAGAGGAAACACACAATATCGATAAGTATTTAGTTATCTTGCAGCTTCTTGCTTATGAATATACATGTGTATATGATTTGGTTATGATTTCCTACACTCTTGTTTAGAGATAAATCTTATGAAAATAGACTAAACATGTGAATTAATTCAATGTTTGAGTGTAGGTATTGTTGGGAGCAAGGACTATGAAGGAATCCTAGAGATGCATGTGGACATGTAACCGTCCTAAAAAGCTCAACTTGCACAGAAATGAATGATGGTGCTAGTGGACTTGTGGGGGTCCTAGCAGCCAAGGGTGTTGTGGATCGCCATGTGGAAAGGTTCCATGGTTGAGAGATCTGAGGTAGACCATAGACACTAAGTGTCATAGCCAAGAAGGACAGGTCATGCATTCACGTTGAAGTGAAAGAGACTAGGAGCATGAAAACCACAATGGTGGTGTGGGTTCCAGAATGGAACAAGACGAAGAGGAGAAAACTCTTACTGCTCTCTCTTTCCTTTTTATTGATGCATTTATAAAAACAGAAAATTGCTTGTTGGGTTCCAATCTACAGGTGTAAACTAGACCTTCATTTTAAATCAATCCGGAGTTTGTAAAACTTAGAGGCATATCCCAAATATAGGGATTAGTCCTAGACTTAGTCGAGAATCTAGTTGCTCATAAAATAAACCTAAAAGATGCTAGAATGCTGATGATGAGAAATGAAAAATCCTCCTTACAGAATCAACTTCGTTTGGTTTTCTAATCTACTCAGCAATTCGTTCATGAAACATTCTGTAACTAAAATCAAATAGAAACTTAGATTTTTAACAAGTGAATTACAATGCTCAATATGTTTACTGTTGGAAATAATCAACTACTGATTTCTTTTACAAGAAAAATGATTCATAGTGTCCATCTATTCTCAACAGTCTTGATATCAAGCTTTAGAAATGAAATCGAAACTACTCCCGCAACGTTTAACCATTCAATCCTGAATAAAACTCATAACCCTATGCTATAATGGATTCTGTGCAGATATAATTTAACTCGAACTATAATGCATGAATTATCTATTGAAAAACATCTCTACCGAATACCTTTAATCGTACTAAGACGCAATAAATAAAAGTATGTGTGCAGGTTCGGCAATGGGGGCCCTCCAATGCTCCACTCACACACACGCAAGAAAGATTCACAAGCTTTTAATACCCAGTCACTTCATTATCCAAGCACAGTTCACACGCAGTGAAATTTCCAGAAATTCTCAGATTCTTAATTCAAAAATATATGTCTATCATCCAAGAGGTTTTCCTCTTTCAAAACAAATAGTTATATCCCTCGTTTCTAAATTGAAACGCTATATCTATGGAAAATTAATGATGACATCGGAAATAACAATCTTCCTATATTCGAAATCGCCCATCATCTCCAAGAAAATAGGCTAGATCGCTAGAAAATCGAACTGCCCTGTTTTTATGCTAGATGACTGCACAGGTGGTCATTGTTGACCAACATTGACTCGCCACCTGTGAGAAACATACCACAAGTTTGTTAGAAGTTTAACCATCCTTGGATATCGAGGATCTTCTTCCACTCTTCAGTTTGTGCCCAGCTGGCCTGCAAGTATCCAACCTGGGAGAAATTACGGGAAGTTAGCACATTCTGTAATTTTGAATAAAATCTTAATTTAAATGCCTTAAAAATCTCATAATTCAACTTATTAAGAAGCAACGACATTTATACCTTTGACCAAAGTTTTGTGGATGAAATTAAGGTTTTATGGATCAAGTATGAAGGTTTATGGAGAAAACTGGAAGGTATTTAGATGGCAAAATAGGTGAAAAAATGGTGCCCAACATCTCCCCCAAGAGGAAGCTATTGCATGTCCTCATGCACAAAAAGTATTTCCAAAAATTTGACCCTGCTTATATCCTGAACAAAATTTTGTTGCTGAACCTCTGCTTCTAATCCTCTGATGTACCTCTTGTCTGAGATGATGCATCTGTAGAAGTTCGAGCTGCATAAAGAACTTTCATTTTTTCATACTTGGTCTGGTAAGTCTTCTTTTGTTTATGCCATTTATATGCATGCTTGGAGATTCGTGTCCTTTGAACTTTAAGCTTCCTATTCTTTTCTTTTAACTTTTCATTCCTCAGTTCTAATTCTCTTACTTCCATTTTCAACTTCTTAATCTTTTTACTGATTTTGGAAGTTTTCTTCTTTTCCATCTTCATTGAAGGCTGCTTAGAATTAGTATCCATCCCCAATTCTTCATTCTCTTGCACTGAATCTCCCTTCTTTTATTTTTCTATAGTTTGTTGCTCCAAGAAAGGAGAAGCTTGATTATCTGGAATTTCCTGTCCTTGATGCTTTCTCTCTTCTTTTTCTTGTTGATCAAAGAAAAGATTAATTTTTTTAGTCTGCTTTATCACTTCATCTGAAATCTTTTCAGTTTCTTGGGTATTTTTTTCTTCATGGGCTTGCCCTATCTCACCTGTTGGACCTTCTTCTTGACTTTCCAAGGATTGTATGTATTCATACTGTTTTTGTTGGCTTTCATCATCCTCTTCTAGTGCTGACTTATTCCGAGCTTGCTGATGTTTCCTTGGCTTCTTCTCATGAGTGGTGAAGATTTGATCTTGCTTTTGGAACTTTCTTTCTTCTTTCATCATGCTCCTGGTTCTTATTCTTCTCTGAGGTTGTTTTGGGCTTGTTGCCGCAGAGTTATCTTCATCATCTGTGATCATCAACACATTTTCTTTCTTTTTCCCCTTAAGCAGTTTTGAGCTTGTTGCTTCAGGGTTCTGTTCTTCATCCTTGGGGTATGTTATCATCAACAGTTTGTCTTCTTTCAAGCTTTCTTTAGGCAGCTCTTCTAGCTCTTCAAACTGATTATGAATTATAAATTCTTTCCATGTCAACTTTTGCTTCTGTAACTCATATGTGATGATTATTTTGATGAGCCCACAATGGAAAAGGCTTGTTAGCTTTTCTTTTTCACGCTTTTGAACATCCTTATCCATCTTGGAAAGGATTTGTAATAAAAAATGGGGCATGTTAATCTCACAATCACCCCTTAGATGCTGCAATATCTTGATGTGATAAAGATATACAATGCTAAATCTCCCTTCACAGGTGATGAATCTTTGGATGATATATACTATTTCATCCCAAGGATGAACCAACCAACTCCTTGGTACTCCCTTCTTCCATTCCACTGAACCTGCCCTTGACCTGCATAGAAAGGGTGTCCATGCCTTTTCCTTGAATTGTTTTGTTTTAAAGAATCTCTCCCCCTGTTGTGGTAAGCCAATGATCTGTGCCAAAATATCTTCAGACAGTCTGAAATTCAAATTTCCTACTGCAGCCCTCTCTCCATCAAATGAGCCAGCAAAGGCTAGGCTAACATTATCATTGTGCCCATCAAACTTTTCAAAAAAAGACACCCACTGCTTCCTCTCAAAAATTTCCATACATTTCTCATGAATAACAGTGGGATCGAATTTCTCTGGTTCCAACCTAGATACCATTTTGCAATTTTAACTGGAAAAGAAATATGAAGCCAAAAACCCTAGCTTTGCAATTGGTTCTGTAAATGTTTTCCTATTTCAAAACGGTCCTCTGAAACTTGGATTGCTATTGATCTGGCAAATTCTTTTGGTGAAAGTTCGAGTTTTACCTTTCCTCAGGCGTTTTTACTTCACGATTTTCCTTGTGCGTATGCATCATTCATAAAACAGTTCCCACACCCTTCCTCTGTGATACACGCCTTCTTTTCCCTCACTGTGAAGTATTATCCCTATACGCTTTTGCAATGTACAGCAACCGGGTCTGCAGGTGGAAGAGTGATGCTTGGAAAATTATCAAAGCAGAATGACCACTCTGATATACAATCCTAGTGTCATAAAACTTGGCAGTGCGATTTTCTATGCACATGAATATTTTCGTGGGAGCATACAACTATGATTCCCAGAGCATACAACTATGATTCCCACGTCTTTTGTAATAATTATCTGAACATGCCACCTGATTCATTGCTAACCTGCCACTTAACCAATGTTCTATGATCCGTCTTATATATTCCATATATATATTTTTTAACTTAATGCATAATGCACTAGTATATTTGTCCTGGAGTATATAATATGAAAACATAAAAACATTTGAATTCCATTGTTTTCTTGAAAAAAAAAAAAAACATTTTTCTTCCTGTAGAATGCAGGTCTGTAGAATGCAGTTTAGGTTTTGATCAATTGAAAATTTGCTTCTGAGATTGATTCTGACCACCATTTTGACACCTAGGGTAGGATAATGAGAAGTGAATGGGATGCTGGCATGGATTGTGAAGGTGATAGAGTAGACAGTCAAGCTTATGAGGATAGGTAGATATGTCATTACTTAAAAACAAAGAACCATGCAACTTTTAAAGCATAAAAATTAAAATCCTTACAGACTTTGCTTGATATCCCATTGTGTTGTTCTTGCCATTTGATGTAGCTTGTCTACTTGCCTATTGAGAAGAAAATTTACAATTTGTTACATGTCCTTCTGATGTCTTCTCTTTAAAAAAAAATGTCTGCCATCTCAGGTCCCTGTGTGAAAATTTCAATAGAAATGTACTTCTTTTCAGGTCCCTTCTGTTGTCTTCTGATGCAATGTCTCAGATTCCTTCTACAAGACTGGAAGTCAGGTCCCTCTGCTAAGATTGAGATCTGTGAAATAAAGCTTCATGCCGGAATGAAATTCTAGCATTTGAAGAAGGCTTGGAGGGTTTTTTAAAAAAAGAAAGAAAGCATGAAATGCTTATCCCCCCAGGCCTATTTATGCACTTGTCCTCAAGTCAAACAAAAAGTTTTATTTTACTAATAGCCATGAAAGAACTGATGCTGAAAAGTAAAAATGTTTTTGTGAATTTTCAATAGCCAAGTAAACTTGGTTTTCCAAGGAAAATTCGAGTTTATGTTGTGCCAGTTGCCTGGTTTTCACAACTAAACTCCCTCTTTTTTTCGTTTTTTTTTTCTTTTCTTTTTTTTTATTGAATAAGAAAATGGCTAAGAAGGAAGTGAAGGAGAAACACCAGTGTGTTTATCCAGCACTTCCATCTCCCTTTGCTGTGAAATCTGCTGTATGAAATCTTCTTTGCTGATAGGCTTGGTGTAGAGTTTTAGCCGATGGCCATTGACCACAAATGTATGTGCTTCATCATCGATTGTTTGGAGTTTGACTGAGCCATTGTCATATACCTCTACAATCTCATATGGACCAAACCAATGAGTTGTAAACTTGTCTTTGAAGTCTTTGAACTTTGAATCAAACAATAAGGCCCAGTCACCGATGTGAAATTGTTTATTTTTGATAAACTTGTCATGCCATTGGGCTCTCTGTTGCTGTACCAAGATATTGTGTTCTACTGCAGCCCGTCGCATCTCATCTAATTGATTCAATTGTAGTATCCTTTATTGCTGTGCTTCAGAAAGATTCATCCCCAAATCTGCTGCTAACTTAAAGGTATGAATTTGAAATTCTATTGGCAATAGGACCTGCTTACCAAAAACTAACTGATAGGGTGAAAAACCAGTACTGTTTTTCCAAGTGATTCGATATGCCCATAAAGCTTCAGTAAGCTTAGCTGACCAATCCTTTCTATGCATCTGGACAGTTTTGGTGATGATTCCTTCCAAAGTTTTGTTTGTAGACTCCACTTGGCCATTGGCTTGTGGATGGTAAAGTGTAGATTTTTTGTGTTTAATTTTGTATTTTGCTGCTATCTCCTGCACCGGTTTAGAAGTAAACTGTGCACCCTGATCGGTGACAATCTCTCTAGGAACCCCAAATCTGACAAATATCTCTTCAAAAATAAAGTTTACCACTGTTTGTTCCGTGGCTCTTGGTAATAGTTTGGCTTCCACCCACTTTGTAACATAGTCAATACATACTAAAATGTACTTCTTTCCTTGTGATGGTGGATTGATTGGACCAATGAAGTCAAGAGCCCATTTTTCAAATGGTTCTATGAAGATTTGTGGTTGGAGTGGCATTTCATCAGATCGCACTGGCCATCCCATCCATTGACAAGTATCACAGCTCCTAACATACTTCTTAGAATCCTTGAAAATAGAAGGCTAGTAATACCCCAAATTGAGTATCTTGTATGTTGTTCTTTTCTCTACAAAATGGCCACCACACGGTTCATCATGACATGCTTTCAAAATATCTAAAACTTCATCTTGTCGTACACATCTCCTAATAATTAGATCATATCCTGTGTAAAAGAGATCGCCATTGACCCATATGTGTCTAGCACTTTGTTTAATAATATTTTTCTTTTCTTTGGATGACATAGATGGAGGTAGCTGTCCTGATGATAAATAGTTGGCGATATCAACATACCAAGGAGTGATAACAGAAATTGCAAACAAGTGTTCATTAGGGAAACTATCTAAAACAGGAGCAACCTCACCGGAATTGTGTAAGCGAGACATGAAATCTGCCACTTGATTTTCTCATCCAGGCCGATCTAAAACAGTGATATTGAACTCCTGCATTAATAGTAACCATCTGGTTATCCTGCCTTTAGTAATAGACTTATTCATCAAATATTGTAAAGCGGAATGATCTGTGTGGACAAAAATTTCGCAGCCAGTAATGTAATGACGGAATTTGTTCACAGCATGAACTACTGCCAACATCTCCTTTTCAGTTACTGTATAATTCAATTATGCAGGTGTTAGATTTTTGCTGATAAAATAAATAGCATAAGTCATGGTCTGCTCTTTTTGTCCCAAAGAGGCCCCTATTGCAGTATCAGATGCATAAGTAGAAATATGGAAGGGAAGTGTCCAATTTGGTCCCCTTAGAATGGGAGCAGTTGAGAGCTTCTCTTTAAGTGTCTGAAATGCAGATTGCCAGTTAGTATCCCATTTGAAATGGACATCCTTTGAAAGTAATTTAAACAATGGCAGAGCTATCTTACTTAAATTTTCAATAAATCTACGATAATAACCTGCATACCCTAGAAAGCTTCTCACGTCTGTTTGAGTGGTTGGTTCAGATAGATTTACAATAATGTGAATTTTGGCAGGATCTACTTTTATTCCAGATGAAGAAATATGATGTCCTAAAACTATCCCTTCAGTCATCATCATAAAACACTTTTCATTGCTAAGGGAAATATTTGATTCAACACACCATTTTAAAATTTTCTCCAAGTTTGATAAGGAATCTTTGAAGGCATTTCCATGCACAGAAAAATCATCCATATAGACCTCAACACATTCATGAATTAGATCTGCAAAAATGGCCAAGACTGCTCTCTGAAAGGTAGCTGGGGCGTTACATAAACCAAAAGGTAAAACCGTGTAGGCATATGTACCCCAGGGACATGTAAAAGAAGTTTTGTCCTGGTCTTCTTTTGCAATGCTAATTTGATTATGCCCGCTGAAACCATCTAGAAATGAAAAATAGTTCTTCCCAGCTAGGGCATCGAGCACTTGATCAATAAATGGCAATGGGAAATAATGTTTTAGTGTTGCCTTGTTTAACTCTCTGTAATCTACACATATCCACCATTTGCCATTTTTCTTAGGAACAACAACTAAGGGAGAAACCCATTGGCTGTCAGAGATAGGGTAGATAAATCCTACCTTTAATAACTTCTGCAATTCTTCCTTAACTATTTCTTTTAGTATGGGGTTCATTCTACGTTGAGGTTGTCTGAGAGGTCTGATTTTATCATATGTGTAAATGTGGTGAGTGCATGTTTCGTGATGAATGCCTGGCATGTCAGTGTATTCCCAATCAAATGCATGAGAATATTTATTCAGTGAGGCAATCAACTGTTCTTCCTGTGATGTGGTAAGATGTGCACTAATATTCAAGTGTTTTCCTGGACTGATTTCAACTGTTTTGCTTTGGACATCAGTGATCGAATGAACATTAAAAATATCATGAAGTGCTAATGCTAAAGAATGTACTGTGCAATTTTCCTGAAAATTCTGTCCCAAAACCTGATATGTGATAGCATACTGCATGTCTCTTAATTCCTCAGAGATATCAGGTTCAACAATGAAGTAATCTAGCAAATCCTCGTTGTTCTCTTCTTGAAAATCAAAGAACTGATTGATACTTAGGACAGCCTGAATGATTTCTTCTTCCTGTTCTTTGGTTTCATTAATCCATGATAACTGATCTGATACAGAAGGTCGCTGGGCATAAGGATAAAGTGTGATTTGTTTTCTCTCTGTCCCATGTGAAATGAGCATGCTTCCTGACCTACACCCTATAAAAGCATCAGCTGTTTCCAACCAGGGTTGGCCAAGAATCAATGGATGCCCTCCTAAATTAGACTTTGGTTGCAGCACTATGAAATCTACAGGATACTCCCAGGAATCTAAAGAAACGATGATATCTTCTAAGATCCCTTCAGGTGTGATTTTAGACCTGTCAGCTAGTTCTAGAACTGTAGTGGTTGGTCTGAGATTTTTCAAGTGTAGATATTCCATTGTTTCTAGTGTCATGAAATTGATAGCAACACCTAAGTCAATCAGTGTTTTTGGAATTGAAAAATTGTTGACAGTTATTGTGACCATTAGGATTCCTGGATCAACGTATTTTTCAATAAAAACAGTGTTAGACATTAGTCCTGCTAATTTTCCTACCACATGAATTGTTGGTGGATCCTTCCTTCTCTTATTGAGACATAATTCCCTAACTGCTTTCATATAGATTGGAATATCCTTTATAGCCCGCAGTAGGGGAATTTTGACACATACGTTGGTTAACTCATTCAAAACATCAAAATCAGGTAGGGAAATTGAAAGTTTTTCCTCGACCAACCTCTCTGGAAAGGGAGGTATGTGAGGTGCTAATGTTTTCCCTTTTGGAATGTGATTTTCTGACTGTGGCTTTTCTATATTTGATTTTTTTGAAGTTTTCTCATTTTCTGTTTGTTCTTCTAAAATAACAGGAGATTCTTTTTGTAAAGTTTTTCCAGATCTTAAGTTGATATTTTGAAGTGGGAGGATTGAGTAGGGGAGTGCCATTCCTTCATCAACATTGTACATGGATTTATCCATTTTATTATTTGGATTTGGTATTGGCTGGGCTGGCAATTTTGTTGGTCTAGGTGGAGGCTGGTTGGATGGAAATTGAAGCTGTTGAGGTTGTTGGCCTAGTTGGGGAGCAAGATTGGGTTGTTGGAAAAATGGGGTTTGATTCTGCTGGTATTGGGGATATGCAAAAGATTGTTGATAAGGCTGTGGGTAGGCCTGTTGGTATGTCTGGTTACCATGAGTATACCCTCACCAGTTTGAAACAGGTTGGGCTTGTTGTTGTTGTTGAGGAGACCAAGTTTGCCAGGGCATGGGTGCACTCCATGAATTTTGAACAGGAGTTTGATAATTTGAATGAAACTGCTGCATAGGATCTTGAGACATACCTGAAAATCGTGGCTGCCAAGGTCTTCGTTGTCCCATAAAATAGAGAGGCTCCATGCTTTGATTCTCCTCCATTCGGGCTACCTGCAATTCTTTCAATCTGGGGCAATCATCAGTTTTATGATTTTCAGTACATAAACCACAAATTTGAACAGTATTTAGAGGGCATTCTCTTAATGGATGTTTCTATCTACATTTAGGGCAGAAAATAGACAGGGCTTGATCTTGTTGGTCTTGTTGTTCTTGTCTTTTCTTGGTTTTTGATGTTTCGACCTGTGTTCCCAAGGTACTCAATAAATCAGTCTTAAAATCTTCTAACAAGTTCCCAAGTTCAACTCTGGATATGCCACTGGTTGCAGATTTTGTTACTTTGGAAGTTGCATCCCTCTTTCCATTTCTGGCTTTTCCTCTAGAATACTTTTGACATAAGTCTGTAATCTCTTCGAATGGTAGATAGGAGATGTCACCTTTGCCCATAGCATTCAAAATATCCAGATATTCTTCTTTTATTCCTTTCAAAAATATTGCACGAGTGATCTCAGATGTCAAAGAATTGTATTTAGACTTCTGCAAGTTATATGAGAATGTTTCAAGATACTCTTCCAAGCTCTCATCCTCCTGTTGAAACATTCTAAAAATATCATCTTTTGAATCTTTTGATCTATAGTAAGCTTGGTATTTCCTAAGAAATTTTTTTCTCATATCATCCCAACTGGTTATTGAATGCTCTCCTAGCCCCATGAACCATTTCAATGCAGCTACCTTAAGGGTAGCAGGGAAGAGACGAAGTTTGTGGGTGTCATCAGTATACCCATAAGTACGACACAAGATATCAAATTCAAATAAGAAAGAGTCCGGGTCTTTAGAAGTCATGCCATAGAAATCTAGTAGAACAGATGGTGGAATGTTTTTCATTCTTACCTCTTCTCCTAGGATGATGCTAGTGTCCAAGATGGGAAATTTAAAAGTGGCTTCCTGATCTTCTTCTGCTCTTTCATCCCTTTCATACCTTCTCTCTTCTTCCCTTCTCTCTTGTCTTAGTTTATTTTCAATTTCTAACCTTCTCTCATACTCCCTTCGTTGTTCTACAGTTGGCCCTTTTAATGTTTCTCCTTCAACCATTTCTCTTTGTTTATTTTCAATCTCCATCCTACGTTCGTATTCCCTACATTACTCGAAGGTGAGTCCTCCTTTCTTAGATGTTTCCTCTTTAGTTATTTCAAAAGTATCAACAGTTGTAATGAATCCTTTTTGATCAGTTAAAGAAGTTCCTATTACTTCTATTTTTGGGGGGTTTTTGATAAATCTTCCTTTTTCGTCTCTTTGTCTTGACATAAAACTAAAACCTACTCTGTGTTTTTGAATTTTTTTGAATAAGAGAACTAAGTTTCTTAAGTCTGCTTCTAGAATGCCTCCCCGACAACGGCGCCAAAATGTTGGGTTCCAATCTACAGGTGTAAACTAGACCTTCAGTTTAAATCAATCCGGAGCTTGTAAAACTTAGAGGCATATCCCAAATATAGGGATCAGTCCTAGACTTAGACGAGAATCCAGTTGCTCATAAAATAAACCTAAAAGATGCTAGAATGTTGATGATGAGAAATGAAAAATCCTCCTTACAGAATCAACTTCGTTTGGTTTTCTAATCTACTCAACAATTCGTTCATGAAACATTCTATAACTAAAATCAAATAGAAACTTATATTTTTAACAAGTGAATTACAATGCTCAATATGTTTACTGTTGGAAATAATCAACTACTGATTTCTTTTACAAGAAAAATGATTCACAGTGTCCAGCTATTCTCAACAGTCTTGATATCAAGCTTTAGAAATGAAATCGAAACTACTCTTGCAACGTTTAACCATTCAATCCTGAATAAAACTCATAACCCTATGCTATAATGGATTCTGTGCAGATATAATTTAACTCGAACTATAATGCATGAATTATCTATTGAAAAACAACTCTACTGAATACCTTTAATCGTACTAAGACGCAGTAAAGAAAAGTATGTGTGCAGGTTCAACAATGGGGGCCCTCCAATGCTCCACTCACACACACGCAGGAAAGATTCACAAGCTTTTAATACCCAGTCACTTCATTATCCAAGCATAGTTCATACGCAGTGAAATTTCCAGAAATTCTCAGATTCTTAATTCAAAAATATATGTCTATCATCCAAGAGGTTTTCCTCTTTCAAAACAAATAGTTACATCCCTCGTTTCTGAACTGAAACGCTATATCTATGGAAAATTAATGATGACATCGGAAATAACAATCTTCCTATATTCGAAATCGCCCATCATCTCCAAGAAAATAGGCTAGATCGCTAGAAAATCGAACTGCCCTATTTTTATGCTAGATGACTGCACATGTGGTCATCGTTGACCAGCATTGACTCGCCACCTGTGAGAAACATACCACAAGTTTGTTAGAAGTTTAACCATCGTTGGATATCGAGGATCTTCTTCCACTCTTCAGTTTGTGCCCAGCTGGCCTGCAAGTATCCAACCTGGGAGAAATTACGGGAAGTTAGCACATTCTGTAATTTTGAATAAAATCTTAATTTAAATGCCTTAAAAATCTCATAATTCAACTTATTAAGAAGCAACGACATTTATACCTTTGACCAAAGTTTTGTGGATGAAATTAAGGTTTTATGGATCAAGTATGAAGGTTTATGGAGAAAACTGGAAGGTATTTAGATGGTAAAATAGGTGAAACAATGGTGCCCAACATTGCTGAATGCATGTATGGATGAAAGTAGAGTGTGTTTATTTGCTTGAAATAAATTGTGAATCCTGAAGTAGTTAATTCCCTATGAAAGAATGGACATGAATGAGCTCATGTGCATGTTGGGAAAGCATGAAAAGTATGAACGTCTCATGGATAAAGCATGGACTACACATGTCAATTGGCAATTAATTGACTGATTTTAATGTTTATATTATGCTTGGCCTAACAGAAATTATAATGATGAATTTCACAAGTGGGAAAGTGAAACTGATTTGTGGCAGATGTTGCAAAGCAAGTGTTGCTTGTAAGCAAAGTGAGAACCAGATGTGCACAAAGACCATGGCAGCAGACCATAGGATGTTGGAATTGGCTGAAAGTCTTCTTCAAACAATTGCCAAGACCCAAGAAAATCTTGGAGAGATGCTCAAGCTACAAAAGCAGCAGAGTGAGATGAACCACAAGGTTTTGTAGGATTCTATTTGTCTGCAAAGGGAGGTAAAAATCATTATGTGAGCAATCAGTAAGGGAAAGGAAAGTGGATCAATGATGAGGCATTTGTCCAATCGGTCCATTAAGAAACGTTCCAGGCATGAAGACTCAAAGGAGACTGAGCAGGTAAGGATGAAGTAGCCAGTGAAATGTTGGAAATGTGGAGGACATCATTGCCTCTGCAACTGCCCAACAAGGGAACATCAAGAAGGTAGTAGCCACAAAGTTTTCAGACTTGTGGATGAGATGAAAGATCAGAACCAACAGGAGAAGCTTGTGGAAGCCAAATGACTTGGTCCTGAAAGTTCAAAGTAAAGGATAGAAGGCAGGGCAGATCTGCATAATTTTTGAAAATTTTGGACGTGTAAATTGTATATGTATTCCTAAGTATTGGAACACCGAGGACGGTGTTATTCTAAGGGGGAGGGGATTGTAATACCCCATTTTGACTATTAGGATATATTAGCTTTTAATGTAAATATTGTATACATGTGATGTATGTATTCATAGCAAGGAGCTCAAGGCCAAGGCCCCGCTAGTGGATGCTCGAATTTTATTTAAACGACAAGTATTAGATATTATGTTACCCGTGTGCTATTTAGCCATGGAACATTGTAAAAATGATGTAAATAAACATCATGCAATAAAATACCAAAACTGGTTGTGGAAGCAACTAATGAGAAGGGGGCCATGTGTATCCACTAGGGAGTGGTGAGGGGGTTGTGGGATTGAACCATAGGCTACCAAATGTCATTGTGAGAACCCATCTGACTTACCTTGCTAACATTTAATTCTATTGTAAGGAAGTTGTTGAAGATTTCAGTCCATGGCTTCAATGGAGCATGGGTAGCCCATAAATTCGTATGGCAGAGTATGGGCTATGTTTTCTTGTACCACAAGTCACTCTACCTCATGGTTGTTGCTTCTTTCTCATTCCCATTCCATGGTGGAAGAACCCAGCATCATTTTTTATCCAAAAAATGAATTCCCAGCAGTGATAAAAACCAGAAATCGCAACTGTGAATTAACCCACGTTTTGAAGTGCCCAAAACGCCCAGAAACTTGTGTGGATCGTGAAATCCAATGGGGGATCCATAGACCTGAGCCTTGGGGCGATTTTGAGAGGGTTGGATGCCCAGAAATCGGTGGGAAAACCCAGTTTTTACAGCCCAGAAACCCAGTGACAGGATTGAGTTATTTGTAGACAGAATTGTGAGAAATCCAAGTGTGAATGTTTGAACAGAGGATTGGATTGCTTGAATTTAGCCTGAAATGTCTGTAGCTCTGTGGTTGATCTCATTGTCTTAGCATACTCCTCTTTTCCTTATTGCATGCTTGATAAACCCAACTGTGTGCGGGCTTATCATGATCGTTTCAGCGAATCCATGGTTGTGAGTGAGCATGTCTAGTTCCTCCTTAGTGGTAACACAACCCAGCTCGGGGGTGATCTCTCACCTGAAAGAATATAAGCTAGAAAAAGATCTATGGTTGGGTGGAACGTTGCTCTCACATAGCCAATTGTTTGGACAACTTCATCTTCAAGGTAAGTATTATTTGTGGTAATTTTATGCATTATGTGTTCTGTATGTATTAATTATGAATGTTAATTATTCATGTTAATGGAATTGATATGAAGTCTGTGCATAGCATGAGAACGAGATTGAATTCTCTACATATTGAACCATTATATGCCTGTGATAGATATGCTGATGCATTACTGTTTGTGTGCTTGCAAATATGATTTAATTCCGCTATGTTTATATTGAGAATGAACTTGCACACATAAGTTTTTATTTATTATGAATTTCTTAGTAATGTATGGGGTGAAGATGACAATAAGCCCGGTAAGATTGGTCATGTTTCCTTCCATGGTTTGGAATGTCGGAAGGGGATGTGATAGTATAGCCCTTCTGGGGATAGAAGAACCTATTGGGAAAATTTGGTTGTATCTAACTATCTGAGGGGAAACAATGTAATAATGGGAGGTGACCTTAACCTATCCCTTGATCTTAGAGAAATTTGGGGGGAGGTTACGAGAAAGGATCCCCTTGGTGATTATTTTGTATATTTGTTTGAATATTTGCACTTGGTTGACATAGAACCTGTTAAGATAGTAGCCATGTGGAGGAATGTTAGAAGGGGCGGAGAGGGTATATCTAAAAGATTATATAGGTTCCTAATGGTAGAGACTTTATTTAAAGAAAGGATAAAAATCAAATATTTTTTTGGGACAAGGGGTACCTTAGACCACCTTCCAAATTTATTGCATTTAGAAACTGAGGACTAGAAGCCACTGAGACCACTAAAATTAAACCATGCATGGTTGTTAGAAGAAGATTTTAGGGCCCTTGTGATTGAAACTTGGAGGCAAGTGGATCCTCAATTGGGGATTAAACCATGAACCAATTTGTTGAAAATTTAAAAAGATTGAAGGGAGTTATGAAGGGGTGGGCTTACTCTAATACCTCCAAAACCCAAAAATGCTTAAAGGAGGTGGAAGAAGGGATTAAAGCCATCTTTGATGTTAGTGAAGATGGAACATTCTCGGATGATGGATTTCATACACTAAAAGAATTACAGAGTAAGAAGAAGGTTCTAGACAAGGAGGAGATGGGTTGGAGGCTTAAAAATGTAGCCACATGGATCAAGGAAGGAGATAGTAACACTATTTTTTTTTCTTAAATATTCAAACCACATAAAGCATATAAATACTATTTGAGATATACTCCTCCCTAATGGCACCAAAGGCTGGTAGATTGCATTTCAAATCACTCTTTAAATACCTTGAAGAAGCCAACATAAGAGAGATTATGAATATTATAAGCTTGTTCCCAAGTCTAGTTGATGAAGGAATGAATAGAGACTTGGATGCAATGATCACTAATGAAGAATTAAAGTTTGTTCTATCATATTTTAAAAGGGATTAGAGTCAGGGACCTAATGCTCTTTATCTAGATTTTTATCTGGGATTCTTTGATTTGTTTGAACATGATTTGATACAAGTTGTGAAAAAATCAAGGCTCTCATGGAAAGTGTTAGGAGCTCTTAATATTACCTTTGTAGCACTTATCCCTAAAAAACAAGATCCCACTACTTTTGATGACTATAGACCTATTTCTTTATGTAATCACATTTAAAAGTTGATTTCCAATATTATAGTTGAAAGATTGAAAGGTACGCTAATTGGTATTGTCTCATATGAACAGTTTGGGTTCCTTTTTAATTGACAGATCCATGATGCAATGGTCATATCCCAAGAAGGAATGCACATAATAAAAATTTATAAGCTCCATGCAACAATGTTTAAAATTGACTTGGACAAGGTGTATGATTGGGTGAACTAGTTGTTTATTAGATTATTGCTAATACAATTAGGCATGAATCTACAAACGATAAATTGGGTTATGGGATGCCTTTCCTCAACCTCTTTTGTTATGTTGATTAATGCTTCACCTTTAGGTTTCTTTACAACCTCAAGAGAACTTCGATAGGGATGATCCTTATCTCCATTTCTATTATTGTTGGTAGCATAAGCTTAAGTATGCTGACCAAAGATGCTTGAACTAAAGGAGAATTGAAAGGGATAAACATTTCAAGCATAATGCACATTTCTCATTTACTTTTTGTAGAAGATATCATTATCTCCAGTCATGGATCAATAAAAGAGTTGGAGAAAATTAAGGTGGTGTTGGAGCTTTATTGTAAATCTACATGTATGAAGATTAACTTGCACAAGTCTACTATGTTGATTAATGAACTGGTACAAGATGTAAAAAGGGAAGTTGAATCTCTTTTCCCAGTGCTAATTGTTGATTTGGACCAAGGGGTTAAATGTATTGGATTCCATCTAAAACCCAACAACTATCAATTTGAAGATTGGTACTCATTATACAATAACTTGGAATCAAAAATATATGTCTGGTGCAATATATGGTTATCTCATGGAGCGAGATTAGTGTTGGTAAAGTTAGTCTTGGAGAGCATTCAAGTATACTAGATGACTATTTCTAAGATTCCTAAATTCATCCTATATAAAACCATAAATAAATGTTTTAGTTTCCTATGGATTGGGAAAAGAGCTAAGAAAGGTATTCCCTTATCCAAATGGAAGAGATTAGCCACCCCAAAAGAAGCAAGAGGATGGGGTTTAAAAAATATCTACTACTTCAATGAAGCACTTGTGGAAAAAAGTCTTTGGAGGTTGATTTATGATGATGGTATATGGGAAATAATTATGAAGACAAAATATTTAAAAGGCATGACAATGGAAAACTAGCTCACATCATAAAAAATAGCTTAGGGAGCATATTTTGCATGGAAAGTCTTGGTGACAACATTTCTTGTTGTGGGTAAATGGATCTCATGGCAAATTGGAAATGGTGGAAAACTTGGGATTGGCGAGGATCCTTGGACATGGTTCAAAGGTAATTTCAAATTATTAGATGCTTTATTGGAAGTGATCCATAATCAAGGTATTTTTCATTTGAAATATGTAGTCTCTTAGTTGAACATAAATATATGGGTACAAAGTTGGGATACAAAATACAAATTAAACTTGCAAGGGGAATGGAATCAATATGTCAAACTTTTGAATCATAGTGCTATCAAACTAAATGAATATGGAGATCAACTTAAGTGGGCCAAAAATATAGGAACTAGGGAATATACAATCAAATTACAATGTTCAGCAAGAATTGAAGACGACTTGGGGTATGAAAGAATCTTGTGATCGAGATCGGTTCCAGATATAACTTGTCCATTAAAAACTAGAAGTCTCGTGTGGCTGGAAATAATCATAAATCGACAACTTGGGATAAAGGGCAGAAGAGGAATTGGGTAGGCCCTAGATTTTGCACTCTTTGTAAAAAATCATTATGAATCAGTTGACATGTGTTTGTAACTTGTTCTTTCTGTATATTTGTTTGGATTGGAATTTCTCAAATAATTGTGGGAAAATCTAAGTGGGATAAATTGACTTTGGTTGAATGTATTTTTCATTGGCTATTTGGTAAGTTTGTATCAACTTATAAGATGCTTCCTTGTCTATTTGTCTATGGGATATGGCGAGCAAAAAATCAGATGATATTCCCAGATTTGTCCTTTAGTTCTACACAAATCTCACACAAGGTTAGGATTGCTTGGGATGGCAATAAAATTCATCCAAAAGAGAAGTCTATATGAGTTTTAATAAGACCATATATAGATCGGGAAATACCACGGGGCTTCTTCGATGGAGCATGCCAAGGAAGACCATGCATATGTGATTCAGGGGTTGTCTTCTTCCTCGAGTCATCTCATTATTTTCACTTGAAGTATGTTTCCAAACAAGGAACCAATAATTGTGTTGAACTATATGCCCTCTAGGCTATGTTGAAATGTCTAGAAGAAAAAGGCCTAAAGCGATTCCAGGTGTTTGGAGATTCAAAACTATTGATAGATTGGATGAACTAGAAATGCAACATTAATAAATAGGGATTACTACCCATTACGAACTTGATACAGAAGGTAAAATCCTTCGTTGATGTTATTTATTTCACACATGTTTATGGTGAATACAATTCTCTAGCGGAAAAATTGTCTAATCAAGCTTTGATTCTATAGGAGGGTACCTTTCTTGAGCATGAATTTAGGGGGGGCATCATTTAGACAACTATTGAAAGAAACTTATACTAACATATATTGGATTTTGGCTATGGTATTCAACTGTGGATACTATAGTCATTTTGTTGTGAAAGAAATTTACCATACTATAATGTCAACATATGCTTCGATTTTGATGTGTTTTGATGCATTAGTGGTCTGTAGACACTATATGAAGAATGTAAGGAGTCATAAATATGGAAGTTGTCCAAAATTGTGTAATTTTGTTTTATAGGTCTACTCTATATGGACAAGAAAATGGACAAAGGATATGATTAGTTTATGAACAGAGCTAGCTCATAGCAACACAATGTATATTTTGATTTAACCCTTAGATATATCAAATATATAGATTTTTTCACTAGAAAAAAACAATACATATACATACATATAAGTGTGTGTGTGTGTGGAAAGAATACACATTACAAATACAAGGATGGAATATACAAATAAATATCATTTTTTTTTAAATTATAACATTTACAAAATATTGATACAACTAGTTAGTACATCAATATCAATGTCAAATGACAATCAAACCCATAAGAAATTAGAGTGTTCAATATACATAAAATAGAAATTTAGAAGTTAGAGCCATCATAAATTGCAGCTCTCTCATTGAGTCATTTGACATCATTAAAATCAAAATGTAGATATTGTTGATGGGAATGCCAATGGAAACTACAAAATAGGGTAGATACTAGAACCGTAGCTGAAAGAATCTCATAAACAATCAATTGTCCTCCTCCATGTTAGAACATCAAGATCAACACCACTACCACTTCTCTCTCTTCCATCCACCACCTCCTCTCCTCTATATCCAATCCAAGATCCACATTTATTGGCGTAGAGGATGATCCCTCAAGAGGAACTCCATCATCAAAAGTGATTAGCTATAGCATTGGCTCATTAAGATCCAAGATGGCTAATGCCAACTTAACACTATTGTCCAAACCCATATCATCAGGAAATAGATCCTACATCGTTATCTCTCCCTTTAACCACTAAGCTATCATCTTGTAAATAAGACGGAGGTTGGAGTGCACTACATCATCATCTCTACTATGGATTACTCAATCCTCCTCTTCTTTGAAGTGTGTATATTATCTTATGTGCTCAAATTTCTCTTTGAACAAGAGGATGAAGTAACCTATGAGAGTAGCCTCATGGATAACTATTGTAAACTAGTGCACACTACCCCTTGAGTTCCCCACCAAGCACAAGACTTCTTAATCTCGATGCTCTAAGCACATCATAGCATCTAAATCTCCCAACGGACAAATCTATGAATCCCTCCTCCACCTCAACAAGGGATGCTCTATCTTGATATATCTTTCTAAATGCTTTCTTCCTCCCCCATGAAATCTCTATGTCCATTTGAGGAGGGAATTTGTATGAAGTCTTACCATTAATCCAATCATTACAGTAGTACTTGGGATTCAATGAATGATCCATGTCACTTCCCCACCCATCAATCCGACCACGGAGGGGACATGAATTATCTGTGTGGGTTCTAAATTTTGCCCCCACGGCCATATTACGAAATTCATAAACATTTAAATGCGTGTGTAGATGCATAATAAAAATACACAACAAAAAATAAATTGATCATACACTCACACACATCATGCAAATACTAACACATTCATCACAGGCATTACCATAAAAATCAGACACATTTAACACATCAACGGATTAACAAGTAAACACTCATCTTTTTAAATGAAGTTTCCCAAGCAACTGGATATGGAAGAGTAATGTTCCACCCAACCATAAGCACTCTGTCCAACACTTTATCTTTCTGCTGATAGGCCACCCCTAAGCTGCACTATGTATCCACTTAGGAGGAACTACACAGGCTCACTCATAGCCATATGGATACATTCTCATGCCAATCCAGCACACAATTGGGTTTATCAACCATACAAAGAGGAAATGGAGGTGAATGCTAAGCTAGTGATATCATCCACAGAGCTACAGGCATCTCAATTGGTCTCAGCCAGCCTTGGCACCCACAATACCTACCACATCCAACATAAGGAAGGTTCCCTTCTCTGCTACACAGTCGCTCAAGCACCCCTTCCCTCCAGTGTTATTCAGGGTGGGCATAGAAAGGTCCAAGCTGCTAGACTTTCATAGATTTCTTTCCTTCACTGGGTTTATAAAGCCATTCCAACCTCTCATCTCTCTCAGACTTCAATGGTCTCTTGGATTCTCTAATTCCTGGTAAAACTAATTTGTAGCCATGAAATTCAATTTTTGGGGTTTCGTATCTGGGTTCTCCCACAGATTTTTGAGTTTCTAACACTCTCAAATTCACCCTAGGTTTTGGGTCTATGAATCCCCCACTCGATTTCATGACTAACACGAATTTTTGGGCATTTTTGACACTTTAAAACGCGGCTTCTTCTCAGGTTGTGATTTTTTCAATTTCTCTTGTTGGGAATGCATAACATGCTCTGAATTGGTGTCATGTTTCCAAAAAAGGAATGGGGATGAAAGGAAACGAATTCCTATGAGGAATATTGACTTATGGGTACCAAAAAATGAGCCCATACTCAGCCATACGATTTTCAGGGTTATGCCCATGCTCCATTAAATTCATGAGTTGATTTCTCAGTTTTCTTCTTACAACAGGAATAAATATCAGCATGGAATTCCACTTAGGTAGTTTCTTACCATTTATGGCTCAAGGGGTTCTTAAGGTGACACTTGGAAACAAAGGATTGGATCCCACACACCCCTCACCTCTCCCTAATGGATAAACACAACCCCCACATTTTAGTTGCTTCCATATCCAGCTCCTAGACATTTTCTTTCTATTATAAATATTTACATTATGTTACATTTTTCCATGGCCAACTGGCACATGTACACAATATATAAAATACTTTCCTTTATAAGTCAAGCATTCACTAACGGGGCCTTGGCCTTGAGCTCCACACTAGGAATTATATACTACATATTTACAATATTTACACATAAAGCTAATAATTCAAAGGGTAAAAAATGGGGGTATGACATTGCCCTCCCCCTTAGAACAACACCGTCCTCGATGTTCTCAAAACTGAACAAAAATGGGTATGCCTCTCTCATGGCATCCTCTAGCTCCCATGTAGCCTCATCAGGACCAAGGTGCTTCCATTGCACCCTTACCTCTCTAATGGCTCATTTTGTAGCAATGTTACCTTCTTGTTAATAATGTGCATAGGTTCCACTTGGAACTCTTCCTCGAGATCCACTTGAATCACATTCCAACCAATTACATGATTAGGATCATGTACATTCTTCTTAAGCAAAGAAACATAAAAAACATTATGAGCTCTCATGTTAGCAAGCAATGCAATCCTTTATGCATCTGGCCCTATCCTATCAAGGACTTCAAATGGCCCACAATATCTTAGTGCCAACTTGGCACAACTTCCTAACTTTAGGGAACTTTTCCTTGGATTTACTCTCAAATAGACATGATCCCCAACTTTAAGTTCCTTGTGCGATCTTTTTAAATCTGCGTAGCTCTTTTGCCTGTCCCGGTCTACCTTTAAATTCTGCCCGATCTTAACAATTCCATGTTCCATTTCCTTGAGCATTTATGGCCCAAGCACTATTTTGTTTGTTGGAATATCCCAACTCATTGGAGTTCTGTATCCTTTGCCATAAAATGCCTCAAATGGACTCATTCCCATTGATGCTTGATGTCCATTATTGTATGAAAATTCTACCAAGTGTAGGTAATCCTCCCACTTGGATGGCTTATGCATCACATACATCCTCAACATATCCTCAAGAACTTGATTCACCCTCTCAATATGACCATCTGTTTGAGGATGATACACTATACTAAAATTCAATTGAATTCCCACTTCCTGAAATAAACCTTTCCAAAAAATGGATGTGAACTTTGCATCTTGATTCGAGATTATTGCTTTCGGTAACCCATGCAATCTGAAGATCTCTTTCATGAAGATATTTGTTATGTCACTTGTTTTATGAGTGGACTTGTCTGGAATAAAATGAGCTGCATTTGATAGCTTGTCCACCACAACCATGATTGAATAATGTTACCTGGTTGTCATTGGAAAACCTGTTATAAATCCATAGAAATTACTTCCCACTTCCATTCCAGAATGGGTAAAGGCTGCAACAATCTTGCTGGATGTTGATGCGCTGCCTTGATTTGTTGGCACTTTTGACATCGAGAAATGTATTATGCTACATCCTTTTTCATCCCATGCCAAAAGTATTGTTTTCTTGCTGTTGTTATTGTCTTTTGATATATTGGATGTCCAGAATCTGGCATATGATGAATTTCATCCATTACCATCTTCTTTAAATCTGCACAATTTGGAATATACAATCTTCCCTTATAAACAAGAAAATTATCTTCCCCAAGTTGATATCCTTCACACTTTTCATCTAGTTTTCCCTACTACAATTTCTATTTTACTTTAAGATAACTCTCATCTTTATTTTGGGATTAAAGAACTCTTGTTCTTAAATATATTTTGCACATACTTAAGGCTGCTACATGAAATTTTCTACTAAGAGCGTCTGCAACCTTGTTCTCTTTTCCTTTCACATGTTTGATTTCAAAATCAAATTCACACAAAATTCCATCCATCTAGCTTGCCTAACATTTAAGTTTGGTTGATCAAACAAATACTTTAAGCTCATGTGATTTGTCCTAAGATTGAATCTTCTTCCCAACAAATAATGCCTCCACATCTTGAGGGCGTGTACTATGGATGCTAGCTCTTAATAATGAGTTGCATAATTATTTTCATGCTCTTTTAATTTCCTGGACTCATAGAAAATCACAAATCCTTCTTGCATAAGCACTCCACCTAATCCTCCAATGCAAGCATCTATACATACTACAAAATCTTTCTTTGGATATGCAATCTTCAAAACAGGGGCACTAGTAAGTAACTTCTTTAATTGCTGAAATCTTTCTTCACATATTTCAGACCATACAATATTCACATCAAGACCCATAAAAGATTTAACATCCGTAGTGTTATTCGGAGTATACCAATTCATTATGGCCTCAATATTTTTTGGATCCACTGCAATTCCTTCTTCTGAAATAATATGACCCAAATACTGTACTCTTCTTTGATAGAAGTCACACTTGCTTAGCTTTGCATGGAATTTGTGCTCTCTAAGAACTTGAAATACCATTCTTAAGTGTTCCTCGTGATCTTCTTCACTCTTTGAGTAAACAAGAATGTCATCCAAGAACACTAACACAAACTTATCCAAATACTCAGTGAAGACGCTATTCATGAGAACATGAATGTGGCGGGTGCATTGGTAAGACCAAATGGCACTACCGTGAACTCATAATGGCCATATCTTGTCCAAAAAGCTATCTTCTGAATGTATTATTCTTTTATTCTCACTTGATAATAACCAAATCTCAAGTCAATCTTTGAAAACACTTTGGCTCCCTTCATTTGATCAAATAAATCATCAATTTTGGGAAATGGGTACTTATTCTTGACTGCCACTTTATTTAGCCGCCTATAATCAATACATAGCCTTAAAGTCCCATCTTTCTTCTTGACAAATAACACTGGTGCTCCCCAAGGAGAGACACCTGGTCTAACATATTTCTTGTAGCTGCATTTTAACTCTACCAATTCCAGCGTGTTCATTCTATAGGGATCTTTAGAAGTTGGGGTGGCCCCGGGAACAAGATTGATTGTAAAATCAATGTCCCTTTTTGGTGGTAGTCATGACACTTCATCTAGAAACACATCATTGAAATATTGCAACAACCAATAATCCTTTATCTTTAGGCCTTTTTCCTCTAACGGATATGATATATGGACCGCATATAAGTAGCAACCTTTCTTGTAGAACTTTCCTAACTTCATGGCTGAAATTTGCCTTACTGAAACTTGCTTGGGAATCCCTTTCACCACTCTCAGCCTTTCTTTTTCATCAATGCATTCAAGGACATTTTCATAGCAGTCTATCTTGGCTCTACTCTTTTCCAACCAATCCATACCAATAAGAGCGTCATAAGATCCCATTGGTAGTACATTCAAATTTAATTTTGTGAGGAGTCCATTCAACTCTATGGGGTACTCCATCACTACTTCACTTACTTTTCTTTTTGTTCTCGTGTCTAATCGAACTAGCCAAGACTTATCGTGATTCATTTTTCTAAGAGAAAAACTTTCAGCCACTTTTGGAGTAACATAAAAATGAGTAGATACTGGATCAATCAAAACTGAAATAGATTTCTTAGCAATCTTACCTTCAAATTCCACTACTGTTGATTGATGGTCTACCTAATGGTTATCCAACGCTACATAAATTCGGGGAGTTTCTCTTTCCATATCCTCTACTGCAACTGCTTCTTCTAAGTTATGCAAGCTTTGAGGGTTCTCTCTTCGATGTGGACAATCTTTAAGCATGTGGTTTTCTCCACATCCCCAACACTGAAGTGGTCCTTTAGCTCCTTTTTCTGTTGCTATTGCTGGCTTGGTTCCACTTCGCGCTTGCTGACCTTGTTGGAAATTTCTTGGTTGATTTCTAAATGGAGGTTTGAATCCACTTCTCCTTTGGTCAAATCTTCCATTTGGATTTCCCTTCCATGCTGGATGAATTTCTATTTTTCCTATGCTCTGCTCATAACAATGCATTGCCATTCCAATGGCTTCATCAAGAGTTGGGGGATTGTCAAATTCAATCCTCTATCTGTAATTTTGGGGCAGACTTCCAAGGAAGCTTTGAATTTTTATCATTTCATCTTTTATGTAGTCCACATACCTCAACAAGTACAAAAACTTATGGACATGTTCTTCCATAGACTTCTGTCCCAATTTTAGCTCATTGAACTCCTTTATTTTATTATCATAATAACTAGCACAAAGGGTTTTTTCCTTGAAATACTTCCTAAATCGCTCCCAGCTGATCCTTCTTTCTTTGATTCATTTTACTTGCATGAGATGCTCCAACCAAATTGAAGCTCGTCCATTGAGATTGTAAATAGCGATTCTGGCCTTTTCATTTCTTGAGTAATCATGAATTTGAAAATATTTCTTCATTCCAAGAAGCCATGCCTCTACTTCTTGACCTGTCTTACTTTTTCCATCAAATGTGGGTGGTCTCGCCTTCCTGAATTCTCCTTGTGGAATCCTTTTAAAATTCCTCCTCCCTTCAAATATGTTGGAGGTGTGCTTTGGGATTCTTTGAGAACCTTGAGAACCACATGACCTGCTAGAGGAATATCTTGATAAGGATACCTTATGTGCCCTACTCAAAGAATCATTTCTTGGACTTGGAGTCCTCTTTCTAGTGGGACTTCTAGAGTGACTTCCTGTACTTCTTCTTTCTTGACCAACATTGCTTGGATTAGATCCAAGATGATATATCTGGCGAATATCAGTGAGACTCTGAAGGATGGAAACATTAATTTGGTTATGCTCTTCTTGAGCTTTGATCAACCTCTCATTGAAACTCCTCATTGTTTCAACCAAATTTTGGGGACTAATTTGCTCTTTCCTCCCATTGGATTCCGTCTCAGCATTTCCCTCTTGCATATTTTATCCTAGGACATCCTCATCATGTTCATATTGTTCCTGAGCATCATTCATGGTTACCATTTTCTTTTGGAAACCTTTTCCCCTTCTACTTGCTGCTCTCTGCTACAACTGTTCAAAGATTATCAACTTTAAGCATTGTGCATCATAGATATATTTATTAGACATATCAGTAACACATACAATGACACACAAAAATGTTATTATTTAATAGAATTAGTCTCATGGAGTAGTTCACAGGGTTCTTGAGTCATAATTTTTTTTTGTTCCATTTATGCGTTTCTGGAAACTACCATTTATTGACAAATTTGGTCAAATTAAGGTTATAGGGGATTTTCTGTTCTAATCTCTAAGACGTATAAATTACTCATTTAGATTCCGACTATGCACCATTGATCCCCTCCGAATAATCTTTACAACACCTATTTTCATGCTTCATTATGATATCAGAGTTGAAAGTTACATCCTCCCAAAAATGCTAATTCTGCCCAATTCTGCACTGTTTTTACAGGTGCAATTAGCTTCGAAGACCAACTTCATCCGCTTGCAGAAGAAAATCTAGAAAGAACTAGATTTTTTCTTCTTCTATCGGGCATTGTTAGTATATAGAACAAGAATTAATCAAGAACTTTCATATTGTTGATCCGATGCTGCAGTCAACCTCTACAAAATTCTGGGTTAAACTAATTTTAACTTTTGCACTTTCTCTCAGACTTAGAATTTTTACCAAAACTGGCTATCTACCAAACTAAGCATTTCTAGAAAAAATTCATCTAATATTGGAAATTTCCTGTTTTAATGAGTAGGTAAATGTTGAGTTCAAAAAAATTTCTGGTTTCCACATCTAGTGTCACTTTTACCTCCTACAAGTTTTCCAAAATCCCCAAAAGTGCTCCGGAATAGTGAATTTTGGCCTTCTTTCGCGCCCTGGTCTCGCACCTTTTGGAATTTGGCTCCAAGATTCTAGGTTTAGTTGCATGCCTGGTCTATTACTGCACCATAACAATTTCGACCCAAATCAACCCCCCATCGGGTCTCGACACAAATGAAAATGTGTGTTTTTGTTGCTGCAGGATTGGTTCCTGAAAGCTTCCTTACTGGTGATGTGGGATTGGGTACTGAAAGCGTATTGTGACTTTTTGGGATTGGGTGCTGGGAAGGAAGGTGTTGTTGGGCATTGAATCATTTGTCGTTGTATAGCTCCACCCTTAAAAGATGTGTTCCAATCAATCAAATATGCAATTAAGTTGATCAATCTAACAAAGCCTCCTCTCTTGGAATCTGTGTCAGTTGGAACTTGCCTCCCTACCCTTTACTCTAAGGTTTGGGGACACCTTAAACGATAGATTTTTTTTACCAAGCACTAACCAACTATGCTCAACATGCTCATCAATTATTGCAGAAGTGCCATAAATTTATTAGATTCCCCATCTCACTTTAGGTAGAATGGGACAACCGCTGAATCGCTTCTTTGAAAGTCGATATTTTGAAATTTCTGCCAAATCGGATCAGAATGGGCTCAATCCTCTCAGTGATGTTTCTATGACATTTATCAATGGCGTACAGACGCTTCAAGTCTCATCAAATTCCGAGCTAATATGTTCCTGTAATGGTCAAAACAATTTTTCAGGCTCCATTTTTTTTTCTTTCTAAATTGCCACCGCGAGGTTGGACCTTCCATGTCGACCCTTCTCATAATTACACCTTGGAAATGACTTCAATGAAACTCTGAAGTGGCATCACCGATGCCTCGTAGAATTTTTCTTGGGAGGCAATTTTGCACCCCTGCAGATGTGTGCTGATGACTGACAACGATGTCCGACTACTGACGACCGACGACCGCCATAGACGTGTACTTTGCTGCGCCCGTAGAGTTCTTCTTGCGGCCTATTCCTCGAGGCACATTTTGGCAACCCCGTGGATGCGCGCCATGACCGACGTCCAACGATTTCCAACCACCAACCACCGCGATCGTGGACCTTCCTCTGTCGCGGTCACGAACGTCTCTCCGCAGCCTATTCCTCGGGACACACTTTGGCATCCCAGTGGATGCGCATCGCCAACTAACGATCGAAAATTGATGCCTGACCATCGACAACTGACAAGCCTCATAGAATTATACTCTGCTGTGCCCATGGGCATTTCTCCGCGCCCTATTCCTTAAGACACATTTTAGCAACCTCACGGACGCGCACCGACAACCAACGATAGTTGTGCACCTTTTTTCTTGCTACTCTTGTAGACCTTTCTCCACAGTACTGCCATTAACTCCTCCTAGCATACTTTTGTGAACTCTTCCCCGCTGCTCCCGAAGACTTTTATCCCTGAATTCCCACAACTTCTCCTCGTTGTACCCTCGCGGAAGCATGTCGACGATCGACGACCATCGCAGATCTATACTCTACGCTGTGTGCAAATTGTGGACGTCATCCACCCACATGCCTTCCAACATGACTGGTCCACATTATGCCCCTTTTTCCCACATGGAACAGATGGGGTCCATCTCAAATTTTCCCAATTTGTCATTTTCAAGAGTAGTAATGGCTCACTAAGAAAGTAGCTTTGGAAAAGCTACTATTGGATCCACTACTAGTTAAAATTAAACACGTGTATAGATGGTATATGCACAATGGATTGCCCACTCTCCATTATCCAGTTTTCAATTTGTAGATGCGTTATGAACCATGCCCGTTAATCTGAGAGGAACCTTCAGCAATTAAATGATGAAAATGCACGATATATTAGAAATAGCAGAACACAGAAGGAATTTATTGATCACAGGCCACTTCGAGGGGGAAACCTCCTTTGAGCAAGCTCAAACAAATAACTCATGGATGCCTTCATTGGACTCAACACATACTTATATACTAAGTCTAAGCTAAACAAATATTAATCCCCATGAATGTGGGATAATACAATATACTCACGGGATGACTTAGAAAGCATATGTGTCCAACAACAATATACTAACAATGTGGGATAATACAATATACTCACAGGATGACTTACAAAGTATATGCGTCCAACAACAATATACTAACAAAGTAAAGAGAATGGTTGAAATGGGTTCCTAACATCCCCTCCCCCTTAGAAAAATATTTGTCCTCAAATATTTAGATGTGGAAATTGGTGTTGAATATGAAGGAGTGGTTCCCATGTAGCATCCTCTGGTTGCATTCCTTACCACTGAATTAATACCTCTGTGATGGATCGAGAGAGTGTTAAATTTTCAGAATTTACTTCAATATGATCTAGGATCTTAACTGAGAGAACAACATGTACAACAAATCTACAGCATATCAATCATGGACACAATAATGCAAGCACACAAGAGACACAGAGTTTACTTGGGGAAAACCATAAAGGTGAAAAACCCCAATAACTTCCTCAGAGATAGATAGAGCAATGATACAACCAGAGTATAAGAGATAGTCTTCTCCTAGCAGCAGAGCCTCCTCCTCCACAAGTGCGCCACTCTCCCAAGTGTGTGTGAGAGAATAGAATGTATAAAATGAGAGAGACACACTCTCTATTTATACACTAACATGACTTGACCTTTACTCAACTAGGTCGGCCTCAACTTAACCACTTAACATAATGCTGACTGGACCGACACCCAATAGCATGGTCTAATAACCCTTTGACCCACATGGCCGACCCCCAATAGGGTGGTCTAATAACCCTTCAACCCACATGACTTATACAAGGCTGAACCCAACAAGGTGGTCTAATAACCCATCAAGTATAAGTTACGACACTTCCATATAGAGGAATAATAACATCTCTATAGGAATACAAACACTTATGTATAGAGGAATAATAACATCTCTATAGGAATACAATATACATATATGTGAAATACATTCCGAAGTTACATATACATCAACACTCCCTCTTAACTAGGAAGGTATTTCTCGACACAGGTCTTCTAGCACAAGTCTTCTTCTCTGGATCATCGTCACTGGATAATCGTCATCGAGTAATGATCATCATCACTGCTGCTGCTATCTCAATCAATCTCTGAATCTACTCGTCATAGGAAGTTCTACAGAGCCAACCCTTTTTCATACTGGATGTAGGCCCACCACCTACAGGTCTTCGTCATCACTGGCCATACTGTGGAATCCTCAGGACTTATTACATGTGTCACAAAACCTCGAAAGAGCATCCCAGGCTGTTACGAGCACACGGCTCTACCTATAGGATCTCCCAGGGCCATATTATATGTGACCTCACCACAAAACCTCGCAAGAGCATCCCAGGATGTTACGAGCACACAACTCTACCTATAGGATCTCCCAGGGACATATTATATGCGGTCACCACAAAACCTCGCAAGAGCATCCCAGGCTATTACGAGCACACAGCTCTACCTATAGGATCTTCCAGGGACATATTATATGTGGTCATGGAAAAACCTCGTAAGAGTATCCCAGGACATATTACGAGCACACAGCCCAACCTATCGGATCTCCCAGGGACATATTATATGCCATAGAACAAAACCTCAAAAGAGCATCTGCCAGATATCCCAGGGCCAGATTATGACTATCTGCAGATCTCCCAGGGCCAAATTATATGTCCTCCCAGAGCAAAACCTCGAAAGAGCAATTTCCAAATATCCTAGGGCCAAATTATATGCCATAGGCAAAACCTCGAAAGACTATCTGCAAATCTCCTGGGGCCAAATTATATGCTCATATGCACAACCTGATCCACGGCCATAGAGTATCAACCTGATACTCACCATACATCATCCTGATGTATACATGATCATCCTGATCATCATCACTTCAACATCCTGAAGCTCATCATCCACGATCATCCTGATCATATCATGCATCTACCTGATGCATACCAAGTATCTACCTGATACATATCATCATACATGATCCACCTAATCAAACAATGTATCCACCTGATACAAATACAAATACATGATCCACCTTATCATACATGATACATATCAACATACATGATCTACCTGATCATACAATGTATCCACCTGATACATGATCCAACTGATCATACATGATACATATCAACATACATGATCTATCTGATCATACAATGTATCCACCTGATACATATAGAGATACACGGTCCAAGCATCCAACATGATGCATATACAAAATACATACAAATGATCCAACCGATCATATCCAACATCCAACATGATGCGTACATACATAAATGATCCAACTGATCATATCCAGCATCCAACATGATGCATACATACATATACATATAAATGATCCAATTGATCATATCCAGCATCATCCTGATGCATATACAGAGCAGTAACTGGAGCATCATCCAATGCTTAAATCCACAACCATGTGAAGGATCCTCCTTCCAACATGCTTGGAATGGCCTCTGCAAATGTGTCCATCACTTCTTCCTCGAAATGTCATCAATCCGAAGAACACCAAGCCTCTCTCTGAAGTACTCAAACTTCACTCTGGCTAGTGGTTTCGTCAGCACATCTACAATCTGCTCGTTCGTCGCAATGTACAGGAGCTTCACAGCTCCTCTTTGCACCATATCCATGATATAGTGATATTTGATCTCTATGTGTTTCAACCTGTCATGAAACACTGGGTTCTCGGACAACTTCACACTACTCTGGTTATCACAAAAGATACCAGTAGCATCCAATGGGAGATCAAATAACTCAGACAGTAGCTTCCGTAGCCATAATGTCTCACAACTAGCTGAACAGGCTGCAACATACTCTGCCTCAGCTGTACTCAGTGCTACGCAGGACTGCTTCCTGCTAAACCAAGAGATCACACCTGATCCCATACTGAAGCAGCATTCAGATGTGCTCTTCCTATCTGCAGCACTGCCAGACCAATCTGAATCAACATAACCCTGCAGGTTAAACTTTTGATTCGCTTCATACTTGAGCCCATGATCCACTCTACCCTTCAGGTACCTCAGAACATGCTTCACAGCAACCAGGTGAACACTCCTCGGATCCGTCAGGAACTGGATCAATGTGTTCACTGCAAAGCAAATATCTGGTCTCGTGTTCGTCAGGTACATCAAGGACCCAATCATCTGACAATACATAGAGACATCAACCGGATTAGATGAAGCATCACAAAGAAGCTTCAGATTCAATGCCATAGGTGTGGCCATGGCCTTGCAATCCATCATCCCGAACCTCTTCAGGATCTCTACTGCATACTTCCCTTGTCCAAGGAAGATTCCATCTGCACTCTACCACACCTCCATGCCAAAAACAAATAGTGCATCATCCCGAAGTTCTTCATCTCGAACTCGGCAGCAAGCTTCCGCTGCGTGTCGGCAATCAATCTATCTTCACCTGTAACAAACAGGTTATCCGCATACAAAAGTAGTATCACTAGATTGCCTTCCTCAACCTTGTAGTAAAGGTTGGAATCCGCTTTACTCTTGGTAAAGCCCAAACTGGATGGAAAGCTGTCTATCCTACCAAGTTTTGCACACATATATGACTACACCATTCAAGAAGGCTGTCTTGAAATCCATCTGGTGTATCTTCTATTTCATCACTTTTATATTTCTCTATGCTACCATCCACATCATGCTTGATCTGATAGTTCCATTTGGAAGTCACAACAGACTTCCCTTCAGCTCTTGGGACCGCATCCCAAACATCGTTCTTCATGATTGATGGATCATGGCATTCTTCCCGTATCCTGGGAACTTCAATATCTTCAATAGATAATTTTGTTGCTTGAACAAATGTTGTAGTCCTTCTTTTGTAGGTGAAGGTATATGATATTTTCTACAAAACAAGTTAAATTGCACGATTAGAAACATCTCATAATTTTCAGACAAATTCTTACACATAAAGAAATATGTCATACAATGATGCAATTATCTTAGCCAATGCTTCAATACAACATTTATCCATGTTCCACAACTTTCTAGATGCCTTCCAGTCTCTACCAGAACATTGTTAAGAGTTTGCACTACTCCCAGCATGTCAGCAAAGAGGTTTCATTCTAGATAAGTAGCACTGGAATGTTGTACAGTGCCATAGGCCACTTACCTATCACATGCATATTAGTAGTATACTGTTCATTAATGCAATCATTCTAATATGCACAATACATATCCTAAGTCTAGGAACATGAGCATATACATCATTGAACAATTTTATTTAAACAAACAAATATGCAAGAAATGATAATTAAAAATACTTATCTTTGTTTGGTTGCTGGGTGGACTCCCTCTGAGTCTTTGCTTCCTTGCAGGAGCTGTTGAAGTAGCTTCTTCTACACCTTTCTGTTGTGGAATGTAGAAAGATGGTCAACTCCCTCTGAATATCTGCATCCTTGCAGAAACTACTGAAGTGTGCTCCTTTGCTTTCTTGCAAGAGCAACTGGAGTGTGCTCCCTCTTGATCTTTGCTTCCTGGATTACCTATCCTTGAACTTACATCCATCCTTAATCACTATGCATGCTTATTAGTATCATCATTGTGTTATCCTTGAGGTCTCATACATAATCACACATTTATTAGTATAATCTTAATACTATCAAAACACAATAATCTTAAACATGTATAGTCATGATCATTCACAGATAATCAACATTAGTATTCGAGGTTTCAGGGAAGTCTTCTTTTACTCATGCATATTCTTATTTGATCATAGGACTCTTCTGACTAGTTAAATCATCAATGCATAAACCTGTGATTACTCAAACCTATACCTTCATGATTCTTCTGGTTAGTCATATCATCAATTATGGTAAGAAACATAATATGCATACAACCATGACTATGCAAACCTATGACTTCATGAGTAATCATTATCAACAACACAACCGTATAAGATCCTAACACAAGGTAGGATTCTAGCTTGATATAGGAAAAACATACCTGGATTAGCATGCTAGCTAGTTATGTATAACATACCCACATAATGTCTTCTGGTTCTCTTCAGTGACTTGTGCTAGTAACCTGCATGTCTCATAGGTTAACCATTGTAGGACCAAGTTATACATACCTCGAAAGTAGATCTTCTATGTGATCCATGACAATGGATGAATCTTTGTCTTCATGTCACCATGATCATATGTTCTTGACGTAGAACATGATTTGTCTTTCTTGGTGTACCTTTTATGTTAGCAAACAACATAAACCTCATACAACATCACAATGCATTAGTACATTCATAAGTGTCAAAACCTTAATCAATGAATATCTTCTATTAAGGTGATACGACAAGTCTAGTAATTAATCAAGATTGTATTGTAATGATACGAAGACAAACATATGATAAAATTAACCATGAAACATACCTGTCAAGATTGCTTGTAATCTTCTTATGGAAGGCCTTAGCCTCATCTCCCTTTGAGACAGGAACTTCTTCACTTATGCAAGTGACCAATCCATCTTCTTCTAGGATTAACCCAATCCACTTGATTTGCAAGAACTGGACCTGGAGCTGGATTAGGGTTTGTCAAGGAAACCCCAAAAATTCAAACTTCCGAAAGGATAGAAATATGCGCCTTGATGAGCTGATCAAGTTGGTATATTCAGAATTTGAAAACTGCAAAGTTTCACCCCTCAAATTGCCTTTTAGATTTCTGGATTCACTGGGGAGGACCCTGAATTAGGGTTTGAGTTTCCCAGAGCTTCACCCAACCAAAAGATTTGATTCAAAGCTCTAAGCTTCGATTTTTCTGAGGAGCTTCCAGCCGTGGTCACAGATTTCCAAAATTCCAAGTTTTGCAGAAGCCCTAATTTTCCATCTTTCCGATCAAAGTCCCGAACTGGGGTTTGATCAAGCCCAGCCTTCTGCCCAACCAAAAATTCTGATCTTGGTCTCTAAATTTCGATTTTGATGAGTATCATCCAGCCGTGGTCTCCGATTAGAGAAATTCCAACTTTCTCCGAAGCCCTAAATTCCGGAAGCCATGAATGAAGGTGCTAAAAAATAATTCTGTTTTGACAGAAATATGTATCTGATTGTTTCTGGTGTAACTCCAAACTTTTCGATCCTCAGGGTCTGAAATTTTTTCTTGAGATAGCCTGACCTGTTATATTTCCATCCCGACAGTTTTGACGTCAATTGGATTTTCTGAGAGAGAGTTATGCCAAGTGTGGCAACGTGACCTGTTTATGAGATAATACATGAGAGCGAACTTGTACGGCGTGCCACGTGCCACTGGTTCAACTTCGGCCTATGAATATTTTTCCTGCGATAGCCTGACCTGTTATATTTCCATCTCGATAGGTCTGACCTCAATTGGATTATCTGAGAGAGAGTTATGCCAAGTGTTGCACCGTGACCTGTTTATGGGATAATACAGGAGAGCGAACTTGTACGACATGCCACGTGGCATTGGTTCAACTTCAGCCTCTGAAAGATGTTCTTGAGATAGTACAGTCTGTGTACTGCCTGTCACTTTTTACGAAATTTCATTTGGAGCTTCCTAGCCCAAGTTATGACCTTTTTCCCAAGGTCACCTGATTTTGACTCAGATATGTAAGAGGCAGAAACCCTATATTGTACAGATCATAAATCACAAAGTACAACGAATTAGAGTTTGTCCTTTCGACACAAGGTACATGGGGATCTGATCTTCGACCTGTAAAAGTTTCAAATCCGAAAACTTCTCGAAAATGGATTTATAGCGAAAGTGCTACGATGACTGGTTTTTGCTATATCAAGCCCTAGCATTGTAAGTGCAACAAGTGTCATACATGCCATATCCTGCCTTCTTTCAGGCTAGCTCTGATACCATGTTAAATTTTTAGAATTTACTTCAATTTGATCTAGGATCTTAATTGATAGAACAACATTTATAGCAAATCTACAGCATATCAATCATGGACACAATAATGTAAGCACACAAGAGACACAGAGTTTACTTGGGGAAAACCATAAAGGTGAAAAACCCCAATAACTTCCTCAGAGATAGATAGAGCAATGATACAACCAGAATACAAGAGATAGTCTTCTCCTAGCAGTAGAGCCTCCTCCTCCACAAGTGCGCCACTCTCCCAAGTGTGAGTGAGAGAATAGAATGCATAAAATGAGAGAGACACACTCTCTATTTATACACTAACTTGACTTGACCTTTACTCAAGTAGGTCGGCCTCAACTTAACCACTTAACATAATGCTGACTGGGTCGACACCCAATAGGGTGGTCTAATAACCCTTTGACCCACATGGACGACCCCCAATAGGGTGGTCTAATAACCCTTCGACCCACATGACTTATACAAGGCTGACCCCAACAAGGTGGTCTAGTAACCCATCAAGTATAAGTTACAACACTTACAATATAAATGACGACACTTCCATATAGAGGAATAATAACATCTCTATAGGAATACAAACACTTCCGTATAGAGGAATAATAACATCTCTATAGGAATACAATATACATATATGTGAAATACATTCCGAAGTTACATATACATCAACAGAGAGAAGCTGACGAGTGCGCCTATTGAGGATGGCCTTCGGCTCCAAAATGATGGATCCTTCATTATCCAGTTCTGGTAAAATAGTTTGTGCTCTGATGTTGGTGCCAAGGACTTCTTTATACAAGAGACATGCAATACTGGATGAATGAGGGAAGAAGGAGGAAGTTCCAATTTATAAGCAATATACCCAATATTATGAAGAACCTTATATGGTCCATAGAACTTTGGAGCCAGTTTATGATGCCCTTTGAGTTTCAGGGAGGATTTCTTGTAAGGATGTAAAAGAAAAACCATAGCACTTACTTGAAAAGTGCACTCAGAACGGTGCTAATCGGCTTGATGTTTCATTCGATTTTTTGCCATGTAAATATTGTCCTGCAAAATGAGAAGAATCTAATATCAGGTTCGAAGAACCATGTCAACTTCCTGAAGTGGTGAACTGTTGGAGGCGTATAGAAGAAGCATTGGCGGTGCCTGACCATAGTCTGCTTCACATGGAGTCATTTTAGATGCAGTGTGGTAGGCGGTATTGTACCACCATTCAGCGAGAGGGAGCCACTTTTCCCACTGATGTTGTTGTTCGGAGATGAAGCAACGAAGATAAGTTTCCAAACATTTGTTGATAAATTCAGTCTAACCATCTGTTTGTGGGTTATACCCTGAACTCATCTTCAGTTTGGTGCCAGTGTGGAGAAATAGTTTAGTCCAAAAATGGCTGGTGAAAGTTGAATCGCGATTTGAGACAATGGAAGAAGGGATGCCATGAAGACGAAAGATCTGGTCCAGGAAAATCTGTGCGACTGAGGAGGCGGTATAGGGATGGCTGAGGGCACAAAAATGACTATATTTGGAGAGGTGATCAACCACAACCAAAATCATTGTCTTCCATCTAGATTTAGGGAGCCCTTCAGTGAAATCCATAGAAATATCTGTCCAAATCCATGTAGGGATGGGAAAGGGTTCGAGTAATCCTGGAAGGAGTGTCATTTCACCCTTGTTGTGCTGACAGGTATCACATTTATCCACCAACTGTTGAATTGTCATTTTCATTCCCTTCCAAAAGAATTTACACAGTGTCCTCTCATATGTTTTGAGGAACCCAGAGTGCCCTGTTGATGGAGAAGCATGGAGTTCATATGAGACAGTCTGTTGAAGATTTGTGCTTTGGGGAAGCACCGGACGACCCTTGTATTTCAAGGAAGCACCAGACGACCCTTGTATTTCAAGGAAGCACCAGACGACCCTTGTATTTCAAGGAAGCACCAGACGACCCTTGTATTTCAAGGAAGCACCATCCCAAGAGTAATGTGGTACAACAGAAGGGTCGTTGGCCAACCGATGGATGATTTGAGATAATGAGGAGTCATTGACATAGCCCTGCTGAACATATTGCAACTAATTTGGAACATGCATAGAATTATCTGAAAGAGAAGCTTGGTCATCAAATGTGCGAGAAAGAGCATCTGCCACACGATTGTCCTTACCCTTCTTGTAAGTGATCTCATAGTCATAACCCATGAGTTTGCTAACCCATTTTTGTTGTGCTGGGGAGGAGACTCGGTGTTCCAGGAAATATTTTAGACTCTGGTGATCAGTCTTATGCATAAATGATTCCCTAATAGGTATGGCCTCCACTTCTATACTGCATGCAAAATAGCCATCATTTCTTTCTCAATAGTGAAGGGCTTGGAAAAATCGAGCATAATTGGAACAGGTGTAGTACACATAAGTTGTTTTAGTTTGTTCCAAACGAGCATCTCAATCTCTATCCTTTGGTGAAATGGGTAGCAATAGGGCCTAATGTTGGGAGGAACGCTTCCAGGAAGGAGCTAAATATGATGGTCCTCTGGTATTGAAGGTGGCAATCCCACTGGTTCAGCAAAGACGCATGCATATCTATCCAAAATTTGTTGTAGATCCAAAGGATTAGTGGAGACTGCTGATGGGTGCATCTGAATGGAATGGAGTTGAGCGATGACACCATGTGAATTCTTATTAAGGAGATTTTCCATGCGATGTCAACTGAGGATGCTGAGAGACCCTGGTTGTAATCCCTTTAATGTGTGTTTTTGCTCATTGACTGAAAATTGCATCCAAAGTTCAACAAAATTCCATAAGATGGGGCCAAGTGTGCGTAACCATTGAATGCCCAAAACCACATTGCATCCGCATAAGGGCAAGGAAAACATGTCAGAGCGCAGGTTATAATCTCCAATAGATATACGCACATTGCGACACTTCCCCTTGCAAGGTAAGGTGCCCCCATTGGAAATCATGACTTCACAATTGGAGCAATGATGTATAAAACAATCAGCCTATTTGGCGATCCGAGGGTCAATGAATTTATGAGTGCTACTAGAATCAATGAGTATTGTAAGAGGGAGCTTCTTGAAGTAACCCTTGATCCGCATTGTTTGTGGGGTGGTGATTCTGGCTAAAGCATGGAGAGATATCTCTGGGTGGTCGTCCTAAGAAGGAGGGTCAACAAGCGGCTGTTGAATGTCGACCTGATCATCTACTATATCCTGAGCTTCTTCACCAATTTCAGTTGCAGGCGGAGAATCCACAGCCAAGAGATAGAGATTTTGCTCAACACATCTATGTCCCCGAGTGAATTTCTCATCACAATTATAACAAATCCCTTTTTCTCTATGTCCCCACATCTCTGCTTCAGACAGATGCTTGAAAGGAGTTGCTCCAGGAGCTAGCGTGATGGGATTTCATTGGGAAACCATATTTCTAAATGGAACAAAAGTGGATTTGGAGCGCTTTTGGGTTGTGATCTTGTCCTCTGCCAACTTAGCCAACTCGAGGACTTCCATCATTGTGTCGGGACAAAACATTTTAACCTCAGATCAGATTGCATCGTTTAGACCACTGACAAAACAAATCCTGTAGGATTCATCAGGCAATCCTTCGGTGTGATTGGCCAGTTTCTCAAATTCTGTTTGATACTCTCTCATAGTGCCAATTTGGCGAAGTTTAGTGAGTGCACCTGTGAAGTCATCAAAATCACTAGGGCCAAATCGTTGCAAAATGAGTTGGCAAAAATCTGTCCATTTTGGCTCTGCATGAGCCTTGATGTACCAATAGAACCATTGAAGGGCTTCATATTCCAAATGAAAGAATGCAAGTGGAACTTTGTTGACATCAAAACTATTATGCAGACTGAAATATTGTTATTCCCGGTATATCCATCAAGTCGGATTATCACCATTGAAGCGAGGAAAATCAAGCTTCGGCCCATGAAAAGTGTTGGAAGAAGAGAACCCAGTGTCTGTAGAAAACTTTGGCTATCGTCTATTGTTCATGGCTGAAGGATGAAGATGGAGGCCGAGAATTTTGTCATCCAGATCTTGGAGTTTGGTCTTGAGGGCTGCAAGTTCTTCCTCCATGTTTTTTTCTCCTACGCGGGTGACAACCATAACCAGGAGTTTTTTTTTTTTTTGGGAGGGGGAGAATGGGTAGAAAAACAAAAACAGAAACTTCTTTAGTAAAGGAAAGTTTGGATTTGGGAAAAACTTTGATGGGTAATTGGGGTTTGACTAGGTTTTGGACACTTTCTAATGGATAGGGAAGCAAAAAATGGGGATTTCAGAAGCAGGGTGAAATAATGGAAAAAATTGTCAAAAAGGGACAAAGAAGCAAAAATAGGAAATGAACACCATGGAAAAATTTGAAGGCGATTGGGTGAAAATCGAAGAAGTTATGGAAAACCCTAAAACTAGACAAATGTAGGATTTCTGGCTTTGGGAAGTGGAATTTGGGATAGGGTCCTCAGGAAGGAAATATGCAAAATGGAAGTGTAGGGGTTCCAGTGAAGTTTCAAGGGAAACAAAGCTAAAGCAAAGAAGATATGGAATTGATTTGCAACAGCTCTGGACATATGTAATCTACTATTTACTAGTTGGAAATAGATATGGACCCCAGGTATGCTCAAATTCCTAAAGGTTCAGGGGATTCACTCGGTTACCAATGTTGTCTAATGACTTGCGTATTGGGGCAGTACTCCTCACTCCATGTCTCAAGTAAAACTGATAACCGCTTTGCCACAAACAATAACTCTTGGTTTACCTCAACAGTGGGAACTAGTCAATCAGGTAGGGGCCGTTGCCCTTTTCATTGGAAGGTCCTCTCAATGGGCCAGCTACTTCAGGGTTCATGTGGTACTCCTCACAATGGGTTTTAGGGATATGCTTAGGTACTTCCCACAATTAAGTGGATATGGATTATTCCTGGATCCAAACCTGTAATTGAAAGGAGCAATACAGATGCAAAGAAAAATAACTACTGCAATAATCACAGCGCTTGGAAGCCACTGCGAAAAAAATATGGCAGAAATTCCACCCAGTGAGCCCAAGAAAGTGCTTTGATACCAGATGAGAGGAACCTTCAGCAATTAAATGATGAAAATGCACGATATATTACAAATAACAGAACATAGAAGGAATTTATTGATCGCAGGCCCCTTTGAGGGGGGAACCTCCTTTGAGCAAGATCAATACAAATAACTCGTGGATACATTCATTGGCCTCAACACGTACTTATATACTGAGTCTAAGCTAAACAACTATTACTCCCCATGAATGTGAGATAATACAATATACTCACGGGACGACTTACAAAGCATATGCGTCCAACAATAATATACTATCGATGTGGGATAATACAATATAATCACGGGACGACTTACAAAGCATATGCGTCCAATAACAATATACTAACAAAGTAAAGAGAAGGGTTGACACGAGTTCCTAACACGATCATGATTCCTTCTCTCCGCTAATAAATCATTTGCATTTTTAAACCCATAATTTTAACCAAAACATTATCATCACTTCCTGTGCAACTTCGGTGTTCTTCCTGTGAGTGTGGATTTTGTCCCAAACAACCATGGTGTTGCAACGATTCGCTCAGATACCACTCTGTCACGTCCCCACCCATCAATTCAACCACGGAGGGGACATGAATGATCTGCGAGGTTTCTAAATTCCCCCTCACGACCATATTAGAAAATTCATAAACATTTAAATGCATGTGCATATGCATAATAAAAATACACAAAGGAAAATAAATTGATCACACACACACAACATGCAAATACCAACGTATTCATCACATGCATTACCATACAAATCATATACATCTAACACATCAATGGATTAACAAGTAAACACTTATATTTTTTTAAATGAAGTCACCCGAGCAGCTGGATATGGAAGAGCAACGTTCCCCCCAGCCATAGGCACTTTGTCCAACACTTTATATTTTTGCTGAGAGGCCACCCTTGAGCTGGGATATGTATCCACTAAGGAGGAACTACACAGGCTCACTCACAGCCATAGGGACACATTCTCATGCTAGTACATCACACAGTTGGGTTTATAAAGCATACAAAGAGGAAATGGAGGTGAATGCTAATACAACTAGCTCATCCATAGAGTTACATGCATCTCAATTGGTCTCAACCAACCTTGGCACCCACAATACCTACCACACCCAACACAAGGAAGGTCCCCTTCTCTGTTACACAATCCCTCAGGTGCCCCTTCTCTGTTACACAATCCCTCAGGTGCCCCTTCCCTCCAATGATATTCAGGGTGGGCATAGAAAGATCCAAGTTGCTAGACTTTTAGATATTTCTTGCCTTCATTGGGTTTATTAAGCCATTCCAACTTCTCATCTCTCTCAGACTTCAATGGTCTCTTGGATTTTCTGATTCCTGGAAAAACTAATTTGCAGCCATGAAATTTAATTTTCGGGATTCTGTATCTGGGTTGTCCCTTGGATTTTTGAGTTTCTAACACTCTCAAATTCACCCTAGGGTTTGAGTCTATGAATTCCCCACTCGATTTCATGAGTAACACGAGTTTCTAGGCATTTTGACACTTCAAAACATGGCTTCTTCTTAGGTTGTGATCCGATCTCTACAATTTCTCTTGCTAGGAAAGCATAACATGCTCTGAATTGGAGTCATGTTTCCAAACAAAGGAATGGGGATGAAAGCAAATGAATTCCCATGAGGAATATTGACTTCTGGGTATCAGAAACTGATCCCATACTCAGCCATACGAATTTCTGGGTTATGCCCATGCTCCATTAAATCCATGAGCTGATTTCTCAGCTGCCTTCTTACAACATAAATAAATATCAGCATGGAAGTCCACTTAGGTATTTTCTTACCATTTATGGCTCAAGGGGTTCTCAAGATGACACTTGGAAACAAATTATTGGATCCCACACAGCCCTCACCTCTCCCTAGTGGATAAACACAACCCCCTCATTTTAGTTGCTTCCATAGCCAGCTCCTAGACATTTTATTTGTATTATAAATATTTACATGTTGTTACATTTTTCCATGGCCGACTAGCACATGTCCACAATATATAAAATACTTGCCTTTACAAGTCAAGCATTCACTAGTGGGGCCTTGGCCTTGAGCTCCACGATAGGAATCATAGACTGCATATTTACAATATTTACACATCAAGCCAATAATTCCAAGGGTAAAAAATGGGGGTATCACAATCTAACCAATGTAAAGGTGTGTAGTTATTGTCCAACTTGGTGATAATATTATCGTGTATGGATGTGAACAATATCTCTATTGATGTCCCATACTCAGGGCACTCATTCTTCAGAGACTGAATCATGGAGTCTTACCCCTTATAAAAATTTCCTAAGATGGATTGCACTATGTATATAAGCCACAAGATATAAATGATAGGGTCCATTATCTTAATGATAAGATTTAACCTCTCCCACCATCCATCATTTAACATTTTATCCTCGACCTTTTTAAAGCAATTTGATTTTTCTTTAACCAAAAAGATCAAAACTTTGAAACAACCATGGCCACAACAACAGTCTTGACCTCCCTCAAGCTCTTAAAGATGATGAATGAGGAGGTAAACCAAGTATCTACAATCTTCAACAATGATATATCTGTGTACTCTTTATAGATTACGAGGGCATTGGTATGGTTTTGTACAAAATTGTAGTTACAATGTGCATCATCAATGAGAGTTCCCATCCATGTCATATATGAAGCAATGGATTTAAGTGCTAAATTCAAAGATGAACATTGCAAGGTGTCCAATATATCTATGGATATTTAGTTTCCACAATAATGCTAGCAACCTTTCAAATAGGTGCATTATCTTGATCATTTACACACATGAATCAATAGCTACATCTTCAATGAATTTATTGAACATCTCACCCATATATTACACATCCTTGTATTTTCCGAGGGCATATACCACTTTCAAGAAGATTGGTCCATTATTGGATGACACCATGAAATTGATGAGTGTATGGCATGTTGTATCAAACCATCCATTAGAAACAATACTAACATTGGATTAGGTCCATGATGATTTAATAGGTGCTAGGATTTTACCCACCTCCTTTGCCTTAATCAACATTGTGGTTCTATGCTTCTTTGAATAAGGAGGCACGTACCTTGTTGGAGCCTATTAAAGTATAACTCAACACATCTCAAAAAATAAGGAGATAAAAAAAAAAAATTGAGATAGAAAAAAAAACAAAAAATGGTAAAATCAACCTCTTCTTGTCGCTCTTGTTAAAACAACTTGTTCATTGGATTGCTATGATGAGTTGACCTCTTTCTTGTTGGTTGATTGTAATCTCAATTCCATTTTTTCTAGATGAATTCCTAAAAAATGGAATATGATCGTCATCTTTCTGTGGCCTACTTGCCACAACCACCTTCCTCAAGCCAAAGGCATCCTCTCTTGTCATATTTTTCCATTGGGAAAATTCATTGATTTACATGCTCCAAGTTCACACTTAAGGCCCAATAAATGACCCTTAACTTGATGTTAGGTTATATTAAATACGACATGGTAGGAATTACATGTCCAAAAAACATTTCCTCCCTAAACAAGCTTTGCCCCATGCACTTGTTTTCCTGTTAAATACTTCCACAATGGATTATTTTTTACCTAAGCTTGTTGTCTTGCTACAACACGGTTATTTGCAACAATGGAAACTCCACCTACAGTACCACTTATAGAAGATAGAGCAATTACATCATTGTATGAATTGGAGGAGGGTGTGCAATAACAACACTAACATTCTCCACTTTTCCTTGACCTTAATCAAATTCCCTTAATATTGGAGCCGTGATTTATGTAGTATGAATAAAGAAAAACATTGTTGTTGGAGAAATGACAAATCTAGAAAGATGGGATGCCTTCAAATCTCTCAAAATCCCTTCAAATCTATTTTTTATTCTTCCTTTGCACGATGTTAGGTAGTTAAAATGTTCTTTCTATAGATGAGAGTGGGAAAAAAGTGGAAATTACCTTTTATTTCCATATGGATTTCCTTTTTTGTGCAATAGTGTTCAAAAGGTTGGGAAAGTACCAAGGCATGTGTTAGACATGTGTTTTACATGTGTCAGGCACATGTTTAACACGTGTCTTATTTTAGGATAGACGTGAAATGTGTGTTTGAAACATGTCCTACAATTTCACATGCCAAATATGTGGGATATGAACATGCATGTGATAGGGGACATATCACGTTTCTTAGTTTTTATTTACCCCCCACAAAAAATTGAAAATACGCCATCAATAAAATAATTATTGCTCTATTGGTGAAAAGAGTATCAACTACATGAATGATGGAACATAAGGGAGGAGAAGAGGTTTCTCCTTCCTTGTTGTAGCCCATACCCTAGACCCTTTTAAGGAGAGTATGTGCCTCATGGAATCCTTTCCCAACACTCTTAACCATGGGATGGGTAGCCATTAAATTGGTAATTAAAACTATAGGCCTCAAGATACCATTCCACCATAATCCCAACAAAGTATGTTTCTCATGGAGGCCTATAATGAACTAAGTGCATGCATGAAGCAAAAGGATAAAATGAAGAGAAATATGCAAGCATGGGACAATATATTTCATAAAACTCAAATTCCTATGATCAAAATTAAACGTAATTATACACACGTCATGCAAAACAGATATATCCCCATAACAATAAATAACATTCAAATACATATTCATAAATAGAGATAAACTGCTATCTTTTAATAGAAGATTGTCCAAGAAACAAGTTGTATAAGAGTGATTTTCCACCCAACTTTGGACATCTAGGGTAAATGCCACCCCCAAGTTGGGTTATGAGGCCACCAAGATGAAGGAACCAATATATGAGTTTCTAGCTCTCTCAAACCAACCCATTCTCGTGGTTGAGTCAATCTGCTCATTACAAAGTGCTCCTAACATCTCGTCCAACAATCACACATGCATGGAACTCTTTTCCACTTCTCCACACAACACAAGGAATATCTTCTCTTTCTCTATTCAATAACCCCTAAAGGATATTATTTTCTTCCAGTTTTCTTCAGTGTGGGGAGAACAATCCAATCTATTTTATGCCTTTTGGGAATAGCTTGCAAGCATGACACTTAGCTATCAAATATCCAATGAGCATCAAATACACAATTTGTGAAGGCTTCCTAACTTTCCTATCCCCTATGCTCACCTAAAACAATCTATCTCTCATCGAAATTCCACAATTCCTCTTTCACGATGTTAATTTGGTCAATTTCTAGATTAGTTCATGGTTAGAAAGGGAGAACGTAACATGAATGGCAATGAGAGAATTGATGCAAATGATGGTTGATATTCCTTCTAATGGGATAATGAAGCACTCTTACACTTCCCTGTAATGATTGTACTTATCCCATGAACTAGTAACTACATTAGCATACTTCCTCACCAACATATACGTGCATTTTAATGATTGGCTTTCTAAATTAATGGAGGTAGGTTGCTTCATTTAAGGCACATGTTGTAATATGTGCAATTACATGTGGTTACCAGTAGTGCATTGCAATCATATAAATATACATGGGAACATGCATACACAAAGGGAATAAGGATGAAGTAATGGTCACACCATCGACAAGTATTATATTATATCACAAGGACATACTGTATAATGAAGGATTATCATCTCTGCTATCTTCATGGCTCACTAGCCTATATATATATATGATGTACAATAAATTGGACAATTACAACTATTAACTATTTGACAGTCATCTTAACTAACTTGACTATATTGGACCGACCATTGGATGGTTTGTCTGGAGGACCTAATCGACTTGTCGACTAGGCTCCTCCAACATCTCCCCCACCCCAACACTCTTCTTCGTCTCGAAGAGACCAAGGAGATGTAAGATTTCAAAATTACAAAATTTTAAGGATTATGGTTGTTTCTATGTGGATGTCTTTCCAAGAGGAGTGGATTCAACACAAGCTTCAACTATGGTAGCATCAGAGACTGCAAAGTGTTGTTGGAAATATTCCCAGTTGACTAAGAGTACTTGGATGCTTGTGTTGACTGTGGTCAATTATGATAGTCACAAGATTTTTTCTGGCAAAGGTCTATTCCTCATTTGTTGGAGTTCTAGTCCAAGGTTTTGGTGTTGGATTTCCGTGGAGCGCTTCATCCAGTATATTCGATTGGTCAATTGGTTCACTTCTCCATGTGCGGTCTTGGCTTCATGAAGACTTCGATGTTCCTATTTTTGTAAATCTACGAGTCCCTGCTTCTCTACTATAATTTGCTCATCCATTTTTTTTTGGCCCATGGGTATGTCATGGTCTTTATATAGTTCCACGAGGGTGGTTTGTGTCTTTTTTAATTCAACATAAACGTTACCATATTATGCATACCAGTTATTTAAGACCAATGTCGAATTTGTTGCAAGAGCTTCATATTTCTAAATTTTATTTTCCCGTCCTTCAAAAGTTTTATATTGATATGCTGTGATCAGACTAGTCTCATTATGGACTCGATGAGACTATGAAGCCTATCAATATTTTGATCCAGCCGTGGTCCTATTAAAGGGCCAATTACCTGCTCAAATTTTGCTTTGCATGCTTTCCAGACATCTTCCTTCTTGTTCTTCAAAGTTTTGAGTCTCTCGGTGGTATCACTCCATCGTTTATTTCTTTCTTTATTAATTACCTAGAAAAAATCATCTAGTTCTTCATCTGAAGCCTTGGAAGGTGTAAATACTCTGGTGGTTTCTATGGTCACGAATTTTTGCTGGATTGGTACTGTGATCCTTGAGTCTATCTTATATTTCTTCTGCTTACCCTTTTCTACTTTCCTTGTACTATGCAATTGGCCTACCCCACTGGTCAGAGGTGCTTGTTGAGAAGTTGATGTCAACGTATTCAAACCAAATGTTTTTGTGGTAGATGTTGTATAATTCTATGGAAACGTAGTTGAAGGGGTCAAAATAGTTATGGGAGTGGCAGTCGATGAGGCAATGCATAGTGTGGTCATCAAGAAGTGTAAGGAGGAAATCGAGGAAGTGATTGTCTTGATGGTTGTATGGGTGGATGGAAAACTAGTTGATGTAGGTGGAGGCGAAGTTACTAAGGGAAATCTAGTCATGGTATTCATTGTGGTTAGAATGGTTGCTAATGATGTCGTCAAAAGGGGCGATGTGATAGCTAGTACAATCGTCACCATTGACAGGGGTGTTGATTTAATGAATAATCAGATAGGTTGTAGCTGAAATGGTTTCTTGGTTGGAGAAGTTTTGGGGATTTGTTGTGGAGGTGGAGTTAAGATGACTAGTTGGTTGGGTTATGAAGCTACTCCTTCAAGGATAGGTTTCATTATGGCCAATTGTTGTAAGTGCAGGAATATGGTCGACAATGCATCCATGGAAAGTGATGGTAAGGTTGTAAGCAATTTGGTGATTTATGGGTTAATCATAAGGGTTGGAAATGTTGATGAAGTAGGAGGATGGGTTTCTTCTTCAAGTTGGGTTGGGGACAGTGGTGGGGTTTCATCAATTAGATATACTGGTTGATTTGAAGTAGACTTATGTGTTATGCAAAGCTTTTTATGTATGGGTGATAGAGGAAGATAAGTTACCTTCGTCGCTTTGGTTGATGTCCCTTACTGGTGGGAGAAGGTATTCTAAATCTATTGCTTCGGTGTGAATTTATTCTTAGCATCTTCGACCAGACTTATCTTTTTCCTGAACCTCGTCTATGTCCTCCTTGGCCAATAATGTCAGAAGCAATTTCCTTTTCTTGGACTGCTGTCATGTGGCCTTTCCTTTGATGTTCTCCTGGTAGGTGAAAACATGTTCAATGACTTGGTCGAGTTTCTCCTTTAGTCTTGTATCATCAAAATTTGGCTCAACCCCTTCATTTATTAGGGGTTCTTCCTCCTCCTCAGTCAAATAATTGGGCTTTTTTTTTACTAGTTCTTTTCCTTAACTTCCAGATGGAACAATTTGTTGTTTTGGGGGTTTGTCTTATGGTTTGAATGTTCTAATATACAATGAGGTCTCATATTGGTCCTCAACTTCACCATCCTTAAGTGGAATTAGCAGCTACAACTAGGTGCTCCAGACCAACGTTGGAAGAAGAATGACGGTGTTGCATTGTCTGGCCAAATGAGCGAATAGGTCATTGACGTCCAGGTAGTAGTCTAGTTCTTGAGCTTCTCCACTGATTCCCTACATGTACCAGACCCTGGTGTGGTTGATATCCCACTGTATGCAAGAAATTGGAAATAAGTTGTGATGGATTAACTGTGGTACTCTGCATCTATCACACTTCATTTTCAACACCTGGAACCAATTTTCTAGAAGTATTATGGGTTTCTCCAACCCAGGTCGAGCACCTTTTGGGGAAAATTTTCTGAAGTTGTTCATTGTCAAAGGTACAATGTTAGTGAATGCTACCTCCCCGACTGGAGGTATCTTTGTCATTTCAATATAGATGAGCAATGATGGGAACAAGATTGCTTGTCTGGTTTCTAGGAATTTTTCATATTTCGACTTGACTATGGTATCAACATGGTTAGCCCAATTGAACACCTTTCCTTCATAATAAATTTTCTTAACAACTTCCAATGTTTCGAGTTTTAGGTCTGAGGGTCAACCAGAACTAGTGAAGCATAGTGATATTATCACCAACGTCCACTTGATGATAGGGTAAGTGGCATTGTTGATGATTAATCCCTTGGAATTCTTTCCCGTCAGGGTTCATGTGAATTCCTCGACTAATTATAGTGGCTTAGTCATCATAGGGGTTGGTTCCCCTTTAATTGGAAAACCAATAATGTGTTGAATCAAAGAATCATTAGTTTCAATTGGCTCATCTAGCCATATATTCCTGTCATGGTATTTTCTCACAATGAATTTTGCAGCTAACTCTTTGAGGTTTCCATGGTTAGTTAATAACAATGCATTCAGATAGTGATGGATTTTTCTATAGACAGCTTGTTGGATTCCTCTATCCATTTTTTCTCTCTACCTATCCAATCTCTAAACTCTATCCATTGTTTTGACCAATTGAACCCATTCGCCTTTGCTTTCGTAATTCTGTTGAGGTGGGATTATAGAGGTTTCAATGCTCTTCCCTCTTGCTTCACTTTCATTCTTTCCTTTGTTTCCTTGGATTTACCTGATGGTCTAGCTCTCTTGGGTACCATTGTTATCTATTGGTTATCTGCAAGATGGAGGTCTATTTGCAAGAGGGTAGTTTTTGGAATCGAATGAGCTTGCTCTAATTCATAACAGAAGCTTTGCTAACAATCTTCTAGTGATGGTGAATTCATAGGCGCAAGGATTGATGAACACTTACTGTGAGTAGATGAGCAGAATAATTACTATTTTTATGTGGGATAGCTACTTTGCATGCTTTACAAAACTTCAACTGGAAGTTTGGTTTGCACTCTGGTGGATTCGATTGTTAATCGACTAGTTTTAGAATGTACCTGCACATGATTTTCATCTTTGTTGGTTGCCTCGTTCATAGATAGGATGGATATGGTCTTTTCCTGATCACTTTTGATGTGGCAGTTAGTCAAGATGGACAACTGACCCATATATTTTTCCTTACTTTGGTCTTTATTAGGGCTGGGTCGATTACTTCTAGATCACTGCGTGATCATGTTCTATGGGGAGGATTCCTTTTCGTAGTCAACTGCCGTCATATTGAAGTTTTCTCTCTTGCCAAGGTCCACGTCTCAGTTCCTTTATATATTTGTTCTAAAAGGTTAGTTAAAGAACTACTTAGTAATGAATTAGTTTTTAGTTAATTAATTAATGTAATTAGTAATTTAACATAATCAAACCTAGAAGCACAATGGTTGACCAATGGTGATACAACCACTAATGAAAGGAGTGCTTTTTATGCACGATATCCCTTTAGTCAAGCGCCATTGATGACTTTTGTAAAGACTCGACCTTGTATTGTTTTAAGTCTAGTTGTTCCATTGTGATTCATTTCTTCAACTATGTATGGTCCTAGCCATGCAGTCTCTAACTTCATTGCACTACAACAAAATACCCTTTTGGGGGTAGTTTTGGCTTGCGGTGGTTTTGCTAAACCCCCCCCAAAAGTTTTTTTAGGTCTTTGGGGGCGGTTCTTAAAAACCCCCCTCAAAAGTCCCGAAAATTGGACTTTTGGGGGCGGTTTTTAAACCCCCCACCAAAAGTCCAATTGTCAGGACTTTTGGGGGCGGTTTTGAAACCCCCCCCAAAAAAGTCTAATTCTCAGAACTTTGGGGGGGGGGTTAGAATGACCCCCTAAAGGTGGCTTGCGACGATTTTTCTAAACCCCCCCCCAAAAAAAAAAAGTTTTTTAAGGTATTTGGGGGTGGTCCTTAAAACCCCCCTCAAAATTCCTTAGAATTTGACTTTTGGGGGCGGTTTTTAAACCCCCCCCCCCCCCCCCGCCCCCAAAGTCCAACAGGACTTTGGGGGGGGGGTTTGGAAGACCCCCCCAAAAATTCCAACATGACTTGGAATTTTGGGGGGGGGGTTTGGAAAGACCCCCCCCAAAAAAAAAGTCCAACATGAATTGGACTTTTGGGGGGGGTTTTGGAAAGATCCCCCCCCAAAAGTCCAACATGTGTTTTGGGGGGGGTTTTGGAAAGACCCCCCTTAAAGGTTTACCTGATAGTTTTTAAAGGTAGCAGTATAATTCAAATATTATATGTAGTATAATATATAGTAGGATCACTAAAAGAACAACCAAGCATAGAAATAATAGACACACTATTCTGACCTTGGAAACCACAAGGGATAAAACACAACAACCTTGTGATAGAGATCTTAGCTCAAAGTACAACATACATCCAAATACATAGTAATCACATATAGAAGAAGATAAACCCCAAGAACAAAGGAGAAGCTCCTACAAATATAGGGAACCCTAGAAAATACTTCTTCTAGCTGGTAGCGAACTTCTTCCTTGAGTGGAGTGAACTTGGTTGGGTGAAAATGAGCGAGGCACCAATCTGAACACCAACTGTCACAGAGAAAATAAGCATATCTCCTTATTGCAAGTTGTATTATCTATCATAGTGACGACCAGGTACATCAAGGATCCTCTCAACTTCCTGTACATTGGGATCCACCAAATATGAATAAAAAAACAACATCACTTATATTTGTTACCATCAATGTAGACATGTACTCACGGTCCATCATGTTATATCTGCTCAGGATCTCAACTGTGTTCTTCCCTTAAAGGAGGAAAATCTCACTAGGTCTCAGCCACACCTCCAATACCAAGACCATATCATCTGATGAATTTTATCATCAAAGGAACACCCCCTTGTAGGCATTTCCAAATGGTCTCTCAAACTCTTTTTCTAACACTTAACCAGTTCTCTTCAAACCCCAGGTCACCAAGGTGATTTCATCTTTCCTTCAAATTTGGCAAGTGAGATACCCAATGGATAGAGGCCAACAAGGTGAATCCATCAAGAACACTTTCATCTTCTACAACTTCTTTCTCTCTCCTCGGCGAGCATTTTTCTAGAGCAGTGCAAATATGGCTGAGAGGCACTTTTGGCAGATTGATATCTTCTTCCTGAAAGACTTTTTGGTATGGATAATGATATGGTTGGATGCACCATACAACAATCTAGAGATATACACTCTCAGAATATTTTTATCATCATCCTATGAGCTGTGGCAGGCATTTCCCTAAGGCCAGTTAGGCATATTTTACCAAGAATTCCATGGACAATTTTTGATCTTCTCCTAGGTTTGGTCTAATTTCCCTACACCACAGTTTTGGTAGGTCCATAAATTCTTCTTTAGGGTCTCTTTGGACAAACTGAGACCATGGTTGAGAAGACAAAACAACAGCCTAAAATATCCCCATGTGATGCGGGAATTTTCTTCAACACACAATTTGTGGTGGGCATCCTCTTAAGGCTACTTGGACCAATTTTCCCATACTTAGCCAATTTCCTGATTTTCACTAATTTGCCGTATTTCTCCAGAATGATGTCATAATGCAACAATGATTTCAACTTCATGCCACATCATCATCTATGCCATGCCATGCCATGCGGGCATCATCCTTAGTGCGGGCATCAACCTTAATGCGGGCATCACTTAGCCCCTTTACAACACTTAGCCATTTTTCCTTTGTCTTTAGTATGCAAAATAACATTTTCCTTCTATTTTGTTAGGTTGATATTTTCCTTATCTGATCACCATAAGAAAAACCAAGACAATAGCTCGATAGCCATTTCAACAATGAACAAGAGCATATCATCTGAAGAATTGTATAATCAAAGGAACACCCCCTTGCGGGCATTTCCAAATGGTCTCTCAAACTCTTTTTCTAACACTTAACCAGTTCTCTTCAAACCATAGGTCACCAAGGTGATTTCATTTTTCCTTCAAACTTAGAAAGTGAGATACCCAATGGGTAGAGGCCAACAAGGTGAATCCATCAAGACCACTTTCATCTTCTGGAGCTTCTTTCTCTCTCCTCGAAGGGCATTTTTATGGAGCAATGCAAATATGGCTAAGAGGCACTTTTGGCAAATTGATATCTTCTTCCTGAAATACTTTTTGGTCAGGGTAATGATATGGTTGGATGCACCATACAACACTATAGAGATCCACACTCTCAGAATATTTTTATCATCATCCTATGAGTTGTGGCGGGCATTTCCCTAAGGCCAGTTAGGCAGATTTTACCAATAATTCCATACTTGGACAATTTTTGATCTTCTCCTAGGCTTGGTCTAATTTCCCTAAACCACAGTTTTGGCAGGTCCATAAATTCTTCTTCTGGGTTTCTTCTTGATGTTATTAATTTTTCTAATGCACTTTTCTTCACCAATTTGAAAGCGCTGATTCATGGATGTGTAGGCTCAGAAATGTGTAATTATGCCATTCCAGATTTCATACACGGGATGTCAAGTTTGGTCATTAGGATTAATTAATGAATAACATATGAAGTTGGTTAAAGAGTCTAATCAGATTTGATGACACCCCATTGACAGTCCAAACAAACCATATGATAGTTTAAGCAAACCGATTGAGGGCATAATAAGGATCAACAGACCAAAAAACTAGTATTGAACTCTTATTGGATGAATTCTCAATGTGACTGTAATCAACCTATAATTTTCCACTAGAGTTTCAGCAATACAAGTGATGCAATTTATGGAATGAAAGCCAAGGAATATAACTGAACGAGTGCATGAAAGGACACATTCCCTTGCAGCTGATGAATTAGCTTGAGTTCATAAGTAAGTAGAGGATTATCGTTCTTACTCAGTTTGATATTACTTGCTATTACTGCTTAGTTATACCCATTTTGTTGGTTGAAAAGTCTGCATTATGCTCATTTTTTTTAAGCTGAAAAAAGTGTGTCCATATTGGCGTGTGCTCATCCACGAATTCCACGTCACCCCTGAAAGTATAGGACGGACCGGGGAGCTATGAATCCCGTGCATCAGCAGTAGGACTCCGAACTTATCTTCCCAACTCCTCCCATTCTAGCCTTTGATATCACCATGTTGGGAATTCTTTCTTCGACAACCATGAGAGGGGAAATAATGACGCTCATGGGTCGAGTTTTTATGCACATAAAAAACCAGAAATGAGGTCCAAATGAGATTTGCCTCAGTAGGAGGCCCTATTTATTGACTAAGTCTTAAGAAATGTTATTATGATCTCGGGATTCTCATGATGTAGTATATCTATATCTTGGGATTAATGTGATCTATGTATGATTCCCTCATCTCTTGGAGGACACGAAAGGTCACTTTAACGTACTGAAAAATTACGTGTTTCCCCCGAGACTCTAGAGGCCAGAGCATATCTAGACTCTTCTGCACATGGAGCAGTTTCCCTGTACTTTCGATGATTATAATTTGTAAAATTTGAATAGCTAGGAAATATTTTGATAGTAGGAAAACTGAACATGCATCTTTTTAGTACAGAGAAAGTACAAAATGTCAGGCAGACTAAGGGTGAGCTCAAGGTGCACCCAATTCTATGGCAAGAGTATGTGTTAGTGTCAGGAAGACCAAGTGTTAATTTTTCATAACCTCTAGTGATCAAATTTGAAGGGCTAGTTTTAATCCCATTTTGAAGGGAATTTTTTTATGTATTGCACTGGAGATGATGATCTGTCAATTCATTTGTAGAATATATTTCAAGAATATTTCATCTGTCAATTCATTTGTAGAATATATTACGAAGAATATATTTCATCATTTGTAGTTTCATAAACACTTCTCAGTAGGGGTTGCACATTAAACTCTCGTAGATATAGGAAAAATGCACATATGGATTACACATTACACTTGTATTACACATTAGAAACACATTAACTATATCAAAATATATGCATTGCTGAGAAATACTTACAATTTATATTACAACAATATTAGTATGTACATAGACATCAAATGTACACCATATTATTCTAGAACTCTAGGTTGCTTGGGAGGTTTTTGCAATTCCTCCTTTTTAGAATAAGAAAATTCGCTATAGATTCTCTTGCCTTTTCCAGAACCCTCCAATTCTACATAAGATTCATTAGCCATATGTTGTAATTGTTTTTCTTGCTCTTTCACTTTGTTTGCAAGATTGATCACTTTTGAATGCAATCTATCTTTTTCTTCTAGGAATTTATTCAACATATCTACATTATTATTATGCTGCTTTGAGTGCTCATCTTCCTTTCTTTTAAGATCATCCTTCGTCCACTTCATCTCAGATTGAACTGCAGTTAATTTTCTCTTGACTTGTTGTACCTCCTTCTTGAGCTCTTGTGCCTCAAATCTATATCAGATGGAGGATGCAAGCTTATTCCTTTAAATATTTAATTTTGGTCATTTTGTTATTCTTGCTACAATGTGGAAAATAAATTATATTAATGTTAAAGATGATCAAAAGTGATCATTGGAACTGCCAATTACATCATGTAGAAAACCTTAATGGAGTGCCTTAAGCAACTCCAGGCTATTGACATTAAAATCCAAAGTATCTAGATAGAAGATGTTACTGACTCATACAGTTGTCGGAAGATGAAGTTATCAAAACCCTCGATCAATCACTATAAAGCTCCTGAAACCTATCTGACTTATCATCTAGAGTAGAGATTATAGACATGAAGGTATCCTTTGTAATCTTGGTTCATAGTTGGTTTACAACACATGAAGAATATTTATCTCTTCCAGTATGGTAAACAAGCAACTCATTTTATTTTTGCTTACTGTGGTTTTTTTACCATCTAAGAAAATAATGATGAAAATTTTCAAGGATTAGAGTGAAGAATGAATATCTTTTTTTTTGTAATGCTGCAAAGTTCTATTAAGCTAGAAGAAGTTGAAATACAGTAATAAGTATAGTCTGAGGTGGTCTGAGCCAACCATGAAGATCTGAGAAGTCTAGGTAGTTCTGATCCGAATTATACAAAAAATCCTGCCCAGAGTTGGGTAAACAGGATAAGCTACATGAGACTGCATGACCATGGAAACATAGAAAATAAATAGAGTGACAATATAGCTTTGACAAAAAACAAAATAACATATGGAAAACCAACTTATCAGTGAGCAGAAGGTGCTTCAGCATCTGAGGGGATCTCCTCTAGGATTGGACAGCTGTAGCAGTCGTTGTCCTCCACGTCGTCGGGATGTGGCAGATATTTCTTCACAACTGGCTGAGTGATCGTCGCTACAGGAGGGGTGACCTTCGCTACTGGCCGAATTTCCTTCACTGGAAGCTTAACTGGTTTCTGTGTCCAAAATCACTGCTTTCCTTTTCTTTGCAGGTGCGCTTGGCCAAGATCGGGCCCAGGGTGGAGGGAATGGGGAAGGAGGGATGGAATTGCTCTTTTCCCCTCTGGAAATATAGAGCCTTACCATGGGCATGGACCAGACCGGGACCTGCGGGGGTGTCCAGATTTCCAAGCGTCGCCATAGTTCTGACCACCGGGGGGGGGTGGCGCCCTGACCACTACTCTCAGGTCGAAAATCACGTCGAAGGTGGCGGGTGGGGGCATAGGCCTCCCAACTGAAGGAGTTCTCCAGAATTCTCAGGGTGGCGGCCATGTTGGGAAGGGTGGCACTTAGGGTTTGCGTGGCGTGTCTCACCATGGCCCAATTGGCCAACATGTCTCCCATAAGCTCACCGAGCATATTCTTCAACAACCAGTATGGATCCCAAGAATAAACCTGACTTCCCATGGTGAGGTTGTCAGCAATAATGCGGGCCTCCCAATTGTCAATCAACAAGCGAACGAGAATTGAGATCTGTGCACTATAACCCTTCCTGGTTTACCCAGCTTCATGGGCCTCTGTCTTCTTTTTGCCTTGGTTTCCTTTCGACCGTCCCATGTAGTCAAGCGGGAAGAAGGTATTGGTGCAGATGAGCTAGAGCACATAGAATGTGGAAGCAGGGGGGCTCATTAAGCGCAGGAGTAGGGTATCAGGAACCGGTAGAGCAGAGGATCAAGGAGAGCGCTAAGCATAAGGGCGACAGTGCAGAGGGGAATAAGCATGGGCAGGGTTAAGAGCCGAGCCCAGGTGTAGCTGAAGGGATAGAAAAATCTCACACGTTTGAGAGCCACGAGGGGATTAAGCGTGGCAGTCAGTCAAGGCTGGTGGAGTGGACAGAAAAGGCCGAGGATTTAATGCCTTGAGCAATTCGATGTCGCTTCACTTGAGGTCCTGACATCAGCATTGATTTGATGTCGCTTCACTTGAGGGCCTGACGTCAGCACTGATGCTCCTGCCCTGCTCTTGCATGTATTGCATTCTTATGATTCATCCATTGATTCATTAGTGCTTTTGTGGGGTTGGTTAGGGATTGATTTGTAAATTATTTTTGTGATGCATTCAGGTTGACTTGGGCTGTGCTAAAGTTTATCATGTGCTATAGAGCTGTATTTTTCCAAGGGAAAAAAAGACAAATGTAGGGGTTAACCATTTCGGGAAACATTGTAGTCTTCAACAAATTTACAAATCACTAGTTTTCTCCACGGTATAGGCCACTTCTTTCACAAGGAACTTCGTATAGGCCATGCTAACAAGGGTGAATGGAAGGAACTGACTTACCCCAGATAACCCATAGAAAAACTATTCTCCTAATGAAAATATGTAAATGGGAGGGCTTGGGTTTTTTCTGTAAATGTCTGTTTTTGGCAATAGAAGGAAATAAAAGGATAAACTAATTTACAAAAAAAGAAAAAATTAATGAAAATATGATAGACAGATTGCTCATTCCACATATTCACAACACAACATCTCATTTCACATGCAATGAAGATTATATAATACTGATGTATTACAAAATCAGAAATTGTGCCCATGGCATATAATGGAAACTTGTGCCCATAATTTTAATTAAATGTAAAGATTAATCCCGAACTACAAAAATTTTATAAACTATGTCCTGATCTATGTATAAATATTCAATAAATCAACTATTCTCAGTTGATACAACATAACTGAAATCACTAGTCACACAGTATAACCACTAGTTACATAGTTCAATGTCATCCTTATGCCAAGGAATGAAGCTCAACAAAGCATCTACTAGATTACATAATGCGCTACTGGGACGTGGTAGAGCTATATTTTCAAATAGAGGATCTAAAATTTCTGTCGGATTCACAATATAATAGCCTTTTCCAATAGGGACATAATGTACCATTGCATTTGGGTCAATGTTATGTATTGTCGCCCTTGCAACTTTAACCCTTGAGTTTAATGCAATGAGAAAGCATTTCTTTCCTTCCAACCCCAATTGGGAAGTTGGTGTCAACTCATTAGCATTATCTTGACCCTGCAAATAAATGAGACAAAGTAAGATGCATGTAAATAAGAATTTAAACATTGATGATCCTAGATTAAATAATTACAATCTTACCTGAATTGGTGTTTTCATTTTGTCAATTTGCAGTTTTGATGTAACCATTGGTGTTTTCTGTACATAATGTTGATCATATTTTGATGCACGACTCTGCACCCAATAGACAATGATTTCTAATATATTGATAAAATAAAATAAAATTGAACTAAATTACAAAAATTTTCAATACTTACTAGGGATGATGGAGTATGCATTGAAGTTAATTTCTTTTGTATTAGTCCATTCATAGGGGTTGTTTTGTCCCTGTATTACTCTGCCAAGGCAACAAAATGTAATATATATATTCAAAATATGAAAATAAAATATTATTTAAAATAATAAATAAACAACTAACCTCCACCACAGGCGTGATTTCAGCATGAGCATTTTGTACAGTAGGACACTGTTTATATGAGCAATCAAATATTAGAAGTCAGATCATTAGTGTGAAAATATGTATATTGAGACAAGAGTAAAAAATTGGACACTAACACTTTATTTGTTGACCACATGTTCTCTCTCCATATCTTCTACTCTTTTCAGTAGTTCAGTTATTGTTGTTTTCGAAGATGTGATTTCCTGTGTTTTTTCTTTCCTTGTAGCTTGGCTTACAGCTAGTGCCTCCTTGTATGGACTTTTGCCAAACACGTTAGTTGGCGTAACTCCTAAGCCAACGCCACGACATAGTCCTCTTGCATCAACCCCTAGTACCTTGGCAAGGGCATCATCCCTAGCTACAAAGTCTTGAGATGCAATTTCTAATTGTGCTTGTTCAATTTTTTGCTAACATTGACATACAATTAAATCAGATCATAGAAGAAAAAATTTCCAACATGTAAAATAAAATTGTAATCAACATCTAAATTAAAAGGTTGAGAACATACTATTGTTTCTCCTACAACTGGTGTGATTGGAGTGCCATCCTTCTTTTGATGGCACTTCTTCCATAAGTTTGCCCTAGTAATGCTTGTAGTTGTATCATCAGAGGCTATAGATTTTTTCTAGTTTCAACAAGTAAAATAGTATGGTTAAGTTGCAACATTAAAATGAAACTAAAATATGCTAATATTTCTCATATCAGATAAAATATCATCACAATTGTTTACCATATCATCTTCGACCCGTTGATAACCTCGACGTCCAGAGGTGTGCAAGTCCCTCTCCTTTTCTCTATTTTCCTTGTTTTTTTTCCTTATATCCTAGAAATCAATTGAAAATAACATATATAAGTCAACATTACAAGCCAATAGACATTCCAAAAAACTTTATTATATAATATGTGAACTTTTTGCGTACCAGGAATTCAGTGGTGGCTCGTGATAGGACGAATTCTCTCCACACTGTCTCACTTATCCTAATTGGAGGAACATTTTTTAATCTTTCCTCTATTGACTCATAAGGTTCACAGTATTTTTTGGTCAACCGATATCTATGAATGTTTGCCTTATGGCCAATGGATTTCATACAATATTCTTTAAGGACCGGAGGGATTATGAATTTTCCTGCAACATACAAGAATTGCATTTTTAGATGTCATACATGGTTTGAAAATAAACTTCGAAATCATCCAAAAATATAAATGTTGAAAACAAATACACGTAATGTCTAATACTCACATTAATAATGTTCCACAAGTCCTCCTTTAATTGATCTGCAACCTTCCTCCAATCATAATAATTGATTGGAACCATTTCCCTTGAGAGCACACCTAGTAATGAAGATAGCTTCATGGAGTTTGGACCAATTGGTTGGTTCCTTTCATTGATATGAATTTCGATCTTTTCCTCCAAGTTATTGATTTTTGCACATTTAGTTGCTCCTCTACCTTTCTTCTTGACTTTCTCTGTCGATGCTTGTGTAGAGGGATCGTCACCTTGTATACTAATATCTTGTTGGCATTGTTCTTTGTGAATATCTTCTATAAAAAAAGGGCACGTAAAGGTGTTATGGATTTCTAAGTCATAAAATTTTATTTATGAAGAACTACAAAATTATACATTAATGACCTTACCTTGTTCTTCATGTTGCTCCGTCTATTTTTTGTGTCGAGGGATCTTCCCCTTCTACACTGTTATCCGTATGGCATGGTTGTTTGTGAACATATTCTATAAAAGAAGGGCACATAAAGGTGTTATGGATTTCTTAATCATAAGATTTATACTTATAAAGAACGAGAAAAATCTGATTTAATGGGCTTACCTTGTTCATGTTGCTCCTCCTTCTGAAAAGAGGAAAATGTATCTTTGTCATTTCCTTCTTTGTTAGGACTAGTAGAGTCATTCAAAGGCATAGAAGGTGTAATCTTCTTTGCTATTGTTTGTATTTTCCTCTTCTTTGTAACTGTAGCCAAGAATGTTATTAAACATATGCCTAACATCATCATACAATAAAAAAAAGCATTATACTGCATAAGGAAATACATTGTTCTATTTCTAAATATTTATCTTCTGAGATGCATGTCCCTTTCTCTCCCATTTGATCATTTTGACGCGTTCTTTTTGAAAATTTCATAATCAATTTTTTTTGATTTCGTGTCATAATCTGCTTTCTCTGTTTTTTTGAAAATGATTAGAGTATTGATTAGCCATAGCCTATTAGATTGTTATTAAAGTACACAGTAATATTTTCTAACAATTTAAATTAAATAAAAGTAGTATTCCCATTTGCTGTGATGGGGAATTTTGTTTTTTGCAAAGAAATCACAGATGTAACCTCTTGGGTGGCTCAACCACAGTTTTATTAATATAAAACCTACTCATTTCTGTTAAAAAAAACAATTTAAATTAAATAAAAATAATGATATACTTCAATCACAAATAATCACTTACCTCCATGTCTCCACTTGTACAAAGCCTGCATAACCAAAAAAAAAGTCTATCATCACTCAATTGCTAATTGAAAGTTGTTTAAACGATTAATCTATCTAACAAGTTTCAAAAGTAAAAGGGAAGACTATTTGCTAAAAGGAACAAATGTCATAACTTGAGAGAGAGAGAGGGTTAGAGTGTTGCAGGTTTAGTTTAGTCACGTACAATATCCAACAAGATATCTCAGTCTCCAAGAGTGAAGACGCCTCAGCATTAGAGGCTGCAAGCAAGACAAGGTTTACACAGGCAACCCCAAAGATGAACACGGTAATGGTATTGCAGCAGTGGGAAAGTGCAGTGCAACTCTAGTGGTCACAAAACAATCACAACCCAAATAAATGAATGTCAAATAGTCCATGGCTCAGCTAGGAAGAGCCACCACAATCCACGGTCAACCCTAGAGGAAACCAAAATTTTTACAGAATTTTTAAAATTTTGTAGCAGAGGAACCACTATTTTGATTTCTGTCAATAAAGAAACCACATAATGCGTATTACACTTACTAAGCATATGATAAAATTTTGTATAAAATGCAGCACATAATGCGTATTACACTTAAAATTTTGTAGCAGAGGAACCATTATTTTGATTTCTGTCAATAAAGAAACCACATAATGTTTTCAGTGTATGTTGTTTTCAGTTATTATGTTGTTTTCACGAAAGCATTGATAAAATACCTACAATAACGCAGAACGCAGAACACGAATGCAGTGAAACTTAAGTTACACCTCACGTAGTTCACCTCAATATATCCCAACAGCTTAGCTTCAACTTTCGTGGTGTTGAATACCAGAATCAAAGCAAGTAAACGCTGGCCTGTGCAAAAAAAAAAACGCCGCCCTTTCCCGGCAAAACTATTCGCATGAGATAAAATGTGAAAAGTTATGTTGGGGGTCCCATTTATTATTATTATTATTAAATTTTGTTTTTTTTTGGTAAATTAAATTTTGTTTTTTTTGGTATAGATAGCAAAAACACCTGAGTTTTCTCCTAAGGTTTTCAATGAAAAGGGGAAGGACCTTGGTACTGGGAATCATGTAGTTGGACCAAAGGAAGGAAGGAGGGAACCAAAGAAATGCATCAAAAGGAAAGGAAATATTAGCCTATTGTGGTGGATGACATGAAGTTAAAAACTGTAATAAGCATGGATTCGAAGGCATTGATTGTGAGGTTTATTTTTATAAGGATGGGGACAATGAGTTTGTTTCTAGATTCAAGTGCACTAGTAATCAATTTTAGCTTACCACATAAGGGGTTTCATTTTCATTTGAGGTTAGATGTTGAGGTTACATCCAAACATAGTATTATTTCTAGTAGGTATCTACTGCATTTATACCTAGGTGGATTTACCGGTTACTTTATCAAATTACTTATATATCATTCAAGGTTCCATGTCAATAACTAAGGATACCATACGGATAAAATAATTGTACAAAATTGGTCTATTTCCATAGACTCTCTTATGATTCTACACAAGATATTTTTCTCTTTATGCTATTTGTAACTACTGGCCTTACAAATCTACTTTCTTAATTGACATATCAATTAGGTAACTAGGGATATTATAATAATGAGAAGAGATATACGGTGTTAAATTTTCTCTATATTCTCTCCATAAGTTTGACAATTCAATACGTTGGTTAAGGTCCTACTTGGAGAAAACCTACAAGAACCTATATAATCCTTTTAAATATTAAGAATTTTTATCATTACCTCTTCCAACCATATGAAATTCTTATAAAGAAAAAAGTAATTTGAACCATTAAACTATTTCTTTTAGACCAGTATTATACCATTGAAACTATTCTCCTAATGAAAATCCGATAACTTGCTTGATGGACCATATGAATATGATGTGACCCCCATCTCCTTGTAAGTATAATTTTTAACCTACAATGTCAACCCTCCATCTCTTTATAATTATCAAACAAATAGGTATATACCTAGTATTGTAGGTGCTGTTGATGGAAAGGACACAATTCTAATTCCTACAACACTTGTTATATGAATTAGTGAACCATGACAATCTTGTAGCTAGATCAGAGAAAAAGATGGCTATATAGATCCAAAATTTCATCTAATCTATCCTTAAGTATTCCCTTAACCATCATCCCTAACTTAAAATTATTGACACCAAATGAAGTAACATAAACTACCTTGATTTATGGACATTGCAAAGGAGGCAAAGTTGTCATTTATCTTGCACTAGTGGAGCATATGAAGGAAAATGGTTGTGAACCAAATATTCATACTTACAATCCTTTGATGAATGGATTTCACAAGGAAAATGACTTGATACAAATAAGGAGGTTGAGAGGGTATACCATGAAATCAACCATGTATATTAGCCTATTGTGGTGGATGACATGAAGTTAAATAATGTAATAAGCATGTCTTCTAAGGCATTAATTGTGAGGTTTATTTGTAGAAGGATGGGGACAATGAGTTTGTTTCAATGGATTCAAGTGCATGACTAGTAATCAATTTTAGCTTACCACATAAGGGATGTCATTTTCATCTGAGGTTAGATGTTGAGGTTACATCCAAACATAGTATTATTTCTAGTCGGTATCTATTGCATTTATACCTAGGTGGATTTACCGGTTATTTGATCAAATTACTTATATATCATTCAAGGTCCCATGTCAATAAGTAAGGATACCACAAGGATAAAATAATTGTACTAAATTAGTCTATTTCCATAGACTCTCTTATGATTCTACACAAGATATTTTCTCTCTATGCTATTTGTAACTACTGGCATGATATGGCTCATTATTGTTTCTTTCCTTACAAAGAGATCTATCATATGAATTCAAACAATTATTTCTTGTTTTTATCTTGGTTGGATTTATGATCTCTCTTCTTATGGAAATCATATGAGCTAAAATTTCTATGGTGGTATGCCTTACAAATATACTTTCTTAATTGACATATCAATTAGGTAACCAGGGATATTAGAATAATGAGAAGAGATATACGGTGTTATATTTTCTCTATATGCTCTCCATAAGTTTGACAATTCAATACATTGGTTAAGATCCTACTTGGAGAAAACCTACAAGAACCTATATAATCCTTTTAAATATTAAGAATTTTTATCATTACCTCTTACAACCATATGAAATTCTGATAAAGATAAAAGTAATTTGAACCATTAACTTATGTTTTTTAGACCAGTATTATACCATTGAAACTATTCTCCTAATGAAAATCCAATAACTTGCTTGATGGACCATATGAATATGATGTGGCCCCCATCTCCATATAAGTATAATTTTTAACCTACAATGTCAACCCTCCATCTCTTTATAATTATCAAACAAATAGGTATATACCTAGTATTGTAGGTGCTAATGATGGAAAGGACACCATTCTAATTCCTACAACACTTGTTATATGAATTATTGAACCATGACAATCTTGTAGCTAGATCAGAGAAAAATATGGCTATATAGATCCAAAATTTCATCTAATCTATCCTTAAGTATTCCCTTAACCATCATCCCTAACTGAAAATGATTGACACCAAATGAAGTAACATAGACTACCTTGATTTATGGACATTGCAAAGGAGGCAAAGTTGTCATTTATCTTGCACTAATGGAGCATATGAAGGAAAATGGTTGTGAACCAAATATTCATACCTACAATCCTTTGATGAATTGATTTCACAAGGAAAATGACTTGATACAAATAAGGAGGTTGAGAAGGTATACCATGAAATCGACCATGTATATTAGCCTATTGTGGTGGATGACATGAAGTTAAATAATGTAATAAGCATGGATTCCAAGGCATTGAATGTGAGGTTTATTTGTAGAAGGATGGGGACAATGAGTTTGTTTCAATGGATTCAAGTGCATGACTAGTAATCAATTTTAGCTTACCACATAAGGGATGTCATTTTCATCAAAGGTTAGATGTTGAGGTTACATCCAAACATAGTATTATTTCTAGTTGGTATCTACTGCATTTATACCTAGGTGGATTTACCGGTTACTTGATCAAATTACTTATATATCATTCAAGGTCCCATGTCAATAAGTAAGGATACCATAAGGATAAAATATTTGTACTAAATTAGTCTATTTCCATAGACTCTTTTATGATTCTACACACGATATTTTCTCTTTATGCTATTTGTAACTACTGGCATGATATGACTCATTATTGTTTCTTGCCTTATAAAGAGATATATCATATGCATTCAAACAATTATTTCTTGTTTTTATCTTGGTTGGATTTATGATCTCTCTTCTTATGGAAACCATATTAGCTAAAATTTCTATGGTGGTATGCCTTACAAATCTACTTTCTTAATTGACATATCAATTAGGTAACCAAGGATATTAGAATAATGAGAAGAGATATACGGTGTTACATTTTCTCTATATGCTCTCCATAAGTTTGACAATTCAATACATTGGTTAAGGTCCTAGTTGGATAAAACCAACAAGAACCTATATAATCCTTTTAAATATTTAGAATTTTTATCATTACCTCTCCCAACCATATGAAATTCTTATAAAGATAAAAGGAATTTGAACCATTAACCTATGTTTTTTAGACCAATATTATCCCATTGAAACTATTCTCCTAATGAAAATCCGATAACTTGCTTGATGGACCATATGAATATGATGTGACCCCCATCTCCTTATAAGTATAATTTTTAACCTACAATGTCAACCCTCCATCTCTTTATAATTATCAAACAAATAGGTATATACCTAGTATTGTAGGTGCTAATGATGGAAAGGACACCATTCTAATTCCTACAACACTTGTTATATGAATTAGTGAACCATGACAATCTTGTAGCTAGATCAGAGAAAAAGATGGCTATATAGATCCAAAATTTCATCTAAGCTATCCTTAAGTATTCCCTTAAACATCATCGCTAACTGAAAATGATTGACACCAAATGAAGTAACATATACTACCTTGATTTATGGACATTGCAAAGGGGGCAAAGTTGTCATTTATCTTGCACTAGTGGAGCATATGAAGGAAAATGGTTGTGAACGAAATTTTCATACTTACAATCCTTTGATGAATGGATTTCACAAGGAAAATGACTTGTTACAAATAAGGAGGTTGAGAGGGTATACCATGAAATCGACCATGTATATTAGCCTATTGTGGTGGATGACATGAAGTTAAATAATGTAATAAGCATGGCTTCTAAGGCATTGATTGTGAGGTTTATTTGTAGAAGGATGGGGACAGTGAGTTTGTTTCAATGGATTCAAGTGCATGACTAGTAATCAATTTTAGCTTACCACATAAGGGATGCCATTTCCATATGAGGTTAGATATTGAGGTTACATCCAAACATAGTATTATTTCTAGTCAGTATCTAATGCATTTATACCTAGGTGGATTTACCGGTTACTTGATCAAATTACTTACATATCATTCAAGGTCCCATGTCAATAAGTAAGGATACCATAAGGATAAAATAATTGTACTAAATTAGTCTATTTCCATAGACTCTCTTATGATTCTACACAAGATATTTTCTCTTTATGCTATTTGTAACTACTGGCATGATATGACTCATTATTGTTTCTCGCCTTACAAAGAGATCTATCATATGCATTCAAACAATTATTTCTTGTTTTTATCTTGGTTGGATTTATGATCTCTCTTCTTATGGAAATCATATGAGCTAAAATTTCTATGGTGGTATGCCTTACAAATATACTTTCTTAATTGACATATCAATTAGGTAACTAGGGATATTAGAATAATGAGAAGAGATATACGGTGTTACATTTTCTCTATATGCTCTCCACAAGTTTGACAATTCAATACATTGTTTAAGGTCCTACTTGGAGAAAATCTACAAGAACCTATATAATCCTTTTAAATATTAAGAATTTTTATCATTACCTCTTCCAACCATATTAAATTCTTATAAAGATAAAAGGAATTTGAACCATTAACCTATTGTTTTTAGACTAGTATTATACCATTGAAATTATTCTCCTAATGAAAATTTGATAACTTGCTAATATATCCCTCCAGTCGATTTTCAATGATGCCTACCTTACATCTACCGCATTTCATGCGATGCCAATCTATAGCCTCCACCTCATTTATGTATTTGCATTGTTCAATGAACCATTTTAGTGGTGGAAGTGTAGTAGTTTTTATAGATGCCTGGATGGGAATTTCTATTTAGGTCATTGGAGAGTCAACGAAAGGTGGTATATGAAATTATTGATCCAAGTGATCTCTAATAATGTTATGGCCATTGCACTGCACCTTTGAGTAATTTACTCACTCCCAAGTGATATTTCTTGAGCTCTAAAGGAAATGAAGTTTCCCATACCTTCCAAGCCATTAAATGAGGTGATCGAAGCCAGTTCTAACTCCTAAAAATACATTGATATGTTAAAATGGTGGTGACAACTTTAACATCTTGATCTCCTATCATACTAACAACATATATTAGTTAGTCTACAGGTTGGTATATCTCCACATTAGAAACATATTTATATTTAACCCATAGAGCCTCCCTACGATGTAAGTTATAAATATCCTTGACAAGTAATAGAATAGAAGCTAGAAACACTTATGCAACAAGTAAAATAAGAATATAAGAAACTAGGACTCCCTAGCGCCATCCCCATAGCATATTCTATAATAAGGTTTATCCCAAGGGGGTCTTCCTATGAGTCTAACAAGTAACAATATTATATTATACCTAGGATTATAGGCTCATGTCGTGGTTATACATACAACAAATTTTCAGGCCCATCTAGATATAAGATGCTATAGATTCATGCATATTCTCTTTTTCGTCTTTTTTGGTTTTTATGTTTTTGAAAAAAAAAGAGTAACAAAGGGGCCGATTTCATCTTGTGGAGGAGATATTCTTCATTTGTTGGCCGATTTTGGACTGTGTGGGGGAGTAACAGAGGGGCCGATTTCATCTTGTGGAGGCTGTATTCTTCATTTGTTGGCAGAGTTTGGACTGCGTGGGCCGTGACATCGTCTGGAGAGGACACAGTCTTGTTTGTGAGGACGATTTACTTTCTGTTGGGCGCATATACTTACAATTCCACATCTATAGTGATCCCCACGCTTCATCTGGGACAATATCGAGGGTTGTTACAGCCAAAAAGGGAGCTGCAATCCATATTGACACCTACAGGAATCTACTACAGCGTTGTTGGGTACTCTCATTGTAGTCTTCCTTCTTGTTACGACTGTGCATAACGTTTCTGGGTAGTGAAGGAAGGCGCTGCAGCATAATAAGGGAGTATGAGAAGAAGAAAATTTGGGTTGTTTTGAGGAGCTGGCAGGGCAGGGAAAACACCAAAGAAAAATTGAGACACCAAAGAAGGGCAACTCACTTCCATAAATCATTGTGCACGCCTAGGAAGCTACAGGTTAGAGTTAAAGTAATTTCAGATTTGCTTGTCCACCTTAGAACTGCTGTTACAGTCATTGTAAACTCAAAGTTACATGAATATGATATTTAGGGTTTATTTTCCTTGTTATTTATGCAAAGCAATCTCTATTGCATTTACCGTTCACTGTTAGCGCTACGAAAATCAAAATATGAAAATTATAGTCAATATACAATCCAAACATTACACATATGATGGCGCTGATTTGCGTACAGACTTCAAAACCCTTGAGATCCGAAACAAACTCTCTGTGTTAAACAACTTTCCGTACTATCTAACTTTCTTCCGCAGCGGAATTCTAGGTTTCCGCACGTTCCCTTCCGCAGCGGAATTCTTTTCGGAATGCGGGAATAGAGTTTCCGCACAACGGTTCTTCCCCGTCGTCAATCTCGATCGTTGATATATCAATTTCGCGGCCAGAAAGAGTGTTCGTACAACTTAATTTTTCATGCAGTGAAATTGCTTTCTGATCGTTCGATCAGTGTCCCCACCAAATCAACGGTGGATTCCAAAATTTATTAAGCGCATTCCATAGAATATCGCGCACATGAATTTTTTTTCAAAGCTTGCAACTTATCTCGGCGATATCACTATAAACCATCGATCTTCCCCACGATCGATCCACACTATACGATCTTGTTTTATTTGAGCGACTAGTTAAGGTTTAACCCTCTACAAAGCTTCACTTAATTGATCATTGACAGGATCAATTCTTCTTTGCAATTCGGAAACTATGGCAATCCAAAGCCACATAGTTTATACACAGGGTTATATGGAGTGAATGCGGGATGAATTCATAATTCTACAGAACTATATGAAGACATGAAATCCATGAAAACCACATGCAGAGTCTAATCCTTTGTTCTTTATTCAATTCACCGGAAATTCAAATACACACAGAGAATTCTACTTGTTCACTCCTTGCTCACTCTTCTGTGCACACACCTCTCATTCCTCCATTCATGCTATGTGGAATTTCTCTCCCTCTCAAGCTCTATGTGCTAATCAAAGCTTCTTTGAGCTATCCCCAAACCTCTATGAGCTATCCTAAGCTCTGTGAGCTAACCTAAGCTTCTGCGAGCCAACAAGATCTGTAACCTAACTAAGCTGCTAAGAAAATAACTTGAACTGATTTAAATACAAGAGGATTCTGTATCCAGATCCTATAACAAAGGAGTACAGTCCTTATTGATCTCTGCTAACCCTATTACTCACAACTAACTCAATCCTAACTATTACATGTGGAAAAGGATCTAGATTCCTTATCCATTTTATTCAGCTTTTACAAAATAAAGCAGATTACAAATGTACGAGACCCTAGGTCTCTTAAGAGTTCCCTTGACCTTGTGAAGTCATGAATGACTTCGCCCTCTTGAGCCTATGCTCCTGCATCAACATATCAACAATACATTGAATACAAAAACCAACTAAGACTATTTGGCATAGCTCAATGGTATTTTTGACAAGTGTTTTTACGAAATCCCTTAACCAAATTACATAAGCAAATAAGCCAAAAAAATCAGCAGGATCTAATGTGGGTCATTACAGTTTACTATCGAAAGCATATCCCCCTTGTATAAAAATCGAACCCTCTCACTTCCTTTAGATAAAGCTTGTTCATTGGTCTCTGTCTCATCATGTTGAGTGGAGATGAGAACTGTGTGAATGCACAGAGGAACCATGCACCACTGTCATTTTTGTACTCAATGGTTACTTGTGTTTTTCCATCAGGCCTCAACCAGGAGTAGGTTCCATTCTTTTTGACCTCTGTGAGCTTTGATCCCAGCTTGGTAGCCAACACATGGGTGAGAGGCATCAACTTAGGGGTTTCATTAGTTTCATAAGTATTCCAATAAAGGGTAGCGACCCACGTACTATTAGTTTTTACTTGAACAACATATAGCATATAGATAATCAATCACTGAAAGATAAACAAGCACAACATAAACATAATGAACACAGAGATTCTCTCAGGGAAACCACAAAGGGAGAAAACCCCGGCAAAGCCTTCCTCAATATAGTAATCACAAAGTACAAAACTTCCCCAAGACAAAACAACTACTCCTCCACTTGTGCACACCTCTCTCTCTTCACTAATGCGAACTTGCTTGAGTGAATGAGTGAGTAAAAATGAGAGAGAGCACTTCTATTTATATTCTTCCATTGGGGTGAAAAATCCCCAACAGGGCCGAATTCTATACTTGACTGGTCAATTACATAATATAATAATCTTTTGGGGGTTTCTCTAGGAAGACACATGTCCTAGGGTTTACATTGATTCTTTCAATGATCTTTACATTATTAATTACATGACCATCATCTCCCGGAGGAGGAATACAATAATATAAATAGAATATATTCCGCAGTTACATTATTTTAACACTCCCTCTTAACTAGGAAGGTATTATGAGGGTAATAACATTTGCACAACTAACTTGTGAACTTCTATATGTCGTAGGAAGCTTTTGGATCATCATTTGTCTGGGGTATCATCTGCGGAGTAGCAACATCATCATTTGCTGAATATGATCATCATTAGCAACATCAACAATCATCCTCTTGCTAGAACATCATCTACTAGAACAACAACATCATCAAATGGAACAACAACATCGTCAACTTGAACATCATCTGCTAGAACATCCTCATCAGCAACATCATCAACTGGAACATATTCTGCTGTCAACAACCTTGTCAGCTGTAACACCATCTGCTGGAACATCCTTATCAGCAACACCATTAGCTGGAACAACATCATCGTCAGCTGGAACATCCTCATCAGCAGCACCATCAGCTGGAACACCTGCAACAAACATCAGTAACTAAATACTGATACTATCTGTCAGCCAATACTGATCTTCCATCTCCCTTGGACAGGAATCCATCCCTATGGACATGCATCAGCTCATGAGAGATGGAACCATCAGTCAGCTAGTACCGATCTTTCATCACCCTTGGAGAGGCATCCATCCCTCGGGACAAGCATCAACTCGTGAGAGATGGAACCCTTAGTCAGCTAATACTGATCTTCCCTCACCCTTGGAGAGGCATCCATCCCTCCGGACAGGCATCATCTCGTGAGATCTGGAACCGTCAGTCAGCCAATACTGATCTTCCCTCACCCTTGGAGAGGCATCCATCCCTCTGGACAGGCATAAACTTGTGAGAGATGGAACCATCAGTCAGCCAGTACTGATCTTCCCTCACCCTTGGAGAGGCACCCATCCCTCCGGATAGGCATCTATCCTTTCGGATAGGATCTATCAATCTCTCTTTCTAGAGAGGTCCCTCTAGACCACACCAAGCTTGTCTCGAAAGTACTCAAACCTCACACAAGCCAGAGGCTTGGTCAACACATCAACAACTTGTTCCTCTGTAGGAACATACTCGAGCTTTCGGCTCCCTTATGTACCACATCTTGGATATAGTGGAACTTAATCTCGATGTGCTTCGATATATCGTGAAACACATGATTCTCTGTCATCTTGATGCAACTCTGGTTGTCACAGAGTATCTCCGTAGCATCAATATCTGCATTGAATAATCCTGTCAACATCTTGCGAAGCCACACTGCTTCACCACAAGATGAACAAGCTGCTACATATTCAGATTCCGCTGTACTGAGTGCAACATAGGGTTGCTTTCTACTGAGCCATGAGATCGTGCTTGATCCCAAACTAAAGCAACATCCTGAAGTGCTCTTTCTGTCTTCAACACTTCCAACCCAATCCGAGTCTGTGTATCCATACAACTTGAACTCACTATCTGAGGAATATCTGAGTCCATAATCCAATGTACCCTTCAGTTATCTCATCACGTGATTTGCTGCAATCAAGTGCAGATTCCTGGGTTCCACCATATACTGACTCAATGTGTTTACCACAAAACATATATCTGGACGAGTATTGGTCAAATACATCAATGACCCAATAATATGTCTATACATGGTGACATCCACTTTCTCTGAAGAAGCATCACTCAGAAGCTTCATATTTGTCACCATCAGAGTAGTCATGGCCTTGCAGTCCAATATCCCAAATCTCTTTAGGATCTCTACTGTGTATTTTCCTTGACTTAGGAAAATCTCGTCTGGAAACTGCCATACTTCAAGACCTAGAAAGTAGTGCATCTTGCCAAGGTATTTCATCTCAAATTCTGCTGCAAACCTCTTCTTACATTCAACAATGGGATTGTCTTCTCCCGTCAGAAATAAGTCATCCACACACAGTAATAGTATCATGGGTTCATTATTCATAATCTTGTAATAAAGATTAGAGTCTGCTTTACTCTTGGTAAATCCCAAGCTCATCAGGAAGTTGTCAATTATTCCATACCATGCTCTGGGAGCTTGCTTCAACCCATAGAGTGCTTTCTTCAACTTGCATACATGTGACTTATTATCTTCTACTTCAAATCCTTTTGGTTGCTCGATATATACTTCCTCTTCTATATTTCCATTAAGAAAATTTGTCTTCACATCCATTTGATGTAGCTTCCATTTCATCTTGGATTCCAAGGCAAGAATAGTTCTAATCAAAGTAAATCTGGCTACCGGGGCAGCAGTCTCCTCATAGTCAATTCCTTCCTTTTACGAGAATCCCCGGGCTACAAATCTTTCCTTGTACTTTTCAATGCTTCCGTCTGCTGAATGTTTTGTCTTGAAGATCCATTTTGATGAAACAACCGTTTTGTCCTTCGGTCTTGGTACCACATCCCAAACATCATTCTTGATAATGGAATGATACTCTTCATTCATGGCATCCAGCCATTCCTTCTTCTTTATTGCTTCTTCAGAACAAGCTGGTTCTTCTTCAACAAGATTACACATCAAGGCTACATAGCTGGAGTATGGCCTTGGTCTCTTGCTCTCTCTACTGGATCCTTCCGGGGAACCATACTTTCCTGCATCTTGGATTAATTCGCATGCCTAGGCTGGTCTTCTCTTTCGAGAGATATCCTCATGAGGTATCTCCTCAGGTCTTTGAGGTTTTGCCATGCCATGATCCTTTGGAATAGGATCCCATTCAATATTTTGGATTGGTTCTTTGGTTGGTTATGTAGCTCTAGGATCCTTCTGCTCCTCTTCATCCTCATGAGTCTTCTTAGACTTGTTGAAGGCTGTGTCTTCATCAAATGTGACATCTCGACTAATATCGATCTGGTGGAATCCTGGGATGTATATGCGGTAAGCCTTAGATTGCTCACTATAACCCACAGATATTCCCTTCTTCCCTGAAGGCTCTAGTTTCGATCTCTTCTCCTTTGGAATGTGGATGAACACCGGACATCCAAATATCTTCAGATGACTGACTTCAGGCTTCTTCCCGGTGAACATCTCTTCTGGGGTCTTGTTTCCAAGAGCAATATGGGATATCCTGTTCTGTACATAGACTGCGGTTCTGGCAACTTATGCCCATATATGCATGGGTAAGTCTTGATCGTGGATCATAGCCTTCACTACTTCTATGATCGTTCTGTTCTTCCTTTCGGCTACACCATTATGTTTTGGATTATAAGGAACAGTGAGCTCCCTCTTAATCCCTGCTTGCTTACATAAATATTTGAAATCCCCTGAGGTATATTCCCCTCCATTGTCTGACCTCGAGATCTTAATCTTCTTTTCAGAGAGATTCTCTATGAGCGTCTTGAACTCTTTAAAATTTTCAAATGCTTCATTCTTATTCTTCAGAAAGTAAATCCATGTTTTGCGAGAATAATCATCAATGAAGGATGCATAATATTCATACCCGCTTAGAGAGGTGGTGGACATTTGTCCACAAATGTCTGAATGAATGATATCCAGAATAACTTTAGCTTTGTTGTCGCTACTTGGAAATCGGTTCTTCGTACTCTTCCCTTGAGCACACCCTTTGCATACTCCTTCATGATCCACTTGGATCTATGGTAAACCAGTCACTACCTTGCGTACAATGGTAAGGCTTTATAGTGTACATGAGCTAGAATCCTATGCCATAGCTCGCAGGGGCTCATGGTACTAGCCATTAGTGCGACATCTACATGACCCTTCAGTTTGTAAAGTCCTCCTTCTTCTACTCCAATGACTATTGCATCATCAATAGTCTTCCCTTTAGGCCACATGAGAACTTCACCATCTACCAATGCAACTCGAAGACCTTTCTTGTCTAATGCTGAAATAGATAGAAGGTTCTTCTTCAACCCAGGTACATAAAGTACATCTTTCATGTTCATGGACTTCCTAGAGTCCAAATTGTAATAGGATTCTCCCATACCTTTGATGGTATATTGGTGGTCATGTCCGAGTTTTACCTTGTGTGGAGATTCCTTCTGGATGAGGTGAGATAGGGATTCTTTGTATCCCGTCATGTGCTTTGAAGCTCCACTATCCACTAGCCAAGTATCACTTCCATGAGATTTTGAACCAGTGAGTGTTGAGATAAGAACATATATTTCACTGGAGTCTTCATTTTCTCTGGTCTTGTGATCATCATCACTATATTCCGCTGCATGAGCATGAAACGTCTTCTTCTGCTTCTTGTGGTGTCCAGATTTGTTTGGACAATTTCTTATAATGTGTCCAGTCTTGTGGCATGAGTAACATTCAATTGAAGAGAAATCCTTTCTAGTCCTTCTCTTCTTCTGGGGTCTTCTTGGAGAGTCCTCTCGGGGATGAGGGTTGTTCTTCCTCTTCTTCCCACATTTAGCATGAGCAGCTAAAGCTTGATCTTCATCGTCATTTAATTTCTCCTCTCTTACGACTATTCTTTCTTCTTCTTGGACACATTCTTCCCATAGGTTTCTTAACTTGATCAGTTTCTTTCTCGCACAAATGCCACGAACAAATGGTTCCCAATCTCGGGAGAGACCATTCAGGGTATTCATCACAACTTCTGCATCATCTATCATATCCCCAATGGCTTCTAGTTGTTATTTAATCTGGGATACTCTGGAGAAGTATGAGTGCATGGACTCAAACTTCATACTCTTCACACCCTTGAGTTGATTTCTCAAGGTCATCTTCCTGTTGATGTTCTTTCCTTCAAACAGGTTGGTCAAGGCATCAAACATCTCTTTTGGTGTCTTCTTGGAAGACACACGGGGAATCAAGTGATCCTTGATGGAATCAACAATGATCCTCTTTGATTTGATCAGATTCTTCTTATGCCTTGCCTTATCTTCATCTCCCTCTGGTTCTGTAAGTCCTTCCTTCACATAGTCTTCTAGTTCATGTTCCTCAAGGATGAGCATGACTCTATACTTCCAGGATCTGAAGTTCTCATCTCCCTCAAGATTCTCATCAAGCTTGGTATTGCTTGTAATTTTTCTATAACGAGAACCTCAAATGGAAATAAGAATTGATTTGAGACTTACCAAAAAATTTGCCCTTTTGAGATCTGCTCCTCCTTGACCTAGGGTTTGTCAGAGAAACCCTAATTTCCCGACTTCGGTATTTCGAAAAACTAATTGGATGAGCAAATTCGCCCTCTCAAGGTGAGTTGAGAAAAGTACTCCTTTTCCAAAATCAGTGAGCAGATGATCCAAAAACTTGATGCCCTAGTTCTCCCGGGCTGTAGTGGTGGACCCAAAAATGAAAATGCTCGGAATGAAATTCCGCTTCGACAGAAAAATGCGCCCTAGGGAGGCGAGGTAGATCCACTCTCTCTTTTGAGAAAATTGTGGAGTTAGCTCCCGGAATAAGAAACTGTAGCTCCTGTAGTTACGAGGGCTGCATAATGTAATCTTTCAGGCTAGCTCTGATACCATGTTAGTTTTTACTTGAACAACATATAACATATAGATAATCAATCACTGAAAGATAAACAAGAAAAACATAAACACAATGAACATAGAGATTCTCTCGGGGAAACCACAAAGGGAGAAAACCTCGACAAAGCCTTCCTCAATATAGAAATAAAAAAGTACAAAAGTTCCCCAAGACAAAACAACTAATCCTCCACTTGTGCGCACCTCTCTCTCTTCACTAATGCGAACTTGCTTGAGTGAATGAGTGAGTACAAATGAGAGAGAGCACTTCTATTTATATTCTTCTGTTGGGGTGACAAATTCCCCAACAGGGCCGACTTCTCTACTTGACTGGTCAATTACATAATATAATAGTCTTTTGGGGGTGTCTCTAGGCCGCCACATGTCCTAGGGTTTACATTGATTCTTTCAATGATCTTTACATTATTAATTACATGACCATCATCTCCCAGGGGAGGAATACAATAATACAAATAGAATATATTCCCCAGTTACATTATTTTAACACGTACTAGACCTCACATAGACTGCCATCCATACTAACAGATCATAGCCTAGTCAAGCAGTACACAATTAGGCTTCCAACACATTTACACACCCTCACGACACCCTTAGTAACCCACAGTAGGTCATGGTACCTTCATACATAGGCTTGGGACCCTTAACAGTTCTCAAGGCACTTTTAGCCAGTCACGACAGTCCTAGCAAGCTTAAGACATGTCACAACAACCCTTAGCAGGCTCAAGACAGGTCATGGTTTTCTCTAGAAAGCATTAACAGAATTTACACATATGAAAATGACGCAAACATGAAACACAACTAGATATGAACACTGTGATGAATCTCAGAAACTCAAAAAAACACTTTTCATTAACACTTTCAAGAAAGTTTACAGAGCTACAATCCAAGCACAGAGGCTTCAAAAATGAAAGTCGAACCCTTCCTCCTTCGTAGAGGTTACATTTATAGTGCAATTTATCCCCGAGACGTATCTCGAAATAGGGCATCAAAATTAGTTACATTGTGGGAATCAAACCCGAAAGTACGTCCTAAATCCTAACAAACTCTGACGTGGCAGGTGCGCCGTGCCCACAAAACATTTCGGGAAGGTACGCTGTGCTGCACGTGACCAATCAAAAAGGGAAATCTTGACATCTGGGGCTTTCTGTCTCACTTGATGAAAACGACAACTCCGAGCATATTTTTAACAGACTATGGCTGACTCAGCTGCTGGCGGGCCTTCCATGATGATGATTGCTTAGTCTATGTATATCTTGCCACTGTTGATCTGTAGGGGTGGCCATCTCAAATATCTCCTTTAGGAGAACATCTAGGTCAATCAGGGGGCTATGGCCAATAGCAGGGAGATCTGATTTGACAGTCTTGAATTGAGTCAGCAACTCAAAGTCCTCGCTGAGTTTATTGATGATTACCTCTCCCTTTATCCCACCATTCATACCCTCAAACTTTGCATGGTTTAGTCTTTCCTGGTTCAACAGTTCGACATATTTGCTCTGAGTGATCAACTTCCCCTCTGGACCCCAAAACTCAGGCAACCCTTTCTGAAACAGGGGATGGAACAATTTGTTGAACTTTTCTACCCCTTGCTGAATAATGTTAATCCTAGTAAGTGTATTCTGCAACATGTTGTGCTTTGTGGTCATCCTCCTTGCTGCCACCAGAACTGATATCCTGTCAGTAATCCCCAGGGAAATTATTTCTTCCCCAGAGGTTGAGTTCATAACAACAATCGCCTTCTGGGCCTCCTCCCTAGGCCTTTGTGTTGGAATTTCCTGCAAGGCTTTACATCTTCTGCTTGCTACCATAGCAGCCTGTTTATGCTCATCCACCATGACCAAATTCTTTTCTAATGAGGGCATCTCCTTTATCATTGCATCCCAGAGAAATTGTTTAGCCCCTTGCAGGGGAATTCGACCTATGACCCTTTCCTCAAACCTGGATACCTTCTCTTTGAGTGTCCTGATCTCTTCAACAGAGTCTTCACTTTACTTAGCAGTGATCTTGTCCTCAAGCTCTTGATTGGCCTCCTGCAATTGAGTGATTTCCAAGTCCTTCACGGACATTTCAGACATATATTTGATTGCCAGAGTAGTGGGTGATCTGTCCTCAGGGGTGCTATATTCATTTAATCCATCAATTCTGTTCTGCATCTCTTCTTCCCATGTGCGCTTATCAGCCTCCAGCACAGCAAGGCAGCCTTTCAAATCCAAAAATTCATGCTGCAATGTCTCAATCTCCCCTTGTAATTGCACGGTCTAAGGAGGTAGCTGGATGTCTTTCATAGGTGTCTTGCTTTTCTTTTTGTAAGCCTGTATCTTGGCCAACGACTTAGCTGGTAAAATAGGCTGCTCTGTTACCACTTACTTGTCACGTACCCTTCCATCAATCCAGTGCCAGGAAGGAAACATGAACAACATACTGGGCTTATTTGACAATCGCAGCCCCATTTATTAGTAAAAAAATTCATGAATAAATAAAATCTTATGTGTGCAGATCACTCTTAATAAACAAATCGGAATTACACACTATCCACACACCATTTCATCATGCATTCAGCATATAAACAACAGTCATTGATTAAAACATTGTAGAGCACATAATTAGCTTAACTCAAACCACAAAGGATATTTATCTTGAAATGTAGTGCATAATCATACTCAATATAGACGCAACGGAATAACCATAATAACACACACGCAGAAGGGAAATACATTAGCCTATTTCTTCCAGGCAGAATAATGAAACAATCATACAATAATCAATCCCATTCTCATGCTATGCACAGGATTCATGCCAACTAACTTAAGATAATCATTTGATTCAATTAACATGAATAATTAAACATGCATAACAGAGCACATAATGATCATACTTTAACCACAGAGAATACTTATCTTTAAGATGAAACTGTCCAACAACTGGCTATGGGAGAGCAACGATCCACCTAACCATAGATCTCTGTCCAACCTGTATTCTTTCAGCTGAGAGACCACCCCCGAGATGGGTTGTGTATCCACTAAGGAGGAACTAGATGGGCTCACTCACAGCCATGGTTTCACTCAAACAATCATGCTAAGCCAACACACAGTTGGGTTTATCAAGTATGCAATAAGAAAAGGAGGAGGATGCTAAGCCAGTGAGCTCAACCACAGAGCTATAGACATCTCAAGCTAAATTCAAGCAATCCAATCCTCTGTTCAAACATTCACTCTTGGATTTCTCAATTCGGTGATCAAATAACTCAATCCCGTCACTGGAATTCTAGGCTATAATAACTGGGGTTTTCAATGGATTTCGGGGTATCTAATACTCTCAAATTCGCCCCAAGGTTCATATCTATGGATCCCCCATTGGATTTTACTGTCAATACCAAATTCTGGGCGTTTATGGCTCTTCAAAACGTGGGTTCCTGCAAAGTTGCGATTTTCTAGTTTTTGTCCCTGCTGGGCATGTGTAATGGATGAGAAACTAATGCTAGGATCCTCCCACATGGAATGGGAATGAGAAAGAACCCCTTCCCATGAGGTAGAGTGACTTGTGGGTCAAGGAAACAGAGCCCATACCCTGCCATACGAATTTCTGGGTTTCCCATGCTCCATTGAAGCCATGGACTGATTTCTTCAACAACTTTCTTACACAGAATTAAATGCCAGCAAAGAAAGTCAAATGGGTTCTCAAGATGACATTTGGCAGCCTATAGTCCAATCCCATAACCCTCTCACCACTCCCTAGTGGATACACATGGCCCCTTCTCATTAGTTGCTTCCATAGTTAGTTTTGGTATTTTATTGCATGATGTTTATTTACATAATTTTTACAATGTTCCATGGCTAAATAACACATGGGTAACATAATATCTAATACTTGCCTTTTAAATAAAATTCAAGCATCCACTAGCGGGACCTTGGCCTTGAACTCCACGCTAGGAAAACATACATCACATATATACAATATTTACATTAAAATCTAATATATCCTAAGGGTCAAAATGGGGTATTACAATCCCCTCCCCCTTAGAATAACACCATCCTCGGTGTTCCAACACTTAGGAATACATATACAATTTACACGTCCAAAATTTTCAATTTTTTTTTTGCAAATCTGCCTTGCATTCTATCCTTTACTTTGAACTTTCATGACCAAGTCCTTTGGTTTCCACAAACTGCTCCTACTGGTTCTAACCTTCCAGCTCATCCACAAGTCTGAAAACTTTATGACTGCTACCATCTTTACGTTCATTTGTTGGGCAATTGTGGAGGCAATGATTCCCTCCACATTTCCAACATGTCACTAGCTGCTTTATCTTTTTTTGCTCAATTTCCTTTGAGTCTTCCCACCTGGAACGTTTCTTAGTGGATTGATTGGATGAATGTCTCCCCATTGATCCATTGTCCCTTCCTCAGTTGATTGTTTCTAGAATTAATTTTACTTGTCTTTGCAGACAAACATAGTCCTGCAAAGCCTTATGGTTCATCTCATTCTGCTGCTTTTGTAGCTTGAGCACTTCTCCAAGATTTTCTTGGGTCTTGGCAATTGTTTGAAGAAGATTTTTAACGAAATCCAATAGCTTTTGATTTGTTGCCATGGCCAATGTACACATCAGCCCACTCTTTGCTCGCTAGTACCACTGTTTTGTAACAGCTGCAACCAATTAAATTCCACTTCTCACTTGTGAAATACATCATTGCAATTTCTATTAGGACAAGCATAATAGAAACATTAAAATCAGTTAATTAATTGCCCAATTGACATGGATAGTCCATGCTTTATCCATGAGACTTTCATACTTTTCATGCTTTCCCAACAAGCACATGAGCTCATTCATGTCCATTCTTTCACAGGGAATTAACTACTTCAGCATTCACAATTTATTTCAAGCAAATAAACACACTCTACTTTCATCCATAACATGCATTCAACAATTTTCGATTTTTATAAATGCATCAATAAAAAGGAAAGAGAGAGCAGTAAGAGTTTTCTCCTCCTAGTCTTGTTCTATTTTGGAACCCACACCACCACTGTGGTTTTCATGCTCCTAGCCTCTTTCACTTCAACGTGAATGCTTGACCTGCCCTTCTTAGCTATGACACTTAGTGTCTATGGTCTATTCCAGACCTCTCAACCATGGAGTCCCTCCACATGGTTTGTCTACAACTCTTGGCTGCTAGGACCCACACAGTCCCACTAGCACCATCTTTCATTACTGCTCATGCTGAGCTCTTTAGGACGACCACATGTCCACATGCATCCCTAGGATTCCTTCATAGTTCTTGCTTTCAACAATACCTACACTCAAACATTGAATCAATTCACATGTTTAGTTTATTTTCATAGGGTTTATCTCTAAACAAGAGTTTAAGAAATCATAACCAAATCATATACACATGTATATTCATAAGAAAGAAGCTGCAAGATAATCAAATACTTATCTGTATTGTGTGTTTCCTCTTTGGTCCACAGGGTCCTACTTTTCTTTGCAAGCCTTGGGATCGCCTATGGACTTGGATGTTCGTCCAGCACGTAGGCTGCTCCACAACATCAAATAAGTAATGTCCAACCAGTACACCTTCACGCCGATTTGGAAGGAAACTTCATCACGACCATTTCTAGGTCAAGGCTCTACTATGAAGCCATAGGGATATAACAACCCTTTCATCAAAACCTTCACAACCCTTCATCAAAATCCCCACAACCTCCACAACATCCTTTCATACACATTAACCCTTCCACCACAACCCCTCACAACAACCTTTTACTTTGCTTCTTTAGTGTGCAACAACAAATTGCATCTGTTTAAGCTGGCAACACAAGTAGTATAGGAAAACTCATCAGCGTTGTTGCTCTAAAATTATAACCATAATTCATAGCATTCACTATCAAGTATTGAAACACCAGGAATGCGTCCACTCCCTAGGGTGTAGTCAATATTGAAAACCCTATCATGAACCGACATTGGGGAAGTGTGCACCCCTTTCCGATGTGAGTCATGTAGGCCCTACTCATACTCAAGCAGTATTCCATAATGGAAATAAAATCAAAACATGCTCTGCATATTGACTCTAACAATTAGACATGCATATTCTTAGCTAGGGTTACAAAACACTTATCCATTTTCAAATGTAGTATTTCTTCATTAATGAGGAAAGGGGGCTCCTTCTCTGAGTTGACAATCCCTCGATTTTCCATCCCAACTCCTTTTGATGTTACATAACCCACATATGTCTTACTGACATAATCTTTACCATGTCACTCATATTGTTTACTAATCATGCAGTGCAGATGGGACATTATCAAAATATCCAATGGCATTTCACCCGAAACCCATTTCCAAGATATGGGATCCTTCCCATGAAGTTTGGTTTCTGCAGGCCCTCTCTCATGGTCTTACTGCAATGTATCTTCTTGGCACACTTATTAAATAGCCAAACAGTCAGCAACATTTAACAACAAAATTAAAATCTGATTGTTTCATAACCAATCAATGGCACTAATAATTAAATAAAATATGAATTTGCAATTCTGTCTACTACAGAAATTGATTTGCTTAGCAATGAGGCTATCCTCATATTGTTTGTCTCTTGTAAGTGGCACCACTCCGACCATTAAATTTTATGCTTACTAGCATAACATGAACATCCACTTACAACATGTCCTCCTAACACAATTCTATGCAAGCCAACGGTGATTAGTAATTATCAACAAATTCTCAAATCTGAAATCTACAAGTCCAAATTGACAATCTGTTATGCACATAAACTATTTTTACAACCATGAGACCCTTCTCATGAGGTTTGGATCTTTCACATGGTAGATTCCAGTCTTCGTCATGGACTTACCCACATTTCCATGCCCAAAACAATCTACCTAAAATCTGAACTTCAATCAGCCAAACACATTGTAAGACTCTATGTATATAATATTTCATTGCTGCAACCATCACTGAAGCATTTTCAGAATTATAACACTCCAGAATTCAAACACTTCCAGCTGTTAACATATCAATATCACCAAAACTCATTTACTTCATGTGAATCATTATCATAATAAAATTGCAAGGTACAGTCACATCATTTATGCAATTTAAATGAAACTTTCGATACTCATTATTTCACAGTCATATCATTTATACAACTCTTCCCTTCCACAGAGTATTCCGGAAACCCATCGATCATGACTTCCCTCTTCATGCACTTACTATTTTGCATTCATAACAACCCATGAAATGATCCTAGAATTATCATCAATTCATCATCTCATTCATTATTTAGTTTGCAATAACACACCCACCATCCCTATGCATTCATGCAATGCATCACAACATGTGCACCCACACTTATGCATGCACATTTACAACATTTACTCAAACTTTTCATATGCATCCACTCAATGCATAACTACAAGATTTATAAATCTCTTAATGCATATCCACTCAATGCTACCTTGTATTGATTTATGAATACTATGCATTCAAAAATATTATGGCCTAACTATGACTACCTCATATAGGATGCATTACCATAATCAAGACCACTAGTCCTCACTTGTTTTGGTTATTAAGCTCATAACCAACATACATAGGGCATGATATATTTTTATATGAATGTAGTCTAAATTTCTAAACAGTGACATGGTATGAGGCTTCTTGCCTTCACCACTCCATGCTCCACCACACTATGGCAGTATGTCATTCACATGAATGCATTTCAATCCTAAATGCATACCATTCTATGATTACTAAATATGGTTCAATGGATTCTTACTCAATCCCCTTTCAACACTTATGCAATCATCATAATTAAACCATTACCTGCATGACTCCCATTTACACCCTTGATGTTACCTGATTAGTCGGTCTCTTACAAAAGATTGCAGAATTCGCCCACCAACTTCTTGATCATGGATTTGTTGCCTTATCCTTTTCTTCATAAGATTGCTGGTCACATGCAACAACATCATCAACATCTTTAGCCATGCTCCTGTTGTCTTTGGTCCTACCACCAATACCAACACCAATAGTGATTATCAACCACAATATTTACCATTAGTGGTTCATTGCATGTGTAAAATCCCACTACTTTTACCAATATGTAATATCATATGCGTGCAAAAACATATTCTCATGCACTATGCATTGTTTATTAATATGTCAACTAGTGCATATTCATGCCATCCATCTAATCTCTTGCATTTTCAGCATTCTCATGCCATAATTTTATGTACATAAAGCTTATAAAATATAAATACAGTTAGCAAGACAGGGGTTAAGGAATTCTCCCTTTCCAATCCCTCATCTTTGCATGAACTTCCTCTTCCTCATCATAGCTGGTTCGATTTCATGGTCTCTAGCAAGCGCATAAGGAATCATTAGCTATGATTTTCTCACCAAACAACAATTCAATACATATACTTATGCATAATATTCCAACTCGCTACTTTCCAGGCATGCAATTCTAGAAATTGCCCATATTGACAACAATCTTTGTCAAAACAACCATTGGCACTTTTCTGCTCTACATAACTATGAGGTATGATAACCTCCTTCAAATTCTGGTTATGCACCACTGTTTCCTGCTGGATAATATTTCCAATGCCTATCCCCGTGCTCCATTCTGAATTCGGGTGTGGGAATTACATTACTTAAAAAATGACAACTTTTACCAAAATTCTGCACTTTTACACACAACTATATTTTGGTCTGGGATGCCAACTTCAGCCACCTGTAGAAGCAAATCTAGGAAGATTCAGGAAAAATTTTCTATCGGGAGAAGTTAGTCCATACAACAAGAAACACTCAGAAACTAACGGATCTCTATTCCAATGCACCATTAATCTTCTATAAAATTATGGGTTTGACTACTTTTCGCTTTTCACATTTTTCCAAAATTTCAAATTTTGGGCCAAAAATGGCTATTTCCCAAACGGTGCATTTTTGGAAAATCTTTGTCTAACGTGAATTTTCTGTTGTAATGAGAATAAGAAATGTTGAGTTCAGTAAATTTCTTGAATCCTTCATCCAAGGTGTCTTTCATCCACTGCAAGCTTTTCAAAATCTTTAAAAAGTGGCCCGGAATAGTGCTTTTTGGCCTTCCTGCACACCCAAACTCCACATCCTTTGGATTTTGGCTCCAAAACTACAAACTTAACACCGTGTCTGCTCCATGACTGTTCCATATCAGTTTCATCTCAATCCGACCTTCTGTCAAGCATCAGGACATTGATTTGTAAAAGCCATTAATTCCAATTTTATGCCAAATTGGAGCATAATGGGCTCGGGATCCTCATTGGTTCATTCATGGCTTCCGTTAATGGTCTCAAAACGCCACTGACCTCATCCAATTTTGATTCTGCATGCTCCTGTAATCTAAAAACCAATTTTCGGGCTCTATATATATATTTTTTTTTACCCGAACCCGAAAGCCGAAAGCCGAAATTGTGGGTGCGGAATTGCGGAAATCCAAAACGCAATTTTCAAAAATTGCGTTCCCGCAACCCAAAATCCTGAAATTGCGGAAATCCAAAACGCAATTTTCAAAAATTGCGTTCCCGCAACCTGAAATCCTAAAAATGCGGGTTTGGAATTGCGGAAATCCAAAACGCAATTTTAAAAAATTTGCGTTTCTGCAACCCGAAATCCCGAAATTGCGAGTTCGAAATTGCGGAAATCCAAAACGCAATTTTCAAAAATTTGCGTTCTGGCAACCCGAAATCTAATATCCTGAAATTGCGGAAATCCAAAACGCAATTTTCAAAAATTTGCGTTCCCGCAACCCGAAATCCCGAAATCCGCAACTGTAGAAACACCTCCGTTCCTGCAACTTGCGGGGTTCATATCTCCTTCGTCCCTTATCCAAATGAGACGAGTCTGGTACTGTTGGAAAACTCTTGCAGAGATCTATGCACCTGTGTTGTCCTCTGCCCCATTTGAGAACTCTGATCCTGCCATTTTTCCATTCCAAAATGATGCCCCAACTTCACCAATACCACGTTAAAATATTCTGTTACTTGTTTGCAAACTCAGAGTTTGGCCCAAGCAACCCCAGTGCTGCAACATGGGCTCATATACCACTCTGTCACATCCGCTTCCATCAATCCAGTGCCAGGAAGGAAACATGACCAACATACCGGGCTTATTTGACAATCCCAACCACATTCATTAGTAAGAAAGTTCATGAATAAATAAAAGCTTATGTGTGCAGATCACTCTTAATAAACACAACGGAATTACACACTATCCACACACCATTTCATCATGCATTCAACATATAAACAACAGTCATTGATTAAAACATTGCAAAGCACAGAAATAACATAACTTAAACCACAAAGGATACTTATCTTGAAATGTAGTGCATAATCATACTCAATATAGACGCAACGGAATAACCATAATAACACACATGCAGAAGGGAAATACATTAGCCTATTTCTTCCAGGCAGAATAATGAACACTCATACAATAATCAATCCCATTCTAATGCTATGCATAGGCTTCATGCCAACTAACTTAAGATAACCATTTATTCAATTAACATGAATAATTAAACATGCAGAACAGAACACATAATGATCATACTTTAACAACAGAGAATACTTATCTTTAAGATGAAATGGTCCAACAACTGGCTATGGGATAACAACGTTCCACCCAACCATAGGTCTCTATCCAGCCTGTATTCTTTCAGCTGAGAGACCACCCCTGAGATGGGTTGTGTATCCACTAAGGAGGAACTAGATGGGCTCACTCACAGCCATGGTTTCACTCAAACAATCATGCTAAGCCATGTAATAAGAAAAGGAGGAGGATACTAAGCCAGTGAGCTCAACCACAGAGCTATAGACATCTCAAGCTAAATTCAAGCAATCCAATCCTTTGTTCAAACATTCACTCTTGGATTTCTCAATTCGGTGATCAAATAACTCAATCCCGTCATTGGAATTCTGGGCTATAATAACTGGGTTTTTCTATGGATTTCAGGGTATCTAATACTCTAAAATTCGCCCCAAGGTTCATATCTATGGATCCCCCATTGGATTTTACTATCAATACCAAATTCTGGGCGTTTATGGCTCTTCAAAACGTGGGTTTCTGCAAAGTTGCGATTTTCTGGTTTTTGTCCCTGCTGGGCATGTGTAATGGATGAAAAACTGATGCTGGGATTCCCCCCCATGGAATGAGAATGAGAAAGAACCCCTTCCCATGAGGTAGAGTGACTTGTGGGTCAAGGAAACAAAGCCCATACCCTGCCATACGAATTTCTGGGCTGCCCATGCTCCATTGAAGCCATGGACTGATTTCTTCAACAACTTTCTTACACAAAATTAAATGCCAACAAAGAAAGTCAAATGGGTTCTCAAGATAACATTTGGAAGCCTATGGTTCAATCCCACAACCCCCTCACCACTCCCTAGTGGATACACATGGCCCCTTCTCATTAGTTGCTTCCATAGCCAGTTTTGGTATTTTATTGCATGATGTTTATTTACATAATTTTTACAATGTTCCATGGCTAAATAACACATGAGTAACATAATATCTAATACTTGCCTTTTAAATAAAATTCAAGCATCCACTAGTGGGGCCTTGGCCTTGAGCTCCACGCTAGGAAAACATACATCACATGTATACAATATTTACATTAAAAGCTAATATATCATAAGGGTCAAAATGGGGTATTACATGGCTACTTAGATGCAAGGGGCTGCTGTAAAGCGTTCTGTGCTGTTAGGTCTGCCACTTGGTCATTCAGGAGTTTCACCTAAAGGTTCCAGGCCTTGTTTGTTTCCTTTTCCTGCTTCAATTGGGTCTCCAATTTAACCACCCTTTGCTGTGACCTGAGATGGGCTAACGCCTCCTTAGTCAGATCGACATAGATGAGATCGTTAACTCCCTTATGGAACACAATCTTATTTGGGATTGAGAACCTATCCATCTTGAACTCGACCTCTGAAACTCCTTCCACATTAGCAATGGCTAGGTTCAGGGAGTTTGTTGTAAGATTCCTAGCAGTAGTGAAGGAGACTTTGCTGCCTGATAGCTTCCTTAGCTTCTTGGACTGATTTTGAGTCTCAACCTTGGATTTCTCTTTGAGCTGCCCATAGGTGGTCAACATTTGCTTTTCAGTATTAAATTGCCCTTCAATAGCAGAGGCAAAATAATACTTCTGATAATTGAGTAGAGACTCCTCACCCCCTTTTTTCATTGATTGTGTGGTTCCTGGGGGATTTCTCTCTGAGTGTGTAGTGGTTGGATTTACAACCACTAGTGTCTGCGCGATCACCATTTGATTTGCAACCTTTCCCCCAGCAGGGTTTACTGAAACAAGATCCTCCTCTATCACTATCTCGAGGGAATCGGATTCAAAATTAAACTCCTGCTCCAGGTTGATTACGTCCTCCTCTACGTCTTTCCTAGGCTTCTTGCTAGGGGTTTGTTCATCACATTCCATATCCTCCACCTCTGATCGAGACCTTCTGCTACTACCATCACCATTTAGGGGCAAGGGAGTAGCTGGGACCGTACCTTGCACTTCTTTAGGAGCCTGAATTTTCTCTGCAGGAGTCCAATCAAAATCATAGGCAAGAGAATTTGCCTCCTGGGACAAGTCGGGGATCGTGGAGTGAATAAAGACTGACTTCTGCACCTAGACCTTCCTCTGGGAAATGATCCCCTTAGGATCGTAATTGTGTGCATGAGTCACCTGAAACTTCATGGCCTTCAAAACTTTCTCCTCCATTGGTAACACTGCTTGCTTCTTCACAACGAAGGTCCTGAAATTAATAGGTTATTTGATCCAAGAGTCCTTCCTGTGAGCAATAAAATGCTCCTCATCAGCATAAATCCTCTGCCTGATGAATTCTAGTGCGAATACTGAGGGAGTTAGGTAAACTGGTAGCATGAAAGGGGAAACCGAAAAACCATATACCCTAATAACTGAATACTTCTGCATCAGGAACCAATCTCCAATACCCTCTTGCTGCAAGGCAGGCTTCATGTCTTATGATGTCCTCTTCTCTTTAGGGTTGAATAGTCTGGAGATCCTGAGGATAATTCTGTCGATGAACAGGGTGTAAGACCATTCTTGGATCTTCTGGAGAGACCGGGGAAAGTCTTTGAACACCTCTGGATCCATGTCCTCAAGGGTCTGCTGGTTGGAATTGACTATGATGGCAAATAGATACACTTGGTATCTAAAGTGCTTATCCAAATCAAACTTATCAAGCTAGGAATTGATTTCTCCAGCCAAGAACTCATCGAACTTAATTCTTGCTTCAGATTGACTCAGGTGAAGGAGAATGCCTAACATTACTTCAGAGACCATGATATCGCTATCAAGACCTAGGATTTGACTCAAGAGGGAGATGGCTGATACGACAGGCTTTATGAACAATTCGGAGGAGAGTGGGGTGATAAGGGTCTCTGAGGGAACTAGGGTCATCAAAATGGTCTGGAACAATTTATTCTTGTATTCTAGGTTGGATTTCCTGAACACCTGCAGAACCTCTGATTCGGTGAAGGGGATCAGGGCCTGACATTGGGATTCAGAAAGACCCAGGGAAACCCTGATAGCTTCTGGTGTAATTCTGCAAATGACATGGGAGTGGGTATCATCTAAGATGGCCTTCCCAGTGGTGGAATAATTGGAGGCTACCCTTTGGAAAATATATGGGAAATGGGGCAATTGTTCTAATGTGAACCCTACTAGGGATGACTTTAAATTTACCAACAGTTCCAACTGGTCTCCAGAAGGTGACAACAAAGCGTTCTGGGCATCATTGACATTGGGAAACCGCAAACGAGGATCATAAGTGTCGTAAAGTCGATTGCAGATGATCTCCTCAGATGGGTCAAGGATTTTTACAAACAAGGCCATGGCAGAACTGTCTATTGGATGAATTACAGAACACAAAAGGGTTGATAAACGATGAACGAGTACCTGGTGGTGACGATCGACACTTCTGGAGGTTGCAACTGTATCCAGCTGACTCGTGCTTGGCGGACGTCATATTTGTAGGGTGGTGGGAGTATTAACGGATTGTTAATGTTAAGTTGATTAGCCTTATAAACCATCGTGCTCCGTAAACGTTACCTTTGTACTTCCAATCTTCAAGCGCAATATCCAATGGGGAGGGGCCCACTTGATTTCTCAAATTTGTTTTTTATCTTCAGAGTTATATTAATGGGTTAAAATCTTAAATATTTTGGCTTTAATATAAAACCAAAATATTATGTAATTGATGTTTGGATTTGGTTATTATAAGGTGGAAGCTTCTATGGTGTAATATATGGTTGTCATGTGATGGTAAAGGCTATTTTGGAAAGCATATGGGTGTACTACATGAATATTCCTAACCGTATATTGGAAGGAAGTTGAGAGGCCAACTCTCGAGGAGCCAATTCGAGAAATTGGGTTGGTTTTATTTTCAAATGGCCAAAAAAAGGGATTGGACAGATTTGAAAACGAGGTATACTTTTTATATTTGATTATTCAATATGATATTTTATAACATATGTCTTCATTGTAATTTGTAGTGGTTTTTTATTATGTGATGTGCAAATTGGTTCTATGTAGGATGTCAAAGGAATATCAAGTCGAGGTTGAAGAATTCATAGAGTTTGCAAAAAGGCATTCAGAGGATAATAACACCACAAGATGCCCTTGTAAAAAATGTTGCAATGTTGTAGTATTGACGTTTGAGGAAGTACAAGACCACTTGATGATTCATGGTATAATACGTTCATATAAAACTTGGTTTTCCATGGAGAGAGAGTTCCTACTCAGGACTATATATTTGACAAGAGCAAGAAATGACACACAATAGAGATGCATGATTTGCATCGAGAAATTACACATGGTGATGAACACATATTTGAACATCAATATGATAATCATAATGATGAGTTTGCAACATTGCTTACAAATGATACTGAATTTCTTGAGAATGACGATCATAACGAGGCAACCATGGTTGAAATGGTGAATGATGCTTATCAATATTATAATGAAAATCCAGATGTGAATTGTGAAAATGGCCAAGTAGAATCAATGGAATAAAAAAATGATATCAATCAATATCTAAAGTTAATTGAAGATGCCAAGGCACCATTGTACCCAGGTTGCACTAGTTTCACTATGCTATCAACCACTGTGAAATTGTACAACCTTAAAGTGAGAAATGGATGGTCTGATGCAAGTTTCACCTAATTGTTGAAGTTGCAAAGAGAAATTCTTCCAACAGGAAATACACTTCCAGAATCTACATATGCTGCAAAAAGTTTGATTAAATCATTGGGGTTGGACTATGAAATGATACATGCATGCCACAATGATTGCATTTTATATTGGGGAGACTATGAAAAAATAAATGAATGCCCAACATGTGGTGAATCAAAATGGAAGGTTGATCCTCATTCTGAAAAGGTGCGTACATGTGTCCCGACCAAAGTGATGAGGTATTTCCCTATATTGCCGAGGTTGAAGAGAATGTACAGGTATGATTTTGAACTTTTATAATTCCATTATATCATACACCTTCATGTACTACCAACCTACTAAAAAATAATCTTCTTTAATCTACTAAGTATTGCAATGTATAGATGATTATTTATGTTTTTGTTACAGCTCTACATATATTTCACAGAAAATGAGGTGGCATCATGAGAATGCAAGTAAGGATGGAATAATGCACCACCCAGTTGATAGCCCGACATTGGAAAACTATAGATTCTAAATGGCCTGATTTTTCCAACGATCCTTTCAATGTACGACTTGCAATGGTAGTGGATGGATTTAATCTTTTTGGAAACTTAAGTAGTAGTCACAGTGTATGGATAGTAGTACTAGTCACATATAACCTTCCTCCATGGTTATGCATGAAAATGAGCTTTTGTTTGTTGTCATTGTTAATACCTGGTCCCAAGCAACCAGGAAATGACATAGATGTTTATTTGGAACCATTGGTAAATTAACTAAAACTAACATGGGATGAAGGGGCAAGGACATAAGATGATCATTCAAGGTCATTCTTTAATATGAAGGCTATATTGATGTGGGTAATCCTTGACTTTCCTGCTTATGGAAATATGGCTGGTTGCACGACTAAAGGGTTTTGCACATGCCCTATATGTGGAAGGAACACAGATTCAATGTATCTCAAATGTAGTAGGAAGTGTGTGTACATGGGACATATGAGATATCTTCCAATAAATCATAAGTATCGTTCACAAAAAGGACCATTTAATAGGAAGTCTGAGCATCTCATTGCACCTACAATTGTACAAGTGTCAGATATTTTTACAGAAGCAGAAGGAAGGGAAGATAAATGGGGAAAGCCTAAAAGTACAAAAAGAAAAAGAAATTTAAAAAAAGGCGAAAATTCGAAGACTATCGTGTGGAAGAAAAGGTCAATTCTATTCAATTTACCATATTGGGAGGTATGTGAACACATTAACTTAAGGCCTAAAATGTACGATTCTTGAAGGATTTCATTGTGTTTAATATGAATATATTGTTTAGTTTTTCTTTGATGTTATAATTCATTAATTTTTATATGGTTGGATGCAGAAACTCCTAGTGCGTCACATTTTAGATTTAATGCACATAGAAAAAAATGTATGCGAAAGTATTTTTGGAACCCTTATGGATATAAAAGATAAATCAAAGGATGGGAAAAATTCTCGTGATGAATTACAACAGTTGGGTATAAGGAGGTCACTGTGGCCACAACAAAAAGGCAAAAAAATATTTCTTCCACCCGCACCACACACTCTTTCGAAAAAGGAGAAAGAGATTCTTTGTGGTGTTTTGTTCATGTTAAAAGTTCCAGATGGATATAGTTCAAACCCTAGAAATCATGTATCTATGAAATATCTCAAGATTCATAGTATGAAAGAACATGATTTCCATGTTCTCATGCAACAAATCCTTCCAATAGCATTGCGCCATGTGCTACCAAAAGCAGTTCGAAACACTATTTGTAGGCTTTGCTTCATTTATAGGCGAATTTGTACAAAAATGGTGCATCCAACAGATCTTGATAACTTACAAGATGATGTTGAGGAAACTTTGTGCTTACTCAGAAAATATTCCCCCCCCTTCATTCTTTGATATAATGATACATTTGACTGTACACTTGGTTGGAGAGCTACGTTATTGTGGACCAGTTGTGTATCGATGGATGTACCCTTTTGAAAGGTTAGTGAAATTTTATTAAGTGCAAATCCACATAAATTCCATCATTTTATGTGCATATAATAATACATTACTAGCAACTCTTTATTCATACTTTTGATTTCACTACAAATTGTGTGTTTTTTTCTAGGAACATGAAAGTTTTCAAAAGTTATGTGAAAAATAAGAATAGGCCCGAAGGTTGCATAGCTGAAAACTACATTGTGGAGGAATCCATAAAATTTTGTGCTAGATATGTTGAAGGTATGGAATATATTGAAAGCATGACTAGTAGAAATGAAGCTTGGGACAATGAAGAAGGAGAGGTTGGACAAAATGGGAAGGCCTTATCTAGTGGAACTTCTATTGAATTAGATAAAACTAGTTTGTTACAAGCCCACAGATGGGTCTTGCACAACATAGATAAAATTCAACCTTGGATAGAGTAAGTAATAAGCACATACTTATGAAATCATTTTTTATTATAATATATCACAATTTTTTCATAAATTGTGTATTGACATTACTTGAAAATATGATGCACTTGACAGAAATTGCCAATAGTAACATCCAAGCCCAAAAAGATGAAGTCTTACTACAAAAGCTCCACAAACTACAATTTAGTGATTGGTTAAGAAAACAGGTAATGATATGTTCTTCATATTAAATTTAATTGAACTTCATTGATCAAGACTATTATGATGTATGAAGGTGAGATTCTTTTAATATATTTTGAAATTGCATGGTTTTCTAATGACATTTAAAAATTTACAGGTGGAAGGAAAAGAAAATATTTCTGATACCCTTAAATGGTTGGCACGTGGCCCAAGAAAATATGCAACTAAGTATGATGGCTACTTAATCAATGGGAGTAGATTTCATGTTAAAAGCATAGAAAATGTCAGGGCCACCCAAAATAGTGGTGTGTGCATAGATGCACAAACATTAATGAGATCAAGTGCAAAGGATAAGAACCCTATACATCAAACGACAACATATTATGGAGTAATTCAAGAAATAATGTTATTGGACTACTATTTGGTGCAGTATCCATTGTTCAAATGTGATTGGATATATGTACACAAGAAGAATGGAATGAAAGTTGATGAAATTGGTTTCACCATGGTGAATCTGAAGAGATGCTTGAGTAAGGATAGAGTGCAAGATGATCAATTTATTCTAGCATCACAAGCGAAACAAGTATTTTATGTACAAGATCCGGTAGAGAATGACTGGTGTGTAGTTTTGACATGTCCTTCGAAGGGACCAAGAAATTGTAATAGATATGAATTGGAGTATGCATATTTATCAAGTGTTGCAAATTTTGAAGGGACGAAATGCAAAGAGGATGAAGTTATAGGTGATGGTGGCATGGATTATGTTCGACAAGATTGTGAAGGCACATGGTTGGATGTTGTTCAGTAAGTAGCATGCATGATTTATTTATCAATTCTCATTTAAGTTGTATTTGTGAAAATTTATATCTTAGATTATTACTTGGATTTATCTTTCATGCATATATTTTTTGTTTTGCTACTGTTTATGCATGGATCTTATCTGTTTTATTGTGTTATGTAACTTTCATTTATTTTTACAGTAGATAGATTGGGTGTGGGGAATTGAGAGTGATGTGAGGGGGGGGAGGGGCCATATGAGCTTCAACCTTCATGTGGTTGGCTCTGTTTAGTAGAGAATAAGATATTCTTGAAACCAAGAGAAGCTCATTCAGGTATTTTCATTTTGTTTTTTTAGAATTTCATATATGTTATGCCTTTTTTTACATATCTATCAATCACTTATATGAAAATACCATTTTGTCATGATATATGCAGGTCTTTGCAATGGAAATGAATATAATGACAATTTGTATCATTCTCTAATGCATATTTTTAAGTTATCACCATAACGAATTTGTCAATTAGATATCTTATTGTCGTTTCATTGATTATAACGTGTTGATTTCTTCATTTTAAGTACAGTTGTACTTGTCTATTTTATGAATTGATTTTATTGCACATTTGTTGAAGGAAAAAAGTTGATTGCGGGATAGCTATTGACCACGGGAAGGTAATGTAATGAACAATATTGAAAGTATTTGATTACAAAAAATTTAATTACAACATATTTATTACAACCATAAGTATACCTGATTGATGGTGTAACAACTAATTTGTGTGAAATATTTGTGTAAAGCATAGAGGATGCCAAGATCATCTGACGTTATTGGCATCAGAGCTAAACTTTGAGGTATAGATCCTTATTATCAATACAATTTCAACATTCTTTGGGAGTATCACCTATAGGTTTCCTTTTAGGCATTGGGAGTATCACTTATAGGTCTCTTGAAGCTGCCTTGACCACTATTAAAGAATTTTACATAATGTAGTTAGCAATCCCATTGACTACTTTTTAGTTGTTTGTGGCCATTGGTGGTAAATATATTTTCTTTTAAGACATTAATATCAAACTATATATGAATTGTATCCATCCTTTTTTGCTGAAAGGTGAGAAATTGAAGCACTTGTAGAATATTTCAAAATTTCTCCACTTTTTTTTTGTAAATAAAAGGATTGTATTACTGCATAGTCACTTAATTACATTCCGAATAACAGATCCAAAAACCACCTACCCAGTTATGACAAGCTTTACATTCATCCCAAAATAGAACCACCCATCCCGAAACAAAACAACCAGATTTTTCACGGCGTGCCCCATCCCGATTCCATACATAAGCTGCCCATAAGGCAGATCACTATAGGAACCACTAACAGACGACTGGACACGACATAACAAAACAACCAGATTGTTCATGGCGTGCCCCATCCCGATTACATAGATAAGCTGCCTATAAATACTACCACTACTGGAACCACTAACATGAATTGAACAAGAAATAAAATCGCATAAACACAGGGGCCTCAAACCCGACCTTGGGTAGACACTCCCGACGAGGAGTGTTTGGTCTGCTTCATCTTCCCGGAGGGCTCCCTGGAAGTCATGTCGATTGAAACAAAGATTTCGCGCCCAACTTCTGCAATTAACCCGCTTGCTAGCTCATCGGCGAAATGGACTAACAACCGTTAGATCTAGATCGACGGTGGACTTAAATTGTTATAGGGCATATTTTATAAAGTATCGCTCCAGTAAGGAATTTATTCTATCGCGCTAGTTTTCCCAGAGAAATAGTTCTTCGCCGTTGATCTGTAGCAAGATCATTCTTAACCGTTGATCTTCTTCATCCTTGCAACGATTAGTTTCCAACTTCGCAACCAATTCGCCTTTACCTTTCTCACTATTTAGTCAATGAAATTCCTCTTTAGCCATTGATCAACTCACCTATTGATCACCATTGTCGACTTGTAACCTCGTTAACCAATCTCTCCTACGTCATGGATCTGCCTTGCAATGCACAACTAAAAGTGACTTACTGTGTGTAACTGTCAATACTCAAGACATTTCTTCAGTCAACGTGGTCACAAGATATGATTCAAATGGGAAATTGCTTCCAAACTCAATCAATAAACTCAATTAATCCAAAAATACAGGCATACGATCTTATTTCACAATGGTACTTTATTTGAACCTAAATACAATGGATCGATCATTACAAACAAATACCTCTCTCTCTCTTTGTGTAAGCTCTAAGAGTCAAAACTCTGAGCTTGTTCCTCTTGATCGAACTTTCCTCGAGCTAACTAAGCTCCACTAAGCCACCTAGGAGCTTCTGCGAGCTAACAAGCTCTGTAAGCTAAAGCTAAGCTATCCATCTAAATGACTCAACTGGATTAAATAAAACTCTTACTGTGTTTTCCAGATCCTTCAAAGAAGGAACAAAGTCCTTATTCGACTCTACTATCCTCTATGACTTACTATGCTTGATATCTGTTATTTTCCAGTATGGTAAACAAGCAACTCATTTTATTTTTTCTTACTGTGGTTTTTTTCTTTTGGAAAATTATTGATGAAAACTATCAAGGATTAGTGTGAAGAAGGAATATCTTGCATGTGGATCATTTCTGCATTTAGAGTGACTTATGAGAATCCTATACATTGGGTATTTTCCCCTGCATTAAGATTTGTTAAGCATTAACATTTTGTTGAAATCATGGTTGTGTAATAGTTAATTTATTGACCACCTTACAAATTGGGGTGATATCATATGATATTTGTATAAGATACTTTATAATTGTATAAATGGTAACTGAAAGGATATTTCTACTATTTATTTGTGCTACATCTTTTAGAATGGGAAACATATTAACTTTGATTTTGAATTTGGGTGCAGAGCAAAATTAGTGGATTATGCTCTTGCCTCTGGCAAAATATACAAGGGAGAAGGGTTTAAATACATTAAGGAGTCCTTTGAAAATGCCACACTTCATCTCATTGGCCTTTTGAGTGATGGTGGTGTTCATTCGCGATTAGATTAGTTGCAGGTATTTTATATCTATAAATACATTATTATGAGTTGTTTATCTTAGAAAAGCTTATAGATTTATCCGTACTATGCAATTTTTGATCTTTGTATTTCTCCATCCTGTAGTTGAATGCTATTTATATCACCAGAATGGATTGAGTTGGGTGTAAATATGTTATAATTGTAGAACCCATTGATTTGCTAACATAAATTTTAAGAGAAGGCTACTCTTACATGGATCCATCAAGCAACCATTAGAAAAGATGCTCGTTCTGATCCATGAATACTTGAAATTCTAGTTAGATGTTCACTTCATGAGTATGTGTATGAACTTGAATGCCAACTTTGTCCTGCAAAACGTTTCTATAATACTGTTTTCTTTATTGAATCAATGCTGCATATGAAACCTTTCAAGTCCAGCCAACTTATAAGGTCAGATCCATTTGGACTACTTTCTTAGGTCTCTCGAGTCAGAAACAATGTTGGGATTATTAGTCTTTTCTTAGAATTACAAATGATGCAATCTTGGTGTTAATATTGCCCCTTTCCCCAATTCTTAAAGGGTTCTAACTTAATGGTAGAGCGCCTGCTTTACTAGCAGGAGGTTGAAGGTTCGATTCCTTCATGCCCTAATGATATTGCAATATTGACGTTTTAAATAAAATATATTTTATTTTGATTTATTATGGCTATGAGGGGGGTTCTAAACTGACTTCATATGTCAGTACGAGGGCGGTTCATAATCGCCCCCAAAGGTTTGTAAAGCATTTTAGGGGGGGTTTCGAACCGCCTCTGTAATTACCTACGAGGGGGGTTTATAACCGCCCCCAAAGGTTTGTAAAGAGTTTTAGGGGGGTTTTGAATTGCCTCCGTAGGTACCTACGAGGGGGGTTTAAAACCGCCCCCAAAGTTTTGTAATAAATACTTTTAAGGGTGGTTCGAAACCGCCCCCGTAGGTACCTACGAGGGGGGTATATCCGCCCTTAAAAGTGACTTTTAGGGGGGGTTTAGAACCTACTTTTGGGGGGGGTTTAGAACCGCCGCCAAAAGTCACTTTTAGGGGCGGTTTTGATCTCTTCCAAAACCGTCCCTAAAAGTCAAAAATTTTAGCATTTGTGCTATTAGGTGCGGTTTTGTAAAGACCGCCTCCAAAGCCAAAACCACCCCCAAAAGTAACTTTTGGAGGCAGAAGAAAACCGCCCCTTAAAGTCAAAAAATGACTTTTTAGGGGGGGGTTTCGAACCACCCCCAAAAGTCCAAAAGTGACTTTGGGGGGGGGGGGTTTAGAACCGCCCCCAAAAGTCACTTTTAGGGGCAGTTTTGATCTCTTCCAGAACCGACCCTAAAAGTCAAAACTTTTAGCGTTGATTTTGTGAATTTTGGAGGCGGAAGACAACCGCCCTAAATGTCAAATTTGTTGTAGCGTTGGTTTTCCTTTTATCTTACTATCATGTAAGAGTGTTAGGCCTCCAACTGAAATTCCCTTGGTTTTAATGTTTCCATCAAGCCATGATTTTTGTTGTTTCTTTTGTACTTCTTAGTGGTGTATGGCGACCAACCTTTGTTCTTCTTATTTGTGTAACTCATTTAACATGTCCAAGTTAGCTTGTTCAGTTTCCAAATGTAATACTTGTGCAATTATTGGAGCTTGTTGTTTAAAATGCAAGGTCACAACTACTTCTTGTCCATAGACTAACTTGAATGGATTATGTCCAGTCGATCTTTTATATGTTTTCCAGTAAGCCCATATGATAGCCAAAAATTTTCCATCCCAGTTTTCCTTGTCGATGTTAAAATTTTTTGTTAGACCTTTAGTAAATGTCTTGTTAAATGCTTCTATTGCACCATTTGATTGAGGATGGCATGATGAAATTTTATGATGATCGATCAGGAATTCCTTGAGTAGTACTAATATGGTTTTGTTAATGAAGTGTGTTCCTCTATTGCTAATTAGAGTGAGGGGACATCTAAATCTAGTAATAATATTCTCATAAATGAGCTTTGTTGCTACCTCACTAGTACATTCTTCGACTGGTCTAAATTATTTCAATTTGGTAATGTATTCAACTACATTGATGATATATTGGGCACCTGCTTGTCGAACAGGCACTTGGGATGGTCCGACAAAGTTGATAACCATATTTCAAATGTGAGACTTAGATTAATCGATATTAAGGGAATTTCATTTTGTCGCAGAGGTCGTCTCATTCTCTTGCACTTATCACATTTACTGATGAAAATATTGCAATATTTGTTAAGCGTTGGCCACCATAGTCTAGATTGTAGAATCGTTTTGACAATCATGTCGGCTTGGAAGTGTCCTCCATCTAGTCCTAAATGTGCTTCATCACTGATGGAATATTTTTCATGGTTGAGCACACACCAATGGAGTATGTCATCTTGTCCGAAATTGCATAAGAACCCATTGATTGATGTGTATGGTGCAACTTTCATGGCTAATATTTTCTTCTTTTTCTTGGATGTGCCTTCTGCTGCTTGTCCTTCTTGTAGGAATTGGGCTATACATGTTAGTTCAGTAAGTACAACTTCAACTCTAAAAATGTGCACATCAAGCAAGTTGTTGTTTATTCCAATGGAATCTTCTTTTGTTTCTATTCATGACAAATGATATAGTCCAATGTTGGACTTTCCAGGTCGGACTACTATCTCAAATCAAATTCTTGGAATAGTAGAATCCATCAACATATTCTTCCATGATGCAAGGGTTTGTTGAATAACTATTTCAAATCCTTATGATATAATGTGAAGAAGAGAAAGGGTTAGAAAATAAATAATGACAATATTTTTGGAGAGAGAAAATCACACCTATTCGTTCCCGCACTATAGTTGAGTAGTTACACTCAAATTTATTTAGCTTCCAATTGGCATAAGCATTTGGGTATTCAATTCCGTCACCAACTAGTTGGTTTAGTACTACACTGATTGCAATACTCGACACATCAATGTGTACATGAAATTTTTTAGATCAATTTGGGAAACGTAAGATAGGGGCTTCGACCAATTTTCGTTTAAGTAACTCAAACAATTCTGTACATTCCTGTGTTCATTTACCCTTGGAATTTTTTTAAAGTAATTCTTCCAAGGGGAATGTCATGTTTGAATAGTGTCGAATAAATTTTCGATAATATATGACCTAAAAATATTCTAACTTGCTTGGGTTTTACAAGAGGTTTTAAGTAGATGATAAATTTTACTTTTTCCAAATCGACCTTAATTCCTTCTTTGTAGACAACATGGACCAAGAGTATTCCAATGGGTGTGTAAAATATACATTTATTTATACTTAGGGATAATTGAATTTGTCTACATATTTCTAACATTAGGCAGGGCCACTTAACATGGTCTCTTAACAAGGTGTATATAGTCCAGTCGTCAAAGTAGACAGCCAAGGGACAACCTATATAGTCTAGACGTCAAAGTAGTCAAGAACGACTTGTGAGATACAATATCATTTGACTTCAAGGTCGACCAAAAGGGTCAATATCAATTTTATCTTTTTGGTTTAGTCGATATAAATTTTTAGCTATCTTATCATTCACCAGATTAATTCTTATCATATACCTCAAGTCAACTAGATGAGCAACAACATATTCCTTTGTGAGAAGTTGCAATAATTTCTTAAGTGTTTTATTTATGCTCTCTTGAGTATCTTCTTCCGATGTTAATTCTTCACAGATTCGTGAAGCATTATTAAAAATCTCTCTTTGCTTGTTAGGATTAAGATAATTATTTTCTTTGCTTTGAAATTTGGTGATATTCGGATTATCCCCTTCGATTTTTGTGCCCTGTATGGTTATGATATGAGATTTTTAGTATTCAAAACTCAATTCTTAGGAACACCATGCAAAAGATTAACATTTTTCTTATTGATTATCTTCTCAAGTATTATGGGGTAATTTTCTAAAGAATGATCATCCACTCCACATTTAGTACAAAGCTTGAGATCAGTCTTATCCTTCCAAAGACAGTCTGAGATTATATTTTCTTCACTAAAAAATACATAGCATATAGACTTTCTTCAACCACCAAGTCGATTACCTCGGTTATTACTGTACCTTCCTTGATCATTGCATCATCCCCATTGATTGTAGTCGTTGTTTCCATGGTCGTTATTTTTGAGGTTTAAACCATTTTGGTTGATGGCTTGAGCTTGATAGACTGATTGATAATTTTGCTTCTTCTTCATATTTAAGGTGCATTTGGAAGTACCGTGGGGTTGTCTTCATGGATCACACACCATTTGGGCTTTGTATTCTTCATATTGAATGGGCATTCTTTCGTGGAGTGTGTATGGAATCCTTGGAAATTTTCACAATAATATTCAGTGTGAATAAATCATACATCTTTTCGCTTGTCATATCACAATTGGAAATTGTCTTTGGTGTGGCCTTCTGTTTAGCAATTCATACACCATAAGTCGACATTTCTCAAAGTGAGTTCACAATAGATTTTTGCATAATTTCATGTTTTTCTTCTAGTATTCTATCTATAAGTGCGACTAAAAATTCATCGTTGGAATTAATTGATTGTTCTTTCTTTAAATATCTTCATATGTTTTGAATTCATGAAACCTCAATGGTGTTCTATTTTTCTCTAGGATGCACACGATGAACCATTGCATGATAAGGTTTTTGTTGATATGATATGATATTTGGTTGAGTAGGTTTTTAAACCTTTTTTCACATTCTACAATTGTTTCTCCTGGAATTTGTGTGATATCTTTAATCTTATTAGCAGATAAGTGCATGCTATCGTGAGTTTGAAAAAATGTGTAATGTATCCAACCCTCAGAACCAATTTGTTTTTGACCTACTTGACTCTAATTTGAAACTAGGAAAAACTAGTCAAATTTTGCTACAAAAAGGTACTATTTCCAAATAATCCCAAACACTATCAAACTGATTCGAATTATTCCAAAAATGGTATGCAGGGATTCTACACATCCAAATGCATCAAATTGACCCATTGAGCACTTCTAAACAACTGTTTATGATGGTTCAACAATAACAAAATTTTAGCTAATAAACTAGAAATTGCAGATTTTTAGACTAGGAAACTAGTGCTCGCACATAGATCAATACATGAGGTAAATGCTGTATATTTTCATTAAATATTGAACATTATTTGAGTTTAAATAAGAGGATTCTATAACAGCAACAAAAATATAACATATCTACTACAATGAAAGGAAAAAACTACCCCAAAACCAACAATGAAGATAAGAGAGAATGCTGCTCCAAAGATGAAATCTGCTTCACAAAGTGCACCCTCCAAGGCCCAAATTCGACCCCAATAACTAAATCCACCTCCTATAGCGCTCCTTCAGTCCAATATCTGAGTTATTTATCCTCCATTACCTCCCCCAAGAAATATCTCCAACAATGGGTGCACACTCCTCAATCACGAACAAACAACCCAACTCCAACACCCAGGCAAACAACCATAGATCTCTACTGCTGCCAAATGGATTTCAAAACACCTGAAGATGAAATTGAGCCAGAAAATGGATAGGTCTGAATATCCCACAACTGAATATCACTTGATTAATATGAGTTATTCCTCCTCTAAAGTCTATCTAGGGTGAGATATTTCATCATCGAAACTAGATACAGTAGCAAGGGGCACATTTCCCAAGCTTGAGAAGCTCAATAGCTCTCCAATTCCAATTGTAAATTGACCAAAATCCCCTTCACATGGGTTTGCACTATTTTTATAAACTACAAGAAGCATTTCCCCCCTCTTTCTAGAGTTTTCTCCCAAAATTAATCATTAAATTTGGATTACATGAGAGAGTGGACATTTACAACAATTTAACTTGCTTCCTAATGTCATTTGGCACCCATTATTACCTTAGCCTTCATGAAATTAGACTTGGTGATGCTTGGCCTTCCTTGTGCCCCCCTCTTCTCCACTCAAGCACCCTCATATGCTAAATTTAGGACTCGTCCTTGTCATATATGTCATAGAATCTCTCATAAGTTGTCATACAAGCTGATGGAGATTGCAAATAAAATTTGCTTCATTGAAAGAAGTGTCAGCTTCGATGAAGATCCATTGCAAGATCTAAAACTAGTTGAAGACCAAGGTAGATCTGATCTGCCTACTCCATTTGCACCTGATGAAGATCAGGATGATGTCTCTTATGATGAGGACCAAGTTGAATCAGATCTTGATGTTGAGAAGAATATCAAGCAGATCTAGATTCAGAATGAGCACCTACTCCCAATCCATGGCCAAGGCCAAAATGGGCTCACAAACTCGTTGGAGATGGTGGGAGCGTAGCTGGGGATCCATCTGACCATAGGAGAACCAGATCTCAGTATCAAGTTGAAAACCTTGCACTATGTCATACAGAACCACTTCTCTTAGAGAGGTGCTACATGATGATGGGGTCTGATCTACAATCCTTCAAAGGGACTTGCCATGATCCAAGATGGAAGAACGAGGTTCACATGCACTATATCTGGGAACTAGTGCACAACAAGACCAACACACTGCATTACTGTCCTATAGAGGAGCAGATTGCTGACATTTTTACCAAGTTTTTGCACATGTGAAAGCTGCTTGAGTTCCCTTTTGTTCATTTTTTAGGGGGGGTATTTTCCCATGCGATTTTTTCCCATTTCCTTAGTTTCATGAACAATTATTTTTTTTCTTTTATTTGATTGTATGGGTGACCTTTTGTCTCAATAAACAGGGCCTAGGATGTCCAAGTTTGGATTAAGTGGGGGTGTTAGGATAATTAATACTCCATCCTTGTCCTACTTAGCATTATTTACCTTTTCCTAGTAGTTAATGATGTTATTTTACCCCTAGTGGTGTGCAGATGTTATCTAGGACCCATTAGCCACCTAATGCGCCTTGCATGCATGATTTTAGGACCACTAGAGTTATTTCCCTACATTTTAGGAGCTAACTTAGTGTTCTAGTTCAGTCTACCTGAGTTCCTGACTCTAACTGGCGGTTTGAATTCCGATCACCACTAATTGTGATCTAATGCACCCTTTTATGATTGATTTGCACGCAAAACTCATTAATGCACCCTCCTTAGTCAGTTAACCGACAATAGCTTCAGTTAACTGAGTTTTGGTTCATTTTATTTTGAGTTTGGGACTTCTAGAGAGCTCTAGTGGTGACAATTCATATGCTAGACTGACAGGGATTCAAATTCTCCTAGGATAATCATATTCTCTCCATTGTAACATATTTGTTGACTATACTGATTAATGGATCATAACACATATTTATGTTTCTATCTGAGTTCCAATGCTTGATTAATTTTATTTCTATTTTCATTGTAATACATATTTTCTACTCATTCTTTTCATTGTGAGGTATTCTCAGCTCTATGATCTGTTGTGTTCTAGAATTTCACAATTTGGAGCAGTAACTCTCCCTCTTTTCTCTGTGGTTATGTAGCAGCCATTTATACTCTCTTTGTAGCAGATATTTCTCTATATTTTGAGCTTCTATAGTATCCATTTATGTATTCTCTAAAAATTTCCCATTCATAATAAAAATCATAGTGTTTTTCCCTTTATGTTGTTCTATATTTAAGCACGGGGTTGATCTATGAATAAATGGTTATCTATGAGCATATATGTTTGAATGTGGTTGTGTAAAATTAATGTTTTGATATGAAACCTTCATATGAGTCCCTTGTGTCTTTTAGTAATCTATTAGGATTGATGGAAGTGTGTTTGGAAGCTTTTGGGTTTGGTTTGGAAGCTCTATAGTTGCGGGTGTTCTTAATCTTGTGTCAGTGTTAAGTGGGTCTAAAGTCATATTTTGGTTCAACCATTTTTTACTATCTTTCTATTGTGAGACCCATTCCATTGCTTTGGGAGTGTCATTTCTAGTAGGAAACACATTTTATTTCACTCAAAAAGTTTTCCATATGCCCAAGTTATGATCATTTTACCGGTCGGTTAAACTGTACAATTATGCTTGCACACCCTCAGTAGAAATGTCTTGTAGTATGAAGTCCATTGTTCAAAGCTTCCTTATAAGTTCTTAGAATTCAGTTAGAGGTCATATTGGATGTGTTTGGGAATGATTGGGTCCATTTGAAGTTGTTTGGGAAATATTTGAGTCTATTAGGAGGTGTTTGGGAAGAGTTGGAAATCTAGTGTTCTGTGTGATCAAATTTGAACTAGTGCTCCTAGTTTTGAATCTAGTGATTCTTTGGGGTTCATAGCTCTGATTTTTGGATTGGAAACATTACATTGGTATATGAGATTTGATTGGGAACCTTACAGTGGTTTGAAAATATACATTTGGGATGAACCAAATTATTCATATTCCGGTAAACATAATAAATCCACTGTTTGGATTAATCTGGGGATGAATTTACCCTCTATTGGAAATTTGGATTTAATATGGCCAAATTTTTAATTGGGTACACTACAGAATCCTCTCAATTCTGTTACAATTTTTGGGGTTGGCCGATCAAGAATGGATTGAATTTTCTCCCTGTGGACTTTAACTCCATCTTGTCCAATTACATGACCAAGATACAACATCTCAGTCATTCCAAATTCACATTTGGACAGCTTTGTATACATGAATTGTTCTTCCAAAATGGTTAATACAACTTCCAAATGATTCAAATGTTCTTCTCAAGTCTTGCTATAAATCAAAATATCATTAGAAAATACTAAAAAAAACTTATGGAGCTACTTGTTGAAGATTATGTTAATGCAATATTGGAATGTAGTAGGTGCATTAGTCAAGCCAAAAGGAATGACTAGGAACTCAAAGTGTCCATAGTGATAATGGAAGACTGGATTATGTATGTCTCCTTCTCTTATTTTGATTTGGTGTTAGTCAGGATGAAGATACGTCTTGGAAAAGAACTTGTCCCCATGTAGTTCATCCATCGACTCATTAATTTGTGGGATGGGGGTACTAGTTCTTGATGGTCTTCTTGTTTAAGGCCCTGCAGTCAATGAACATTCTCATCGTTCTATCCTTCCTCTTCACCAGGGCCACTGAAGATGCAAAGGGAGTCGAACTTGGTCTGATGAGTCCCAAATCAAGAAGTTCATTTATGGATTTTTCAATTTCATCTTTGAACCGATTGGGGTGTTTGTATGGTTGAATCATGATGGGTTGAGTTCCCACCTCCAATTCTATAGTGTGCTCCACACCCCTGTCTGGTGGCCAACTGGGATGAAGGTCTCCAAAAACCTTCTCATGCTTCTGTAGTAGCTTCCTTATGTCTTCTAAATACTATGAGGTGTCTATTGTAGGCTTCTTAGCTGTAAGCGAGCATTTTGTATCCCATTATGTGTCTCCATGCCTTAGGAAAACCCTCATATTATGTGCAGAAACCACCGTATTGGGATACGTGTTCATGCTCATCAAGGTTATTTGCTTCCCATAAGCTCCCTTAAATCTCATTTAGGGAACCCTATAGTTCTTGGGCTGCTCACCAATGGAATACAACCATTTTAACCCCAAAACTATGTTTGTATTAGCAACATTCACAACACAAAAATATCTATCACACTATAGTTACCTATGGTGAGTTGAAGTTTGGGAATCCACCTACAATAATCCATAGAATTTTTACTTGGGATAATCACCGTAAATCTATCAAATTTTTCAGTAGGTAGGTTCCTCCTTTCCACCAATGCAACATCAATAAGGTTGTGAGTGGCTCCTCCATCAACCAACACTGTGACTCTTTGGACTTGCACCACTCCCTTGTATCTAAGAGTGTGGTATAGAGGGACCCCTAATAGAACAACAATAACACCTTTCCCTGACTCAGGTTGGGGATGCTCCTCTTATGTTGCCTCATATCCATCTACTTGGATTATCTCATGCTCTTCAACATCTTCTTCCTCCCCTTCACTTTCACAAAAAGATTCTATGTAGTGGGCCTTCCCTTCTGCACACTTATGACCTGGAACCCAAGCCTCTTGGCATGTGAAACATAGCTTCTTCCTCCTTAGCTCATCGTGGATATTTTATCCCTCTTTCTTTCATATTGTATCTTTCTGGAAAGACTTCTTGTCTTTGAACTTAGCTGGAAAGTTTGTTTTGGAGGAAGCCTTGTTCTTGGAAGTGCACCCTGAAGGTCTCGAGTTATGCTAATGGTATCCAAACATGTTGTAGGTATATAGGCATTAAACAATACCTTTAATGGTTATGCTAAGCCTTAAGTGAACAACAATATTAATCGATCCTTCGAGATGCTTGTTACCATGATTGCAAGCTTTTGAAAATATGAAATATAGGCCTCCGGTGTGCCTCTCTGCTTCAAATGAGTCAACTCTCTAAAAGGAATTTTAGGGTCCTTTCTATCAAACCAATCAATGAGTCTCATTGTGAATTCTTCATAGGATGTGATATTAGGATGACCTAAGGTTCTCATGCCATGGTACCTGTTATCGGTCAAATTAACACTTCTCCGTCCGTGACCACATTGCCCTGTCAGTCACACAAAAGGACACTATGGATGGAAGATCTTGCTTGACCTTAGATGACTTAGAACTGATCCTTTCAGTCCTTTCCTCAAACAAATATTTTTTATGCCTATTTTAGAACATAAACGCGACTCCTATGCTTGCCAACACACGGGTTAGACGCGGGTGTCTATACTGACAACCCGCGGGTATCTTTTGAAATGCTCCACCTGCTAGCTGCAAGAATTTTCTATTTTAGAAGTAGTTAGAAGTTGTTTATGCTTTTCTTCTTTGAAAAATAAAAAAATTTGTAGTTGGTTTTTAGGTTTACCTTGCATTTTATGTTTTGAAAGACATGTAAGAAAATTGTAAAGTTTTTACATTTCCATATGTACACTTTATTTTTAGTTGCAACCATCACGCACACAGAAGCACTACCCTTTTGAGTAATACAACCTTAAAAAGAATCATTAATAAAATTTATTAGTAAGTTTTTCTTTTTAGGTCTCACACAAACCAACTAGATTAGGCTAGGGTTTTGGAACATAACACGTTAAACTTTCCAAAACCATTCAAACCTCAAAATCGTAGTAATACTATCGTTTTGGTAAATCCAATTTTGTGGAGGTGTGCCGAGAAGCTCTACTCAAACCAGAGATAAGCACGAGGTCATTTTAGATTGGACTTTTGGAGATACCCCCCCTCTTTTCATTCGAGCATACACCAGAGCCAATTTGCGTACGGGGATCCATTAGTGCCTTGTGTACTCTTGGATTTCGGGCTTAGTTACCCTGCCCATGTGTCTTGGATAGACCTGTAACTACCCCCCAGACTCTTTCTGTAACTCTGGTAGCCTTTAGTATCTTTGAACTATAGGGATCTACACAGGTGACAGTGGAAGGATATTTCCACTGTACCTAGGACAGATGTGGGAGGAAATCCCTTACAGTTATTTGGGAGGGCGGTTGGTGATTCAAACTCTTGCACCCAGAGACTCTGTATTGTGGACCCTGGGTAACTGTCCTTCTTTGCTCTACTGGTTAGTTCTGGGCCCTAATCATCCCAGACTCTCCTTTGAGAGTATCATCTCTATTTTCCTAGTATTTATTAATTTAGGAAATTTTTAGTGTTGTGTTATTTGTTCCTTGCTGTTTTAGTGGCCACTAGGTTTAATACTTAGCTTATATTTTTGCAAGTGTGGAGGAAAAACCTCTTCGTAGGTCACAAAGGTTGAGAAACCTTACTCCATTTACAGTGGAGCCTCCATTGCCACCTCAGCGACGCTGAACTGAATCACGTGGTTCATTCGAACTCACAGTTACAACTGAACCCCCTAGAGAACCACATCTCATTTATCAAACTCAACCGATTCATGAAACTATTGATATTGAATATTTTCCTACTGAAGAGTTCGCAAGACCCTTCAATCCTCCACTTACCGGACCGAACACCCCTTTATTGGAAAGAGCTATCTCTTTAGGGATCCTTGAATTGAGTGTTTATAGGTTTACACCTAGTTTTGTTATGGATAACATAGGGGATGGATCGGGAGTGCCTCATACTCCCACTTCATCTATTATGTCAGGAGGTCTATCTCCTACTCATCTAAACACATCCACACCGATCTCGTGACAATCTACTTCTGCTCCGAGCACCTCCTTTAGTTTAAGTGTTGGTTCCTTAGGTTTTTCTAGTGCTCAAGATGCGATGAAATCTATGCCTTTTGGATCCTCCATTGTCCCTTCTAGTATTCCTTTTTCAGGGATACCCTCAGTGTCTTTCACATCTTCCCCCTTTGTTCAACAATTCAAATTTAACCCCACTTCTGCTCCATTTAATCAAGGATTTTCTTGGCTTGGAGGACACATGGCTCCTTCTATGCCATTTATAGGCTCAATGTCTATGCCGTCTACTGCATCTATGCTAGATTATAACCCCTTCACAGGTTTTAATGCACATTATTCCAATGTGCAAACCTCTAATGTACCTGTAGGGAGTGATCCCTTTTCACTATTTGTTGGAATGGGAAGTAACACCCAATCCTCCATTTGGAGGTACTTATACTCAGCCGCAGTGGACGGAACCACAAGGAAGTAATCCATTAGCGCTTGGCTGGAGCAACTTTAAAAATGTTTCTTCTTCACAACTGGTGGCTGGGGGAAACCCCAACCAACCTTATAGGAGCCAAGTTTCAGGTGGTTCCCCTTACCAAAATCCTCCACATCATATGGCATTGGTGCGACCTCGCTTGCTGTTTCTGGCAACTTTAAATTTGCTAGACCTTTCGAAACTAATGAACGATCCGGTGCGTCACAACCTTGCTTGGCCTCTAGTCCCAACCAAGCTTCCTTTGGACATTCCAAAATTCGAAGGTAAGGATGGTGAAGATCCTGGAGATCATGTTACAACCTTTCATCTCTGGTGATCCTCGAACTCATTAAACGACGAATCTATTCGATTGAGGCTCTTTTAGAAAACATTAATGAGTGTAGGAGCTAAATGGTACATCGAATTTCCTGCTGCAACATACGATAATTTTTGGGATTTAGCGACAGTCTTTTTGAATCACTTCCAACTTCCAGTTCGGTATGATGTCGACACAGATCTTCTCTCTACATTTAGACAGAACAAAGCCACCCATCTTTCTTATCACATTCAGGAGTGGAGAAGACGGAAGTGGCTCATCAAAGCTGAGATCCCCCCAGAGTTTCTTTTGGAGTGGTATTTAAAATAAATACTCCCTTATGTCTCTAAAGATGTTTCAACTTCTGGGGTAACATTTGAAGATGAAGCAATTCTAAGGACCTAGCAGCTCGACCTAGTCTATGGTCAATCTGGGATTCTTTACGAGACTATACCTGACACACTGAGATATAATATAGATCTTGGTAAGCCCAAAACTGGACCTCATGCCGATGGCATCGTTGGTTCAACCGACTCATCCGCGTTGGAGGATTTAACGAAACAAGTGCATGCACTTTCAATGAATTAGTATGCGACGGAAGAAACTACGGTTGCATCCTCCCCTTCATGAACATAATTTGTACAAAATGTGCAGACAAATCAAAAGAAAAGGGAAACCAACAAAGACCCAAAAACACTGAAAATGCTGACGAGGGCAAAAGAGACAAAAATAAGGTAAAGTTTCCTTGCAAAATTTGTAAGGACGGCCACCTCACTCACCAATTCCCTCTCATCGAAGAAGCCCAGAAGCTATTGAAAGAAAAGAAACTGGCTGTTCTGAAGGATCCTTTTCCAAAAGGACAAGGCCAAGCTTCTTACATGAATGAGGTTCCTAAGTCATTTGTTCCTATCCACATCGAGATACCAATAGAGCCTTTGCCGAAGATAAAGAGGTTCCTAAGTCATTTGTTCCTCTCCACATCGAGAGACCAATAGAGCCTTTGCCGAAGATACCAAAAGGTGTCTACAAACGGGCTGTGCACAACCCTAATGCGTGAGCTGCTCCCAACTACTCTATTGTGGAGGACCTATCCCAAACGCCATGTGCTATTTCGGCACTAGAAGTTTTGAAAAGCTTCCCTTCGTAGCGAAATGCATTTCTAGCGGAAATAGGTAGCATGGACTCATCAAGTATGTTGGCTAGATTTGATATGTCCAATATCAAACCCCGGTTTCCCTATCACGTAGCCTTCCAGATCGAAGTAGTTCATGGTGCAAAGACTATTGGATGAACGGTGGTAGATGAAGGTGCGTCGATGTGTGTAATGTCTATATCATGTTGGAAATCCTTGGGTTCTCCTGATTTAGCCCTGTCGATTACACTACTTACCGCGTTTGACGGAAAATATTGCTGTCTGCATGGAGTCTTACCAGCATTCGAGATTCAACTTGCCGGTAAAGTAGTGTCCATAGAGGTAGAAGTTGTAGATTCTTCTCTCGACTACAATCTGTTGTTGGGAAGAAGCTGGACGTATGCTATGCAAGCTATCCCCTCGTCCGTCTTCCAAGTACTCATGTTCCCTCACGAAGGTAAGATCATTACAGTTTATCAACTATCCTTCACTCGAAAGAACAACATGACTTCGTCAGATTCAAATATCCCTTTGCTTGATCAAGCTTATCCTCCCAGTGAGAGCTTAGGAGTAGGTATGTATTCATCGTTGATGGGCACATTTGACCTACCTGCTCCTGTATATTACATTGGTTTGATGAGTACTAACGATACTTCATCTAGGGAAGTTTTTACGGTTAGTCAAATGACTGATCCATGGATCCTTCTGACTCAACAAGAACCAAATGTGCCCTTATCCATTGCAGAAGTGGCATACCAAGCATCACAAAATGCTGCAATGGATTATATCTCGACTCCATCAGTCTCAGCTGAGTCATATTTTGATTATGCACATGCATGGTCAGTTTACTCTACCCATTATTTTGACTGTTTGGATATTGTTCTGCCTTTCGATGAAGCTATCCTAGAATCCATGATAGGCCTGGATCATCCATGGGAGCACATACATCACAGGTCCTAATTCCTTCCAGATCTGGATAGGATTGAGAATGGTGAGTTTTCATGGAGACCCGATGGGAATATCAATTTGTCCATCACTCCTTCTACTAAACAGACAATTTATTCAGAAGGTAATATGGCAAACATTTTGAAAACTATACCAATCGATATTTCCACCAAACCCAATGTTGTGGAAAACATCTTTATCAGAGCAAACTGTTCTCCACAGGAGATCACTTTGTACACCAATTTATTCAAGGATTTCTACGATGTTTTTTCCTGGTCTTACGAGGAGATGCCATGCATCGACCCCTCCATTGTGGATCATAATATCACAACTTACCCTAATGCGAAACCTGTATGACAGAAACTTCGTCCAGTTAATCCTAGGAAAGCTGCGACCATCAAGGCTGAAGTCGAAAAGATCCTCAAGGTCGGTTTCATTTATCCGATAGACATGAAGGAATGGGTCTCTAAACTAGTCTCGTTTGATAAAAATCAGGGGACCATATGTGTATGTACAAACTTCAGGGACCTTAATAAATCCTGTCCAAAGGATAATTATCCCACACCATTCATAGATCAGATCATTGATTCCCGTGCAGGCCATGAAATTTTCTCTTTCATGGATAGTTTTTCGGGATACAATCAAATACAAATCAAACCCGAAGACCAACATAAGAAAACTTTTATTTGTCCCTGGGGTACCTTTTCCTATAGGAAGATGCCATTTGGATTGAAAAATGTTAGAGCTACTTTCCAGTGAGCCATGAAATTCACTTTCCATGATATCAAACACGTAGTCGAACCCTATCTAGATGATCTCCCTACGCGGTCTCGTAAGAGACGAGATCATCCTAATAATTTATGACTCGTAGTTGAACGATGCAAATATTACAAGGTCCGATTAAATCCTAATAACTGTATTCTTCATCGAGTGTGGACGTTTACTAGGTTTCATTGTGTCCAGTCATGGCATTATGGTCGACCCCTTGAAAGTCGAGGCTATTGTCAAATTGCCTCCTCCTCTCACCATTAGACAACTTCAGAGCCTGCAGGGCATGTCTAATTTTCTACGATGATTTATCATGAATTATGCCAATATCACCAAAGGATTCATGCGATTACTCAAGCAAGACACCCATTTTTTTTATGGGATGAGGCTGCACAAACTTCGTTTGACGCTTTGAAAAAAACATTATTATTAGCCCCCTTGCTGATCCCTCCAGATTATACTAAGGAATTTCTTCTATATATAGCAGCGTTTGTTTCCACGATTGGTATAGTTCTGGTTCAGGAGAATGACAAGCTCCAGGAGCATGTAATTTATTATCTCTCTCGCGCATTGATAACTCCGGAACTTAAATATTCTCACGTTGAGAAGTTGGCATTAGCTTCTATCTATGCCGTTCAGATATTACGTCATTACATTTTTTTGCAGACCACCACAGTTATAGCGGATGTCAATACTTTTCAATATGTATTAACCCAACGTATTATCAGAGGGAATTTTAATAAGTGGATTGTCATTCTACAAGAATTTGACCTAACATTTCAATCTGCTAAGTCAAAGAAATCTTTGGTGTTCGCCGAGATTATATCCGAGTTCCTTAGTGATGTAATTAGAAATGAGGAAGATTCATCATTACCTGATGAACATATTTTTCTCATTGCGACCTCTGACCCATGGTATGGAGACATTTTAATATATCTCCTGACTTTGAAGTGTCCACTGACTTTCTCCAAAGACGAATGACGAAAGCTTGGAACTCATGCTAAGAACTACCCATTATTTCTAACACGCTCTATAGACGCGGGGTAGATTCCATTTTATGTCATTGTTTGACTCTAGAGGAAGCTGAATCAATATTGAATGATGCCCATAGTGGAGCTTGTGGGGGTCATCTTTCTGGGTTGGAAACAACCCCAAAAATATTGCATGTTGGGTATTTTTGGCCCACCATCTTTAAAGATTGCGTGGAAGCTGTGAAACACTATCAACCATGTCAGTTTTTCACCAAGAAAATGAGAGCACACCCAGCTCCTCTTCATGACTTGTAATCCAGTTTCGGCTGGAGGACATCACCATATCATCGTTGCTGTCGACTACTTTACGAAGTGGGCCAAGGAAATACCTACTGTGAAATCAGATGGAGAAACTGCAGCTTACTTCGTGTTAGATCAAATCATTTCTAGGTTCGGTATACCTAGGGAGATTGTCACTGACCACAGTAGACATTTCCAGAACAACATGATGATTGAGTTATGTACTATTCTAGGTTTTTGACAAGAACACTCGTCTTCGTTTTATCTGCAGGTGAATGGGCAAGTCGAAGTGGTCAACAAAACTTTGAAAACTATTCTTCAATAGACCGTCAATGCCGGTAGATCAAACTGGCACATCATGTTGTATCCGACTCTTTGGGCATATCGATCCAATGGTAAGGATGCTACAGGTTTTTCACCTTTTCAACTCGTTCACGGGTTGGAGGCAGTTATACCGGTTGAATGCGAGATTCCATCTTTGAAGTTGGCTATCCAGTTGCTTCCTGAAACTTCTGCTTTAGAAGAGCATTTGCTTCATTTAGAGAGTTTAGATGAACAACGTCGAGATACGCTTACTGTGAAAGAAGCTCATAAGATCCGAGTCAAGCATCAGTATGATAAGTCTGTAAAACCAAGGGTTTTTCAGAAGGAGATCTTGTTTTGCTCTACGATCAGGACAAGGATCCCTTGGGGGAAGGCAAGTTTAAATCTATGTGGCTCGGACCTTACATTATTTCTAAAGTATTGAAGAATGGATCTTATGAGCTAACAGATTATGATGGTTATATGGTGTATGAGCCTAGAAATGGGCTCTACCTGAAAAAAAGTATTATGCTTAGGAATACATGCCTTTTCTTTTATAGATGTACATTTTTGTAGAGTTATTTGTTTTTTGGATTTATTTCCTTATGTGTCTTCTGGAATGTGGTTTTAGATGACAACCGAGTACTTCATAGGATTCGCCAATGGCGCTAGTGGCCACACTTGTTAGTTGACTTTAGCAGCTTGGGTAATTTACTCATCCTCTGGCCAGCTCATTTCCTCGGGAGGTGCTTGTTTTGGCCCTATGACGAACAATGTAGATGAGTATAGCATAATTATTGAGTTACTCTGAGATGCTATTCATCATGGCATTTCACATTTGGAGGTAAGATATGATTTGCAGTTAGTAGTACGTCAGTTTTCGGGTGAGTATAGGGTTTGAGATCCTTCTTTGCTACGTCATTTTTTGCGAGTTAGGTTGCTTGAAAGACATTTTGATTTCATTACATATCAACACACTTAAAGGAATTCAAATGCCTTAGCTGATTCATTTGAAAATTATGTCCTTGATTGGAATTTGTATCACACACAATAATATTTAAAACACATAAGCACACATGTATATATATATATATGGTTCAAAAAATACATATGAGTTTGAGTCATCCACTGTCAAAATATACAAAAAGGGCGTAAAAATACTAAAAAATAATAATATGAATCACTCTCCCTATGGAGAGGGAGGAGCCTCAACTAGCTCCACTATGGCCTCCCTGTAACATATGACCAGCCTAGATACTTTCCTAAGTAACCTAATCCAGGATGGGGGCACCCCTACAACATGCTGCTGCATCTCGAGCGGCATTGGCTCTATCCTATATGTGGGGATATCATGAGTCAACTGACTCATCTTCCCCTCAATAGTCCTCAACATGTCATCCGCATCACCTGGCGTGGTTGTTCGTACATATGTCCTTGGATGTCTAGAAGGTCTCGTCGGCCCCACATCTGCATACATCACATTTTGTCAGTACTCTTACTCATCATAAAAATCATATATATAAAAAAAACACATAAAAATTTTAAATAATTTTCCAAAAACAAAAACATTGTTGTACCTATCTTGCCCTAGGATTCCCCTGGAGGCATCATGAGCTTTGGATCTCCTTGGAAATCCATCCTGCATACGGAAACTACTCGAGCGCCGGTACTTGGCAACTCCACCACCCTAGATAGTCGTCATCGGAGTATTATAAGCTTGTTTCACCTCCACCCCGACACAAAAATATATCACCCCACCGAGTAATCAGTGCCTCGCGAGGGTTCAATGCTAGTAGAGCCATCCACAGACTCAGAGTGGGGACTCTGATTGATCAAGTCGATAGGCACTGAGGGATGAAATCCGTAATAGACTTCAAATGGAATCTTACCCGTAGAGCTGTGCTGAGCACAATTGTAGCTGTGCTGGATGTATGGATGACTTTCATCCCATGTGCATCGATGCTGGTGATTGTACATGCGAAGCAGTTGTACAACCAAGCGATTCACAACTTTTGTATGTCCGTCGGTCTGAGGATGGAAAGCTGTTGACAATGAGATTCGTGTGTCTAGCAATTGCTAGAGGGTCTTCCAAAAGATGCCGACGAATCTGGCATCTCGGTCGGAAATAATGGTTGTGGGTAAACCAAAGTGTTTCCAAACATGTGTAAAGAAGAGTTGAGTGGTTTGCTGCGTTGTTGTGGTCTTCTTACATGGTATGAGAATGGCCATCTTGGAAAATCGATCGACTACTACTAATATCGTGTCATGCTGATGTCTGGTAGTAGGATAACCCGTCAAGTAGTCCATAGAAATAGATTCCCATGGTCGACTAGGAACTGGTAGAGGTGTATACAATCCATGTCGTCGATTAGGTGGCTTAGAAATGGCACAAACTGCGCATGATCGAATGTACTTATTGACGTCAGATTTAAGTGTAGGCCAGAAGAAATACTTCTGCAGAATATCAAGTGTCTTTGCTACTCCAAAGTGTCCTGCAGTATTGCTGTAGTGCGCATCCCAAATGAGCTGCTGTCGGTGCTCACCGGTCGGTACAGAAAGTTGTCCAAGCTTGTATAGCAAGGTATCCTTCAGGAAATAGTTGGAGTCTAAGTTTGACGACTTGTTAGTCTGTAACTATTGGTATACTGCTGAGAAGGCGCTGTCATCCTCATACAACTGTGTCCAAGTGGTCATGTCGTATCCCTGCATACTCATCACTGTTAAGAGGAGAGTAATGGGTGGTCGACTGAGGCAATCGGTGGCGGTGTTAGATTTACCTTTCCGATACTTAATCACCAACTGGAATTGTTGTAGGTAATTAATCCACTTTTTTTCGGTTTGTCTGCAACTTTGATTATGTCAGAGCGAACTGTAGAGGCTTATGATCAGTGAGAATGACCGTTTCCTTGCCAAGGTAGTAATTCCTCCATTGCTTGAGAGCTTGCACAATGGCGTACAGTTCTTTTTCATACATCGAGTATCTTCTAACTGTGTCGTTAAAAGCCTCAGAATGAAAAGAGACTGGGTGACCAAACTGAGTGATCACTACGCCCAAGGCATAGTCCGATGCGTCCATATCAATCTCAAAGGGCTGATGCGAATCAGGTAACACAAGTACTGGTGTAGTTCAGAGCTTGTGTTTGATCTGTTCAAAAGCTGCTTGTTGTGTTGTTGTCCATTGGAAGACAATTTTCCCATTTCCCTTCGTCAACTGATTCAAGGGCCAAGCTATGTGACTGAAGACGAGTATGAATCGTCAATAGAAATTCGTCAAACCAAGAAAACTTCTTAGTTCTTGAATTCTTCTAGGAATGGGCTAGTCTTTGAGGATCTGTACTTTTTCTGGGTCGACGTGAATTCCCGCAGAGTCAATTACATACCCGAAATATTTGTTGCTAGTCATCGCAAAAGAGCACTTGTCCATGTTCAGATAAAGCCGATGTTGCTGGAGAGTGTCGAGGACTTGTCGAAGATGTCCGACATGTTCTTCCCATGATCGACTGAAAATAAGTATATCGTCGAGATAAACAATAACCCATTTGCCGATGAAAGGTCGAAGAAGGTTATCCATATGTTGCATGAAGGTCGCAGGTACGTTGATTAAGCCGAAAGTCATGAATAACCATTCAAACAATCCTTCCTTGGTTTTGAAAGCAGTTTTCCACACATTTGAGGGATCGATTGGAATATGATGGTATCCCGACTTGAGGTCGATCTTAGTAAAGAATTTAGCACCTTTCAGACAGTCGATGAGCTCGTTTATCCGCGGTAGAGGGTACCGATTCTTCACTAATATTTTGTTGAGAGCTCTGTAGTCGATGCACATGCGCCAAGTCCCGTCTTTCTTTGGAACTAGGACAACTGGACTTCCACAAGGAGAGGAGCTGGGTCGGATATGACCTTTGTTGATTAATTCTTGGATTTGTCTGTGAATCTCTTCATTTTCGAGAATGGATCTTCTGTAAACAGATGCGTTAGGAAAAGAAGAACTAGGAACAAGTTCAATGGAGTGTTTTACCTGACAATGTTGCGGTACTCTGTCTGGAGCTTGAAAGAGGTTCTGGTACTCATCGAGAATATGATCGAATTCCTGCTTCTGTCGAGAACTGCATTCGTCGGTGACTTAACTTGTTGCTGCAGTCTTCTTAGGATGTTGCAGCTTGATCATGATTAATGCGAACTTCTGAGCATGATTCATGAGCTTCTTTGTCTATTTGGAAGATATTAGTGCAATCGTTGGTGTAGGTTGACGCTGTGGTATGTTGAACCATCGATTTTAGATTCTGACAATCACCTTCTGAGGCCGTGACTGATAACTTCCATTTCTATCCCAGAGGCAAGGTTTCCCAAACAGGGCGTCGACTACAGAGAGTGGTGCCATGTCGCAGAGTACTTCATCTTCAAAAGGATTTATGAAGTAGGAAAGATTACATTGTCGAGTGATCCGTAGTTCTTTTCCATCCTTCATCCAACCGATGTTGTAAGGCTGAGGATGCAGAGTGGTATCAAGACCTAGTTTCTTCAGGATATATTCAGAAACGAAGTTCTTCTAGCTCCCGTTGTCCACAATCATATGCAATAGGTTTCTCTGGACCCATATCCGTGTATGGAACAGGCACTCTCATTCCTCCTCGTCGACAATAGTCGAGGCTGCTAGAGTGGTTGAGGTCAAAAGGGTCATCGCATCTAGATCACATTCTTCCACTATCTTATCAAATGCGTCGGAGGTTGACACTTTTGCCAAAAATGTCTTCCGCGCTTTGCATTTAGACGTATCATGGCAAGATGAGTGGTGGTAATCGGACCATTTTCCGGTCGACGGTTGTTTGCTACGTTCCGTCTTGTGAAAAGGCTTCTTACCGTGGTATGGCTTTGGCAGTTTCGGCTGAGAAGTTTTTGACTTATCGATGTCGGCTGGTGCCTTCTTGTCGGGTGGTCGTCTTGATGTCGGCTTTGTCACGAAACATGCTTTTCCTTTCTGCTTGGTTTCTAGTTTGCTGGCGTAGTGGAAAGCATCCACAAGCGTATTGACAGTAAAAAATTCCATCTCCTGCTGAATGTATTGGGACAATCTGCTAACGTACTTCATAACAAGCAATTTCTCTTCTTCTTGGATGCCAAGTCTAGCCATGAGTCGATAGAACTCGTTGGTGTAACTCTGTACTGATTGGTCTTTCCATAGGCACTGAGGGATGAAATCTGTAACATAGTATTTTATGCTCTTTTGAATGTCAATCATTTGTTTGTAGTCAAATATGTTTGAGGAAGGTTTTGGTTTGGTTTTGCAGGTTCTGTGATTGGAGAAGCAAGAGGAAAGCTCAAGGATTCAAGGAGAAGGATAGGATCAACCTTCAAAAATAAGGTACGCATCCCTCTTTCCTTCAAACTTTATTTATTTATTTTCGTTTATTGCAAAACCCTAGATATCTGTTCCTTCAAATCCTAGTATGTTGGTGGCCTCACCCCAGCCATAGGACTATTTTCCTAACAACAGAATTGGCGACTCCAATGGGGAGAATATTGTCTACTTTTGGGTTTCTGAGTTTATTTTTCCAGTTTGATTGAAGATCCGAGTCTAATTTCAAGTTAGGAACAATCTCTAGGCGTTAATAGACCCTTCCACTATCAATTTTTGACTTAGATTTGATTTTTTGGAGACTTCCAATAGCCATGCACAGGTGAAAATGCTTACAGGTGCATGTATTCTTGATACACATTGGTGATGGCCTGCTCACCAGTGTGATACACCCTACTGTTTTAGTACTTCACTAGCGTGTGCCTCCTGTAGGTGACTTTTTCATTTTTAGGCCTGTTTGGATCTTTTGGAGTCTTTGTTGATCCTTGGTCTAAGTAGGACCCCTTGGAAGTGTGAGCTTTAACTTTTTATTGTTCTTGACTTTATTTTAGGGATATTTTAGAGCCAATTTGGGCTTGTTTGGAACAATTTGGAGCCTCTAGACCCAAGTTGGATCTCTTTGATCCAATTTGGTGTTTTTTGACCCAATTTGGATCTGTCTGAACCTATTTGGTCATGTTTGATTAGATTTGGAACCTTTTGAGGGTGTTTGGGTCAATTTGTACCTATTTGAGTGAAAAATCCTCTTTAGGTAGGGTTTTTGTGCTTTTGATCTTTCCTTTGAGGTGAAAGCTCAAGTGTTATTTCAGTTGTTTAGGACCTTGATTTCATTTCTTGTATGCAGTCCTGACTTTACCAAACCATATTTCTTAGTAGGTCTCTTGCCTTGTTTGAGTCTAAAAGTCTTTATTTGTACTTTTCACAACTTGGAGTTCTTACATGAATGAGAAGTCTAGTGTTTATGGCTGCTTTTATTGTTTGACAAGGAGATCATAAAGCTTTTGCATTTGATTTATTTGTGTGTTATTTCGAGTTAGATTTTTGTTTCTCATTTTGAAAAGGAATACAAAAATTGGTTTAGTTTTAAATTGGCATTGATTGAGTCCTTTGTAAGTGTCTTAAAGGATTTGGAATGGCTTAATATTGAAAACACAAACAAAATTTCTTTTGCATAGTGAGTTGTTTTGGTAGTTGCATGCTCATATTGTAAGTTTGATTTTGCATATTAGGTTATAAATAATTAGTTTAATTATGCATTGAAAAGACCAAAAAATTGCATTTTATATGGAAAAAATGCATATGCATTCCGAATCATATCTTTAGAACTTGCATTGGAAAGAAACTAAGAGTGGAAAGTGCATGCTTGTGGCAATTAAGTGCTTCATATTTAAGTTAAATAACATTCTTTCTTTAGTTGCACTTGTTTTACTTCTTTTGAAAAATTTTGAAGTACATTTTAAGAAAGCAATCAATAACTTGAGATAGGATCTTAGGTTTTCTTCTAGTTTAGAAACACACCTAATAGCTAAGCTAGGATTGTGGAGGTAGGGATTTGATAGTTTACTCTCCACGATCATTAAAACTTGTCAAACATAGGCGTCTTTCATAAGGGAAGAAATAGAGTCTTGTAAGAAGTGTGGTTGGGAACCTCCTATACCATAGGAGTCAATCACGAGGTCATGTGAGATTGAGTTGCAGAGAGATCCCTCCAATACTCAATCGACCATCAACCAGGGATTTTGCATGTACAGAGATTTTCAACAGTAAATAGTGTTGTTGTAGAGTTTTGGGATTAGTTACCCTTCCCATAAGCATGATCTTGACCTGCAACTACTCCCCAGGACAATGTCTGTGGATTGGTAGCCATAGAATCCTTTATTTAGGGTCATACGCAGGTGCTAGCAGAGGATTTTATGTGACCACCTTAGGCGGACCTAGTGAATGGAGCATTAGTACCTTGGAGGGTGTTTTACGGATTTATCTGGAAAAAAACTTGCACCAAGAAGGGAAACACGCCCAACTTGGGTAACTGCTTTATGATATTCATTGATTAGACTTGGGCCCTCATCACCCCAGGATGATATTCGGGATATCATATCCCACTCTTCATTGGATTTTTCTTGCATCCAAGTACTCTTTCAGTGTTAGAGTTGTTTGCTTGTTTGACATCTTTCAGGGACTTTTTAGGGTGTGTTGTTTGATTTTTATATTTTGTAGAATTTATTCTTAGTGTCTTCTGCAAGCCACCGTGGCCGTTCAACTTCTACGTAGATATCGAAGGATTCAAGGAAACTCTCCTGAATAGAGAGAAGTCCCTGCACCGAGGTGAATACTAGATTATATTGATCCACCCCCTCAGGGGGTATAAGAGGAAAACCAGGAACATCAAACAAAACAACCCATAGAAGAAAACAATTATAGGTTAGCTGAGTCTGGGAATTCGACTAACGAAGGAAATTTTAGAAATATCGAGGAACAATTACATAACTCTCCTAGATTCCATTCTCCTCATCCTGAAGAGAATGTAGGTCCCATTGAAATTGAGGACCTCTTATATCCATTTGGAATTTTGAACCCTCCACAAATTCCTAGTTTTGCCCAGATAGTTGGTATCAACATTCCTAGTCCATTGTCTTGGCGGTTTAATATGGAAAACAAAGAACACATGTTTATTGTAGGGGACATATCTAATCCAATTAGTACTCCCCCTGTAGGAGGAATTAATTTTAATTCAGAATCCACGATAGGATCATGATGGTTTCCCTCGTCCTTGATGGTACTTACTGGTACTAGTTCGTTAACTCAAGTGAGTTCGAACCCTTTCTCTTTTGGATTCCCCTTTTTAGGTTGTAAAACTATGACTTCTACCATTCCTCCTAGTTTAACTTTGGCCATTTCTTCAAGCAGTGTCCCATCTATCCCTTTCCATACTTTCCTATCCTTCAGTGGACACATGTCTATGCATAACCCAACATTCACTGGAGTTGTTGCTAATTCCACCTTACCTTAGTTAAGCTTACCATTCCAATCTGTTGGAGGTATGAGTTCTGGTAAACCCGTTGGACTAAATGTATTGCAAGATAATTCCTTCATACTAGGGGGTACCAACATTGGATTTCTATGGGGGAAAAATGCCACTCAAGGAAACATCCCTTTTTATGGGATAGGAGATTCTAATATGGCTAACCCTGTTATGACAAGTTTCTTACAAGGAAACCAACTGCTGGGAGGGATGGGAGGGACTGTAGGAAAAACTTATCCTGCTTTTCAACATCAGTATGTGCAGAACTTTGGACATCCTACTCCACCTTTCACTAATCCTGGAAATCCATTTATTCCGGGACAACCACATGCCAACACCAACCAATGGGAAGCTAGTGCTCTCGGAACCTGGAACACAATGTATCAGATGAAGTTGCCATTTTTGGCTACTTTGAATTTTCCTGATCTTTCAAAGTTAACTAATGATCCAGTGTTACATGACCCAATATGGCCACCCCTACCCACTAAAAATCCTTCATACATTCCTATAAGTGAAGGAAAACCCAAGGAAGGCCCAACTAACCATGTGATGACCTTTCATCTATGGTGTTCATCCAAGTCTTTGATGGATGATTCTATTCGATTACGTCTCTTCCAAAAGACTTTAACTGGTGTAGCGGAAAAATGGTACATTGAGTTACCACGAGCATATTTTCAAACTTTAATGTATTTGCGATGGTATTTCTTCACCACTTTTAGCTCCTAGTTCGTTATGAAACTAGAACCGAGATGTTAACATCCTTTCGTCAGGATAAATCTACTCATATCTCTGACCACATCCATGAGTGGAAGAGGAGGCATAGCTTAATCAAGGCTTAGATCCTTGATGAATTTATTACCAATTGGTCCATCAAATCACTGCAACCTGGTATTACAAAAGATGTGGCTCTTTCTGGGGGTCATACCGAAGAGAAAGCTATTATTAAAGCCCATTAATTGGATTTGGTTTATTCCCAATCCAGGATGTTATATGACATTATTGCCACTGTTCCTAGAGCAGATGTTGACCCAAAAAACCCATCCCTACACCTCATGTTGATGGTGTGATCGACATAGTTGAGAACAATCTAGTTATCCTAGGTAATAAATTTTCAAGTCAAAATTCGTTGGCAACCGATCATAATAACACACAAAAACTTAAACCCAACCCTCCTTCTGATGTTCTATTAGTACAAAAATCTTAGGAAAACCAGCCGTCCTGGAGGGAAGAAAAATAAGAATAAGAAAAATGGGAATAATGGGAAAAACAATGCAAACAATAATAACAACACTAATGCTGGTGGGGAAAGTAACAAAAAATATAATACAAATTCCCTTGCTTGTTATGCAAGGAATATCATCTAACTTATAAATTCCCTGAGATGGAAATGGTGCAGAAGCTATTAGCTCAACGGGAAGGGTCCTCTTAACCCGTTGTTTTATCAAATCCATTTCCTAAACATCAACAACAAATGATTGCTAGTTCTCACCAAAACCCTGCAGCCTCCCAAGGGGGAAACCAAGGGACCTCCTCTCTGTTAGGATATTCCTATACTCCATCCTAGTCCCACCAGTATTTTGATCATTTACATTTTCAGTCATGCATGCACCTTTTTGGGTTTGCATGCATTCTAGGGTTTGCATGCATCCCAGTCATCAGTCCAGCACCTAGCCCTCAGTTAGCCAGCCCCCAGGAGCTTCTCACTATTCAGTTTTAGCCCTCCAGTTGCTTAGTGCGCCCTTCTTCCTTGATTTTAGGGAGCAACTCACCCTTCTTCACCTACCACTCAGTTACACTCAGTTACATTCAGTTACAGTCAGTTACAGTCAGTTACATTGAGTTACACTCAGTTACATTCAGTTACTCTTAGTTACATTGAGTTACACTTAGTTACATTGAGTTACACTCAGTTACACTCAGTTACACTTAGTTACACTTAGTTACACTGAGTTACACCTACTAGAGTTAGTTTGACTGATGGTTGACAGTTACTTGAGCATTGATGACTCCACTGATGATGATGAAGACTTCCAGTTGCGCTCCGATGATCATGAGGACACCTAGTTGTGCTCCGATGACACTCCAGTGATCCTTTGATCACTCCATGAAGGCTAATTCGAATTGCCACCTTAGGCATTCGAATTCCTCATGCATTGTATTATTTATATGTCCATTTGTGATTAATAACATAGTATGACCGAAGTATTATTGCTTCTATCTAAGTTCTACTGTACCATATTATTCTGTTGCTCATTATACTGCATGTATCACTCTTCTTCTATTTTCTTGCTTAATCATAATTATTCTCTTGTGAGATACATCATCTCTTAGATCTGCTGTGAGGATTTTCACATGGTATCAGATCATGTTGAGAGTATTGTTTATCTCCATTCTTGAGAGTTTTTTGCAGGTTATTACCAAGATTTTGAGTGCAGCAGTTGTAGCAGAATCTGCATTTTTGCAACAGTAGCAGTTGCAGTGATTCTATATTGTTTTTGCAGGTCCTCTACATCTTCAATGAATTTAGAAGAAATCCCTCCTCTTTCTCTATTCAACTATGATGAATGGAAACCAAAAATAATAACATATTTAAAGAGCCATGATCTCTTTGATTGTTATTTTGAAAGAGAGTTCGAATCCTCTACAAAGAAGATTAAATGGTTGAATAAAGGTGACATGCACATTGGAAGAATGATGCTTGCTATGACTGATTACATATTGTACCCGACCATCTTTGATATTGAAACTCCAAAAGAGTTATGGGCTCATCTGGATGAAAGATTCGGCAAAAAGAATGATGGATTTGGTCCAAATCCCTTCAAAAGCAAGCAAGTTGATGCATTCGCTCCACTTGATGGTCTCTCAGATCATGTTGCATTCACTCCTCTTGATGGTCTCTCAGATCATGTTGCACTCGCTCCCCTTGATGATCTCTCAGATCATGAACCAATATCATCTCTTATTGAAGTTATTGACAAAGAACTTGCAGATTCTCCGCTCATGCTCAAACTTTCTTCTCTTTCTGTGCCAGTTCACACTCTAGATATTGCAGAAGGTCCTAAATCCTCTCTTGCACCAGAGTTTGATGGTTTGCATCATGATCACATGATTATTTCGGAGGTAACATCAGCTATTGGAGGTAATGCATTCGCTCCTCTTCAGCAAACATCTCTTATTTACTACTATATGATCATTAGCACATGCTTTCAGAAGGTTATTGAAGAATATGGCCATTGCCACCTGCTTGAGATAATTTCTCATGCATCATATGATAGTTTTGATCTCACCCCTGTTGGTTCAAAAGAGATCTCAAGAAACTGTTTTGAAAGTCTTAAATCTGATTTTGATTTCAAGCAAACATGTAATAGTTATTTTTGGCACAATCTCACCCATGGTGGTTCAAAGGAGAAGACAAAAGACTATATGCACTTTCACAGATTTGATCCTACCTCAGCTGATTCGAATCACAGGTTCAAGGATCATTCTCATACTATTGGATTTGTTCTCATCACATTCGATCTGAAGAGCAAGTACAAGCACATGCTTTTTGAGCATGATCCACTTCTTCCCAAGAAGAAGATACCTCCAGACATATGACCAAGCATCACACCTGCTTGAGTTTGGAGCTTTTATTTTTTATGTGTGCCTTACAGTCTATTTTTTGAGGAGGGGGTATGTTTCCCATGAAATTTTCCCACTTCCTTGGTTTATTGATTGTTATTATTCATTGTATTGGGTGACCTTTGGTCTTAGTTACCAGGGCCCAGGATGGATTAAGGGGGGGTGTTAGGATATTCCTATACTCCATCCTAGTCCCACCAGTATTTTGATCATTTACATTTTCAGTCATGCATGCACCTTTTTGGGTTTGCATGCATTCTAGGGTTTGCATGCATCCCAGTCATCAGTCCAGCACCTAGCCCTCAGTTAGCCAGCCCCCAGGAGCTTCTCACTATTCAGTTTTATCCCTCCAGTTTCTTAGTGCGCCCTTCTTCCTTGATTTTAGGGAGCAACTCGCCCTTCTTCACCTACCACTCAGTTACACTCAGTTACATTCAGTTACAGTCAGTTACAGTCAGTTACATTGAGTTACACTCAGTTACATTCAGTTACTCTTAGTTACATTGAGTTACACTTAGTTACATTGAGTTACACTCAGTTACACTCAGTTACACTTAGTTACACTGAGTTACACCTACCAGAGTTAGTTTGACTGATGGTTGACAGTTACTTGAGCATTGATGACTCCACTGATGATGATGAAGACTTCCAGTTGCGCTCCGATGATCATGAGGACACCTAGTTGTGCTCCGATGACACTCCAGTGATCCTTTGATCACTCCATGAAGGCTAATTCGAATTGCCACCTTAGGCATTCGAATTCCTCATGCATTGTATTATTTATATGTCCATTTGTGATTAATAACATAGTATGACCGAAGTATTATTGCTTCTATCTGAGTTCTACTGTACCATATTATTCTGTTGCTCATTATACTGCATGTATCACTCTTCTTCTATTTTCTTGCTTAATCATAATTATTCTCTTGTGAGATACATCATCTCTTAGATCTGTTGTGAGGATTTTCACACTCTCAAGGGGGTAGTCCAGTCCCAGGTGAAGTTTTCATGTGTGAACGGGATCTCTATCTCCAGACTAGGAACAATAATTATGAAGCTAATTCATTTGGATACAAAGGTAAGGAACCCATTAATGATGATAATGAAAATTCTTTACACATAGAGAAACCTGCCAACAATACTATGCCTAGAATACCAAAGGGTGTTCTTAAGAAAGCTACGTACAATCCTACTGTCGTGTTGCTCAACATTATAGTATAGTTGAATATTTGGACTAGGCTTCGTGTGTGATGTATACACTTGAGGTACTCCAAAGTTGTCCAACTCAAAGGAAGACCTTACTTTTAGCTTTAGGAGCCCTAGATCCTGCAGACAGTCAAGTGGTTACTTTCGATTTTGAGAATTGGAAGCCTTGTTTACCCTACCATGCTTCTTTTCAGATTCAAGTTGTATTTGGAAACACCAAGATTCATCGGATAGTTGTAGATGAGGGTGACTCCACATGTGTCATGTATTTATCATGCTGGAAGGATTTAGGATCACCTGACATGGTTCCTCCTATCACCATTTTGAATGATTTCGACGACCATCTTTTCCAACCTCATGGAATCATCCTGAATTTTCCTATAGAGATAGGGGGAAAAGTAGTCAACGTGGATCTGGAAGTGATTGATTCCCCACTTGATTATAATTTATTACTAGGAAGAAAATGGACTCAAGCTATTATGGCAGTGGTCTCTTCGATATTTCGTGTCATCAAGTTTCCTCATGAAGGGAAGATTGTAACAATTGACCAACTATCCTAAAACAATAATGAGTTCAACCAAGGTCATGGATTTGGTATTCCTTTAGTTTCCCATTCCGTGAGGAACTGTGAAAACATTGGTGTGGGAATGTATCCTTCATTAATGAGAAATTTTAATCTTTCCCCACCCAATTTGCAAGTTAATGCATCTCCGGTACACGCAATTTCAACAGTTTCCACAACTTCCATAGATTAGGTGTCTCATTTGAAGACCTAGGACTTTAACATCCCTTGGAAGTGTTCAGCCTACGAAGTTGAGTGTAGTCAGATCAATCAACCCTTATATCTGTTGGATTCATTTTATATTGAGAAGAAGCATCTAAGTTCATGCTGACCTTCTTGGGACTTGATCTCGGTAGTTAACCAGGTGATCCACCCAATAGGGCCATCGGAGCTTTATCTCCACCATGTTGATCCAACCGAATGTTTGGACACATGCTTTATCTGGGATGATATACTTCCTTCTAATGAAGTTTTATTAGAGTCTATAAAGCAGTCTTCCATTCATTTGGATGATGATCCAGTTGCAATTCAATTTATCCTCGGTTTTCCTTTGGAGTCTAATCTTACTGATCATAAATCCTCAGACACTAATACGGTTGAGTATTTGGACTCTCCCATAGAATTGCAAGTTGGTGTTCCTACCGAGTTTGATTCTGCTTCTAGAATTTTCCAACTCTTGTAATGATGAATTTGTTCCTGTAGATTCCATCACTTCTTTCAAATTTGATCTTCCTATCAAGTTTGATCTTGTTGATTGTAAGTCTTAAGGATTTGGTACTATAGAGTCTCCTTTGGGTAACTCTGCCTTAATTATACCTATTGTTGAAGACGATGAAGTTGAAAGTATTTCTACCAAAGTGACCTATATCAAATCTTTCTTTACACATTTTTTGGATATGATCTTGGTACTATTTTTTCTTGGAGGCAGGACTCTTATCTGGATTCATGGTTTCTTACTAATCCTTTTTGAAAAATTGTTCGATCATGTCAAGTATATTCGAACCTTGCATATAGGTTTAGGCCTCCCAGTTATTATGATGCATTTAAACCTTTTGACATTCAAATTCTCCATAGGGTCAAACATGTTGGATATTGGTTGCTAGCCATCTTTATATACATTGTGCACTAGTCCAACAATAGAGACTACCTAACATGGGTCACCCTAGTCAGCACCTCTATGCCATTTTGGTGCCCATGCATAGTTTTTCTCATAGGCTCAGGAGCCTTTCTAGTTTTACCATGACTTTGAGAAGAAGCCTCATGTCTTTATTATTCATATATTTCTGGACATTCCTTATCATGGGCTCCCATTTTTGTGTTTAAGTCACATATGCATTTATCTTGATCCTGCTTGTGCTTATGAGCCTGATGTCGGATTCCACTCTTTGAGCTCGTTATATAAGCCTTCATATCTTATCTCATTACCGCTAAGCCATTTATCATTTTTCCTTTGCAATTTGACACATTTTACCCAGAGGAGACATACACTGAGTGTACTTATCTTGCTCATGTTCCTTGTATTATGCATAAGTTTGTTCCATGTGCTTGGAACTAGTTCTGCATGCCCCTGACACTCGTTTCCTCCCGTTACAAGCATTCTTCCATCCTTCCTTCGAGCCCATTAAAAACAAAAATAGGCCATGAATTTTCTTTTTTTGGATTGTTAAACCTTCACGGAAAATATTTTATGGAGTCTTCTTTAAGCTCTTTTCAGACTCCTTAAATAGTTAAAGATTGTCGAGTCAACTTGTCTCTTTCATACTCATTAAAGTACTTGAAAGTTCGTCTATACAATATAAGCTTAACCCTTTTCCGAACCATTTAGACTATGTAAAAAAAAGGAATACTCTAGTCATACTTGGATAGAAGAGTTCTCTCTCACATTGTTTTATCCTTTTTCAGGAGAGGAGACTAACTTTACGAAATAGTCTACCTTGGAGTTTTCTTTAAGTTTTTCAAACTCTTTAAATATGACAACACCGACGAGCATTTACCAACTCAGGCTCGATATAAAATCTACGAGATGGTGTATAGATTTCTTGTTTAATTTTTTCAGACTCTTTAAATATGAAAACATTAGCAAGCATGAATAGATCCGAGATCAATATTAAAATCCGTGGATTAGTATTTTATTGAGCAATATTCTATCTTGTCTTAAATCATGTGAAACACAGAAGAAAGTGTTGAGTTCCCCTTCTATGGAATCATAAAATTACACATGGATGGAGTTGATGGACCCTCCTTGGGACCGAATCCCTCCTTTTTCAGGTTAGTTAAATCTATGTTAAGGAACTCATCATTAGGTGAGATATATCGAGTATGATTCTATATCTTTTTCAAGATTGTTAAAAAATGAATAAGGTACTTAAAAATAGAAAAGGGCGAAGGTAAGTATATCAAATGTCTTTCAATATAATGGCAACAATTCAACCATGTCCTTAAAAAAGGAACATGTTTCAAGTCTATCAAACAATTTGGGTTCTAGTTTTGGCCTTAGGATAAACCTGATCTCAAAGTTGTTACTCCTCTGGTTGGTTACTCTTCCAATCATATGGAGAATCTGTCAATGTCTCCTACATTGCGGATTTATATCATGGTCCATTTGTGTTCAAATATTCCTAATTCACTGCTGTGTCGTGCTCACTATTCAAGGATAAAAACTGTGTCTGCCATTCTTCAGTTTGATTTTATATGTCGTCCATTCCCTGGTGTTAGTATGTTTCATTATGTACTTCGTCTTGCTCCAAATCAAATCAGCTCTTGATTATTCCTCGTGTTGGTTGATGGAGGATGCCTAAAGGACTCCCTTCCAATGAAATTCTTCCCATCGAATTCAACTCATATTGCTCTGGGAATGAATTTTAGAGCTTCGATAGTACCTTAGGGATTGCAGTCATCAGTGGCAATTTCCCTCACTATTGGGTAGTGGGAATACATCAATGTATCCTACTCAATAGATTCGTCAGGTGTTCGATTTCAAGAACATCTATTCACACTTGCTAGAATGTACTAGGTACCTTGGGGCCCATTTTCATTATCGGTGGGTTCCCTCATGTTTTTTAACAGTTTACATCAATGACTGGTAATCAAACAATGTCCTCCATGTTCAACATCAGCTCATTTATTCGTATGGTTAGGATTTGCACCTTTAGGCGGTTTGGATTGAAGACCCTGGCCCTATAGTAGCATCACTATATTTTTTTATTTCCCAAGTTGCACAAGACTGAGCCACACTCACTTTGGCTCTTAATGAGACATAGATCCACTTTGTTCACTATGGCAATGATCTCCATTTTTGACATAGATCCACCTTTGTATTCCCGTGGCTATGTTTAGGATTATGTTTATCTCATGGATCCACGCTTGTATTATTGTGGCCATTATATATGATTCATCTATACATATGTATTGGATCACTATTGTATCATCATGGAGGTCATGTTTTATCATTTGAACATGGACATTTATCCTAGGGATAAGATTGTCTGACACTTTCCTATCTTTCAGGTAATTCATTTGAGCCTACGATTCTTGGTTTCTCTTTGGCACTTCTCCGTCCGTGACGACACTTGCATGTTTTGCTCTCATGACGACACTTGATGCAACTACTATGGGTCACAAAAAAGCACATTGTGGATGGAAGATCCATATTTAGGAGCTCAGTAAGGTGGCCTTAACTTATTCATGCTTCATCCAGTAGTTTGGGTGCTTCTGACCACATTTGGAGACAAAAAATCCCCCTGAAAAGCCCTAACATTGGTAGTTTTAGCCCATTTTCCACCAATGTGCAGGTTGCACATGACCCACTAGCATGTAGTGTGCACCTTGCACCTTATCCCACCAGTGTGTGCCTCATAAAATACCAAAAAATATAAAAAATATAAAAAATTGGGTGGTTTTTGGAACTTCCTCCTTGGTTACAACTTCTCCCTCCTTGACCCAACCTTCTTTTTCCACTATAAAAGAGAGGGAGATTGTCCATGAAGGGGACTCTTGGCCCAAGGAATGTTATGTTGGATAAATTTTCACTCCCTTCCCCATCATGTGTGCCCTTGTTACTCTCAAACCCTAACACATATGATCTGAGATTGGGATTCTTGGAGAAGAGAAGCAGGAGATCCCGAATCTAGGTTTCGTGAGGTGCTTGCTTTGACGGAAGGTAATATTTTGTACTGGATTCATTCATTAATGAAAGAATAGAGTTTCTTGCCTTTCCAAACAATTGTGTATGTGTTTATCTTCGATTTGATTGCAAGTTGATGTTCATTAGATTAGTATTTTATGCTCTTATGAGTGTCAATCATTTGTTTGTAGTTAAATATGTTTGAGGAAGGTTTTGGTTTGGTTTTGCAGGTTCTGTGATTGGAGAAGAAAGAGGAAAGCTCAAGGATTCAAGGAGAAGGATAGGATCAACCTTCAGAAATAAGTTACACATCCCTCTTTCCTTCAAACCTTTTGTTTATTGCAGAACCCTAGATAAATGTTCCTTCAAATCCTAGTATGTTGGTGGCCTCACCCCAACCATAGGACTATTTTCCTAACAACACACATTTCAATGAGTTTTGAAAAAATCCACCAATGAATGTCGCATCACTTCGAGAAGTCCTCTGAAGCAGAGAAAAAATCAGTAAATTCCGCCGAAACATAGAAATTGGGCAATTTTGCAGGTGAATTTCAAGTGCCAGAAATTGGAAAATGCAATTGAACTTATGCGCTAGATTGCGCGAAATCAAAATATTTACACAAAATAAAAAAAGGCATGCTTCCCTCGACCCACCCTACAATGGCACAGGGAGCCCGCAAGGGGGCAATCCCCCTTGACCCGCATCGTTCCCTGTGAGACATCATCGATTTTGAGAAATTCCTATGGTGATGATAGGACTCATAGAAATGGAATTGTTGCACTACGATAACAATTCTGGGAACAATTGGGCAAGTTGTGGATTATAAAAGGGTGATTCATATGTTTCTGTAATTTGACAAAAATAGGCAATTTTGAAGGGTTGTAGTTTTTGCTCAATAATCAGAAATGGACATACTTATAGTCATTGGAAATATTATCCAGAGGAGAATAAAAATAAATAAAAAATGAATGTTCTTATTTTGAAACATGTTTCTAGTTGTTTAAGAAGGAATGTAGAACAAAGCCTCTAGGCTTGATTGAAAAATAACCTTCTCAATGTGGGTGACTTTCAAAGTAACCCAAAACTTTGTGAAAAAATTGTATAATGGTATAAGAGTGTACTAGAGATGAAGTGACTCAAGGTGAGTAAATATTATGACACCCATTAAATGGCACTAAGTTTTTTTGACCCAAAATTCGACGGTGAAAAAGTCGAATTTGCTACAACCTATGGTCTACTATCCGACAATTCTAGTCTTTTTTTATCGTCAGTGGGATATTGGCTAAAATCCAACATAGTTCAAGACGTCGGATATTTGACTACCATACCTTGTTGGTTAATTGACTTCCTCTAGCTTCACAGGAAGTCGGATAAGCGACAGCGTTAACTTGCAATATTTGTTGGATGCCATCCTTTCCCCGTCGATTATGCGTCGGCAAAGTCATCAGTTAAGCGACGTGTTTTCCATAAAAAAAAGACGATTCCGACATTCCGAGCCATCATAAGTATAGCACAAGTGTAGGATATCACCATGTAATCGTCGAATAGGTCGTCGGTTAAGCGACGTGGACAACATAGCAAAAAAAAACATATCCGACGTTCCGAGCCGTCGGTAGTATTGCAACACCGTCAGATATTACCCTACGGTCGTCGTTATTAGGTCGTTGGTTAACTGACTAGACAATACATTTTTTTTTTTTAAATAACATTTTTCATAGTACAGGAAATCAATATATTATATCTCTATTGTGGAAATATGTAGAATAATTACATATATATATAACTGAGAGCCCCATTATGCTCTTCCCATTGTATTAGTAGCGGAGTAGCCTAAGGGAATAGAGCCGTTGTAATAAAGCCATTGTATTAGAGTCATTGTATTAAGTGGTGGAGTCAATCATTCTTCAAGTGGACCTACAGGCTAGTGGGTGCCTATTAAGGTGGCACAAAAGAATGTACTCCAAGTCTCAAGTGCTAGTGTCTATGGAACTTACTTTATGGACTACAGGCTTTCCACATAGTAGAATAAAAGGACTGGGAAGTTATGTAACATTGTGGCATATTCGTCACAAAGAGATGGTAGTGTGCTTCCATTGTGTCAAGGTACTCTTACCTGACTTCTCTAATTTGGTATATTGAGGAGTCTATATATTCATGTATGAGATCATATTCTTTGAATAAGGCTCATTAGATAGTTAATGGGTAGTTACTTAATGTAAAAGGCTCATTTTTATTAAATAAGAACTAGTAGGTGGTTGGTAGTCATTAATTTTGAGATTGCATGTAGTTAAGGTTTTGGTAGTTATTAAGAAACTATTTATAGCGCTAGAAGGATGTATATTGTTTTGTCAAAGATTGGTATTGTATTGAAGCTTTGCTCAAAGGAGCTCATCGTCTCCAAGAGGCCCATGAACATTACTCTCTCTTTTTGAATTTATTAATACAAGTGTTATATTTTGCAAGTTTAATCTCTTTCTTGCATTTTCTTTTGTTCACTTATATTTATTTGAGGTTAAGCTGGATATTGATTCCAAGGAAATTAAAGAGAAGGTTAAGGATATTGAATCCAGTGCATCATTTACTCAACCTTTGAAGTTATGGAAACTTGAAATTGGTTATGAGGAGCAACCAAAAATCACAACAAGATCCAAGAAATTGTCAAAATTTAAGCGACACACGTGTGGGTTGTAGAAAGCCAGCATCGTAGCCATTCATTGAGCTCCTCTCTGTTTAGAGAATAATTTCATATTCTCTACTGAACAGGGCCAACCACGTGAAGTTGGAAGCTCTTATGGCCTCTCCCCCCCCCCCTCACAGCACTCTCAATTCCCCATACCCAATGCATGCACTCGAAAAAAACAAATATGTGCAAATTCATCCATATTTTCTCATGAACTTTCATCCATTATTCATTCAATAAATGCTAACATTCACTAAACCATTGTTTCTGTCGATACACACATTCATTCAATAAAAGATAACATTCAATAAACCATTCATTAATCATTCAGTCAACACATTCATTCAATAAAAGCTGAAATTCAATAAAGGTAACAGTTTACTACACTGAATCATTAAAACATTAGAAAATTCATTAAACCATTCATTCATTAATTAGGCCAAAAATCGTGGACGATATATTGTTATAAAAAATATTTAGACAAGATTTGAACCTGCGACCTATGTCTAGTCCCAAGGATACCACCTTCAAGCTTGACCTTATCAATCAATTCCCATCGCCATTTCCTCTCATACAACGTCCCAAAACCATTTCTCTCGAGACCCACTCTTCATTTATTCTGCATGCATTTCACTATGAAACCGTCTCAAATTCCCATTGCATTTTCCATCAATTAGTTGATCAATTCAGTATGACCCACGTCCGCCGTCCAATGAGTGTTTCCGCGGTCTTCAGTTTCAGCCTGGAAACGGTTGACGATTCATGGTATTACGTTTCCCTTCGACTGCAAATGACAAACTCACAGTTCACTACTAAGGTTTTTCTGACAAAGGGAAATGTAAATATAGAATGAATCGTCACTGTTTTCAGGTTGGAACTCAAGACCGCAGAAACACTCCTCGGATGGCGGGCATGGGTCATACTGAGTTGATAAACTAATAGAGGGAAAACGCAACGAGAATCTGAGACGATTGCATAGTGAAATGCATACACAATGAATCAAGGTTGAATGTGGTAGCCCGCCATCTCTCATTGTGAAATGCATGCAGAATGAATCGAGCTTGAAGGTGGTCACCCTTGCCAGCTGCACTTCAAGCTTGAAGGTGGTAGCCTTGGGACTAGACATAGGTCGCAGGTTCAGATATCCTCAGTTCAGTTTGTACCTTGTTATTTTTTCGATGCAAACTATATGTTTTCTTTAACTTGCTGTTGAATTTAATTCCCTAGCGGAGGAGGAGCCATTATGGTCAAGTTGCATTCCTAAAAAAAAGATGAACATTCACAACAAGCAGCATGTCTCTAATTGTTGTCGGTGTATGCTAGCTTAGTTGCAAATATCATGCTTCAGAAAAAGCTAGCCTTGAATGGTAAATATACCAATTTGGAAGGGTTTAATGTGAGGTTAAGGATATTGATTCCAAGGAAATTAAAGAGAAGGTTAAGGATATTGATTCCAGTGCATCATTTACTCAACCTTTGATGTTGTGGAAACTGGAAATTGGTTATGAGGAGCAACCAAAAATCACAACAAGCTCCAAGAAATTGTCAAAATTTAGACAACACGCCAGTGGGTTGTAGAAAGCCAACATCGTAGCCATTCATTGAGCTCCTCTCTGTTTCGAGAATAATTTCATATTCTCTACTAAACAGGGCCAACCACGTGAAGGTGGAAGCTCTTATGGACCCCCCCCCTCACATCACTCTCAATTCCCCATACCCAATGCATGTACTTGAAAAAAACAAATATGTGCAAATTCATCCATATTTCATCATGAACTTTCATCCATTATTCATTCAATAAATGCTAACATTCACTAAAACATCGTTTCAGTTGATCAACACAATCATTCAATAAAAGATAACATTCAATACACCATTCATTAATCATTCAGTCAACACATTCATTCAATAAAAGTTGAAATTCAATGAAGGTAATAGTTTACTACATTGAATCATTAAAACATTAGAACATTCATTCATTCATTAGACCAAAAATAGTGGACGATATATTGTTATCAAAAATATTTAGACGTTGTTTTTCTTGTCCTTCTTTTTATAATTTTTTCTTCTCTTCAGTGGTATATAATCTATGAGAGGACCATCTACATCATCTGGACTTTCTCTTCCAGTTCTTGGTTCTTTAGCAGGCGCTTTTGGTGATGTTTGCAATATCCTAGCTGATTGTTGTTCTAGATCTGGATTTTCGGAAAGGGGTTCGGATTTGCTGCAATGATGTGAAAATGTTACATCGTTATATTTTTCTATTGTAATGAAAAGTTTTTCATTTAAAAAAATTCATTATGAAGGTGTTTTTTTACCAATTGTGACCAAATCATGTTGTTGATGTTCTTGTCCAGTCTCAACCTATACAGTTTCACCCTCTACATGCTCTGCAGTTGAAATACGGTGAACTACAATTAATGGTCACCATTTGCAATGCTATACATAAAATTGTAGCATATGAATAAACTCATTACCGGGATTTGAAGCTTGATCATCGATTTGTTGTTGTCCCTCCTCGACACTAATGGGATCATTACTTTCCTGTTAAAAACAGATTAAATATTTTACATCAAGTATTTGGAACGAAAATATTCCACAAGCGACAAATCTTCATTAAACTATATAGATTCTATATACCTATGCACCGAATGGATTGGTACCACAAGACTGTGTTTTCCTAGATAAGCTTCTTCTACGTTCAACAATAGCTCCAAAGCCTTCCTGGAAGCCAAGCTTCATGTCTTCCTCTGTGGGTACTTCATTGAATCGATCGGACTGCATATTTGCTTATCGTCGTTAATTAACATTTTACGGTGGAATAAAACGAAAAATAATTTTCAATTTATTATTTGTATTCATTGTTGGTTTCTCGAAACTTACAAACCGTGCCGCCAAATTCGAATAACCACCAAGGCCAAGCTTGTGCTGACCTACTTTTTCTAGTCTTGCCTTTGTGGCCTTTGATGTGTCTGGTAGCCTATGCAAGTGTTGAAATACGTTAGATGTTCCAAGTTCAATATAGAAATCAAGGATAATAAGGTTTAGAATTACATTGCGGAAAGTATTGCATACCAACCTATGCCTGGTGTTAGCTTGCCTTCTCTTCTCAGAGCCTTCTCCTTTCCATCTTCCACTAGAGCTCTCCACTCCATTGCTGGAATCATTGGTGGGCGCTCATACCTATGGTTTCTTTCGAGGTGTGTCCTATATTGGTCTCAGACAACCTTCACATGTTGACAAGCCTTTTTCAAGACATTGGCATGACTGAAGGTTTTCTCCCCGAACAAGCCAACCAACTGATTAGTGAGTTCATATTTTAAATGTTTCGGTTGTCTATCCCACCTTGATCGGATGGTGGGACCGAATATCTCCAAGCAAAATTCATTCATATGTTTATAGAAAACATTGTTTCTTGCACAACGATCATGCCATGATCATAATTAGTTGATAAAAAATGTTTTATTGGTATATTACAATGAAATTATAAACACTAATTAACCTGATCAACTATGATTAATTACCTGGGATCGTCGGTATCTTTATTGGGACGAGATTTTCGTCCACCAAAAATGTTGTCTCCAGTGTTCCCGTGCTTTTGACATGGGAAGATCCTGGAAATGTAGCTTGTTCGACATCAAAATTGATAGGGGACTCGGTGTCGACCCTTCTTGTGGAGGATTTGTTGTGTGTTGGTCAGTAGCGGCTATTGCGCTCATAGTGGGGGTCCGTGGTGTTTCGGAACGTGTTGCCGACTGTTCGGTCAACAACAATGGCGAAGAATTCGAACTACATGGATTCGTTTGGTCGTGATGCGAAGTCTCTCCACGAGCCTCGCTGGGGCCAACACCACCTTGACCAATATTGTGTGGTCACTTATAATTTTGTAAATACACACCACGTCTTATACGTTCAATACTATCATATAAAAGAGAACATTATAAAGATTTAAATGAATTATTCTATGATTCAAGATTCCTCAACTTACTCGCAAGTTATTAGATTTATGTTCCAACAATGCAATCCTTTCTTTAATTGTGCTTTTCTGCAGAACCTGGATTACTAGAGAAAGGATTTCCGCAGTATATCTATTCAATAATTTCTCTGCCATCTTTAGCGGGTGTGCGGCTTCACCAATTTTTTCGCAATCGTGAAGCACCTCTGCCACTTCAGGGTCTAACAGAAAATCTTGAGATGCTGATTCATATTGTGATTCACTAGTGGGCTGCAACAAACATATATAAAGCAATACTGAGTTCTCTACTGATAGATTCCAAATTTTATCTTAATGTATATAACACATCTATCATGATAGATTCGTAAAATTACAACACGGTTTACATTATCATAACGAAACCAGTATATCACACGAAAAATACATAACAAAATTAACATTATGCTACGTATTATATTGGTACAATTGAAATGACTTATACCTGTGACCTCGAGGATCGCGATCCACTCATTGGATCAATGGTCATAGGCGACTTGCCCCGATCTGCTAATATCTGGGAGCTGCCCCTAACAACACCCTAATAAAAGAACATAGTGAAAGTCACCTAAACAATTCCAAAACTATTCATGAGAAAACACATCAAAAAAATTATTATTCATATTATATTTTTAATATTACAAATATGTATACCCGTTGCGTGGACCCTGGTGTGGCCGACCTTACAGAAATGGCCTGCATAAAAAACATAGATTAGAAAATTACGTAAACGAAACCAAAATATTCATTGAAAAATTAATATAATGCTAAAACATTTTGACATATTTTAATTGTACAATTCAAATCAGGTCTACCTGTTGCCCCAAGGGTGTTGTCGTCTGATCAACATTCGACGGGTGTATTTCTCGATCAACGTTCTGCATCAAATATAAATTTCATTATATAAATCAAACCAAGTTATTAATAATGGAAAAACAAAGCAAATAAAAACTCTTTTCTCTTATTATATTTGTACTATTAGAAAGATGTATACCTGCTCCGTTGAGGAAGAAGTTCTCCTCCGACCATTTGTTGGCAGGGATTTATCCCGATCACTCGCCTGCAAAGTAAATATGGGAAATTTAAACGAAATAAACTAACAAAAAATCCTTATGATGTTTAATTTATTACTAAAAGGTTGGGTAAAATTTTATATAGTAACCTTGTTTGTATCTACTCGGTTGAGAGGGTAATTAATAAGCAACTCGTCCCCTACAGATATTGTTTTAATAGCAACTAAAAAAACACGGTTTCCTTCATGCCCCTCAAATTCACAGTTTGGTTTCTTAATTGTAGACCTTGGTTGTGTACTGTTTATAAAACCCGCAATATTCCCCGTTGCCTTTGGCCTTCCATCCATGTACAACGTTCCTCCTTTATTTTGATTTTTGTCTTTCAATTGTAAATAGTTTGTTGACAATCCATAGCTATGCATACTTTTTGTATATCGGACAAGGCGCATCCAATCATTGTAGTTGTATATGGGTCCAACATACTCCATCAATTCTGTACATGTCCCGTAATCGACCAAGATGCAATCCATGGAAAACAACCCGAAACCATGTATCGGCGACGGTGCAATTCGATATCTCCTCTCATTCACACAAAAATCAGTGTTCGATGGAGGAAGATCCTTCGGTACCCATTGTTTCACTAAATGTTTGTACCTAAAGGGCACCTCTTCGTCGTCTTTTGTCTCATCACCATAGGAACATGCCCCCCCTTGACCGTGAAAAAATTCATCGCGTCTATGGAATCTTCTTTTGGTTTTTTGACATCTAGTTGATATAATTCTTCTAGACCTACTGGTGTCTCACTTTCCTCTAGCCTTCCTAAACTCCCCTCGCTCGAGGAAGACAGATAAAAAAAATACCTGTTTGGTTCTACCTGCACCATTGGAAAAAAGTTTAGATTTGACCGCAAGGTATAGCGCCTCTTAAAAGTTGACGTGTATCGCCTTTTATAATTTTACTTGATCCTCATTCCCTTTGTCAACATGTAGGCATTCAAGTGATGATCGGTAGTTGACCAATTTATCTTTCTTAAGAGTAGAAAGTCATGCAATATTTATGAGTTGTTTTTTACTATTTGATTTAACGCTACATCACACATGTAACACACATGTAGCACACATGAAACACTACACATACACGTTACAGGATCTCCTCTAATGCTACAAGTCCTGGATACTTAATGAAAACTATTTACCACATATTTGATTACCTTAGTGTAGACGTTTCCTGTAATATACTCAGAAGAGTTACTTTCAGAAATGACTGTGCCTCTTAGAGGCCAGTCAACTCTAGGAACCAAGTGACCCTATGATAGGGCTAGTACAAACCAGAGAGAGAGAGATGACTGGGCTATGGTACGGTCAATCAAAGAAATTCAGTGACAGTAAAAAGGCTCAGTACAAAGACCAACCAATAAGGTACAAGTAAAAGAAAAAAGAATGGGTATAAAGACTCACAACTTGGGACTAAGGGGGTGTACACTACCTCAAACGTGGACAAACTACCATAGTTATAACCACAAGACCAAAAACATAAAAGGCGGTCCAAATCAATATATGCAATATCTCCTTGTAACTACCTCATATATGCAATAGCTCCTTGTAACTACCTCTTGAAACTCAAATAGTACCACCAAAAGGTATGATAACATGCAATCTTCCAAACTAAGGTCAGGAGGGTGGTACGAAGTGGGTATAAAGAAACATAACAATTTGGAGAAAGTGGGTGTACCTCAAATGTGGACAAACTACCATAGTACCCACAAGACCTAAAACATAAAAGGTGGTACAAATCACATGATATCCCAATATCAGTAAAACACCCAAAAGGTAAAAGGCAAGGTACCACAAAAATATTATTGACAAAATGAAAGGACCATAAGACAATCAACCAAGGTGGGGTAAAACCATTCATCTCTCTCTCAAATGTACCATTGTTCCATATAACTTGAAATCCCATCATCACAGTAAATGAAAAAGTCCACATGGGTGATGTGATCACGTGGTCCTCTAGACTACTCCTACGGTTAAGTGTTAGTGGCTCCATGAAGGGGTGTTCAGTCCCTTTAGAACACCATCTAACTCAACCATATCGAAGACCTATGAGAAGAGGACATCACACATCATCAAATAAGTATTGGTAACTACCGTGTATGAACTCAAAAACCCTAAAGCATCCGAGCGTGAAGAAGGGGAGCTATGAAAAGACAAGGCTCGCAGGCCAAAAAAACAAGCTCAAAAAACTATACTGGGACCGATGTCATAGTAAGTGAGCTGAAACAAAAGTGGTCAGAATGCCAACAAGTAGCACTAAAAAGAAAAAGACCCTCTAAAATGGTGAAAATGCAAGCAAACTTCCTAACTAGGAGCTGGAGACCTCGACAAATCATATCCTTCGCAAGGTGATGAAATCCAAGTCGAACAATAGGAAGTGAGAGACCGAATTTGAAGGATATCCCTCTACCGAAAGGGATCCTCGGTAAAAGAGCCCTAGTAGAAAAGTCACTAAGCTACCTCGTTCATGACATGTCAGAAAAGGTTTTCGGCACTTCTGCCTTATCACCCTTGTATCACCAGTATGGTGGCCGGAGAATACAAGGAAGACAATGATTGATGTTGCCTTAGGGATAAGTGGAGTGTGGCATTCCACATAGTCCATCCGGTTTTCGATCTCGCGGCGGTTTAACTCCTGAAACAACAGGAGGCCCCTACACAAACTGGTGTATGACCATGTCAACAAATACTAGAGGATTTTGGTTCCCTAGAGGACAACAACTATGTCTCAGACGATAATGACAAGGCGGAATTATTTGGATGCCTATCCTTTGTGTCCTACCTAACTACCAAATTCTTTTGATTTCCTCAAGCGAGGTTATGGTGTGTTTAGTTAGGGGGTGTAAATTTTAGTGGTGGTATTACTCAATCAGGTGATGGAAGTGAAACTCGTGGTGTGTGTTAAGTTTAAACCAAATAGACTAGCAAGATCACTGAAAGAAACATAATCACAAGATAGACACAGAATATACCCTGGGAAACCCTCATGGGGTAGAAAACCCAGCAAAGATTTCCTCAATAAGATGATCAACCAAAATACAAGATGTGCTCCCACCTTCTTTATCTCCTTAGCAGACCTCCCAGACAAGTGCGCTACTTTTCTCAAGTGAGTGAGTGTGTCTAATGAGGAGTTCACCTCCTCTATTTATACTAACTCCTCACTAACTAAAATATCTAATGGGGCCGACCTCTCCTGGAGAAGTCTAATAACCCCTAAAGTATAAGAGCGGGGCCGACCCCCACATGGTGGGTCTAATAACCCTAGCTACCACAAACCCTCGAAGGAATAAACATCTCCGGATACATAATAGACTTGCCTCGGAGGGATGAACCATCTCCGGAATAATAATGTACAAATTATAATATTCTTAGAAGTTACAATATTCAACACTCCCCCTTAACGAGAAGGATATTATAACAACATCTGCAGGAGCAAGGAGTCATCGACTACATCATACATGATACATCTATAAATCATCGGAATCTTTCTTCAATTCATCATCATTAGTAACTCAACTAGTTACTGGAACACTAACATCATTAGCATCATCGTCACACGATCATCAGCATCATTTATCAGCATCGTCATCACACGATCATCAGCATCGTCATCACACGATCATCAGCATCGTCATCACACGATCATCAACATCGTCACATGATCATCAACATCGTCATCATACGATCATCAGCATCGTCATCATACGATCATTAGCATTGTTATCAGCATCGTCATCACACGATCATCAACATTGTCACACGATCATCAGCATCATCATCACATGATCATCAGCATCGTCATCACATGATCATCAGCATCGTCACACGATCATCAGCATCGTCATCACACGATCATCAGCATCGTCATCATATGATCATCAGTATCGTCACCAGCATCGTCATCATCATACGATCATATTACAGGATGATCAATCCTGCTCTCTTTAGGACATAGGTCCATGGATGATACAATCCGATCTTTAGTTTTCAAAGTCATCAGTCTACGGATCAATTCTGGGACTAAAGTTCGAGGAAGATACAATCCCCTACTTGTTCATTCAGGATTTTATTATCGGAGACCCAGTCTACGGCTCAATTCTGGGACCTCAGTCCGGGGAAGATACAATCCCTTACCTGTTCATTCAGGACTTTATTATTGGAGACCCAGTCTACGGCTCAATTCTGGGACCTTAGTCCGGGGAAGATACAATCCCCTACCTGTTCATTCAGGACTTAATTATCAGAGACCCAGTCTATGGCTCAATTCTAGGACCTCAGTCCGGGGAATATACAATCTCCCCTACCTGTTCATTCAGGACTTAATTATCGGAGACCCAGTCTACGAATCAATTCTGGGACCTCAGTTCAGGGAAGATACAATCCCCTACCTGTTCATTCAGGACTTCATTATCGGAGACATCATGTCTATGGCTCAATTCTGGGACCTCAGTCTGGGGAAGATACAATCCCCTACCTGTTCATTTAGGACTTAATTATCGGAGACCCAGTCTATGGCTCAATTCTGGGACCTCAGTTCGGGGAAGATACAATCCCCTACCTGTTCATTCAGGACTTCATTATCGGAGACATCATGTCTATGGCTCAATTCTGGGACCTCAGTCCGGGGAAGATACAATCCCCTACCTGTTCATTTAGGACTTCATTATCGGAGACATCATGTCTACGGCTCACTTTAGAACATGTGTTCAAGGATGATACAATCCCTCTTCTTTCTTGGAGACACTTGTCTATGGTTCACTTTAGAACATGTGTTCAAGGATGATACAATCCCTCTTCTTTCTCGGAGACACCTGTCTACGGCTCACTTTAAAACATGTGTTCAAGGATGATACAATCCCTACATGTATTCTTATCAATACATATATCATCAAAAGCATGTATTCTCACCAATACATCTATCATCAAAAGAATGTATTCTCACTAATACATCTATCATCAAAAGCATGTATTCTCACCAATACATCTATCATCAAAAGCATGTATTCTCACCAATACATCTATCATCAAAAGCATGTATTCTCACTAATACATCTAACATCAAAAGCATGTATTCTCACCAATACATCTAAAAGCATGTATTCTCACTAATACATCTATCATCAAAAGCATGTATTCTCACCAATACATCTATCATCAAAAGCATGTATTCTCACTAATACATCTAACATCAAAAGCATGTATTCTCACTAATACATCTAACATCAAAAACATGTATAAGTAAAACTGAGTATTCTAAGTATAAGAGTCCTAAATCTAAATATTTCTAAGTAACTAGGTGTAGTAACTAGGTAACCTCATCATTGATGAGACAAACTTGTCATCAGAGATCATACTACTCCCCCTTTCAAGGAGGGTCCTTTTGAACTATACCAAGCTTGTCTCGGAAGTATTCAAATTTCACTCGAGACAGAGGTTTGGTCAAGATATCAGCAATTTGATCCTCAGTGCTCACATACTCGAGCTTGATAGCTCCTCTCTGCACCATATCTTGTATATAAAAGTATCGGATCTCTATGTGTTTTGACTTATCATGGAACACAGGATTTTCTGTCATCTTGATGCAGCTTTGATTATCACACATAATCATAGTGGGATCCATTTCTAAGTCAAACACTTCAGATAATAGTTTTCAAAGCCATACTGCTTCACAGCTGGCAGAGCAGGCAGCTATATATTCTGCTTCAGCAGTACTGAGAGCCACACTGGTTTGTTTCTTGCTGAACCATGAGATCATGGCAGATCCAAGACCATAACATCCACCTGATGTACTCTTTCTGTCTGAGACACTTCCTGCCCAATCAGAATCTGAGTAACCATGTAATCTGATCTCATGACCTCCAAGATAATATAGACCAAAATCTAATGTACCTTTTAGGTACCTTATTACATGCTTTGCAGCTATTAAATGAACCTTTCTGGGTTCTACAAGATATTGACTTAGGGTATTTACATCAAAGCATATATCTGGCCTAGTATTTGTCAAGTACATCAATGACCCAATGATTTGTCTATATAGATTTAGGTCCACTAGATCCGATGAATCATTAACCAATAACTTTAAGTTGGAGTCCATGGGAGTGGCCATGGATTTACACTCCAACATATCAAACCTTTTTAAAATTTCCACAGCATACTTTCCTTGATTTAAAAAGATTCCTTTTGGATCTTGCCATACTTCTAGACCTAAGAAGTAGTGCATTAATCCGAGATCTTTCATCTCGAATTCTGAAGAAATCTTCTTCTTGCTTTCAATAATCTGTTTCTCATTTCCGGTTAGAAATAGATCGTCTACATATAACAACAGTATAACTGGTTCATCATCCATTACTTTGAGATAAAGATTTGGATAAGCTTTACTCTTGGTAAAACCCATGCTAGTTAGGAATTTGTCAATCCTTCCGTACCAGCCCTGGGAGCTTGCTTCAACCCATATAATTCCTTTTTCAGTTTGCATACATGAGTTCTTCCGTCTTTAACCTCAAACCCTTGTGGTTGTTCTATGTATACTTCTTCTTCAATTACACCATTCAGAAAAGCTGTCTTAACATCCATTTGGTGTAATTTCCACTTCATCATAGATGCAAGTGCCATGATAGTTCTTATTGAAGTATATATAGCAACTGGTGCAAATGTTTCTTCATAGTCAATTCCCTCCTTCTGAGAGAATCCTCTGGATACAAATCTTGCCTTATATTTTTCAATGCTACCATCTGCAACATGTTTTATCTTGAAAATCCATTTGGAAGAAACCACACTTTTATCTTTTGGTTTGGGAACTATATCCCAAACATCATTTTTCATTATTGACTGATATTCTTCTGTCATTGCTTCTACCCATTCTTTCTTCTGAGATGCCTCTTCATAGCTAGTAGGTTGTTGATCCACAATATCACACATCAAGGCCATATAGTTGGACACTAGCTTTGGTTTTTTTCTTTCTCTAGTGGAACCTTCAGGAGCTCCATATCTTTCAGCTCCTTGAATAATATCTCTAGCCCATGCTGGCCTTCTTTTCTTAGATAAATCTGAGATAGGAAGTTCTTGTGGTTCCAACATGTCATGATCCTCTGGTAAATCATCTTCAGGGATGTGCACAGCCTCTGTGGTCCTAGGAGATGTATCTTCTTCATAGATTTATTCAAGTTGGCATTTCCTGGATTTCTTGAGAGCTAATTCTTCATCAAATGATACATCCCTACTTATTTCTATATGATGAAAACCTGGTATGTAGATTCTGAAGGCTTTGGATGATTCACAATAACCAACAAATATTCCCTTCTTACCAGGAGGATGTAACTTGGTTCTCTTTTCTTTTGGAATGTGGATGTACACAGGACACCCAAATATTTTAAGATGACTTACCTCAGGCTTCTTTCCCGTAAACACCTCTTCTGGAGTTTTGAAATCAAGAGCACTATGAGATAGTCTATTTTGCACATATACTACTATTTTAGCTGCTTCAGCCCATAGATACATGGAAGATCTTGGTCATGTATCATAGTCTTCATAGCTTCCATGATAGTTCTATTTTTCCTCTCATCCACCCCATTTTGTTGGGGATTGTAGGGAGTGGTTAGTTCTCTCTTAATTCTAGCTTCTTTACAAAAGTCTTCAAAGTCCTTTGAAGTGTATTCTCCACCATTATCTGTTCTGAGAATCTTGATTCTCTTTTCTGAGAGATTTTCTATTAGAGCCTTGAACTCTTTGAATTTTCCAAAGGCTTAATTCTTACCTTTTAGGAAGTATATCCAAGTTTTCCTTGAATAGTCATCAATTAATGAAAGATAGTATTCAAACCCACTTAGAGAAGTGGTGGGCATTGGTCCACATACATCTGAGTGTATTAGCTCGAAAATGTTCTTAGTCTTTGTTTCACTCTTTGGAAAGGGGTTCTTGACATTCTTCCCTTCCTTACATCCTTTACATGAGCCATCATGATCAGCCTTCAAATTTGGTAATCCTATGACCACCTTGCTTACATAGGGTAAGGATTTGTAGTTAATGTGAGCTAATCTTCTATGCCATAACTCACTAGGGCTAGAAACTTCATGAGCAAGGGCAGCTTCTGGATGACCCTTGAGTTTATAGAGACCTCCTTCTTCTTCACCAATGATAGCTGCATCTTTAATTGATTTTCCTTTGGACCACATGAGTACTTGTCCATTTATGAAAGCCACTCTAAACCCTTTCTTATCTAGAGCTGAGATAGAGAGTAGGTTCTTCTTTAAACCTGGTACATATAAAATTTCTTTCATTTTCAAGGGTGTTCCAGAATCAAGCTTGTAGCTTGCTTCACCAATTCCCTTGATGGGATATTGATAATAATCTCCTAGAGATACCTTTTGAGATGAAGACTTTTATTCGATCCTGGAGAGAGTTTCCTTATGACCTGTCATGTGCTTTGAAGCACCACTGTCAATGAGCCATGTGCCTTCACCAGGAGACACATATCCAGAGAGTGCAGAAAATAGGACATATTCTTCTGGATCTTCTTTCTTCACTTTAGATCTTTTCTTTTGAGGCCTTTCCTCTACTTCTTCTTCTTCTTCTTCTCCTTCTTCTTCTTCACTATCATATTCTTCCATATGTGCATGATGTCTTTTGTGGACAAACCTTTTATTCTTATTTTCTGGAAGGGTACAGTCTCTAGCATAGTGTCCTAGTTTAAGACAATTAAAACATTGGACTGTGGAGATGTCTCTTTCTGAGTTTGATCCTCCTTTCCATTTGAATCTATGAGAGGGTTGAGGCCTTTTGTGGTTCACTTTCCTGAAGTGACCCCTTTTTCCTCTTTTGGTGTGGGTGGCCAAAGATTGGTCATCCTCTTTGAGAAGGGCTTCTCTGTTGGCTACCCTAGCTTCTTCTTGAACACAATCCTCCCATACTATATCAAACTTCATGCTTTCTTTTCTGGCACACATGGTTTGTATGAATGATTCCCAAGGTCTAGTGAGACCATTTAGAGCAGTCATCACAAGTTCATCTTCATCAAGAGTATCACGAATGGCATCTAGTTGCTCCTTGATTAGAGAGACCCTTGAGAAGTAGTCTTGAATGGACTCTCCTTTGTGCATCTTGGTGTTCTTCAACTGAGTCCTTAGATTCATCTTCCTATTGATGTTCTTTCCTTCATACATTCTTCCTAGGGCATCATACATTTCCTTTGGAGTCTTCTTGGAGGCCACTTGGGGAATCAAGTGGTCTTTAATAGAATGAGCTATGATTCTCTTTTCCCTAATCAAATCCTTCCTATGCTTCTCTTTGGCTTCATCTCCTTCCGGTTCTGCAACTTCATCCTTGATATAATGAGCAAGATCATTCTCTTCAAGTATGAGACCAATTCTGTATTTCCATGCCCGAAAATTCTCTATACCTTCTAGCTTGTATTCAAGCTTAGTATTTGGATACATCTTCTCTTGGGGGAGTCCAAGAGACAGAGTAGTGCTTACCTGGAAATATTACCTTTTTACTTTTCCGGATCCTGGGACAGAATTTCTGGTTTATCACACTTTTGGTAGAATTAGGGTTTGACTTTCCCGGAGTTCTACCCAACCAAAAAGTTTGATCTAGGGCTCAAAAGAATTGTCTTGAGAAGGGCTATCCATCCACGTAATCATATTTCAACACTACCAACTTTTTGTTGAAACGAATTTCTGACTTATCGCACTTTTGGTAGAATTAGGGTTTGACTTTCCCGGAGTTCTACCCAACCAAAAAGTTCGATCTAGGGCTCAAAAGAATGGTCTTGAGAAGGGCTATCCAGCCATGTAATTAGAATTCAACAATACCAACTTTTTGCTAAAACCCTAAACTTCACCGGAGAGAGAGAGAGAGATTCTTACCTTGTGAAAGATGTCCTATTCAGTCTAGCTCTGATACCATGTTAAGTTTAAAACAAATAGACTAGCAAGATCACTGAAAGAAACATAATCACAAGATAGACATAGAATATACCCTGGGAAACCCTCATGGGGTAGAAAACCCAACAAAGCTTTCCTCAATAAGATGATCAACCAAAATACAAGATGTGCTCCCTCCTTCTTTATCTCCTTAGCAGACCTCCTAGACAAGTGCGCTACTTTTCTCAAGTGAGTGAGTGTGTCTAATGAGGAGTTCACCTCCTCTATTTATACTAACTCCTCACTGACTAAAATACCTAATGGGGCCGACCTCTCCTGGAGAAGTCTAATAACCCCTAAAGTATAAGATCAGGTCCGACCCCCACATGGTGGGTATAATAACCCTAGCTACCACAAACCCCCGGAGGAATAAACATCTCCGGATAAATAATAGACTTGCCTCGGAGGGATGAACCATCTCCGGAATAATAACGTACAAATTATAATATTCTTAGAAGTTACAATATTCAACAGTGTGATGACTGACTCAAACCATGCAAATGCATATGAATAAAATAAGCCTTTCCTTTCAATGAATGCTAGCTAAAGTAAGGAGAGAGTTCTTTCAAACTATAACTACTCTTTCAAATTAAATGAATGCAACAAGTGTTCAAGTTCATTCATGGGACCTCAAGGAGAGCTTCAGATATACTCAAGTCATGCAAATGAATTCATCACATAAAACAAAGTGATAATAAATATAAGGAATTGTACATATCCTTGTTCATAATTCTCTAGGAACACTTATAACATTCTTCAATCATTCTTCACAAAAACACAGGGATAGTAGAAACAATAAACTGCATATAAATCTTCATGAGCTTAATAAAAAAACAGTAACCACAACTCGGGAAGCTATACCACAACTTGTTTTTTTATGACTATAAATACAAGAGTATCCTAATCATGAGCAATACATCCTTTACTTTTACATCATGAGCAACACTAATCATTTCCCCTTTAACTTGCATTGAGTACCTTGACATGAATTCCCCCAAGCTACTATATTCTAAGTGTTAAAGTTGCTACAGTACTATCCTAGTCAAAGACTAAAATTGCCACAATCCAAGTCATGATGGTTTGATTGAAGTCTGAAGTATGATGATGCATGCTTACCTTTTATGAATTTACTAATCCTGATGAATGATACAACGAAAGCCAATTTTAAGAAGATGAAGACTTTAAAACAAACCATAATAGCCTGAAATACTTCCTAAACCATAACAACAAAAATGGGTAAGCAAAATCGAAGTTCCGTTTTCCGTCGAGGTGGCTTACAAATTGATTTAAATTTGACCGCAATGGCACCAACCGCAATTTTAGGCCTATATAATTATGTTCCTTTTATATATATACGTTTCCAATCCGTCAAATGTTTCGTTACTTTGTACCCTGGGGCCACTTTCTGGAAATTATCATCTTCAAGTAGCCTCGACGGAAAACAGAACTTCGATTTTGCTTATATCATGATGCTAATGGTGTTATAGGATCTATCTCACATGGTTCTACTTCATAATGGGATGGGGCCAATTAATCTTACTTTCAAAACTCATATGGTGGCAATGATTGATACATTCTCATTCCTCACATTCTCCAAACTTTTCTAATTGTATGAAAATTGAAGCTTTCAATTTTATCCAAACCATGTAAGGAGAACTTGACCTAATTGCATTTTTTATAATCTACATGGAAGGATATGTCAATTTATAGATAGGGCAATTTTTAGCCATAGTATAGTTATCAACCTACCTTTGCATATCAGGGAAATCTAATTTATAGAGACAGGGAAATTTAAAGAGGATGATGATTTGGTTGACATCCATACCAGATTGATCTTTAATTTGTTGTTGATTTATTTAACACGCAGACCGTATGACTTGAATCTGGGTGAGACCCAATTCTGCAACAAATTTCAAAAGATAGAAGAGCAAATTGAACTCACCCATATTGTTTTTCCTAGCCCCCAAGTAGGATTTATCTATGAAGAAATGGCTATCGGAGATATATAGAGAAAACCTGATCTTGCACTACTCTATGGAGCCTTGACAGGCCCCATGAAAAAAACTCCAAGTCATATCTGGATTCACTGCTACTTCACTAATAACACAGGGAACCTTCAAAACTACAATGTGGGTGGCCTTAAGTCTTGCTTTTTGCATTCACGGTTTGGTTGGTTAACTTAACATCCCTCCAATTCACAACAAATTTTTGTGGCATTCATTTAATTTGGTGGAGGCTGAGGCATTCATTTCAAAATCAGAGATGGAGGCTGCTTCCATGCCGAGACTTGAGGAAAGTTCAAAGTATGGTGATTTTAGTTTACAAAAATTACTACTTCGGGACTGTTTTGGGACAAGGTCTGCTCAGGAGAGGCTACAACCTGTTATATGAGTTGAAAATTGGGTTAGGTTAGGGTTTGGAGCAAAAAATTAAAATATTTATACTTTAATGCATAAATAAATTCCTAAATCAATGCTAGAAACAAAATAGTACAATTGTGACAAGGTAATATAAATTTAAACATAATTTTCATCTCTTTCAACTTTAACACTCCAAAAGGTCCCTGTGTTAAAGTTGAAGTAGACAAGGACAATAAATAACAAAAACATTAATAAAGTAATGAACAAGTTAAATAGAACTAACAACTAGCATCAGTAATGCTGGTTTAGACCTTCCTTATAACCAGATATATTTTTCAATAAACCCTTTTCGCAATAGCTGACAACCACCAGGGATCAACAACGTATGCCCCAGCAAGGCCCATAGGCTCAGAGTAGAGGCCAAAGACAGTTTGGATAGTCCTGTTCCTATGGATACTGATTATGAAGATAAGCATAATGACAGGGTTGGAACTAGTGGATTGTCTCTTGAAAATATGAGTAATGAACGCTTTCTAAAATTAAGCATTTCACATGCCATGGTGTTTGTGCATCTGGCAATGGAAAATCCTGAAACTTGTAGAATATTTGTTGAGAAAAAGGGCATTGAAGCCCTTATGAGGTTCTTGACTCTTCCAAGTATTCCGCTATCTTCAAAAGGGATGTCTGTAGCTGTGCACATGGTTGTAGTTTACAAAGAATTCACACAACAACACTCAGTTGCCCTTGCAAGGGTATTTTGTGCTCATATGAAGGAACATCTCAAGACTACATTAAATGTTTTGGATCATGTTGCAGGGACTAATTTATTAGCTGCAAAATATGGACTGAATAGGAAAGTATTTTGGTGCTTGTTTGTGGTACAATTTTTTGTCTTTCTAGCTGACGATACTAAAGAGAATCGATGGTTGGTAGCATTAACGACAGAGTTTGGAAATGATAGCAAGGATGTGCTTCTTGATATTGGGATGATACATCAAGAAATACTATGTCAAGTTGCACTTACTGAGGATTCAAAGGCACTACTAAATAAAGATGATGGCAATGTTTCCAGCAGTGTCACAACTGATTTGGATGCGCATGCAAATGAAATTGATGATCACTTGCCAACTTCTATTGGACACTCCATGGATCTTGTTTTGAATCAACATAGGAAATCATTTGTTTGGAATGTTGCGCATTTTAAATATAATAATTTGACCCAATTGCTGCTTCATTCATAGGGGGCCTTTAAAAAGCACGATATAGGTCTATGGGCAGCTTATTAAAAGTAGTTATTTCCAGTCTAGCCATAGCTTCCTATGGAGGTTTAGATTCATTCAATACAAATAGGTGTTCCCTCTCCTACCTGCCCCCCTATGAAAAGAGGAATGAGTGCAAGTTTTTGCCCGGCCTATTATTATTTGCTGTTAGCTCGGATTGGTGCTTTAATGCAATAATGGAAACCTTAACTTGAGCCTGTGTGAATACAAGTACTCAGTCACAATGAGAGCTTGGTAACTCTGCTTTATCGGGGTCATTAGTAATAGCCCCCACCCCCCCATTCATGATAAAATAAGGGATTCCATTTCAAGAACCTCAACTTTTTGATCTAATACATCTATTTCATGATATTGGTCACAGTGCTCGGATTCAACGAAGGTTGAACATTGATTCCTCTGCCCGAGGACAACAAGCCTATGTTCGTCAACCACAATATTCTCATTTTGATGAAGGCCCTTCCAGAATCAAAACGCAAGGCATGAATAAGCAAAAGTCACTACATTCTTTTTGCTATGAGATATTAAGGCCGTCATTTTCAGTTCACTACAAAGAGGTGAGGGTTCACCCATCAAACTAAAAAAAACAGTAGATGCAATAAGATAAAAATACCCCAATGTAGATTGAATTAGCAATGAAACCCTCTTAGAAGATCGAATTAGCAATAAAACCATAGTGATTTGCTACCAAATTTTTAAATTTGTCAAATCAAAACAATTTAGGGCTTGGTACTCACGGACGTGGGAGGCATTTCCGGATCCTCTTATAGTTTATTTGCTTGGACTCCAAACCGCCTCTCCCAATGCTTGCTCATTAATGGGTCACTCCCACTGCTTGGTTGTTGGGTCACTCCCTCTCCCCAGCCACAATCACAAACCGCCTCTCCCATAATCGAACAGTCCAATCCAAATCGATAGTAGGTCCAAATCGTAGAGGCGTAGCTCCAAATCGAGGGTCACTCCAAATCGAGGTCACTCCAAATCATAGGTCACTCCAAATCGAGGTCAGTCGAGGTCACTCCAAATCGCAAATCGCAGGTTTGTCAAATGCATATGGCCGTCGGCTTTTCCATTTGTTCAATATATATGTTATGTAATGTTTTTTTTTTTTTTTTTTTAATTTGTTTTTAATTAAATATATATATAACATTATATATAACAATTAATTTTTAATTGTTATATATAATGTTATATATATATTTAATTAAAAACAAATTAAAAAACCATTGTTATATATAATTAATAACAAATTAAAAAACCATTGTTATATATTTAATTAAAAACAAATTAACAAATTAAAAAACCATTGTTATATATTTAATTAAAAACAAATTAACAAATTAAAAAACCATTGTTATATATTTAATTAAAAACAAATTAACAAATTAAAAAACCATTGTTATGTTCCTCCATTTTGTCCTATGCCAACTAATAGACCTTGAAAGGTGGAAGAGGTTGTTGAAGAGCCACCATAGTTGGGGAAAGGAAATGAAATAAAGTTGGGGATTTTGGACTGAGCATAGGATATAACACAAGCATGACAATAAATATTATTGTCCTCCAACCAAGTAGTAGGGTGGTTCACCTCTAAGTGGGATTTAATTTCCTCTTTAAGACCAGTAATAAGGAATTGCTTAAAAAATAATCAATTAATTTTTATGAAAAAACAAATGAACTTTGATGACTCCTATAATGAATTTCATTAGGTAATAAAATATTACATTAAGGGAAAGTTAGTGCTTCATTTGATCGATCGAACCAACCAATCGGATCTGACTCGCCAAACTTGTTTAGAATTACTTCAGAAAAATGAGGCGTCATACTATTGGAAGGGTCGGAAAATGAGAAGTGATTCTTGGTTTCCATTTTGCTAACTAATTGGGTGAGAGAATCAACCATTTTTTGTATGTCCTCTATAGTTTACATGTTATGAGTGTTTTTCATGGGACCATTAGGTCCATCAAACAAGTTAGTGATGATTTATCCCAACACAATCAATGACCTAAGAGGATTTCCTTGTGAGGGTCCATAAGCAATGGTACTAGCGAGTCCAGGAAAAAATAAGTTATTTCAGAGTGAAACCATGATGATCAAATTACTCCTTGTTGAGTATCATTACATGGTTTTTAATGCTCCATTAATGGTTGGTGTCAATCTTTTTTGACAATTTTTTCTTTTTCACTCCTTCCATCCAATATTCGCCATAATGTTTTAGTCACATTCTTTCCGATATGCATTGTATCAAATAGATGAGCAATTTGTAGGTGCTCATAATAGGGAAACCTACTAAATTGTCTAGGATAACTTTTCATTCCTCGTGGAAGCCCATTAATGCCTTCATGATGATCACATGAACTAAAATGATGAAATTAAATATTAAATCAATGCCAATTACACTAAACAACACACAATATAATAAAATACAATATGATCATATACAATGATTGATTATACGTACCTTGACGATTTCTATTATATTGCAACTTCCATAGCTGAGGTTTCATTCTCTTTGGTTTTAATGCAGTCTCTTGCTTGCCATTGAAAAGATGTTTTTCGGTAGTTCGATACCTGTGATTCTTGGAGAGGAAGTGCCTATACTCATCAAACACCTCCTTTCCTAAGCTTTTTGAATGACGAGATTTGATCTTAGGACCAAAAACTGGACATGCGAATTTCCCCTTTGTCTGAAGACCTAAATAAAAAGATGGAATATCAATATTAATGTCTATTATAATTATATAAAAAATGACTGGATTATTTAGAAAAACATGCATGCGTATTATATTAACTAGTAGTTTGTAAAATTAAATGCAACTAAAGTGGAACTTATAATTACATACCACAGAAATGGGTTAACCCTGGGGCATCATGTATTGTCCATACAAGCATTGCATGGAATTGGAATTGCCTTTGTCGTATTGGTCTAGATAAGTCATACATAGTGATGCCATTCCACAACTTCAGTAGCTCGTTAATAAGAGGTTCGATATATACATTCATATCTTTGACTTGGTACTTACCTGATTGATTTGAACATATAAAATAAATATTCTGATTATGAGACGTACCGTTTAGATATGTAAACCATATTTCATAATAGAAAAACTTTAAATATATATATATATAACATTATGAGACAAAAAATGACAAATGAGAATATACCACTGCAATAAAAAAAAACTACAGTGTTCGTACCTGGAATAATCATCGACAACATTATGTGCTCCCTCTTTATTGTCAACCATGGAGGAATGTTGTTGTTGATAACAAAAATAGGCCACACCAAGTAAACAGATCTCATCTCTGCAAAAGGATTGACACCATCTGCTGCCAAAGAAATCCTAAGATTACGAGGTTCGTCTTTAAAGTGAGGCCATTTTTCCTCCATATCTCTAAATGTAGACCCATCTGCAGGCATCCAAATAATGTTGTCTTGACTTCTGTTCTGTGCATGGTAATCCATAAACTGCGCTATGTTTTTGCACCTGAACAGTCGTTGCAAACAGGGAATAATGGGAATATAACGTAGAACCTTGCGAGGCACCTTTTTAGTTACTTGATTTGTGTGATATCTACTGATATGACATTCAGGACATTCTGTTGCAAATTCATGCTGGTTGTAATGAAGAACATGATCATCGGGGCATGCATGAATTGCTTCATACTGCATTCCAATTTCTTTCATGATGGCAGATAAATCTCGATATGTGCGAGGTAAAATATTTGAAGGTGGTAACAAATATTCACCTATCATGCTACAACAAATAAAAATAAAAATCTAGTTAATATAATATAGAAATAATATTAATGAAACAAATTTCATCCATAGTAATTTGAATTATATATGAATTAAGAATAAAATACATGACAATCATATATATTTTGTGATGGAATATATTACATACCTTAACATCCGTGTAACTGATATGTTTTAAAGACCATTCATAACCTTCAAGTTCATTACCAACAATATAGCAGAGAGAAGATTTGTCTTGGAGCTGTCATAAAGGGGTTCGTATGCCTTGTTAAGAAGAGGTATATCATGAATATCATCAAAATGTTCATCGTTTTCATGGTGATGATCATCATCCATTCCAACATTAAATGAATCATGGATCAAAGTATTTGTAACATCATCTTCAACTATGTTATCAGTATGATCATCTTCTTCAATGTGATCATTAACTTGTTCTCCATTAATATTCATAGCTCCATGTTCCTCCTGTACTTGTTCTGGAAGCACTTGCTAATTCGGATGATATGCCATAGGATGTCTTTCCTTTATAATTACATGAAACAATCAATAGATAAAAGTTAATATAAGAAATTCAAATGCAAAATGTAAAAATTTATGTGATACATTAAAAATTTAACAAATTTTGTACTGTTGGGATGAAAAGAACAACGACCAATTGTACTGTTAGTCAAAAATAAGAAATAATATAATAATACATAAATTTACAAAAGCAATCAAAATAAAAACATATATAATGCAAACTTACAAATGGATGGTATTAATGTCCCCCCTCGGCGTGCCCATGCTCCCTACAATGTTTTGTGGCTGTTGTGATCAAAATTCTTCTCCTCTTAAAGGCTCTGCATGGATTACATGGACAATATCATTTACCATCACCCCTTCTTTCAACTCCTTCACACAATCTAGCAAGCAATTGTCGATTTTGTTCGTTTGGATCAGGAATATTCGTAGTTGACATTTTCTTGTAAAGAGCTTAAATGAAGATTATTGATCTTAGAAAATGAAGCTCCAGAGTACTTTGCTCACTTGAATAACAAAAACAACGAAAAACAGTCCGCTGAACAAAAAAAACATCCGCAAACCGTCACTGGTATGGAAAACATGTCGGAATGGTTTCATATTTAAAGATTGAAAAAGTCAAAAAGTCAAACCTACGTCGGATATCCGACGACACTAATCTAGTGATCGTTGGGAAAATATCCGTCAGATATCCGACCTCTTTGGGTTCAAAATGAAGTCGGTTATTCGACATCCAAAGCGTTGGATATCTGAATAGGCGTCGGATATTAGCAGAGCCATTGGATAGCCAGCCAGCCTCGTCGGATATTCAAAAGTACGTCGGATATCCGATGGGCACCTCTCAAAATTTATAAACAAAAAACAAAAAAAAAAAAATTCAAAGAAAAATCCGATGACACAATCCATTTCGTCGGAGGTCATCAGATTTGCTCGTCGTATTTTGGGTTCAAATCTACTAGTGTGGTAATAATGGTCCCACAATAAAGTGGAGTGTTATACCTCAAAGTATCACATTGAACGCCATTTCAAGTCTTCATTTCGTATCACCATGCAGAACCTAATGGTACTACCTCCTAACAAGTGTTGAGACTTACTTATACCTTGTTGGTCCCCTCCTTGGCCTTCCTTGGAGACAAATCCAACTCATCACAGTCGAATGCCACCTCACTGAGTCAAATTCCATCTCATTGAGCCCACTTTACCATTATTTTCGCGCCCTCCTAGTGGTGCAAGGTGTAAAAATTTAGCATTTCTGCGCCTTGCATGCTTGTAGGGGTGCGAAAATTACAACTTTTTTGTGCCTTGCTCAGTGCATGAGGCTTGAAAATTCATTAACAAATCCTTGGATTGGATTTTGGATCTTAGATTTGGGGAGATTTACTTGGGATTGGGATTCCCCTTGAATCCTAACTCATCCTCCCTCTTTGGCCTGGTTCAACCCCTTGATCCACCATTTACTCACCTAGATCCACCTTCCTCTCTTAGTAGTTGGCATCCCAAATCCTATAAGAAGGAGGCCATCCATGAGCTAAGGGAAGAACTTTGGAGGCATCGAACCTATGGTCTTGGAGGTTTTGCAGATATAGTAAGGAGGAAGGCTTGGAAGGAGTAATTGTTGCTTGAACATCAAGGGTAATTCTATATTTATCTTTTTTATATGCCTTTAATATAACTTGGCCTATTCTCCCATGTTATGTTTCTTTCTATTGGATCCATGGTATGTTTCATTAGAATTTTGATCTTAATCATTACATCTAGTACTTGGAGATATTGGATTTTGTCTTGCTTAAACAGGTTCAGATCTTGGACATCACATTTGGAACTGGAGTTAGGACAACCGTCTGATCAAGAGTAAGTTTCACTATCCCTTCTCTCTCAGTACTTTGGAATCTATGTATTGAATTAGATCTAGGAGTCTAATATCCCATTTGTTTCTTTGTTGTATCAGATTAAGCATGTTTGAATCTAGTTTAATATTTGAGAAGGTTTAAATATCTGTAGGACGAATTTGCTAAAACAGAAATTGGCGACTCCGCTGTGGAGATCCTAGTTTTCATTTGGTTATCAAATCTTCATTTTTTTTACCCATTTGATCTATTATCTCTGTGTTTTATCAGTCCTTGACCTTTACTCATCAGTTTGATCCTTATCATTGAGTTACCTAGGTCTACAAACTTGAGAAATCCATCAATTTATTCTCAAAACTTCGTCCTCATCTCCCTACAGTGAAATTTCGTGCCCCTCCCATACACAACAAAGCAAAAATTTCCATATTTTTCATGCCCCAGCAGTATAATAGAGTGCGGAAATTCCTAAATTTCACGCCTGGGTGGTCTTTAAGGGAGTGAAAATTACCTGTGTTGCATTAAATTTTGGTTTTTTGTTGGGTTGATCTCTGTTTCTGATTTTTGGCTTTATTTTACTTCTTTCATCTTGATCAGACCTGTGTGATCCTAGTTTGATTTTTTCACTCTTTGGATTTGCTTTTGGACCCCTACTTGGCTTCGTTTGCTTGATTTATTCTTGGTTTGGATTTTTTAGTTAAAGTGACAAGAGTAAATAATTTTTGCTTGGATTCTTTGCTTCTATGGTGCAAAATTGATCATTTTTGTAATTCAAGGGAAATTTTTTTATATACACTTGTTTGTATCCTTGAAAGGAGTTTATTGGAGATTTCATTGCTTGGAAAAAGGTCTTTGCATTTTTAAAATTCTTTGAATTGGCTTAGAAACTTTTTCAAGATCTATTTTTCCTCTTCACTTAGAGGATCAATTTATTTTTGCAATCATAAGACATCTCTTCCATTTACTTGTGATACTTTAAACTCATTTGAAGTAGAAAAGGAAAAACAAAGAATTTGTTTTTCGATTAGTTTTTGGATTTATTCATTGTGAAAGAGTAGTTTATTTTTTGGTTTGGCATATAAAAGGAAAAGTAAAAAGTGAGTGGTTCTTCTCTTTTTTGAGAATTTGTGTTCATGCTTTTTATATTTTTGGGAAGGAAAGAACTCTCTCCTTTCCATAGCTAGAAAAAAAAGAGTTGCATTGATTCATTCGTAGATGCATGGTTTGAGTCAAGTCTTAACACCATCAAGTTGCACTTCCGTCACCTTTTGAGTAAAACAACAAGCCATTAAAATTAATTCCCTAACTAAACACACATTCACCTCATTTGAGGACATAAAATAATTGTGTAGTTAGGTAGGACATCGGGGATAGGAATCCAAATAATTCCCCCTTGTAACTTTACATTTGAGACATAGTTGTTTTCCTTTAGGGTGCTCAAATCCTCTTGTATTTTTTGACACGGTTATAGACCAATTTATTGGGAGGGCCTCCCGTTCCATGGGGGTAAGTAGCGAGTATTGGTTCCAGATGGACGTTGTGGAATACCGAACTCCACTCAGCGCATAAGGACATCAATCCATTGTCTTCCTTGTATTTTCTGGCCTCCATACCGGTTGTACGAGGGATCAAAGGCAGAAGCTCCAGTAAACCTTCTCAGACGTGTCATGAACGAGGTATCCTAGTGATCTTCCTTCTAGGGATATTTTAACCGGGATCCCTTTCGGTAGAGGGATATCCCTTCATCTTTTGGTCTCTCACTTCATATTTTCCGACTTGGATTTGATCACCTTGTAGAGGATACGATCTGTTGAGGTCTCCAGACCTTAGATAGGAGGATTGCTTGCTATTGTACCTTATAGAGGGTATTTTATTTTGTAGTGCTGCTTGTTGAATTTTTGGCCTTTTTGTTGTAGCTCGCTTACTGTGACATCGGTCTTAGTGTAGTTTTTTTAGCTTGCTTTTTGGCCTGTGCACCTCTTCTTTTTCTAGATCCCCTTTTGCACGCTCGGTTGCTTGAGGGTTTTTGAGTTCTTTTTCAACAAGACTTCCCCCATATCACTTAGTCCTGTTCCATGGTGGACCAAAGGAAATCCTGAAGACAACAAGGGAAGAGTCCCAAACCCGTGCCTAGAACTAGTCACATGCCACCTTCACGCATACCCACCCCCCTACTAGAAGACCAACTGGACGAGGGACTATCCCACAATCAATCTGTATGACACCACTAGTTGCTACGGTACCCCAAACTCATAGCACAGTCCCAGAAACTAGTGCAGTACCAGAATCTAGTGTAGTACCAGAAGTAAGTACGACAGTGGAAACCACTTTAGCACCTGAGGTTAGTGTCCCACCACAAGCTGACATTGTGCCAGAATTTGTCATTACTCTGGAAGCTAGCATCGCTCCGGTTATGACATCACAATTTGATCTCCCCGAAGGATATATCGAGGTTATTAAGGAATCCGACCCTTTCCCCTCTACGACAATCCAATTTGCTGCAAAATTTAACCAGCCTTTTGTATAGTTGGTAACCCCACCTATCATACCTTATTCTCCGGTTATGCGTAGCTACGAAGTTGTATCTTCCAGCAATAGAACATTCAGAATGCCTTCCCCCGATCTCCCTTCGGGCCATGAAATCATGGCATCCATACGAGCAGAACTTGTTAGTCTAGCCCAAGAAAATGCGACAACAAAACAAATTAGACGTGAAGTTGCGCAACTAATGGCTTCTACCTCACAATTCTGACCAATATCCACGTCTCAAGTGGTAAATCCTCGTGATTCTAGAGCCCTCCAATCCACTTCCTATGATACTACCTATGGAAATTCATTCGTAGGTCGATCTGGACCCACAGATTGGATCTATTCCGAACCTTCCCCCGATGACTCGGGAACATAAAACGTCTTTAATCCATATTCATCATTATGGAATACGACTCTAGGCCAATCCCTGAACGATTTCTGCACTTTTCCATTACCCATGCAATTAACGCCAGAAACTCCCCTTCAACCTTCCCCTCATCTTATACCTGAAATCTTTGGTTCTTCTTCAGGGAAAATTTCTAGTCAGGGGACAAACTATACTTTCCCGTCGCTACCCTCATCATCTGGAATTAGTGCACACATATCTTCACAAGTCGGTACTAATAATGCTTCCAACCAAACTGCATAACCAATCTCCTCTAATGTTGTTGATGTATATGTAACTTCGGAATGTATTTCACATATATGTATATTGTATTCCTATAGAGATGGTATTATTCCTCTATAAGGAAGTGTTGTCATTTATATTGTAAGTGTCGTAACTTATACTTGATGGGTTATTAGACCACCTTGTTTGGGGTCGGCCCTGTATAAGTCATGTGGGTCAAAGGGTTATTAGACCACCCTATTGGGGGTCGGCCATGTGGATCAAAGGGTTATTAGACCACCCTATTGGGGGTCGGCCCACTCAGCATTATGTTATGTGGTTAAGTTCGAGCCTACATGAGTTAGGTAAAAAGGCAAGTCAAGTCAAGTATAAATAGAGTGCGAGAGGCACTCTATTTACTCACTCACTTCTCACACATGCACTCAAGGAGGAGTGGCGCACTTATGGAGAAGGAGGATCTGCTGCTAGGTTATGTTTATCTCTCATGGTTGGTTGTATCATTGCTCTATCTATCTCTGAGGAAGTTATTGGGGTTTTTCACCTTTATGGTTTTCCCCAAGTAAATCTTTGTGTCTCTTGTGTGCTTGCATTATTGTCTCCATGATTGATATGCTGTAGATATGTTGTACATGTTGTTCTCTCAGTTAAGATCCTATATCATATTGAAGTAAATTCAGAAAATTTAACATGGTATCAGAGCTAGCCTGAAAGAAGGCATGATATGGCATGTATGACACTTGTTGCACTTACGATACTAGGGCTTGATATAGCAAAAACTAGTCATCATAGCACTTTCGCTATAAATCCGTTTTGGCGAAGTTTTCGGATCTGAAATTGTTATAGGACGAATATTAAATCTCCAGGTACCTTGTCTCCAAAGGAAAACCTCTAATTCGTTTTACTTTGTGATTTATGATCTGTGCAATATAGGGTTTCTGCCTCTTCCAGATCTGAGTCAAAATCAGGTGACCTTTGGACAAAGGTCATAACTTAGGCTAGGAAGCTCCAAATGCAATTTGGTAAAAAGTGACAGGTAGTACACAGACTGTACTATCCCAGAAAATTTTTGCAGAGGCCGAAGTTGAACCAGTGACACGTGGCACGCCGTACAAGTTCGCTCTCATGTATTATCCCATAAAAAGGTCACGTTGCGACACTTGGCATAACTCTCTCTCAGAGAATCCAATTGAGGCCAGACCTATCAGGATGGAAATATAACAGGCCTATATATCTCAGGAAAAGTTTTCAGAGGCCGAAGTTGAAACAATGACACGTGGCATGCCGTACAAGTTCGCACTCCTGTATTATACCAAAACAGGTCACGTTGTGACATTTGGCATAACTCTCTCTCAGAGAATCCAATTGAGGTCAGACCTATCAGGATGGAAAGCTAACAGGTCAGGCTATCTCAGGAAACGTTTTCAGACCCTGTGGATCAAAAATTACGGAGTTACACTAGAAACAATCAGGTACATATTTCTATCAAAACAGAATTATTTTTTGGTACCTTCATTCATGGCTTCCGGAATTTAGGGCTTTGGAGAAAGTTGGAATTTTTGTAATCCGAGACCACGGCTGGATGCTACTCATCAAAATAGAAATTTAGAGACCAAGATCAGAATTTTTGGTTGGGCAAAAGGCCGGGCTTGATTAGACCCTAGTTCGGGACTTTGATCAGAAAAGTGGAAAATTAGGGCTTCTGTAAAAATGGGAATTTTTGAAATCTGTGACCACGGATGGAAGCTCCTCAGAAAAATAGAAGCTTAGAGCTTTGGATCAAACATTTTGATTGGGAAGAAGAGTGGGCTTCATCAAACCCCAGTTCAGGGTCACGTCCAGTGAATCCGGAAGTTTCAAAGGCAAAATTGAGGAGTGAAACTTTGCAGTTTTCAAATTTTGAATATACCAGCTTGATCAGCTCATCAAGACACATATTTCTATCCTGTCAGAAGGTTGAAATTCAAAGTTTAAATTTTTGGGGTTTCTCTGACAAACCCATATCCAGCTCTAAGTCCAGTTCTTGCAAATCAAGTGGATTGGGTTAATCCTAGAAGAAGATGGATTGGTCACCTGCATAAGTGAAGGAGTTCCTGTTTCAGAGGGAGATAAGGCTAAGGCTTTACATAAGGAGATTACAAGCGATCTCGACAGGTATGACTCATCGAGGTATGTTTTGAGATTTGTTCTTGATTAAGTTTATGGTATGTTTATCTTCATGTTATTACGGTTAGTACAATCTTGATTTTAGATTTGTCGTATCACCTTAACAAAATTATGAATGCATGATAGAAGATATTTATTGGTTAGGGTGTTGACACTTATAATTGTACTAATGCATTATGGTGTTGTATGAGGTTTATGTTGTCTACTAACATGAAAGGTACACCAAGAAAGATAAATCATGTTCCAGTTCAAGAACATATGATCATGATAACATGATGACAAAGATTCATCCATTGTCATGGATCTCATAGAAGATCCATTTACGAGGTATGTATAACTTGGTTTTGTAATAGTTAACCTATGAGATATACAGGTTACTAGCACAAGTCATTGAAGAAGAACAAGAAGACATCATGTGAGTATGTTAGACATAACTAGCTAGCATGCTAATCCAGGTATGTTTTTCCTATATCAAGCTGGAATCCTACCTTGTGTTAGGATCTTATACTGTTGTTGATAATGATTATTCATGAAGTCATAGGTTTGAATAATCATGGTTGTATGCATATTATGTTTCTTACCATAATTGATGATATGACTAACCAGAAGAACCATGAAGGTATAGGTTTGAATAATCACAAGTTTTATGCATATTATATCTCTTATCTTGATTGATGATTCAACTAAAGATTCATAGGTTTGAGTAATTACAGGTTTAGACATGTTATGTTTCTTATGATTTGACTAACCATAAGAATACTACATAAACCTTGAATGCTAATGCTTATTATTTCTGTTTGAAATGATCATGACTATACATGCTTGAGATTATTGTGTCTTAATAGTATGCTAATGAATGTATGATTTTATATGAGATCACAAGGCTAACACAATCATGATACTAATAAGCATGTATAGGGACCAAGGATGAATATGAGTTCAAGAACAGGTAATCCAGGAAGCAAAGATCAAGAGGGAGTACACTCTAGTGGTTTATGCAAGGATGCAAATATTCAGAGGGAGTTGAACATCTCTCTACATTCCACAACAGAAGGTTGTAGAAGAAGCTACTGCAGATTAGGACTCCAGCAGCTCCTGCAAGAAAGCGAAGACTCAGAGGGAGTCCACCCAACAAACAAACAAAGATAAGTATTTTAATTATCATTTCTTGCATATATGTTTGTTTAAATAAAATTGTTCAATGATGTATATGCTCATGTTCCTAGACTTAGGATATGTATTGTGCATATTAGAATAGTTGCATTGATGAACAATATACTACTAATATACATGGGTAAGTGGCCTATGGCACTATACAACATTCCATTGCTACTTCTCTAGAATGAAACCTCTTTGCTGACATGTTGGGAGTTGTGCACACTCTTAACAATGTTCTGGTAGAGATTGGAAGGCATCTAGAAAGTTACGGGATATGGATAAATGTTGTATTGAAGCATTGGCTAAGATAATTGCATGACTGTATGACATATTTCTTTATGTGTAAGAATTTGTTCTGAAATTTATGAGATGTTTCTAATCATGCAATTTAACCTGTTTTGTAGGAAAGACCGTATATCTTCACCTACAAAAGGACTACAACATTTGTTCCAGCAACAAAGATATATATTGAAAATATTGAAGATATTGAAGTTCCCAGGATCTGGGATGAAGAAATGGAATGCCATGATCCGTCGATCATGAAGAATGATGTTTGGGATGTAGTCCCAAGACCTGAAGGGAAGTTTGTTATGACTTCCATATGGATCTATCAAGATCAAGCATGCTGCAGATGGCAGCATAGAGAAATATGAAAGTGATGAAATAGAAGATACACTAGATGGATTTCAAGACAGCTTTCTTGAATAGTTGTATGCGAAAAACCTGTTTGTTACAGGTGAAGATAGATTGATTGCCGACATGCAGCGGAAGCTTACTGCCGAGTTCGAGATGAAGAACTTGGGGTTGATGCACTATTTGTTTTTGGCATGGAGGTGTGGCAGAGTGATGGAATCTTCCTTGGACAAGGGAAGTATGTAGTAGAGATCCTGAAGAGGTTCGGGATGATGGACTGCAAGGATATGGCCACACCTATGGCATCGAATCTAAAGCTTCTATGTGATGCTTCATCTGAGCCGGTTGATGTCTCTTTGTATCGTCAGATGATTGGGTCCTTGATGTACCTGATGAACACGAGACCAGACATTTTCTTTGCTGTGAACACATTGAGCCAGTTCCTGACGGATCGGAGGAGTGTTCACCTGGTCGCTGTAAAGCATGTTCTGAGGTACCTGAAGGGTACAGTGGATTATGGGATCAGGTATGAGGCGAATCAAAAGTTTAACCTGCAGGGTTATGTTGATTCAGATTGGGTTGGCAGTGTTGCAGACAGGAAGAGCACATCTGGGTGTTGCTTCAGTATGGGATCAAGTGTGATCTCATGGTTTAGCAGGAAGCAGTCCTGCGTGGCACTAAGTACAGGTGAGGCAGAGTATGTTGCAGCCTGTTCAGCTAGTTGTGAGGCAGTATGGCTATGGAATCTACTGTCTGAGCTATTTGATCTCCCGTTGGATGCTACTGGTATCTTCTGTGATAACCAGAGTTATGTGAAGCTGTCCGAGAACCCAGTGTTTCATGACAGGACGAAACACATAGAGATCAAATATCACTATATTAGGGATATGGTGCAGAGAGGAGCTGTGAAGCTCCTGTATGTTGCGACGGACGAGCAGATTGCAGATGTGCTGACGAAGCCACTAACCAGAGTGAAGTTCGAGTACTTCAGAGAGAGGCTTGGCGTTCTTCAGATCGAGGACACTTCGAGGAAGAAGTGATGGACACATTTGCTGAAGCCATTCCAAGCATGTTGGAAGGAGGATTCTTCACATGGCTGTGGATGTAAGCGCTGAATGATGGGCATCAGGATGATGTTCTAGTTTCTGCTTGGATATGATCATTTGGATCATTTTTATGTATGTATGTACGGATCATGTTGATGCTGGATATGATCAGTTGGATCATTTATATGTACGCATCATGTTGGATGTTGGATATGATCAGTTGGATCATGTGTATGTATTTTGTATATGCATCATGTTGGATGCTTGGACCATGTATCTGTATATGTATCAGGTGGATACATTGTATGATCAGGTGGATCATGTATGGTGATATGTATCATGTATTTGTATTTGTATCAGGTGGATACATTGTATGATCAGGAGGATCATGGATGATGATATGTATCAGGTAGATACTTGGTATGCATCAGGTAGATGTATTGATGATCAGGATGATCATGGATGATGAGCTTCAGGATGTTTCTCTAGATGACATGCAGCAGGATGTTGCAGTGATGATCAGGATGATCATGGATGATCAGCTTCAGGATGTTGCTCCAGATGACATGCAGCAAGACGTTGCAGTGATGATGATCAAGATGATCATGAGTACATCAGGATGATGTATGTTGAGTATCAGGTTGATACTCTGTGGCCATGGATCAGGTTGTGCAGATGAGCATGTCTGGGAGATCCTATAGGTCGGATTTGTGTACCCGTAATAGCCTGGGATGCTCTTTCGAGACATTGCTATGGGAGGACATGTAATTTGTGCCCTGGGAGATCCTTCAGGTCGGATTTGTGTACCCGTAACATCCTGGGATGCTCTTGCGAGGTTTTGTCCTATGGCATGTAATTTGGGCCCTGGGAGATTTCAGGTCGGAGTTGTGTACCCGTAACATCCTGAGATGCTCTTTCGAGGTTTTGTCATGACCACATGTAATTTGTGCCCTGGGAGATTTCAGGTCGGAGTTGTGTACCCGTAACATCCTGAGATGCTCTTGCTAGGTTTTGTGGTGGACCACATGTAATTTGTGCCCTGGGAGATCCTACAGGTTGGAGTTGTGTACCCGTAACATCCTGGGATGCTCTTTCGAGGTTTTGTGGTGGGGTCACATGTAATAGCGCCCTGGGAGATCCTACAGGTCAGAGTTGTGTACTCGTAACATCCTGGGATGCTCTTTTGAGGTTTTGTGATGCACGTAATAAGTCCTGAGGATTCCACAGTATGGCCAGTGATGATGAAGACCTGCAGGTGGTGGGCCTACATCCAGTATGAAAAAGGACTGGCTCTGTAGAACTTCCTATGACGAGTAGATTTAGAGATTGATTGAGATAGCAGCAGCAGTGACGATGATGATGACTCGATGACGATTATCCAGTGACGATGATCCAGAGAAGATGACTTGTGCTAGAAGAACTGTGCTGAGAAATACTTTCCTAGTTAAGAGGGAGTGTTGATGTATATGTAACTTCGGAATGTATTTCACATATATGTATATTGTATTCCTATAGAGATGGTATTATTCCTCTATAAGGAAGTGTTGTCATTTATATTGTAAGTGTTGTAACTTATACTTGATGGGTTATTAGACCACCTTGTTTGGGGTCGGCCCTATATAAGTCATGTGGGTCAAAGGGTTATTAGACCACCCTATTGGGGGTCGGCCATGTGGATCAAAGGGTTATTAGACCACCCTATTGGGGGTCGGCCCACTCAGCATTATGTTATGTGGTTAAGTTCGAGCCTACATGAGTTAGGTAAAAAGGCAAGTCAAGTCAAGTATAAATAGAGTGCGGGAGGCACTCTATTTACTCACTCACTTCTCACACATGCACTCAAGGAGGAGTGGCGCGCTTATGGAGAAGGAGGATCTGCTGCTAGGTTATGTTTATCTCTCATGGTTGGTTGTATCATTGCTCTATCTATCTCTGAGGAAGTTATTGGGGTTTTTCACCTTTATGGTTTTCCCCAAGTAAATCTTTGTGTCTCTTGTGTGCTTGCATTATTGTCTCCATGATTGATATGCTGTAGATATGTTGTACATGTTGTTCTCTTAGTTAAGATCCTATATCAGATTGAAGTAAATTCAAAAAATTTAACAAATGTTTCCATTGGAAGGACTTCTATTCCTATTGTTAGAACACCCGTTGTGACTGGAAGTCAATCTTCAGCCATAATATATACTATATCTAGAGGACAACCTATTATTGGTGCCCCAAGTGGAACCAGTAACCAACCTCCTCCGTCAGGACCATCTGCTCTGTGGGGATCACAAACCCCACTTATTGGAGGACAACCATTTATTGGTTCCCCAAGTGGAACCAATAACCAACCTCCTCCATCAGCATAATCTGCTCCGTGGGGACCACAAACCCAACCTATTGGAGGAAAACCTTTCGTTAGTACCCCAAGCAGGACCAACAACCAATTTCCTCAGTTAGGCCCACTTCCTTCTTGGGGGCCACAAATCCCACCTACTGAGGGGAAACATACATTTGGAAACCAGAATCCTTCCGGGGGGCACACAAATCAACACCAATATTTTTAACCCCCTAATATAAATTATGGAGTAACTTATCCCAGTGTCTCAAACAATCAATGGATCCCACCCCCTCAAACCCCGTCTCTTAATCAAGGAAGAACGAACAATCCATGGGCTCCACCCTTTTAGACACCTCCCCCTACTCAAGGTTTGGTCAATCCACCCAATCAAGGATTTGGGAACTCTACATGGGTCACACAACCCCAAGTCTCTACACCATTTAATCCCACCCATCATCATTTTCAACAACCGATCTATAATTCGATTCTGAATCAATTGGTGAATCCTATGATTCCCAACCAACAACTGGTTAATTAGATGGTCCCCAATTCAAAGAACTTCCAACAACACCCTGCAGGTAACATGTATGGGTATAATATGCAACAATATGCAGTGCAGGGCCTGACAGGTGTCCTAGCACCCCATCAATATTATTCATTCCCACAACCTAATAGACAACTTCCCTTCCTGGAAACATTGGATCTACTCAATTTCTCGAGATTAATAAATGATCCCATTTGGCATGAACCACATTGGCCACCTATTCCTGCCAAACTACCATTAGATATCCTGAAATTCGATGCTAAACTTGGGGAAGACCCAAAAAATCACATCATGACATTTCATCTTTGGTGTTCTTCGAACTCATTGATGGATGACTCTATATGACTAAGGCTCTTCCAACAAACACTCACCGGAATGGAAGAAAAATGGTATATCGAGTTGCCACAACACTCTTTCATATATTTCAACACCCTTTCCATGTATTTTTTGACACATTTCCAGCTTCCCATTCGATATGAGACTGGTACGGACCTCTTAACTTCGTTGCAACAATCTACCACCACTCACATCTCTGATCATATTCATGAGTGGAGGAGACATTTAAAATTAATTAAGGCTCCCATTCCCAACTAATTATTGGCTGATTGGTTCACAAATTCATTACTGCCACCTATTGCTAGGGATGTTCCAATGGGAGGGGATGTTATAGAAGAGCAAGAAATTGCTCGTGCTTAGTATCTGTATTTCATTTATTCCCAATCCAGAACTCTATATTAACTGATTCCTCACGCCCCCCGACCCACTGGAGATCCATCTATGCCCTCTACTGAACCTCCTAAATATGGTGTATTTGGTTCTGTGAAGGCCCAACCTGCAACCAAATCTAGTGGAAAACAAAACACTACTGCTCCACCTCAAACTCAGGCTGCATCCAGAAGCACTACTTCTCCTTCTTAGACCTCCAAGGTGTATGCGGTTCAATCCTCCCCACAACAATCTAGAGGGAAAAAGAAGAATAACAAAGGGAAACCTAAAAAATATTCTCCTCAGCAGTAAAATCTCAAACCACAACAAGCCAATGCTGATAACAAACCCAAACGGAAAGCTAAGTTCCCTTGCCTTATATGCCAGGAAGACCACTATACAAAAGAGTGTCCTTATAAAGAGGAAGTTAATAAGTTTGTCAAAGGATATTCTCGACCGACAGTCTTAACTGACCCTTTCCCACACCAACAACAACAAATGGTCTCACACAACCCCCTGCAAAGGGGAAACCAAAATGATCCTACCCAACCATAGATATCCTCAAATCGCAACATCCTTATTATGAGTAATGAGACTGTCCATATATCCACTCGATCAAAGACATATGACTATGTTCCCTGTTCAAACAATAAGGGGAATTCCAAAGATAAAACTCCCATGGAATATCTTCCTTCTACTCCTCCTTCTAGAGGCTCTCTTCATATTGAGAGGCCTCTTAATGACACTGTGTTGCGCCCACCAAAGGCCACCATTCGAAAAGAGACATTCAATCCAAACGCGCGAGATGCCCAAAATTACAATATTTCTGAGGATTTAGCTCAAGCACCTTGTGCAAAGTCCACTCTCAAAGTTATACAACATTGTCCTACCCAGCGTAGAACATTATTTTCAACACTCGGGGCTGTTGATCCAGACTCTTCCAACACAATTACGTTCAATTTGGAATATTTTAAGCCAAGACTATCTCATCAATTGGATTTTCAGATTCATATCAAGATTTGTGGAAAGAACATCCATCGTACTGTTTTGGACGAAGGTGCTTCCACCTTTATCATGTCTTTGTCTTGTTGGAGAGCTATCGGCTCCCCGGAGGTAACTCAATATCCTACTACTTTGAAAGCTTTTGACGGTCATGGTTTTCAACCTTACGGACTCATCCCATCACTTGCCGTAGAACTAAGGGGAAAAACTGTCTCTATCCACGTTGAAATCGTAGATGCTCGATTGGATTACAACATCCTACTCGGACACAATTGGTTTTATGCCATGACTTCCGTAGCATCTTTCATTTTCCGTTTGGTCCAATTTCGTCATCAAGGGAAAGTTGTCACCATTGATCAACTAGACTTTTTCACTCCAAATATTCACTCCAACACCACCAACAATGTCTCGTTGTTGCATCATCTAAAAGATTCCTCCATCATTGGAGTATTCCCGAAGCTTCCACCCCCAATATTTTCGATCAACATGATCTCTTCGAGTACTTTTCAACATCACGAATCTAACGATTCTTGGGTTATACCAATTCCTGCTGAGTGCGAAACCATCGGTGATTGCATGCCTCTAAACCGCAACCAATAAACATACCATATGATTCAATCCGCTTACGATTGGGTCGATACTATCGACCACTATATGGTAGCACCTCTCCCATCTCAGATCAATTCATCCTTTCCCTCTATTGACTCCCTCTCACAGACTTTTCCTTCCGATGAGTCTATTATGGAGATCATGAGCATTGATGAACTACCATGGGAATATCACCATCATCGGTCATCTTTCCCTACGATCCATGCGGTAGAACCCGATAAAAAATCCACTATTTCACCGAATATTTTCCAAACTAAGATTCCCATCCCTACAAACAATGTGTTTTCCGAAGGAAATCTAGCGAACATCATAGAAACCATTCCAATTGACATCTCTGTGAAACTTGGTATCGTGGAACATATCCATTTAGGAAAAACCTATACACCTACTGAGGTGGAATTTTATACTACCTTATTTAAGGAGTTTTGCAATGTTTTTTCCTGGAGTTATGAAGAAATTCCAGGGATAGACCCCTCTATAGTGGTTCATGAAATTCAAGTTTATCTCGGTGCCTGACCCATTCGGCAGAAATTTTGACCCATCCATCCTCGCAAAACTGCAACCATTAAAGAAGAAGTTGAAAAATTTCTTCGTGCTGGTTTCATTCATCTCGTCCCATTAATAGATTGGGTGTCCAATATCATTCATGTATCTAAGAAATAAGGTAGGATTAGAGTTTGCATCGATTATAGGGATTTGAACAAAGATTGTCCCAAAGACAACTATCCAACTCCGTTTATTGACCAAATTATCAATAACTGTGCTGAGAGCATCATCTTTTCATTTATGGATGGCTTCTCCAACTATAATCAGATTGAGATAATCCCATCAGACAAGCACAAGACTTCTTTCATATGCCCATGGGGGACCTTTGCATATCGCAAATTACCCTTTGGTCTCAAGAACGCTGGGGCCACTTTTCAATGGGCTATGTCGTATGCATTTCACGATATCAAGCATGTTGTGGAACCTTATCTGGATGACCTACCCGCTCACTCTGATACACGAGAGGACCATCCAGATCATCTGAGTGCCATATTCTCATGGTGTTGCCACTACAACATTCACTTGAATCCTCACAAATGTGTATTTTGTGTTGAAGCTGGTAGATTGTTAGGATTCATATTCTCCAAGGATGGCATTCACCTTGACCCCTCGAAGGTGGAAGCTATTTTAGCTTTACCTTCCCCAACCAACATTCTAGAACTCCAAAGTTTGCAAGGGCATGAGAACTTTTTACGTCGCTTTGTGTGCAATTTTTCCTAGATCACTCGGGGCTACATGAGGCTTCTCAAGAAAGATGTTCCTTTCATTTTGGATGATGAATCCCAACAGTCTTTTGAAAATTTGAAAAAGGACTTGACCAATGCTCTTGTGTTACAACCCCCCAATTATGCACGGGACTACATTCTATATCTCACTGCCTCTACTACCACCATTGGCATGGTGCTCGTACAGTAAGGAAACAATGGTCAAGAACATGTGATCTACTATCTCAGCAAGAGTATCATCGACTCTGAGACACGTTACTCGCATGTGGAGAAACTAGCTCTGGCCACCGTTTTCGTGGTCCAGAGATTTCGACACTACATTTTACTCCACAAAATCACTGTTATTGCTAACTTCAATCCAATGTACTATATCATAACACATCAAGTGCTAGGGGGGGAAATACTCCCATTGGATTGTAGTTCTCCAGGAATTCGATTTGGATTTTTCCAAAGCGAAATCCAAAAACTCCTTGATCTTTGCTGAGCTTATTTGTGCATTGCCTCGTGTCAATGACCAATCTAAGCCCATTGATTCTCTTCCATATGAATATTTGTTCATCATTGGCACGACCGATCCCTGGTATGGAGACATTATCTAAGATCTCCAAACCCAACATTTTTGGCCCGATTTCAACCGTGATGAACGCCGTCACATAAGACACCATGCCAAATATTATCTTATTGTTAGCGATACTTTGTATCGTCATGGTATTGATTTTGTGTTGCCTTGTTGTCTAACCCTTGATGAATCCGAACACGTCCTTAATGAATACCACTCTGGAGCTTGTGACTTGGTCATCTTTCTGGGATGGCTATAGCCCAGAAAATCTTGATCGCGGGCTACTTCTCGCCTTCCATATTCAAAGATTGTGTTGAAGCGGTCAAGAAGTGCCCTCCATGTCAATTCTTCCATTCCAAAAAGAGTTCACACCCAGCTACACTTCATCCAGTTATTGTCGTCAACCCCTTTGCAAAATGGGGTATTGATTTCATGCAATATAATCCCACTTCAGTCGAGGGGCATAGTTATGCCATCGTCGCTGTTGAATACTTTACCAAATGGGATGAAGCCATGCCTACGTATGCAGAAGACGACAAAGCAGTAGCACTATTCATATTCAATCATATCATCACCAGGTTCGGAGTCCCGCAAGCCATCGTAACTGAACATGGTTCCCATTTTAGGAATCATATGATGGATGAACTAAGTTCCAAACTGGGTTTTCATCATGAAAAATCAACCCCTTACTACCCCCAAGCAAACAGAAAAGTAGAGGCAATCAATAAAGTCTTGAAATAGATGATCCAACGCATGGTGGGTACCCAAAAATCAAAATGGCACTTAGCTCTATTTTCAACCCTTTGGGCCTACATGAATTCAGTAAAAAATGTGACTGGGTTTACACCATTCCAATTGGTCTATGGCCTGGAAACAATCCTTCCGACTGAATGTGAGATACCATCCCTCAAGTTAGCTGTAGAACTCTTACCTAACACGACCACTGAAGAAGAACCATTTCTATACATAGATAAGCTTGATGAAACTCGCCACGACACTGCGCTTGCCAACTAGGCTCATAAAAAGCGCGTTAAGGCTCAATATGATAAATCCATTCAACCTCGTGTTTTCAATGAAGGTGACTTAGTCTTAACCTACAACCAAATGCACGATAATTTAGGTAAAGGAAAATTAGAATCCATGTGGTACAGTCCCTACGTTATTAAACAAGTGTTAGAGAAGGGAGCTTATGAGCTTGTGGACTGTGATGGTATATCTTTGGGAGAGACCCGTAACGGGATTTACCTGAAGATATTTTATGCGTAGGATCATCTTTCCTGAAACACTTTGTATATAATATATCTAGTGTGATTTTGGTTCGGTTTTTTGCGTGTTAGGACTCTATATCATATAGAATCATTTATCTCGACTTGTGATTTTATGCGCAGATGTCGGCATACTTTGGATTCGCGGATGGTGCTAGTTGACATACCCAGAACCTTGATTCTGCAACATGGGTACTATATTCCCCTACCGACGAGTTGATATCCTCGGGTGGCATCTGCTTAGGCCCCGCAACAAATAACATTGTGGAGTATCATGCAGTCATTGGACTTCTGAATGAAGTTTCTTCTCTTGGAATCCATTACTTTATAGTATACCTGGACTCTCAGCTTGTGGTATCTCAGCTAAACCGCATTTACACCGTCCGTGATCCTACATTACTTCGTTTATACAGATGGGTATGCCTCCTTGAACGACTATTTGATTTCATTTTATATCAATATATACCAAGGGAATTAAACTCAGTGTCTGATTCATTAGCTAACTATATGTTGAATTGGCATCTAGCCCACACATAATCAATACATCATCACAACACATGTAAAAAATGTAACATACAAGTCATAATAGGTAAACAATAGAGATAGATCCATATGTATATCATGTAAACAGTGTTTCTCATTCCACATATAATAGTATAATGTGTTGAAAGTAAAAAATTGGGATCATAACCCATACAAAAATTTGCTCTCTGGCCTACATATCGTGTAAATGCCACTAACAAAACTACTGCTAAAAAACTAGTTGCGAGGTGCACAATGCTCATGATAGAACACCATTTCCCTAGCAACACGACGGAGCAACCTGCCAATCCGCTCTGGCACACCCACAATATGCCTCTGGAGATGATATGGGACCTCAGGAATCCTCATCAGAGGAATGCCCATGGTCAGTCCTTCTAGGTTCCACTCTACATCATGGAATCCTCCTGCATCATCCTCCTCAGCTTGGTACTCTTCTCCTCGCCGTCGCAGTGGTGAATAACCTCTCGGTCTTACTACTCCTCGATCTACAACATTATACACATATATATTACATCTTCCATGCATTATCAAAACAAAACAAAAAATGACATCAACTTAAAAAATTAATTTTTTTTTTTTGAAGGTCATATACCTGACTCATACCAATCATCATCCTCAGGTAATGCTAAATCAATATCATCAGGGAATTCTACCCCAACATAGGGATAATCTTCTATCATCATGATCCGCTCCTCGAGCCAAGAGAAGAAGTCCTCACCAAATGCTAGGACTTGCGGCCCACCAAGCCGCCCAGCATAATCACTCCATCTCCCCATCCATGGATCAGATGTGGGACGATGAGGCCTCTCTACTTGTGGACGCAATAGAGGCACCCTCTCTAAAAAGAAGGTGACCAAGATACTCCCATACCCAAACTAGTTGATACTCTCGTTGCTACATTTAGTTACCTGATCTTTGATATTGATCAAAACCCCTTCACACCAATTGAATAACTTCGGTTCCATGCACTCCATGGCATAAGTCATATGATGTTTGGTCGCATGGTAATCCCACACACTCCCCGCCACTCAAGCAATAGTGTACAGGATCGTCCTCAAGGGAATATCTAACACATCGGCAATGAACACTTTCCCGCTTTCCTTGCGAGATCCTTGCCTACAATACTGGGCAATGTAGGTGTCCGTGGTTTCTCCAGTAGCTCAGTGCACTGATAAATTGACTTGTGCCCCTCTCTTGGAGAGACCGGTCAAAAAGTAGATGTCTTCGAGCTCTATCTCGAGGATGTGCTCTCCTATGCGGAAAGCGTGTATATCAACGTCCCACATTTGGATGATGTGATGTAGTAACTTTCCTTGCTTCCGGATGCCTATGGTTTTGAAAACATTCAGTAAACCACACTCTCTTAGTGCGGATAGAGTGTTATCATCATTTAGGGAAGCCCTATCCTCTCCTTCATGTTCTCTTTCCTCTCAGTCAACCATCTTTTATTTTCTCACCTGAAATCTCTTGCAAATCATCAAGGGATTCCCCAGTTAAAAGATGGAAACCAGATTTTATTCCAAGAGATGGGGGAAATTTTTTTATTTTTCAAGACTGCGGATTTTCACGCCCTGGTTAGTGCAGGGAGCGCGAAAACAGATAATTTTTGTGCCCCTGACACTGCCCATAGCGCGGAATTTTAGGATTTTTCGTGCCCCTTGACATAGTGGGGGTGCAAAAATTTCTGGGCACAATTTTTGTTGCCCTAAGGCCCTTGCAAAATCCCAAACTTGCATGAAACAAAAACTTAATGAATGAGATGAAAGAGGAGGTTGAGAGGACTTACATGCTTCAAACGGTTGTTGAAATGGTGCCCTGGATCTCTCGATATCTTCACATGAATTTTTTCTCCCAACCAAGGTAAAAATCCTCCTTGAGTGAAAATGACCAAGTTACAATGGGTAATTCTCCATTTTACCCTCTTTTATATATTCCATTTAGTCATTTTTTCCTATTTTTACATTAAATACCTTTGTTTAGAGTTTATTTTTCGCATTTATTGTGTCCTAATTCCCTTTTCTAGGGTTTTTGACCACTCTTGACAGGTTCGATCGAGTTGTTCACATTGGTGGAGTTGTATATTTGACCTTCTTTCGAGCTTACTTTCTCTCTTTCGTGCTCTGGATCTAAACTATGAAAGAGATTCCAAGCACTTTTCACACTTGATTCGTGTTTGTTAAACCCAAATAAAACAGTGTCGAGCTTAGTCCTCTTTACTCGTGCTTGTAAAACAATGAGGAAAGTATCAAATTAGTATTATTTTCTCCCCTTTTAGGACTAAGGTCATTAACTCACGAAAACGGAACCGCTGGAGTTTTATTTAATCTCTTTTCAGAATCCCTCGCCAATAAAATATTGCCAAGTGCACTTGTCTCTTTCACACTTGTAAAATTATTTGAAAGGTTGTCTATTCGGTGGTAGGTTATCCCTTTTTTCAGACCGTTTAGACTATTTACGAGAAAGGTACACCTTAGTCAGCTTATGACTAGGAGATTTCTTTTGGATATTGTTTTATACTTTTTCGGGTCCAAGGACTAACTTTTACGAATAAGTCAAACTTTGGAGTCTTCTTTAGATTGTTTCAGACTCTTTAAACATGAAAAATTGCCGACTTTTCCTTCTTTGGACTCGTGAAATTAAACATCGAAGGATCCTTATGGAGCCAAAGCTCTCCTTCCTTGGGTTCATGAAATTTACAAGGTTGGACTCACTTAAAAGTGAGCTATATAGAGCATCTGTTATCCTCCTCTAGATCGCTAAAAAACAAAGGGGTAATTGTCAACCATGATGGGGGAAAATGGGGGAATAATCTGAGTCTATCTTTTTGGCAGCCTATGAGTTGTTACCTCTGAACATGGCATGCATCCACACCTTGTATTCTTTGGGTATCCAGTATACATTTGGGTCATAACTACATCATGAGTCGTCTTCTAATCAAGTCTCTTACCTTGAGTTAGCTCACATTTTAGTTGTTTCCTCTGTTAATCCCTACTTCCAAGTCATATCTCATGTCGTTATATGTTCAGAGGGTCAGTGTTCACCCGAGTCAACTTCTGCAATATTGTCAACCTCTGCTTTTTGTGTCAGTCCATACTCATTCGATCCATTACTCTACACCACTTTCCTATATCATTTTCGTGTCGATGGTGGTGGGTTCATTATGGCCCTCCTTCGACGAGTCTATTACTGTCGACGTCAACTCACTATCTAGGAATTGGGCTTAGGAACCAACTGTATTACCTTGGTACCTGCATGCCTCAATGGCAGGTTTCCACGTATTCGACAGTAGGTTTTCATTATTGAACTATGATCGAATAATCCCTCGAGTGTTCTACCTCAAAAAATATTTATTCACATTCGTTGGACTGTACTAGAGATACCTTGGGGATCATTTTCATCATTGGTGATTATCCTCATACTTGTTAACGGTTCACATCATTGGTCAGTAATCAAGTAGTCTCTGTTATGTTCGACTTCAACACCTTGTGATAACATGATCAGATTCGTATCACTCCAGGATCGGGTAGAAGACCTTGGATGGTTCTGATGTTTCTTTCACATCCAGTATGTGATGGCGATTATTGAATAGGTCCCCACATAGACATCATGTTGGTGACCTCATTGATGTGCTGTCACACAGATCCACTATTGTATTGGTCTTGGTTGTGTCGTTATCTTGTCATGGATCTATGCTTGTTCCTAGTAGTCATGATTTTTCTCCAGTCTGTATCGTGTCAATACTATCATGGATATGCAGTGTATTGGTCAGCAGTCATGCTCCGCGTCTATTGTACTGAGCATGGGTATGCCCACCCCAGAGTTATTTGACATATTGTTGATATTTCCTTGCAACTCCTCTCCAACCTTCTTTCCGCTATCTCTGCAGACCCATTTTTTTGTAAAGTGTTTCGACCATCAGCTTCCTTTTGACCTCACACTTTAGGGGGCATCTGTTATAGCTCAAAGTCTCATTTTGAGCGCCATTTCAATTCTTCATGTCATATCACCATGTGGAACCTAATGGTACTACCTATAAACAAGTGTTGAGACTTACTTCTACCTTGTTGGTCCCCTCCTCGACCTTCCTTGGAGACAAATCCAACTCATCACAGCCGAATTCCACCTCATTGAGTCAAATTCCATCTCATTGAGCCCACTTTACCATTATTTTTGTGCCTTGCTAGTGGTGCAATGCGCGAAAATTCATCATTTTTGTGCATGCAGGGGCACAAAAATTACAACATTTTCGCGCCTTGCTCAGTGCATGGGGCGCGAAAATTCCTTAAAAATCCTTGGCTTGGATTATGGATCTTGGCTTCGGGGATATTTTCTTGGGATTGGGATTCCCCTCGAATCCTAACTCATCCTACCTCTTTGGCCTAGTTCAACCCCTTGATCCACCATTTACTCACCTAGATCCACCTTCCTCTCTTAGTAGTTGGCCTCCCAAATCCTATAATAAGGAGGCCATCCATGAGCTAAGGGGATAACTTTGGAGGCATCAAACCTATGGTCTTGGAGGTTTTGCAGAGATAGTAAGGAGGAAGGCTTGGAAGGAGTAATTGCTGCTTGGACATCAAGGATAATTCTGTATTTATCTTCTTTAGCTAACTTTAATATAATTTGGCTTATTCTCCCATGTTATGTTTCTTGTTATTGGATCCATGATATGTTTCATTAGAATTTAGATCTTAATCATCGCATCTAGTACTTGGAGATATTGTATTTTGTCTTGCTTAAACAGGTTCAGTTCTTGGACATCACGTTTGGAACTGGAGTTAGGACAACCGACTGATCAAGAGTAAGTTTCACCATATCTTATCTCTCAGTACTTTGGAATCTATGTATTGAATTAGATCTAGGAGTTTAAGATCCCATTTGTTTCTTTGATGTCTTAGATTAATCCTGTTTGAATCTAGTTTAATATTTGAGTAGGTTTAAATATCCGTAGGAAAAATTTATTAGAACATGGAGGCACATATGGGAAAGCAATCATGGTAAAATTGCTTGTTAGCTAAAAATGTGAAAGAATTGAACCAAGTATGGTAGGATGCTTGGTAACAAGGCAATACCATTAATGAGAAGGGATACTCAGTTGAGAGTATTATTGCAATTTATGTTAACATGTGGTAAAACATGTTGAATGGATAAGAATACATTTTTGTAGATTGAATTTTATAAACACTCATGATGGGAGGATGGAACTAAGAATAAGTGATGGTTCCTTATCCAGGATGCATGCAATGCATTCTCTATGTTCAGAATGTGTAATTTGAATCGCAAGCAAGAGACATGGGAGCTCTTGATTATTGGATATGGATATTGTATTCTATAAGAGAATGTTGAGAAAGGTATGGAACATACCAGCATGTAAAGGACATGCAAATTGTAAATATGATAGGTGAATCATCCATGTGGACAAGTGATTGCATGCTAAGAGAAGTTGTTGAATATGAACCCACAAATTATGAGTAAATAATGAGAATGGGTAAGAAATTTTTTATTCATCCAAAAGCTATCACTGATAGAATAAAACATTCCAGTATGTGGACCTATCATGTTGTGCATGATAGTGAAAAAGTGGCCATGAAAATGCTATCAATTAAGGAATGAGGCATTCCCATGTGTGAATATGTGGTTCAGAATTGTGGAAAATATTTCCATGATAAAGCAAAGAAAGTATCATAGTTGAATGAGGTGCAAGGCAATATAATGGACCTTGAAAAGACTCCATATGGGGTTGGAATTGAATCAATTGCAACGTTGATAAGTGTTAGGAAGTCGAAGAAAGGTCAAGCTGGACTTGGCCATAATTTCTTAAAGCGATTGGAGAAAGAGGCCATGAAATTGGATCAGCTATGATGTGGAAGAGGAATTCCATGCTATGATGAGGGAATGGAAAGGGAGAATTCCTTAACTCCTCTCTTGTTATTGCATTTATATTTTATGAGTTTCATATACAGAAAAATATGGCATAGGAATGCTGAAAATGCAAGAGATTAGATGCCAATTGCTTGGATCTACATTGTTAAAGATAAAGTATTCTCGTGTATTTTAAATTGGAATAATTTTGTTTGTATGACTGAGATGTATTTGCTTCTAACATGCATGATTGTCATTGTGAGGATCATCCTAATTCTGTTGTATATTTTATCCTACATTTTCACATGTATGCATGCTTGTTTTAGTGTGGTATCAGATGGACGGGGTGAGTTCTCGAGGCCTCAAGATCTGGTTCATGCCTCTTTAATGTTGGAAGGATTGATGAAGAGGGGAGGTGGTGACTTTAGACCCTTAAAATCATCACTTGTAATTCTCAACCAACTAAATTCCTCCACAGGAGGTCGCAAGGAAATTTATAGTTTGGTTAGGATTGATTAGGCTATGCATCCATTAATTCCCACCAATCTAGTTTCATTAATTTTTTGAAACATAACATTGTTGACATATAGGAAACTTTTAAATCCTGCTATGAGAAAATGTCAAAAGGAAACCTGGATAAGAAGGCATAGTTCCCATGGATGTGAAATCTGAGGTATAGCTTCCCTAATATCCTCAAAGATTCACTTAGATTTTTGTGGAGACAACACTATACTACCCAGGCATAACCACTTATCCACACTTGATGCGGGTATCTTCGTGGCCAAACTTAGGATATCACCAAGGAGAAATTGTGAGTGCAATTGACTCCCGAAGTCAGATATTTCCATTGGGAAATGTTACCAGTCTCTTTCAGAACATATCCCCATCACCGGTATAATTGGATCTCTTTTACCTTCACCAGTTAATCATTGAGTGGATCCCGTTACCACCATCAGTTGTGCTTTTGGAAGGCTCGGTTACATTTGAGAGGAAGTATGTTAGGTCTTCAGGTAATTTACATTTATTTTCTTTCTAAATACAAGTTCACTAACTCATAATTAAAAAGAACCTAAATGTGGGAGCACTTGCACTAAACCAAAATAGCACATATCACTCACTTTTGCACCATTTTGCATATGTTATGGTTGGAATATTTTTTGCATTTGTTCAATTGAGCTTATTTCCATCATCACTCTCATTTTGTCACTAAACTTCCACCATTGAAGAAAAAAAACCCTAAGGAATTCATGTAGACTGCAAGGCCTTTCCCCTCTCTCGAGGGGTGTTTTACCACTTTCTCCATGTGGTTCACGAAGGAGATACTCTAGCTAAGGTCACTCCCAGGAAACATTGATAGGATCATCAGGGTGAGACCGCTCCTTGCTTGATTCATTTTATCCCCTTGGAGAAAATATAGATCCTTTCGTTTCATCCTCTCGTGGAAGATGCATACCTTCATTTTCTCCCCTTGGAGAGGCTTAGACCCCTTTGGCTCACCCTCTCATGGAAGAGGCCCCCCTTTATCTCCTCCCCTTGGAGGAAATCCACCTTCTTATCCCTCTTCAGGAAGAGGACATACAGTATCCTTGTCTTCCCATCAGATACAGACATCATCGCACATATACCATGTTCTCCCCCTTCAGGAAACACCACACAAAATACAATGGCAGGATCTATACCAACCTACCTTTCATGACTAGCTTAAATCTCCCTGATCTAGCCAAACTAATCAATGGCCTTATAGCACATAATACACCATGAACATCTATGCTTGATAAGATCCCCTTAGATATCCCTAAATTTGAAGGGAAACATGGAGATGATCTAGCAAACCATGTCATGTCATTCAACTTATGGTGTTCCTCCAATAGCATGGTGGAATACTTAGTGAGGCTTCACCCTTTTCAGCAAAACCATACAGTAATGACTGCAAAATGGTATGTGAACTTATTGGGATCAACCTATTCCACCTTTGGGACATTGGTCATCATATTTATCACTCACTTTCAACTTCTCATCCACCATGAAATCGGTCTCAAAATTCTCACAGAATTTTGACATAATACCTCTACCCACATAGCTTACCACATCCACGAGTGGCGTAGACGACACACATTGAAAAATCGACATACAACCTCATTTCTTGTTGGATTAGTTCATTAAATAAATCCAACCCGCAATTACAAAGGATGTGGAAGCCTCATTTCCCCAAACTCAAGAAGAGGCCATCCTGAAGGACCAACATTTCGATCTCATTTATGCACAATCTGGTTACTTATACACCATCCTACATGATGCCCCTCGACATTGATCATTGGATCCTACACCTACGGGTTCATCACATTCATCAGATGGGATTATCGGATCCATTTCCCAACAAGGAAAGGTTCCCCCTCCTCTAGCTCCTTCCATTCAATATGGCACTGTAGTACCCACCCATCCATTCCGTGTTGGCACTCCTTGAACCTGCACCAAATCCTTAGTTTGGTTCACTACAATATGGACCTTATAGTCCAAAATACCCCAATGCAAGCCAAGCATCAACAGTACCTCCACCGCAAATGGTGCAAGATGCTCCTACAACCACATCGTATGGAGTGCAAACTGCATATATCCCACCTCATAGGTATAATATTTATTACATGTTCCTTTATGGTTGTACACATGGGGGTTAATTTAGTACAACCTTCTTTTTCACAACAAGATCAACAATTTGAGCAGTTGAACATCGCAAATCCCCAAAATGATCCAAATCAGGGGAAGAATAAAGGTAAGAACAAACAAAACCTACATCAAGGACAAGGGGGAAACCTCCCTCCCCAATAAAACCATAACTAGGGTAACCATAATGTGGGGTCTAATATCCCCCCATACAAGGAAAAATTGCTAACCTTAGGACCAATTATTCTTGCTCAATTTGTGGCAAGTATGGTCACTATACTCACCATTGTCCACTCATCCCTGACCGTCAATAGTTGGTGGAAAACAAGAAAAATACAGTTGTGAATCCTCCTCAAACATCTAGTGTTCCACAACCCCAAGCCACAACAACCCTTTTCCAATCAAGGGGTTCTTTCTTAGCAATCAGATCCCCACACCCCCAACAATGGCTCCTTTCAAAACATATACATGAACACGATAGAAATCAACCTACAGACTCAATCTAAAGGCTATGGTAGGCCTGGACCCCCATAAGTGGAGGATGTACCTACCCCTTCATGGGGGCCTTTGCAAATACCATGCCCGAGTGGTGCAAAAATACAAAGGATCCCAAAGGTACCACTTAGGCACACCCCCGATAATCCTCACATGAAATGCGTCCACAACTATAGTATTGTGGATGACTTGGCTCAGTCCCTGGTTTCCATGTCCACGTTAGAGGTGCTACAGTCTTTCTCAACCCAAAGGAAGGCATTACTTAATTCACTTGGCACAGTCAACCCTTTCGACTCACATCTTATGACCTTTTATCTTGTTAAAGGAACCGCAACTACCCTCATAAGTCACATTCCAAGTTCCAGTTACAGTTAAAAAAATTATGATACATTGATGCATCATCGATGAAGGAACATCCACCTATGTCATTTCATTGAATGTATGGTGTTACCGGACAATCTACCAAAAGTGGACTTAAGGCGTGATCTCCCTAGCTCAACGTAAGTCTAGAACAAGTGAGATAGAATATGAAATTGCTTTCCTAGATCTAGTTAAAGATAGAGTGATTAGATGTCTTACCTCTAGCTTGTAGATCTTTCTCCTTGATGTTGTTCCAAGCTCCACGGTCGTCAGATCTCAGCTGCAAGGCCTGTCAAGACATATGGAACAACACAAGCAAGTAAAGTGCATCTAAACAGTAACATATCTAAGTAAACGGTTAAGCAAGTAAACTACACAAAACATCATTAACACAACAATATTTGGTGGAAAGAGTTTATATTACTGTATTAAAAGAGGGAAGTACAAAAGAGTGATGACTACAACCAAATCTTAACGTCGCAATCCTCCTCCAACAAGCCAATGCCAAAGCCTCCAAAGGAAGTATAGGTCTCCCAAGAGATGAGTAGAGATATCCTAATCTAATTTCACCAGCATGCAAGTGCTATAAACTTCCTCCCTTTGGAATGGGAATGAGTTTCACATATATAGGACTAAGAGGATAGGGTAGGTTGAGATATAGTGGGAGAGGGTTCAGGGATCCTCCCAAAGGTCTAGGGAACCGAATTCCAACTCCCCTATAGGTTAGGGATAGATATCCACATCACACACCTTCTAGAATGGGCTCGAAGATGCCTTTTATCCATTTAACTGACATCATTGCAGGCTGCAGTAGGACAACCTGCGACGTCGCAGGTTGCACAAAGGTGACCTGCGACGACCTCACTAAACCCAATAGAAATAGGTCAGTATCTCTTCCAAGTTGATAACTTAGTCAAAGGAACTTCAGGGATGTTTACACTGAGTATTATAATGGGAATATTTAGGTGTAACATAATGCCCCCCAAAGCATGAAGCTGTTGGAACTTGACAGGTGAAATGCTTTGACATAAGGAAATGGAAAGGACTTGTTGAATGGAGGATGCCGCTGCAGTACAACTGACTCTGAGAACACAGTCTTGTATGACTCACAACATGGCTACCGACCAATAAATTGCAGATCCATGGTAGTAATGACTGACTGAACACAATCATGGCTACTAGACACAAGCGCAGATCCATGATGAGATGATAACACAGCCATGACCAATACAAAATTGGATCTGTGTAATATGACTCAAAACAATCTCCATCGCAAACTGGGTAAAGCATGACTCCCTAGGGTCTTCAAGCCGAGCCCGCAATGATACGAATCTATCCATGTGATTACAAATGTCTTGGCATCGAACATGGTAGAAACCACTTGATTACCAATCATTGATGTATACTGTTAACAAGGGCAAGGGAAATCACCATTAATGTCAATGATCCCCAAGGTATCACAATACATATCATCAAGCATGAATAAATGAGTTGAATTCGAACACTTACGAAATCTTTCAATCAAGATTCAATGATGTAAACTCGTGTTGAAAGCGAGGTAACCTGCCATTGAGGCATGCAGGCCCAAGGTACTCGATTGGTTTCTAAGTTCAATCCTTGAATGATGATTTGAAGTCAACGAAGATGAACTTGTTGAAGGAGGGCCATGATGAATACCCCATCATTGACACGAAACTCGATAGCAAATGTTTGGAGTAGATTGGATGGTACAGTAACATGCAAGACAAACTCAGAGTAGACCAACATGGTGGAATGTGTACTGACTGCAGATGATGAGCGGTGAATGTATTCTTGAACATGGGCATGGCATGGCTTGGAAGTATTGACATGATGAGTATGACACCAAATCCTAATGCAAATGATGGTGGAAGTATTCTTTGGATGACCCAAAGGAGTAACAAGACTTAGGAAGTAGGAAAAACTCGAGGACAAACGGATGATCCAAGTACTGTATGCAAATGAAAATGAGTGTCATGTTCAAGAACGACTAAGTACTGCCACTGGTAAAGGTGTAACACAAAAAATTTCCTTTTTCCCCATCATGACTGATGAGTGCCTCATGTGCTTTTGACGAGCTTGATGAGGGTAACCAGATGCTCGGTATAGCTCATCTCAGAGATGAGTCCAATCCCAAATATTTTCCGAACCAGGGAAAGGAGGGGTTCGTCCCATGATGGGTCCTTCAATGTTGAATTTTAATGAGTCCATAGAAGGTAAACTCGACGTCATTTCATGTTTAGAGAGTCTGAAAAGAACTAAAGAAGACTCCAAAGGTCCTTTTTCGTAAGGTTAGCCTCTTCGCCCAGAAAAAGGGTAAAACAACGTGAGAGAGGACTCTTCCAGTCATGATTGGTTGGAGTATTCATTTTTTGTAAGTAGTGCCCCCTGGTCCGAAAAAGGGGTAAACTATCACCAGGAAGACGACCATTCAAATACTTTAACAAGCGTGAACGCGACAAGTTTGCTTGGCGATCTTTTCATATTTAGAGAGCCGAAAAAGGGATTAAAGAGAGACTCCAGGGGGTTTCCTTTTTCATAGGAGTTTAACGAGCCTGAAAAAGTGATAAACTACAACTCAGTGACTTATTCTCATCGTTTAATGAGCAAGAGAAAGAACAAAGAGTAAGCTCAGTTGTCATTAATAATTGAATTTAATGAGCGGAACAATGACAAAAATACGCTCGAATAAGTTGTTCATACATGATGATACTTATGAGATGATCGTCACGGTGAAAAATGGCATTAATTAGGCACTGAACTTGTCCTGCAACTCAAAGACTAGGTCAAAAACAATTAACCAAGTGTTTAAACGTAGTAAATGATTCAAACTGTAGCAAAAAACCCACTAAAGCATCAATTTATAGAAGGAATATTCCATTTTTTGTTATAAAAAGGATGAAATAGTGAAAAGAAATTACAATTGTTTTTTACCAAGCTTGGAGAGTGTGAAGTGCCATTTGGAGCCAAACTTCAACTGCTAATTTCGGGAGCTGTGGTCCATCATTTCGCAAGCGGTCAGGAGCAGGTAGGCCTAAACTCATCTTTGCAACTTTTTCAATGGATTGGTTTCATGTTTTTTGCTTATTTTTTAAGGTTTTGAGTTGCTTTACTTGGGGGCAATGCGTCCACGGGTCGGTGCAGGCCGCCCTTAAGGGAACTACGACGACCCAGGGTCGTCACAAATACCGTAAGGGTCATTTGTGATGATGGCGCATTGTCTAAAAGGACAGCCTGCGACGACAGAAACGTCCAAGTTCAAATCATTTCACAACCCAAAAGAAAAATATTTGATGCATGGGGTGATTTCTAATGTTGCTCATTTGTGCTTCTTAACAGGTTCACGGTGATAATCATGGTCTTAGAGTGGCAAGAATGAGAACATGAGTTGGATGATGCACAGTTTGAAAATGACCCTCAATACGTTGCTGCATTGAGGAATTGTGAAATTCTCAAATAATTTCGAGTGCCGGGCATGAGGGGCCAAGTTCAGCTACTGACACATATGATCCGATGTTGGGATCCAGCGCAGGAGCACTTCGAGATCGGGGTGCATACATTGAGTATAGATGTTGAGGACATCTATTTTCTGACAGAATTATCCCATAGGGGAGAACCTGTATCTCTTACTGGGTCACGAGGAGGTGACCATACCGTAGATGACCTGATTACTCAGTACTGCACTGGAGATACTGTGACTAGTGGTGGGAAGATTCCCATTAAGGGGATTTGAGATCATCCATTACGTGCCGTGCTCTTCACCTTGGTGAGGGTGGTGGGGATTCAGTCTGCTCACCTTGCGAGCAAGACACAGTTGATGTATGTAGAGGAGTGCATGGCTCCCAAGGTATTCAATTGGTGCGAGGGACTCCTTACCAACCTCTAGGGTCATCTTACCAAATGTTGGTGCAGGGTGCTGAAACAGTTTGGATATGGGTCCATGGTGATATATTTCTTACTGGAGCGGGTACCTCATCTGCATCCACAGGTGGACTTGGATGACCAAGATGCCAGGGATCCACATATGACTTGATGGGAATAGGTGATGGCCCGCCATGGTGGCAGGGGGCCCATCATAGGATATGGCATCGGGTTCGTCACTTGGCTGGAGGGACAACTCCTCATGATTGAGGATTACCCTTATAGTGGGATAGACTTCAGAGGTGATCCCGACCTGGTGCTCCTCGAGGGAGCACAATGGGGTGACATAGGTAAGAACAACAACTTTTATGTTTTCATTTTATATATTTTATGATTTTTTTTTTGGACTAGTGCTGATAATTTGGTGTTGTGTGCAGACATGGGTCCATCGCGACCAGTCGAATTTTCTCTCATCGTGAGGAGAGGATAGGTGCCAGTCATGGGTGCCGCAGCGCGAGATGCTACCGAGGAGGTAGAGGAGGTTTATGAGAACCTCTAGAGGCTGACCCTAGATATCCGAGAGCCAGGTGTTCGTGATCTACCTTGGAGCTACCAGAAGTACGATGTCAGGGTGTCTGATCATTTTGGCATGCTGATGGCCAAAGTGGCAAGGTCCATGGTCTACTTTCATGGGCAGCAGCCGGGAGCTTCAGGATCTAGGGTTAGGCGACCTGAGCCTTAGGCTCATGTCCTACTTGTGTAGGTACTGAAAGCTTATGAGCTTCAGATTTTGTAGAGACCTACTGAAAGCTATTATGCTTCATTTTTTGTATCAGCATCATCATTTTAAGTTATATATATATACAGACATTTTCGACAGATTTATACATTATGTGTTCTATGGATGATTAATGTGATCTTGTTTATGTGTTTGCTTATACAATGGATGATTTACATGTTATGTATGCTTTTATATTTTTATACAAATATTATGTGTGTGCAATATACCAATCTAGAATGAAGTTGGCCATCGAGTCGACAACTATGTTCATATCTCGTGGAATGTGTAGGTACTGAATAGATTCAAAGGACATTTCCAGGAGATAGACTCGTCTGTAGAGACGGAGTAGAGTGGGGTCACGGATAGCATAAATCTGGTTAAGATGAGATACCACTAGTTGTGAATCCAAATAGATAACAACGTGGTCCATACCCAATGAAAGAGCGTCGGTTAGGGTTCCAATGACTGCTTGATATTCCGCAGCATTATTGGTTGCAAAACCTAGAAAAATTCCTCCTGAGCTGATAAGCTCCCCGGTGGGAGAATAGAGTACCCAGGCTGCCAAAGCAAGGTTATGAGTATTCCGGCTGGTGCTGTCTGTGAATCCGTAGCAAGTTTCCATCTGCACATGCAGATAGAACATGGTATAAGAAACAAAACAAGAGCTAGACACACTAAAAAGAAAGCGTCACACCACACAAAACATGCACGCTATGTACAATATATACAATATGTCTATGCGTGAAAGACTCAAGCATAGTACCTCTTCAGGTAGAGTCCATTGCGGGGCTCACCCAAAGATATCCATCGTAGTCTTCTAGTTCGTAGGCTCCTTTCTCTAGAACATGTTTCACTATATACGGTCCGTGCTACATGGAATCGAACTTACCTACCCCCAGCTTATCGTGCCTTTGGTCATATGTGAGGACCAAATCACCTTCATTAAATGTGCGAGGTTGGACTGACCTATCGTAATGTGCCTTGATGCACTTCTTATGTGCCTCGTTGGAAAGAGCAACATCACGGCGGGTCTCATCAAGCTTTGCGAGGTAAAGGAAGTGTTCTTCCTCGGTAGTGGTGTTCGAAAGAAGTTCAACTGCAAGTTTGAGCGATGGGATCTCGCACTCTATTGGTAGGACTACCTCCAATCCGTAAACTAATTGGAATGGTGTAAATCCGGTGGCAGTCTTAACGAAAGTCTAGTATGCCCATAGCACGGAAAAGAGCATGTTGTGCCAGTTAGACTTGTGGGTACCCACCATGCGTTGAATCATGGTTTTCAAGACCTTGTTAATGGCCTCTACTTGTCCATTGGACTGTGGGTAGTAAGGATTTGAGTTTTCATGATGAAAACCCAATCTAGCGCTTAGTTCATCGACCATATGGTTCTGAAAGTGAGATCCATGGTCGGTGACTATGGCTTGCGGGACTCCGAACTGTGAGATAACATGATTGAACATGAAGAGTACGACGATTTTGCTATCATCCGTGTATATAGGCATAGCCTTGGCCCACTTCGTGAAGTAATCCACGGCTACTATGATGTAACCATGCCCCCCAACCGAGGTAGGATTATAGTGCATGAAATCAATGCCCCATTTTGCAAAGGGGCCAATGGCAATAACCAGGTGTAACGGGGTTACATGGGTGCTCTTTTTAGTTTGAAAGTGCTGGCATGGGGGACATTTTTTAACGGAATCAATATAATATTTGAAGATAGATGGTCAATAATATCCCACACGCAGTATTTTATGGGCTGCAGCCATCCCCGAGAGATGACTGCCACAAGCCCCAGCGTGACAGTCATTCAAGACGTGTTCATCCTCCTCATGTGTCAGATAATGTCGAAGAATAGAATCAATTCTGTGATGGTACAAGGTATCACTGATGATCAGGTAATACTTGGCGTGGTAGTGAATTCGACGACGATCGTCATGAGACAATTGGGGGTTGAAACATTGTATCTGGCGATATAAGGTAATATCCCCATACCACGGGTCAGATGGGATGATGAGGAAAAATGATTCGTACGGAAGAGAATGATTGGGATCAGATACTAAATCAATAAGGGGAAGATCGCAGATAAGCTCAGCGAACACCAAAGAATTTTTAGACTTCGGCTTTCTCGAAGAGGAGATCGAAATCCTGAAGTATCACGATCCAGCGTGAATACTTTCCCCTAAGCACTTGACATGTTAAAATGTGGTACATGGGGTTCGAGTCGATGATGATGGTGGTGGTGCGGAGCAGTATGTAGTGATGGAACTTTTGGACGGCAATGACTTCCGTGAGAGCGAGCTTCTCAACATGCGAATAACGAGTTTCAAAGTCCATAAGACCCTTACTTAGGTAGTAGATCACATGCTCCTGGGCATTGTTGTCCTCCTATACCAAGACCATGGTGATCGTGGTGGCAGAAGCAGCGAGATAAAGGATATAATCCTTGTAGTAATTGGGCGGTTGGAGCACATGGGCATGCGTAATGGCATGTTTGAGACTGTCAAAGGATTGTTGCGCTTTATCGTACCAAATGAACAGGACGTCCTTCTTGAGTAGTCTCATATAACCCTGCGTCTTTTGCATGAAATTACAGACAAAACGCTGTAAGTAGGTTGCCTTCCCTTGCAAACTTTGAAGTTCCATAATGTCTGTGGGAGGTGGGAGAGCGACAATGGATTCCACCTTTAAGGGATCAATGCAGATCCCATATTTTGAGATGATAAAACCGAGGAGGCATCCAGACTTGACGCAGAAGATACACTTGTGAGGGTTCAGGCGGATGTTATACCGCCTGCATCTGAGGAAAACGCCCGTCAGATGATCAATGTGGTACTCACGTTGCTGTGAATGAGTGGGGAGATCGTCAAGATAAGGTTTCACAAAGTCCTTCACGTCATGAAAAGCATACGACATGGCCTGCTGGAATGTGGCACCAACATTTTTAAGGCCAAAAGGGAACTTGCGATAAGCAAATGTGCCCCAAGGACAGATGAAAGCTGTCTTATGTTGATCAGCCGGGTGGATCTCAATTTGGTTGTAACCGGAAAATCCATCCATGAACGAGAAGATGACATTTCCGACACAATTGTCTATGATCTGGTTGATAAAGGGAGTGGGGTAGTTGTCCTTGGGACAAGCTTTGTTCAAATCCTGATAATCAACACAGACATGAATGGTGCCCTACTTCTTAGCTACAAGGACGACATTGAGACCCATTATGTTAATCACCGCAGTTTTCCTAGGATGTACTGGTCGTAGCTTTTGCCAGACTGGTTTAGCATCAGGATTGGTTTGAATATCGTGTGAAACAATAGCTGGGTCTATCCCGGGCATTTCCTTGTAATTCCAAGCAAATACGTCTTGACATTGCTTGAACAAGGCCGTGAACGTTGTAATCTCTTCAGGGGAACACTTTTGGCCTAAACGAATGTGTTCCAATACACCAGGAGTGAGCGACATGTCTACCAAAATGGTAGGTTCAATGTTTTCCAAGTTGCCTTCAGTGTCGGTTTGACATGTAAGTATCGGGAAATGAGGGCAAGGGTAGACATCCGGTGTAAATATGGTGGTGATGCTATTCTCCATAGTATCCGATGGGGGAAGGAAAGACAATCGATGGTGGAGTTATTCCTACAGAGGGTCATCCAAAATCATGATCTCCATGATGGACTCGTCATACAGAAAAGTCTGGAGCAGAAAGTAGGGAAAGGAGGACATCCGCTATAGAGAATAGGATGTGGAGGCCACAACTAAGTGGTCCTCAGGTGCTGACTGGATAGCTTCATAAGTGATTTCAGCGGGTGAAAGAGGCACAGTGTCTCCAATCAGGTGCATAGTGGCTTCATCATGTACAAGCCATTGATCGGTAGAGTTGGGGACAGATGAAATCCTAGAGGAGATCATGTTCACCATGGAAACATGATTAGGGGGATCCGAGGTTGGAAAGACACCCATAAGAGATGAATATTTTATGAGGCCGACCCCCATGCTCTCATATAGCTGCAAAGATTGTCCAAGTAATGGAACATTATCGCCTCGATGAGTAGCGGTGTTAGGTGTGCAGAAAACCAGTTGGTCGACAGATGATGCGATCGAAGTCATGGAGTAAAACTAATTACGACCAAGTAAGAGATTATAATCTAAAGGGGCTGCGACTACTTCCACGTTAATGGTTGCGGTCTTACCCACCAACTCGACTTCTAAGGCTTGTAATAGCCCATGAGGTTGAAAGCCACATCCGTCGAATGCTTTCAAGGTGGTGGGAGAATGTTTCAACTCAGGAGAGCCAATGGCTCTCCAACACTAAATCGACACGACCGAGTTAGAGGCACCTTCATCCAAGACGGTACGATGGATTGTCTTCCCAGTGATGTTTGTGGCAACTTGAAATGCCAACTGATGGGAAATCCTCAACTTAAAGTACTCAAGTCGGAACATGATGGTATTAGAAGAATCCGGATCAACCGCGCCAATGGCAGCGAGGAGAGTCTTGCTGATCCAGATTTATGTGGGAATGAAATAAGATAGCATATACAAAATCACATACATAGATATATGGAAAGAAACACAGTGATACAGTAAACACATATTCTATTAAATAGCGGAAATATAACAGACTGTAAAATACAATAGCTGGAATGGTGGTAGCTATCTCTGAGAAGAGATGTGGCCGCTATGCTCATTCGTGCCAAGATGAATACAAAGAGAGGCCGAAAAGGCCTATTTATCATAAGCATGAGGGAAAGAATCCCAAACATCCAAAAACCTAACCCTAGGAGATGAAGCACCAAAAGTCATGTGGGCCCCGTTTGGGTAAGTTAGTACATCAACTTCCCGGGGTCGTAACTTTTGCATACGATATCCATTTGGGGCACACAATAGTTCATTGGAAAGATCTATTCAAGGATTACAAAAAGGGTCAAAAAATATCAAGTCCAGCACGCAAAAAGGCTAGGTGCACACTACTCATATTTTCCCGACCATTCGTTGCCGAAAAAACGTCATTTAGGGCCTCAAAACGGCTTCGGAAGTTTAGGACCCAAAAAATTGCTAAAAATAGTAATTTACCAAAATTGCCAGAAGACTGTTTTGAGCCTGTTGGAAGAGGTGGGCCGCCATCGATATCCACCTGGATCACTTGTGTTGGTTAGGGCAGTTCTGCAAGACCTCTAGGGTTGACATAGCACAAGGAGCTTGTGCTAAGTCCTCTACAATATTGTAGTTTTGAGCTTCCCGAGCATTGGGATTGAAAACGGCTCTTCGAATCATGCTCCTGGGAGGACGCAACAATGACTCTAAAGGAGGCTTCTCAATGCTGAGAGAAGTGTGTGGTATGGTGACATCGTGAATAGAAGTGGAAGCTTTTTCAGTATTACTTCCAACCGGTTCCTTCTGAGGAACTGAGTCATATGAACGGGAACATGTGTTCAAGTTGACGGTATCACTACGCATCATGAGAACATGTGCGGTAGAGAATGCCTCTCCTTGGAAAGGAGAGGTGTGTGTAATCAGTTATTGGTTTTGAGCGGGGAAGGGATCGTTGAGAACTGCAGGGGTAGAGTTTCCCTTGAGAAAATTATGCACTTCGTCTTGGTGGGGACATTCCTTTGAGAAATGGTCTCCACCACACAATAAACAAGGATACTTCAACTTCCTCTTCTATTTGGTGTCTTCGGGGGTGGGCTTGGGCTCCTGATGGTTAGAAGGTTTCTTAGGTTTCCCTTTGTTTTTCTTCTTACTGACCAGATTTCTGAGATGAAGCTGATTGGACAGAATTCACCTCTTTGGTGGAGGCAAGAGTGGGCGACTTGGTGATGTTGTTGCCAGACTGTGTTGGGGATGGGGAAGAACCTAGAGGGTTCGACGATCCAACAGTTTGAGTAGGAGGCTGGGTGGTAAGGGAACCAATGATTCCATTGGCTTGAGGTCCCTTAGGTGGTTGTGTAGGGTCATACATAGGGCGGGGTGCGTCAGGAATGATTTTGTATAACATACCGGATTGAGCATAGACCAAGTCTAAGTAATGGGAACAGGAAATATCCCGTTCCTCAGTAACGTCCCCTCCCATGGCCACGTCTCGAGCTACGATAGTTAAAAGCGACTTTGTGAACCAGTAAGCAAAAAGTTGGTCTAAAATATGAGCCTTAATAAGACGTTGTATTCACCGCCACTCATGGATATGATCTGAGATGTGGGTTGCGGTATTATGGCGAAGAGAGGTCAATAAGTCAGTACCATTCTCATAGCGAATGGGCAACTGGAAGTGGGTCAAAAATGACATAGCAAGAGAACCAAAATCTGGAAAGAAGTTTGGTGGTAGTTCAATATACCACTTGGCAGCTGGGTCGGTGAGAGTCCATTGAAATAACCTAAGATGGATCGAGTCGTCCATCAAGGAGTTGGATGAACACCATAAATGGTATGTCATCACATGGTTTTTTGGGTCTTCACCAGGCTTGCCATCAAATTTGGGGATATCTGATGGTAACTTAACCAGAATGGGAGGCCAATTATGCCCATGGAAGTGGGATCATTCGTTAGATGAGACAGGTCGGGTAGGTCCAAATTAGCCAAAAATGGCAGTTGTTGGTTTAGTTGGGGGCAATGATAGTATTGGTAGGGCATGTATGGACCGGTAGGACCTTGAATCGATTGATTGTAAGGTGTTCCCTAGGGAAACTGACCGTAAGGGGGTTGTTGTGGCCACAACAGATCCCATGCTTTAGCTAAGCATAGGAGCCCCGAAAATTAATAAACACAAAAGGTATTTAGGTAAGTGTTCTTGGTTTTTATGATCTTGCACTTATACCTTTGTTTGGCCTGATTTTCATTTTTTTTCCCTCGAAAATTTCTAAGTGTTTTGGTTGCAGGAAGATTTAAATTTTAAAGTATTTTGTCACTTGTTCCTGTCAACACGAAACCCGACATTTTGACTACCCAAAATCCGCAACCCGAAAGTTGCAGGTTGCGGGAATTTAATTTTAAGTCTTTTGATTTTGGCCAGTCCGAAACCCGCAATCCAAAAGTTGCGGGTTGCGTTAGTCATTGCTAATAATTTTAAATAATCTGTCACCCCGAAATCTGAAACCCACAAGCGCGGCTTTCAAATTTTGGAAATTATTTTTATCCTTTAGTTGCGTTGTTTGCTTGTGAAACCCGCAACTTGCAAGTGTCGTGTTGCGGGATGCGGAAATAGTTTTTTTTACTTTTTACGGATTGTTCCTGCCAACCCGAAACCCGCCACCCACAAGTTCGGATTGTGGATTTCAGAAATCAAGAATAAATTCGTGAATAAATCTCCAAGATCTCATCCCGCATCCTACATCAGTTATCCTAGCCGTCGATTCATTTGATCTAGTGGATGAAATTCCATCATTCGAACTTGCGATTTTGATGCCTCATTTACGTTGTTTTTATGACCAGATTTTTCACCGCAATTCTCACCTCATGATCACTTTTGAAGATATGATTGCTTGATTAGATTGGTTCGTAAGGACAGTTTCCAGATGCAACTTTGAATTGTCTGTGATCCTATTAAATTTGTACTTCATCATGATCCAATCTAGGCTAACACATGCTGCGACGTCGTTTCATTCCAGTTCAAATGATTGCTGTCTTAAATTCGTATGATTTTAATCATAGCAGCTCATCATTTTCAATCATTATGATTTTATGTAATCCTTCTTAAGTATGGTTGTAAGTATGAAGCATTTAGTTCGTCGTCTGTATTTGTTAGATAAGTTTCCAATTTATTTTGAAAGCTTTTTGCTTGACGATTTGATGAGTAACATGCAGACAGGTCATGAATCCTCTGATGAGTGTTATATGCAAGAAGAACTTCATGCTTTTCTATTTCCAGAACCTATGTCACCACCTTTTGATGTGGGTGTTCTTGATACCAGCACTGATAGCAAAAAGGAAAATTCTGAAATTCTTCCCCTTTGCATACCACCCCCTCAGAAGGATGAAGAGGAAATTGATGAACAACAGCGTGAGCGAGATGACTCCATTATCCATGATTTTATAATCAATGAGGAACCTGATATTCCACCAGCACCTGAGAAGTAGGATCCGTTGTTTGATTTTCTGTCTTCGAGAACGTTGTGGATCAGCCGGAGGATTCTGTGGCGGTTCAACAGGAAGATTTCCTGGACCGACTCTTGCCTGTTGTCGACAGCTAGTGGGCCGATTTTCCAATTCCACAATTTTGTTACGGGATTGTCCCGAAATAATAAGAGGATCCATATTTCAAACTTTATCTTAGGATTTTAGGGAATTGTTCGAGCTAAACTGTTTAGATTATTTTGGCGGAATTCCCTGGATTGGTAGCTTGATCCAATTTTGTAATCCCTATCCTTTGGGAATTTCTATTTTGTACTCTATTGTAATTTCCTATTTAAGGAGGAATGCTTCTTGATGCTAGGGGTTGATAATTTTTGGGTTAGGAATCGGTAGAAGTCGACCGAAGATACTCTGTCTGAGCAGAGCTTTGTAATTTTGTTTATAGACTTCGTTTATACAGTGAAGTAATCTTTTGAATAATCTCTTGCTTATTGTTCAAGTTTCTTTAACGATGCCTGATTTCTCACTTCAAATTGTCATCTACATCATTTGATCTTTGCAAGTAATTGATTTACATAAATATCTGTTATACTGATTTCTCTTTATGGCTGATTTATTTGTGAAAATGTTTAATTGAATTTCTGTCAATTAAGTTATTTTCTTTATCAATTTCTGCAAGTGATCAACATTCAATATAATCATTGTTAATTTTTCAATTAACAAAGTGATTACAGGTTCATCTTGAACAGGTTTACATGCTTATGTTATTGTCATTTAATTTTCATTAATTGATAATGATCTAAGTAAACAAGTAAATACATCTTTTACATTTCTGTTGAAGTTGGTAAACATACTTGTTTCCCTCACATCAAGATTGATCTGCACAACAACAAGCTTTTATCTTAGAATAGGTCTAACTTAGAATAGATCCTTTGTTTTAAATAGGTTAAGTTAAGACATTTCTAATTTTTCCACACTTTATTTTCCTTAACTGGAGAACCGATCCTTTGATTGAAACATCAACTCATAGAGTGCTAGTGGTGGCCGAATATCCGTGGGAGATTTCCATACCAAACAGGCTGGGGATAGAACTACGCTTTTGTAGGGTCTTTTGAATCCTTTCAATCTGGGTTTTCACCCTCTGTTGGGAGCCTTGGACCAATTCCAGCACCTTTCAATTACCCTGCACCCCCGAGGCCTCAATAGGGGTATGCCGCCCAAACTATATGTGGGTCTGCCACCATAATAAGGTGGTCCATAGCCATAGGGTGGGGTTCCGCCACCACCACTGGGGGGGGGTGAAGGTCCACCGCCACTGCCGGGAGGGGGTGGGGGTCAGCCACCACAGCCATAATAAGGTGGTCCTCCACCACCTCCGCTAGGAGGGGGGGTGGGCCACCTACTCCGCGAGAGGGATAGGGGCCTCCGCCATCGCTGCCACCAGAAGGGTATGGTCCTCCGCACGTCCTCCGCCACCACCTCCACCGTAATAAGGTGGTCCTCCACCACCACCGCCGGGAGGGGGTAGTCCTCCAACATAAGGTGGGGGTCCGCCTCCATCGGGGGGTGGTGGTCCTCCGCCTCTTCTAGAAGGGGGAGGGCCTCCACCTCCGTTGTCAGGAGGGGGTGGGCCATTGTGGCCAAAAGGGGGTGGTCCTCCACCAGAAGGTAGAGGTCCACCTACTCTGGGATTATATGGGAGCTCGCTGCCTCCGGTGGGAGGGGGATGGGGACCAAGTGGGGGTGGTGGTACTTAAGGGATGGTTGGTGGAGGTCCATGTTGTAAAACATTTTGATGCCCCAATAGAGTGTATGGATTACCGGGATAAGATATCCCATCGAGTGCATTTTCATGATTGACTAGCCTCGACATAGGGTTAAGATAAACTGGATATGCTTGACTCCATGGTGGTTGAATGACATTGGATGGTCCCCCAACATGGGATAATCCCATGGTGGAAGGTTCGACGAATAGGGAAGCTCCAACGGAAGGACCGATGGGGAATCCTCCTCCTGTATTGGGATTAGGAGATGGGGTTTCCCCCCAGTAGCAACGTGCTGACCACTAATCAATGGTTGACCCAATGTAGGTTGTTGATTACCTACTACGGTAGGAACATTACCCGTGAGTAAGGTAGGGGGTAAAGAGTATCCTCCCCATGAATTTTGGGGTGGGGGAGGAGTGGGTAATGTGACTGTGGTAGTAACAAGTGTGTTGGATTGTTGTCCTTCAACAGATTGAGTTGTTTGAGGTATAGAACTGGTCTGCTATCTAAGGGGTGTACTCGCAGGAAGTGAGGGCTGACCAGATTCATAAGTTGTCATGTGTTGAGTGGGTGATTCTGGTGAATCAAAAGATAAATAAAGACTCGGGAGTGGCTGATATGGAGGTAACACCGGGTCTTCAACCCTTCATAAAATATTGTGTCTTCGAAACTCCTCACCCATAGCACGTAATCGAGTCATACGATCACGATAAGGTGCTAGAGGGTCATCAGGAGTATCCCAACTAGGTGGGGATGCAATGGAAAAATAAGCCACTTGGTGGCCTAGAGATTATGTCCAAAAGGCTGCAGCTGGACCAACAACTGATACAGGGTCATCCTGGGGAGGATTTATCCATTCCAACGATCCAAGCTCTCTCATTAAAACGAGAGGTAAGTCTTGTGAAGTAGAATTTTGTGGCTCTTCACCCTGTGGGGGGTTGGAGGCAAGTGAATCTGGAGGGAACATGTGTGCTCCAATATTCAAAGTAGAGTTTTCTACTTCAGGTGACACGACCGTTATGTGTGGGTCCATTCTTACCCTCAAAATTACCTCCTAGTTAAGGGGATATTCGGGCGGTAAGTTCAAAATTCTGCGGGACCTTCTCCAAGGAAAATCAGCTAGAGTGACTGAAACAAAGTTTATCCTAGGGTAATCTAAACAAAATAAAAGCAGTCCAGAAAAATCTACACAAACTAAGGCCACAAGCAAACTTATGTGATAGGTGTGGATTCAAAAGTATGGAACCTCACATGATTGTCAAGGCTTCGCAACTTGCTATATACCGCAGGTTCCAACATTAAAACACGACAAGGAGGATTGGGACTGTACCCTTTCCTGAATACCCGACTACCTGGACGGCACATGCGTAGTAATCTCCCTGAGTGCTATTCTCGGTGTATTGCTCTGCCAAGACGGAAAAATGGATAGCTCAGTTGGTTTCAGGAATTCTAATGGTGTCTCCCGATATACTCAAGGTACGTGGGAGCTCATATCCATAGTGGTGATGTCTAATGCACAACTGTATGGCACGAGACCTTCCTATATACTACCGAGTATGTGAAACACCTTTCGATATACGCCAAGTACATGAAGTGCCTTTTGATATACCCTAAGGTACGTGAAAGAGCCTTCGATATACCTGGTTGGTATGTGAAAGAGCTTTGATATACCGGTTAGTACGTGGAAGACTACAATACCCCCATAATACAGTGCTGGCAAGTAACGACAACTGCCACGTTTTACGACAATGGAACACGTCTCTAACTTAACACACAAGTTACTAAAAATTTTACCCTAGTTCTACCGTTAATTTTATCTGGACGGTTAGGTGAATGCATGAGGTGAGTACATAGATGTAAACAGAATGAAAGCTTTAACTACATGAAAAAATGTACTTTTCTTTTGATGAAATCTATATACGGGAAGGAGAAATATTTTTCCAAGTGGTTTTACCAAAACAACAGAATGCAACACAATCCCAAATCTACCAAATTTGACAATAAAGTACTCTTTTTCGTTTTTTCCAAGCAAAACAAAAAAATCCACAAGCATCAAAAACCAAATCTAAGCATTTTCTTTTGTCTTTTCGAATCAAAAAATGAAACTAAGCGATGATGTAACGTCCCCTTCCATCATCAAATGCCGGGAAGGAAACGTTAACAACACACAGGGCTTTTGTAAAGGCTTAGCCTCAATATTTTTTTACTAAGAAATTCATGGACAAATAAAACTTATGGATACATACTCATATTCCACAAACACAACAGAATTAAACACTGTACATACACACAATTACTTCATGCGTTCAGCATACCCATATCAATCATACATGTAACAGTCATTAATTATCATATTGCATAAAACATGATGCCTTTCATTTCAGTAACATGAATAATTAATCCTTCAGATTGAATGCATTGCAGAACACAGACTGTATATAAATTAAAACACAAGAATACTTATCTTGAATTGTAAATGTCCAACGACTGGCTACGTGAAGGCAACGTTCCTCCCAACCATAGATCTCTATCCAGCCTATATTCCTTCAGCTGAGAGATCACCCCCAAGCTGGGCTGTGTATCCACTAAGGAGGAACTAGCCGGGCTCACTCACAGCCATGGTTTCAGTCATCAGCTATGCTAAGACAACACACCGTTGGGTTTATCAAGCATACAAGAGGATAGAGGAGGGTAACGCTAAGCCAGTGAGCTCAACCACAGAGCTACAGGCACCTCAAGTGAGCTCAACAGTCAGGCACCCACATTACCTACCACATCCAATACAAGGAAGATCCTCTTCTCTGTTACACAGTCCCTCAGGCAACTATTCCCTTCAGTGCTCTTCAGGATGGGCATAGAAAGGTCCAGCTGCTAATCCTTGAGATCCTAGCCTTCACTGGGTTTATCAAGCACACCCAACCTCTGCATAGTAATTCCCAACTTGATTTCTCACCATTCTGCTCACCAAATAACTCAAATCCGTCACTGGTTTTCTGAGCTGCAAAAACTGGGTTTTCCTATGGATTTCAGGATAGCTAATGCTCCCAAATTCACCCCAAGGTTCATACCAATGGATTCCCCATTTGATTTCACTGTCCAATACCAAATCTTGACGTTTTTGGCTTCCCAAAACGTGGGTTCTCTCACAGTCGCGATTTCTGGTTCTCCCCCCTGCTAGAGACTCGTTTTTGGGTGCATAATGATGCTGCATCCTTCCACAGTGGAATGGGGATGAGGATGAAGCAACCTCCCATGAGGTTGAGTGACTTCTTGCACAAGAAAACATAGCTCATAACTACCCATACGAATTTCTGGGCTACCCATGCTCCATTGAAGCCATGGGATGAAATCTCAACCACTTCCTTACAACAGGCATAAATGTCATCTAGGAAAGTCAATGGGTTCTCATAATGACATATGGCAGCCTAGGGTTTAGTCCCATATCCCCCTCACCACTCCCTAGTGGATACACGTGGCCCCTTCTCATTCGTTGCCTCCATAGCCAATTTTTGGGTATTTTATTTCCATATTAAATATTTACATCAATTTACAATATCCCATGGCTTAACATCACGTGGGTAACAAAATATCAAGCGTGTCTAATTCAAATAAAATCCGAGCATAAACTAGCGGGGCCTTGGCCTTGAGATCCATGCTAGGGAAACATACAACGCGTGTATACAATATTTACATTAGAAGCCAATATTTCCTAAGGGTCAAAATTGGGGTATTACATTCCCCTCCCCCTTAGAACAACACCGTCCTCGGTGTTCTCAAAACTGAACAAAAATGGGAATGCCTCCCTCATGGCATCCGCTAGCTCCCATGTAGCCTCATCGGGACTAAGGTGCTCCCATTGGACATTTACCTGCCCGATGGCTCTGTTCCGGAGCAATGTGACTTTCTTGTCGATGATGCGCATAGGTTCTACTTGGAACTCTCCCTCGGGTTCCACCTGTATCACATTCCAATCAATCATATGATTAGGATCATGTACATACTTCTTAAGCAAAGATACATGGAAAACATTATGAGCTCTTATGCTAGCAGGCAATGCAATTCTATATGCAACTGGCCCTATCCTATCAAAGACTTCAAATGGACCACAATATATTGGTGACAACTTGGCACAACTCCCCAACTTGAGGGAACTCTTCCTTGGTTTCACTCTCAAATAAACATGATCCCCAATCTGAAATTCCTTATGTATTCTTTTCAAATCTACATAACTCTTTTGCCTATCCTGAGCTGCCTTTAAATTCTGCCTGATCTTAAGAATTTCCTGTTCCATTTCCTTGATCATCTCTGGTCCAAGCACTACCCTGATCACTGGGCCGTCCCAATTCACTGGCGTCCTGCATCCCTTGCCATACAATGCTTCAAATGGACTCATTCCTAAGGATGCATGGTGTCCATTATTGTATGCAAATTCAACCAAGTGTACATAATCTTCCCACTTGGATGGTTTGTCCATCACATACATTCTCAGCATGTCTTCAAGAACCTGGTTCACCCTCTCGGTTTGGCCGTTTGTTTGAGGATGGTAAGCTGTACTGAAATTCAATTTAGTTCCCAATTCCTGAAATAATCCCTTCCAGAAATTGGAGGTGAACTTTGTATCACGATCAGAAATTATTGCCTTAGGCAATCCATGCAATCTGAATATCTCTCTCATGAAGATGTTCGCAATGTCGCTAGCCTTGTGAGTGGACTTTACTGGGGTAAAGTGAGCTACCTTCGATAGCTTATCCACCACAACCATGATTGAATCATGCTTCTTCACTGTCATGGGAAGACCTATTATAAAATCCATGGAGATCACTTCCCACTTCCATTCCAGAATGGGTAAGGGCTGCAATAACCCTGCTGGATGTTGGTGTTCTGCCTTGACTTGTTATCACTTCGGACACCTAGCAATGTACTCAGCTATGTCCTTCTTCATGCCATTCCAAAAGTATTTCTTTCTTTCCGCTGTTATAGTCTTCTGATATCCTGGGTGTCCAGAGTAAGGCATTTGGTGTATTTCATCCATCACTAGTTTCTTCAAATCTGCATTATTTGGAATGTACAACCTATCTTTGTAGATGAGGATACTGTCTTCACCCAGCTGATATCCTACACACTTTTCATCCACATTACCGTGCTGCAACTTCTCTTTAATTTGAAGGCAAGTTTCGTCACCGTTTTGGGCTTCAAGAACTCTTGTCTTCAAATCTGATTTGCACATACTTACTGCTAAAACATGAAATTTTCTGCTAAGAGCATCTGCAACCTTATTCTCCTTCCCTTTTACATGTTTAATTTCAAAATCAAATTCACAAAGAAATTCCATCCATCTAGCTTGCCTAGCATTCAAGTTTGGCTGCTCAAACAAATACTTCAGGCTCATGTGGTCTGTTCTAAGCTCAAATCTTCTCCCCATCAAGTAATTCCTCCACATCTTAAGAGCATGCACTATGGCTGCTAATTCTAAATCATGTGTGGCATAATTCTTTTCATGCTCTTTTAATTTCCTGGATTCATAGCAAATCACAATTCCTTCTTGCATGAGAACCCCACCCAGTCCTTCAATGCAAGCATCTGTGCACACTACAAAATCCTTCCTTGGATCTGCTATCTTCAAAACAGGAGCGCTGGTAAGTAACTCCTTTAATTCTGAAAACTTTTCTCACATTTTTCAGACAATACGAATTTGATGTTCTTCCTTTGCAATGAAGTGATCGGATGAGCTATCCTGGAGAATCCTTCAATAAACCTTCTGTAGTAACCAGCAAGGCCCATAAAAGATCTAACATCTGAAACATTTCTTGGAGTTGGCCAATCCATGATGGAATTAATCTTCTCCGGATCCACTGCAATTTCTTCTTCTGAAATGACGTGACCCAAATATTGAATCCTCTTTTGATAGAATTCACACTTGCTTAACTTGGCATACAATTGATGTTCTCTAAGAACTTGCAACACCATTCTTAGATGCTCCTCATGTTCTTCTTCATTTCTTGAATAGACAAGAATGTCATCTAAAAACACAATCACAAACTTATCCAAATATTTGTTGAATACACTATTCATGAGACACATGAATGTGGCAGGTGCATTGGTAAGGCCAAATGGAACCACAATGAACTCATAATGACCATATCTAGTTCTGAAAGCCGTCTTGTGAATGTCTTCTTCTTTAATCCTCACTTGATGGTAGCCAGACCTCAAGTCAATCTTTGAAAATAATTTGGCTTCCTTCATTTGATCAAACAAGTCATCAATTCTTGGTAATGGATACTTGTTCTTAACTGTCACTTTATTGAGCTACCTGTAATCAATACATAGCCTTAAAGTACCATCTTTCTTCTTGACAAATAACACTGGTGCTCCCCAAGGGGACACACTAGGCTTGATATACCTTTTATCCATTAATTCTTGCAGCTGTATCTTCAATTCCACCAACTCCGATGTGCTCATTCTATAAGGAGCCTTGGAATTCGACACTGACCCTGGAACAAGATCGATGGTAAAATCAATATTTCTCGTCGGTGGCAACCCTGGTACCTCATCCGGAAACACATCTTGGAACTCTTGCAATATCCTGAAGTCTTCTAGTCTTGGCCATTTGTCCTCTAATGAATCTGGCATATGGACTGCATATAATTGACAACCCTTCTTATAAAACTTTTTCAACTGCAGGGCTGAAATCTGCCTTATTGAAACTTGCTTGGGAATCCCTTTTACCAATGTTGGCCTTCCCTTTTCATCAATGCACTCAAGTGCTTTCTCATAAAAATCCAATTTGTCTCTATGTTTTTCTAACCAATCCATGCCAATTAATGCATCATAGGATCCTAATGGTAACACATTCAATTCAGCATATGTGTGGAGTCCATTCAATTCTATGGGACACTCCATCACTACCTCACTTACTTTTCTCTTGGTTCCCGTGGCTAGTTGCACTAGCCAAGACTTATTATGCTTCATTTTTCTAAGAGAACAACCTTCAACCACTTTTGGAGAAACATAACTATGAGTAGATCCTGGATCAATCAAAACAGAAATAGATTGCGTAGCAATCTTACCTTCGACTTCCACCACTGATGATTGATGGTCTGCTTGATGATTATCCAACGCTGCATAAATTCGAGGTGCTTCCCTTGTCATGTCCTCCACCTTAGCTACTCCCTTCAGGTTGTTCAACTTTTGAGAATTGTTCTTTTGATGCGGACAATCCTTCAACATGTGGTTTTCTCCACATCCCCAACACTGAAGTCGTCCCTTTGGTGCTTTGTCTGCTGCCATTGCTGGTTTGAATCCACTCCTTGCTTGTTGCCCCTGTGGAAAGGTTCTAGGCTGACCTCTGAATGGTGGCTTGAAGCCATCCTTCTTTTGATCAAACGTCCCTCTTGGATTTCCTTTCCATGCTGGGTTAGCCTCTGTTTTTCCTTTATTTTTCTCATAGCAGTGCATTTCCATCCTAATGGCTTCATCCAAACTTGGTGGATTAACAAACTCAATACGATCTCTGAAACTCTGAGGTAGACCTCCAAGAAAGCATTGTATTTTTACTCTCTCATATTTGATATAGTCAACATACCTCAGTAATTCCAAGAATTTGTGGACATGCTCTTCCATAGATTTTAGTCCCAACTTGAGTTCATTAAACTCTTTTCTCTTACCGTCATAATACCTAGCAGAAAGGTATTTCTCCTTGAAGTACCCCTTAAATCTTTCCCAACTGATCCTTCTTTCGTTAATTCTTTTCACTTGCAAGAGATTGTCCCACCAAATGGAAGATCTGCCATTTAAGTTGTAAATGGCAATTCTGGGTTTCTCATTTCTTGAGCAGTCTTGAATTCTGAAGTATTTCTTCATTCCAAGAAGCCATGCTTCTGCCTCTTGGCCAGTCTTGCCTTCCCCATCAAATGTGGGAGGTCTTGCCTTCCTGAATTCTCCCTGTGGAATGCCCTTGAACTTCTTTCTTCCATCCAATCTCTTAGGTGCATGTCTTGGACTTCTCCTAGAACATTTGGAGTCACACGACCTGCTGGAAGAAGACCTTGATGAAGGTGTTTTATGTTTTCTGCTCACTGACCTCTTCCTTGGGCTTGGAGTCCTCCTCTTCGAACGACCTCTAGAATGACTCCCTGCATCTATTCCTTCTTCACCCATATTGCTTGGGTTGGACCCAAGGTTTATCTTATGCTGCATATCAGTGAGGCTTTGCAAAATAGCAACATTGAGTTGGTGTTGTTCTTCTTGAGCCTTCGTCAATCTTTCATTGAAGCTCACCATGGTTTCAACCAAATTCTGAGGAGTCACCTGCTCCCTTCTCCCATTGGATTCATTCTCCGCATTCCCTTCATGCACATTTTCTCTTAGGACGTCTTCTTCGTGTTCATAAGGATCTTGAGCATCATTTATGGTCACCATCTTTCCTGTATGCTACCTCTGCTACAATTATAAATTTTATGAGCTGCAAACACTGTGCATTATGAAATATTTGTCAGACATCATAAGAATGCATATAGAAATATACAAAATCAATATTTAACATAATAGAACTCATGGAATAATTCACATAGCTGTTACTTATTCAATTCTTTTGCCCATTCATGCAATTCTGAAAATTGCCCATATTGTCATTAATTTGACAAAACAGTCACCGACACTTTTCTGCCCTGATTATCTATGATGTCTGATAACCCAATTCAAATTCTGGTCATACTCAATTATTCCTTGCTAGACAAGCTTTCCAATTCCTGTCCCCGTGCTCCATTCCGACATCGGGTGTGGAAACAACGTTGTTTCAAAAATGACAACTCTTACCAATAATTCTGCACATTTTACACAGTTGTATTTTAGTCCAGAAGGCCAACTTCAACCACCTGTGGAAGAAAACCTATGAGGAATCACAAAAAATTATCTATCGGGCGAAGTTAGTCCATATAACAAGGAACACTCAGCAATTCACGGATTTCCATTCCGATGCACCATTCATCTTCTATGAATGTTTGGGTTTTTCTACTCCTCACTTTTCATATTTTTCCAAAATTCCAAATTTTGGGCCAAAAATGGCTATTTCCCAAACGGTGCATTTATGGGAAATCTTCGTCTAACGGAATCTGTCCATCTTTATGAGAATATGAAATGTCTAGTTCAGTAAAATTTTTGATTCCCACATCTAGGGTCACTTTTACTACCCACAAGCTTTTCAAAATCCCGAAAAAGTGGCCCGGGATAGTGCTTTTTTGGCCTTCCTGCTCACCCTGACTCCACATCCTTTGGAGTTTGACTCCAAGATTCTGAAGTTAACACTGTGCCTGCTTCATGGCCATGCCTGATCAATTTCAGCTTAAACCGACCTTCTGTCAGGTCTCGGGACTCCGCCCTTCAGAAGTCACTATTCCCCTTTTTCTGTCAAATTGGAGTGTAATGGGCTCGGGGTCTTCACTGGTTCTTTCATGGCCTTCATCAATGGCCTCCGAGCCCTAAAGGAATCATCCCATTCTGAGCCCAGGTGCTCCCCCTATCCAAAAATTGGGTTTTGGTCACTTTACTCTTTTTTTTTTGGAATCTCTCCGCAGCTGTGGGGCGATTCACCGAACGCTCCTGCAATTGCGGAGCAATTAGGCTAAGGCTCCCGCAATTGCGGAGCCATTCGGTGAATGCTCCCGCAACTACGGATCCATTCGGTGAATGCTCCCGCAATTGCGGAGCCATTCGACGAAGGCTTCCGTTGCGGAGCCATTCGGCGAATGCTCCCGCAATTGCAAAGCCATTCGGTGAAGGATTCCGTTGCGGAGCCATTCGGCGAAGGCTTCCGCCGTTTCGGAGCTGTTCGCGGAATGCTTCCCCGGTTTCGGGCGGTTTTGCGGAATGCTTCCGAAATTGCGAAACGATTCACCGAGGTCTTCCGCAGTTGCGGAACGATTCACTGAGGTCTTCCGCAGTTTCGGAACGACTCGTCGAACTCTTCCGCATTGCGGAACGATTCGCGGAATCCTTCCGCAATTTCGGAAGAGAATTCCTTCCGAAATTTTCCTTTCGATGCCAAACACTTAGAAAATTTTCTGCTTTTTCGGAGCATTTCGCCGAATTTTTCCGCGTTGCGGGACAACTCGCGGAATCCTTCCGCAAATTTCGGGGTGACTTCCCAAAATCCTCTGCGTTGCGGGAAAACTCGCGGAATGCTTCCGCAGTTTCGGAGCAATTCGCCGAATGCTTCCGCAGTTTCGGAACACATTCGGGAATTCTTTCCGAAACAGACTTAAACGAAATTTTTTTTTTTTTGAAAGACACTTAGGAAAAATTTGAAAACTTTCTTTCTGTCAGAGATGACTATAATTGGACTTGGCCCATAGAGGCCCAATGCTGCAACCAGCAGCTGTTATACCAAACTGTAACGTCCCCTTCCATCATCAAATGCCGGGAAGGAAACGTTAACAACACACAGGGCTTTTGTAAAGGCTTAGCCTTAATTTTTTTTTACTAAGAAATTCATGGACAAATAAAACTTATGGATACATACTCATATTCCACAAACACAACAGAATTAAACACTGTACATACACACAATTACTTCATGCGTTCAACATACCCATATCAATCATACATGTAACAGTCATTAATTATCATATTGCATAAAACATGATGCCTTTCATTTCATTAACACGAATAATTAATCCTTCAGATTGAATGCATTGCAGAACACAGACTGTATATAAATTAAAACAAAAGAATACTTATCTTGAATTGTAAATGTCCAACGACTGGATACATGAAGGCAACGTTCCTCCCAACCATAGATCTCTATCTAGCCTATATTCCTTCAGCTGAGAGATCACCCCCGAGCTGGGATGTGTATCCACTAAGGAGGAACTAGCTAGGCTCACTCACAGCCATGGTTTCGGTCATCAACTATGCTAAGCCAACACACTGTTGGGTTTATCAAGCATACAAGAGGATAGAGGAGGGTAACGCTAATCCAGTGAGCTCAACCACAGAGCTACAGGCACCTCAAGTGAGCTCAACAGTCAGGCACTCACATTACCTACCACATCCAACACAAGGAAGATCCCCTTCTCTGTTACACAGTCCCTCAGGAAACTCTTCCCTCCAGTGATCTTCAGGATGGGCATAGAAAGGTCCAACTGCTAATCCTTGAGATCCTAGCCTTCGCTGGGTTTATCAAGCACACCCAACCTCTGCATAGTAATTCCCAACTTGATTTCTCACCATTCTGCTCACCAAATAACTCAAATCCATCACTGGTTTTCTGAGCTACAAAAACTGGGTTTTCCTATGGATTTCGGGATAGCTAATGCTCCCAAATTTGCCCCAAGGTTCATACCAATGGATTCCCCATTCGATTTCACTGTCCAATGCCAAATCTTGACGTTTTTGGCTTCCCAAAACGTGGGTTCTCTCACAGTCGCGATTTCTAGTTCTCCCCCCTGCTAGAGACTCGTTTTTGGGTGGATAATGATGCTGCGTACTTCCACAGTGGAATGGGGATGAGGATGAAGCAACCTCTCATGAGGTTGAGTGACTTCTTGCACAAGAAAACAGAGCTCATAACTACCCATACGAATTTCTGGGCTGCCCATGCTCCATTGAAGCCATGGGCTGAAATCTCAACCACTTCCTTACAACATGCATAAATGTCATCTAGGAAAGTCAATGGGTTCTCATAATGACATATGGCAGCCTAGGGTTTAGTCCCATAGCCCCCTCACCACTCCCTAGTGGATACACGTGGCCCCGTCTCATTCGTTGCCTCCATAGCCAGTTTTTGGGTATTTTATTTCCATATTAAATATTTACATCAATTTACAATATCCCATGGCTTAATAGCACGCGGGTAACAAAATATCAAGCATGTCTAATTCAAATAAAATTCGAGCATAAACTAGCGGGGCCTTGGCCTTGAGCTCCACGCTAGGGAAACATACAACGCGTGTATACAATATTTACATTAGAAGCCAATATTTTCTAAGGGTCAAAATTGGGGTATTACAGATGAAAAGAGAGAACGTCTATCTAGAGCACACTAACTTTTCCAATTTCACTATGATAACTTAAAAACATAAAAAACTAAAGATGCATATAATTTTTCAAGCATGGAATCAATTTTGCAAAAAATTGATCTCACTTGATTTTTTCAAGAAAATGAATGGCTCATAATTCCCGAAAAGCACGAATGATTAATTTTCCTCTCAAACTTTCGAAAAGACTTATGAATGATTTCCAATGCATGAACCAATTTCTACAACAATTTTCAAATGCACTTGAAAACAGTAAAAATGATGCACTTTGAATTTTTCCAATGATATGCCAAGATTATAACTTGATAACAATAATGTTTTTAAGCGTGAATGGATGAAAAGAGAGATTATTTAAAGCACTCCAAACACTCAGAAATTCTCAAGAAAATGGCAAGCACTCATATGAACTAGAACACTCAAGACACTCAACAAGCAACCAAATGCAATCATAGCTAAATAACATGTGCACAAGAGGTCTGGGATAGGATCCAATACAAAGATCAAATCAGGTGAGGAGAGGATGGAAAGCAAGGTCAAGTGGATGAAGGTGGGGGTGACCAAAGTGTCCACCACTTTTGAAACTCAAACTTGTCCAAAATGGAACCCAAAACCACTCTGAATCAAACCAAACAAAACCAAACACTAGCAATGCAACATCAAAAAGGTCTCTGACTGGAAGATACAGTGCAGAGGAGGTCTGTAATTCAAACCAAAATCAAAGGTTGATGAGGAGAGAAACCAAGCACAAAACTAGACTACTTGTCACAGTCTCTGGTCATACTCAGAGCGACCATCGCAGCTGGAAAACAGGTGAACTGCGACAATGTCGCAGGATGTCAAAATGTGGTGTGCGACAGTGTCGCAGGTTGCAAAGCAGCAGATTGCGCTTGATAGGGGAACGTCTCTCTAGATATATCACCCAGGTGCGATGGGCGAGATCCCTATGCAAGGATGAAAAGATATCCAAATATGATCAACCAAAAGGCTTGACAATCAAACATACAGACTTTAAGGAAGTCAACCGACTCTTCAAGAAGAAGATCTGGTGGTGAAATGGTTAAGGAGGCAAATGAAATGGCTCATGAAGAAATCAAAGAAAAAGACTTTCAAACTGAAAACTTAAAACAACAATGCATGCAATCTTCCCCAGTATGGTCGCCAAACTTGTTATAAAAAAATATACCGAAAGCAGACTTAAGGCGTGATCTCCCTAGCTCAACGTAAGTATAGATCAAGTGAGATAGAATATGAAACTGCTTTCCTAGATCTAGTTAAAGATTGAGTGATTATATGTCTTACCTCTAGCTTGTAGATCTTTTTCCTTGATGTTGTTCCAAGCTCCATGGTCGTCAGATCTCAGCTGCAAGACTTGTCAAGACATACGGAACAATACAAGCAAGTAAAATGAATCTAAACAGTAACAGATCTAAGTAAACGGTTAAGCAAGTAGACTACACAAAACATCATTAACACAACAATATTTGGTGGAAAGAGTTTATATTACTGTATTAAAAGAGGGAAGTACAAAAGAGTGATGACTACAACCAAAGCTTAACATCGCAATCCTCCTCCAACAAGCCAATGCCAAAGCCTCCAAAGGAAGTATAGGTCTCCCAAGAGATGAGTAGAGATATCCTAAGCTAATTTCAGCAGCATGCAAGTGCTATAGACTTCCTCCATATGGAATGGGAATGAGCTTCACATATATAATACCAAGAGGATAGAGTAGGTTGAGATATAGTGGGAGAGGATTAAGGGATCCTCCCAAAGGGATAGGGAACCGAATGCCAAATCCCTTATAGGTTAGGGATAGATATTCACATCACACACCTTCGAGAATGGGCTCAAAGATGCCTTTTATCCATTTAACTAACATTGTCGTAGGTTGCAGTAGGACAACCTGCGACGTCGCAGGTTGCACAAAGGTGACCTGCGACGACCTCACTAAACCCAATAGAAATAGGTCAATATCTCTTCCAAGTTGATAACTTAGTCAAAGGAACTTCAGGGATGTTTACACTGAGTATTATAATGGGAATATTTAGGTGTAACATATGGAAATGGTTAGGCTGACCTAATTTGGTTCCCTCATTTATTTCCCTTCGTGAATATGATGGGAGACCATCAAAACCTAGGGGTTTGTACCAGAATGTCACCATTGAGCTTTGGGGGAAATGGTAATGATCGACATTGAATTAGTTGATGCACAACTCGATTACAATATCATTTTGGGTCATAGTTATATGTACGCCATGAAGAATGTTGCCTCTTTGGTTTTCCGCATCATGATGTTTCTCTTTAGTGGGAAGATAGTCACCCTCGACCAACTCAATTACTATGGCCCTCATACCAACACCAAATCCGATAACACTCTACCCATTATAGGTAGAACAAGTCAACCCACTTACGTTGACATATTCCTAGGAGTGTACAAAGACTCCAACTTGCTAGGGGTATATTTCGGTCCTCCGCCTGAAATACCAACATAGAAAGATGGCCTTATGTGCACCATTTTCACCTATAAAAATGTTTCTACCACTCCCCGGGCATCATAATCATCACCTCTGATGAGTCTTGGCATTGAACAAACATTGAGTCCATCAGTGCCTCCCATCTTTCAAATACCATTCTTGTATCCCTCCATGGGAGTAAAAGGGACAACAGTTATGGCTCAGTTGACTCTACCTGGGATCACTTTGGGTATACCTGTGTGGTACCTCACTCCACCATACCCAAAAATGGCCTAAACAAAAGAGGCCCACTGCGAGTTTGTCCACGTCTCGGTCATTACACCTTTAGGTTGGTTACGATATCTGTATTGAATTCCAAGACACCTATGACTAAAGCAAAAATGGATATCGCTAAACCTACCAATGGGGGCATGAGACAACCTAAGTTGAAATCCCTCATCATCACCAACCCTCTCCCCAAACCACCATCGGCTATCTCCAAGCCTAAATCAGGGGGCATAACCCAACATTAGTTAAAATCCCCAGTAATGACAACCACTACTCTTGCAACAAGGGTTACTCCACCATGTTCCTTATGCGGGCAACAAGGCCATGTGACTAACCTATGCCCCACGTTGTTGGAGCTCACGAATATGCTTAATACCCTTGTTAGTATGACACATGCATAACATACTATAGTAGAGGTCGCCTATTCTTCCTTGTATTTTCCTAATACGACAACTAAGTCCAAGTCGTTGTGTACCAATCATGCATGTTCGATTTTCTCTCAGTTTGGGAATTATACACACCATTATCACGACCTCCCTTGATTCTGGGACACCTTGGAAACCATTCGCCTCACCATTCCTCTGGTTGATAATCCCTCCCCCTAACCATAGGACACAACTTCCATCGATTTTGTCACTACATCAGCGATAACACTAGTTGCGCCAACCTCAGAACTGGCCATCACGGTGGTACCCAATATTGATCCCACGATGCCACAAGAACCACAACCTATGGATCTTGCACTAGAAGCACAGCATGATGGATGTACATATTGTGAGAACTAGACACACATGATTTCCAATGTGATCAGCATAGTCATACTTGAATCTGGAAATCCACCCTCAACTTTGACACATGAGCCTATCCGCACCAGGATCCCATGCACATGGCAATCGTTTTGTGACACTTCTCACTACTTATTTCAGTGTCCCATCTTACATGTTGAATGAGAAGTCCGACTCAAACTTATGCGACTACAATATCAACTTCCACACCTTAGGGTATTCCCACAAGGATTACCCACTGAGGAAATTGTTTCTCCTTCACTGGATACCATCAATACCACATCATCCCTGGCTAGCCTACTTACTAGTCAAAATTCATTGTCTTTCGATGAAGACATGGATCCACCCCATCCATCCCATGTTACCTAGACAACAGGGGATATCCCTTAAAGTGTTGAATACCTACCAACCCGTATGAGTATACTACCACCTAGATATAGCTCCAGATCCCAACATAGGGAGGCATCCATCATCAGAGGGGTGGAACCGTATTTCACCCCTTCTAAGTTTCATCTAACACCAATTTTTATGCACCCTCCTCAGGTGCACTATGTTTTTGGTGATTATTTATGCATTGCCAATACCTTTGTCATGTTCTCTATTACACTTGGGTATACGCGTAATGTATGCAGGATAATGACCAAAAAATGGAGACTCTAACCCTTTCAACAATGGCATAGGACTAGCCTCACATGTATCACTACAAAAATATAATATAGGAAATATTTTCCCTAAGTTTTCATGTCATTTACCAGTATTCCCACTGATAACCATAGGGTCCTCATTCCCAGTAATGATATGCCATCAATATCATTATCGACGATAGCATGTTTCCCCCATGGGTGTGTGCACCATTGCAAACCCTGTCATAATTTGACACCCATGATGTCGAATCTCCCACAAGTCCAAGGAATTTGATCCACTTTGAAAATACCAACCCATAGTTCATCATTTTATAGTTGTGCATTTACACACCCACCTTCAGCAGTTGATGCCATTTGATTCCTCGGCACATGTTATGATCAAGACTCATAGTTGACTACTCATACCCCCATGATAAATATACCATCTACAAACTCTTCTTCATATCATCACCCTTGCAAATACAACAATGGGCCCCCTACCCTCCAAAACAACCAACCCTATTCAATTATTCCCGCGGGAACAATCTGCATGGAATTGATTCATGGGGTCCCCGTCTTCACATTTGCAAACAACCCTCACCTCATCATGGAAAATATTCCTTGAATCAATAAAAAATTTGGAAACTTTTCCCATCATAAAATTGATTCTCTGATTCACCCAAAACCATGGGAATCCCACCCATCATCAAATCGGTCCCCTGACACACTCAAAAATGTGGGGACCCCACCATTGATTCTTTATGTACAAATAGTTCCCCAATCCACTAAAAATTGTGGGAACACCACAATTATTTTTGGCAGCAACCCTTGGTCACCTTTGATCTATGTCATTGAGTCTCCCTATCCCCAGCATTGCCAATTTTTTCAGTCACCATCACCCTCAGTGTTGTGTCCCCAACAAAACCCTTCATTTGCAGTTTGTCTCCATCCATTACATTATGTCCCTCTATTTTAAAGAATGGTTCCAATTACTCCCCAATTTGACATCGATCAAAGGAATTTATGAGCCCCGTGCTTATGATCCAGTCTTGTGTTAGGTTTGTCAGTCTTGCATTTGGTTAAAAAATGATCTTGGTTCTCAAGATAAGACCCTCGTATTATCATGTACTTCAACTATCATCGACATCAAATCCCCATATACTGAGAGTTTCAATTGTACCTCGGGGTCCCTTTCAATCAACATAAGGTACCTTTAACTAAGTAGGTAGAGTCATCAACGCTCCCTAACTTAGTGCACTCTCCTATGCTCAAAGTCAACACATCTCAGGGAGAGTCGCACATTTTGAAGGTAGCAATGTTCACAATTATAGATCATGGTAGCAGAAGTACAATGAGTTTCTCCACCCAAAAACTTCACCAGTATTCTGGCCCCCCAGCCAGTGGGATTATCATGGTCAGCAACAATTCTGATTCTTCGACACCTGTAACATCATTTAATCTCACGGGGATTGAAACTACCTTTTTCCATGTACCAGTAGTATTATGAGTTGACCCCTTGGTCTCCTCTCATTGTAGTCATCTTGAAATTTTTTCACGAGAATGGTTATGCCCACCTCATTTATATAAAACATTATTCTTTGTTACAGCCTCACCAGTTGTTACCAACAATATTTCCCCAAGAGAACCTTTTGTCCACACTCGCTCTAGAACTTCTAAGAACACGAGAGAACACAAAAGAAAAGATGATGCATTATCGGCTCTACAATACCCTCTAAACCTCATACATCAGGGTTCATCTGTTAACGCCTAAATTTTTCACATATGTGACATTCTGGATAATCTTGCAGTAAGGTGTTATCAACATATAACATGTAGCCCACTGAAGACATCCTCAACAGATCCAAAAATCAACACGAGTCCAAAAATGCCAAAAAATAGTTAAAAGAAGAGGTAGTGCAATGTTAGGATATTTAGACACTTAGGAGTTAGTTAAGATCAACTTGTGTAATATACCATTAGGGATAGTGTGTTTCTTTAGTATGCATTTGTAAATACTTAATCCGACGGTCACGATATGTTCCCGACATAGAGTGATCTGACGGCTCAACTTCTCTTAGATCAAACCTAACCTTGATCCGTGGCTTAACACCCGATTGGTCCATGATCTCTATTAAAAGAGCATGGAGGGTCATTGTTTAGTTGATCGATTATGAGAAGCTCATGTGTAACTTTCTTTCTTTGCATAATAAATTGTCCCATAGAAGCTATTTGGCCGGGGCCGTGGAGTGTTTCCCTCAAGAGGGTTTAAACCATGTCAAAAAATCGGTGTGTTGATCTGTGATCTATTTGTGTGAAGTGGTTGCTCTTGGTGTTTGGTCCTTTGGTAGTACCCTGTGTACCCGAACATGGTATCAGATCTTTTATGAAGTGCCGCTTCCGGTTATGATCTAGATCTTGAACTGTTGTTGCCGAAACTCGAAAGGGTTTCTAGTTCTGGTATTTCTGTGCATTTTTGGGCTGTGGGAGGTGTTCCATTGCGTCCGAAGAATCGTTTCCATTGGAAAATAGTTTTTGTTTGATCGAAAACGGTTCCCGGTTGCTCCAGAAATGCGTATTTCATCAGATCTGAAGGTATAATGTTACAGTGACGCATTTTTTTATTTTCTGTTTTTAAAAGGAAAAAATTTCATATTTTATCAATTTTTACTGTTAGATTTTTTTTGGGTTCGGATTGTTGCTTTCTCGTCTATGTATGCTCTTTGCCGTGCACCTTGAGCGATCTCTGCAAATCAGAAACAGAAAGGGAAAGGGTTTTTCTCGGCTGTGTATGCTCTTTGCCGTGCACCTTGCGTGATCTCGGCAAATCAGAAATAGAGAGAAAATGTAGACTTTCCGGGCAAGCTAACAAGATCTAAGTCCACAAGTGTGGAAATTTTTTTTTTGTTTCAATTTGTGGTTTGTTTTGTAGGAAAAAGGGCAAGCACGCAAACCGAGTAAGAAGAGTAAAAAAAAAAAAAAAAAAAAACCCCTTCCTCATTCCCATATTTTACATACCTTTTAATCTAGCTCACTTGGTTCAAAGTTGCTTTATTCCTTAATAGGTCTTGAGTTCAAGTCTTAGGAAGTTACTTTTAAAAGAAAAAGTGCATGCAATTTCTATTTTCAAGTTATTTTATTGTAAAAGTGCATCTCACTTAAATAATAAAAAATAAAAATACAAGTGAGTCACTTAAGTTTTTTTTATTGTTGCACTATTTAAAAGTAATATCATTGTAAAAGTGAAATCACTTATTTTACAAAAGTGGTTCACTTAAGGTAATTTTTTTGTAAAGTGATTGTCAAAAGGTTCATCTTGGGAAGAGGGGGGTTCTTTTTTTTGCTGGACATTCTCTAGCTGCCACATCACTATTGGGGACATCTTCAACAGTTTCTTTGTTCAAGCATAACTTCATCATAAAGAGTCAGTTTTCAGTGCCGTTTTTTTTAAACCACCTATATTTTTGAGCTCTTCACATCCAGACTGATGGTTTCTTCTTTTACAGCCATTAATTTACAAATATGGCCGCCCCTTGTGATATTCTACTTAACAGTTCCAACTATTTCTCATGGAAATCTCGTATGGAGGATGTTCTACGAAGTAGGGGACTTTTAAGAATTACCTCAGGGAAAGAAAAAGAACCCACTGATGATGATAAGAAAATAAAATGGGCAAATAGATGTGATGAAGCTCGTGGATTGATTGGGATGTCAATCTCTACTGATTTGCGATTCCACATATTTGGAATTGATGAACCTAATGCTGCTTGGGACAAGTTGGAATCTGTGTTTGGTAAACACAATGAAATTCGAGGTTACCAACTCGAAAATGAGTTGATTTCTTTAAATCCAAGTGACTTTTCATGCATTCAAGATTATTTATCTAAGTACAAAACTCTTAAACTCTTATTTGCAGAATGTAAGATTGAGAGGGAAGACAAACAATGCATTTATCATATTCTTTCCAAACTTGGACCTGCATATTCTGTTTTTGTATCTACATTTTACTCCATGAAAGCATCCTTGAATGCAGCTAGCTATCAAGAGCCTAGTCTTGAATCCTTTTGTGATTCCTTGATTAGAGACCAAGATAAACACATTCATCTTGGAATAATCAACGATGCAGATACATATGGGAAATCCTTATTGTCCCAACAGAAAGAAAAGTCCAAGCCTACCAAGAAACAAAATTTTCACAATAATAAGTCAAACAAGGGTCCCAAACCCTCTCAGTCATCTCCTTCTTTAAAAAATGACAAAGGATCCAAGCCAAAAGGCAAGAAGACTGAGTGTCATTACAACTATTGCGGGAAAGATAATCATGATGAATCTAAGTGTTTCAAGAAGATGACAACCTTGGAAGCAGCAATGAAGAAGCACCACATCAGCCTAGATTCACCTTCAGAATCTGCCTCTCATGGACATGCACTTTGTGCTTCTGGTTATTCTTATAATGCATCTTCTTCTTCTACTTCAAATGAATGGCTCATTGATTCTGGAGCATCTTATCATATGGCTAAGGATCAAGCCATCTTTTCTACTATGCATGAATGTAACACCAAACAAATACTTGTTGGTGATGATAGATCTCTAAGTGTTGTAGGAGATGGAACAGTTCCAGTAGATAATGGTCGTTTTAGTGATGTACTATGTGTTCCAATAATTTCCTGCAATTTGTTATCAGTCTATCAAATCACTCATTCTGGTGAAGGTAAAACTGTGACCTTTACACCTCACCAAGTTGTAATCAAGGATTTTAAAGATCTTCAACAGGTTCTAGCTACCGGAATTGTTGATGATATTACCAGGTTGTACAAGTTTAACAACTTTGGGTCATCACCTTTCCCTTCAGTTTTTGTTGCTCATAGTGATAACTTGAGCAAACTTTGGCATGAGCAATTTGGTCACTTAAATTATCGCTCATTGCATCAACTATGTAAAGAAAATATGGTGACAGGTCTTCCGATGGTATCTTGCAAAGATGGTGTTTGTTCCGGTTGTGTACTCGAAAAAAATCATCGGGACAATTTTGACAAACGTGCCTCTTGGCACGCCTCGGTTCCCTTGGAGCTTGTGCATAGTGACTTGTGTGGTCCTCTTCCATCTGCTTCCTTTTCCTGTTTCAAATATTTCTTAACTTTCATTGATGATTACACCAGACGCACTTGGGTTTATTTCCTAAAACTTAAGAGCGAAGTATTTAACATGTTTTTGGCCTACAAGGCCCTTGTTGAAAAACAATCTTGTCATCAAATTATTAAGTTAAGATCTGACAATAGAGGAGAATATGTTAACAAACAGTTCACTACTTTCTGCACTGAACAAGGCATCCAACAAAAGCACACTGTTCCATATACACCACAACAAAATGGTGTAGCTGAGCGGAAGAACCGCACTTTAAAAGAAATGGCTAATTGTATGATCCAATCTAAGGGACTAAGTCTTCAATTTTGGGCTGAAGTCATAAATTGTGCAAATTACATAGTTAATCGCACCCCCACAAAATCATTACAAGGTATAACACCGGAAGAAGCATGGAGTAAAACTAAACCTGATGTAAGTCACTTTCGTGTGTTTGGTAGTGAAGCATGGGCTCACATTCCGGATGAAAAATGGAAAGCATTGCAGCCTAAAAGTGAAAAGTGCATATTTGTTGGATATTATGAAGATGTAAAAGGTTATAGACTTCTTCAACCACATTCTCATGATATAATCATTAGAAGAGATGTTAAATTTGATGAAAATATCTTGGCCTGCGAGCCTAACTCGGTGATTGTGCCATCTTTGGCTTGCGAGCCTGATTCGGCGTTTGTGCCTTCTTCTTCTTCTTCCAACTTCCTTGACAGGTTTCCAACTCCAGTTTCTGATGATGACAGTGAGGATGAAAATCCACCTCCACCTGCTCATGTTCCTCCAGTTTCACCAGCACAAGTGCTTCCTCGATGGGTCCGTTCAACATGTGAAGTAGCTGGTGATCTTGCCGGTGATCCTAGAGATCAACGTCGAACACATTCTCAGTTTCAGCAAGCCTCTTTTCTTTTGGCTCAAGTTTCCGAGAATCATGATCCAGAAAATTTTGCAGAAGCTTTAGGGAATACAGATTGGGATGCAGCCATGGATGAAGAATATCGTTCCTTAATGGAAAATGATACTTGGGATCTTGTACCTCTTCCAAAAGGAAGAAAACTTGTCAGATGTAAATGGGTCTACAGAACTAAATATGCATCAGATGGAAGTGTTGAAAGACTTAAGGAAAGGTTAGTTTCCAAAGGTTTTTCCCAAGTTGAAGGGATTGAATACAATGAAACCTTTTCTCCCGTCACAAAAATGAACTCCATCCGCCTTGTTCTTTCCCTTGCAACCTTACACAACTGGGAAGTCCATCAAATGGATGTTAAGTCTGCCTTCTTACATGGTGATTTACAGGAGGAAATTTACATGGAACAACCTCCTGGCTATGTTCAAAATAACTCTAGCCTTGTCTGTCGCCTTAAGAAATCCTTATATGGCCTTAAGCAAGCTCCTAGATCTTGGTATGCCAAAATGGATAACTTTCTCCTTGACACTGGTTTTTATAGATGCCATTCTGACCCCAATGTTTATACCAAGAAAGTAGGAAACCATCTCATCATACTTGTTCTATATGTTGATGACCTTATTCTTACTGGTAGTGACCCTAAGCTTATAACCCATGTGAAATCCAGTCTTAAACAAAATTTTGAAATGTCAGACTTAGGACATTTGCATTATTTTCTTGGTCTCCAAGTCCTGCAAACCAAAGAAGGAATCTTTCTTTCTCAGTATAAGTATGCTTGTGACCTTCTTCATCGCTTTCACATGGAAGATTATACACCAGCCCCTTCTCCCTTCCAGTCTGGAGTCAAACTTTCTGCCACTTGTACTTCACCTGAAGTCGATGCCACCTTATATCGTCAGCTTGTTGGTAGTCTCTTATACTTGACTCATTCCCGTCCTGACCTTTCCTTTGCCGTTGGTCGTGTTTCCCATTATATGTAGACACCTCATGAAAGTCACTGGAAAGCAGCTAAAAGAATACTTCGATATATTCAAGGTACAATTCAGTTTGGGATTCATTACAGTACAGGGGGGAAACCTTTGTTGGTTGGTTTCACTGATTCAGATTGGGTCGACGATCCTGATGATCGAAAGTCTACTACAAGATATGTTTTCAGTTCGGGATCCTGACCTATTACTTGGGCTTGTAAGAAACAACAAGCTCTTTCTCTTTCTTTAGCAGAAGCAGAATATCGAGCAACAGTTAATGCCAGTCAGGAAGTTTTATGGCTTCAACAGATCCTTTCAGAGTTTGGATTCGAGCAGCAGCAGCCTACTCCACTTTGGTGTGACAATCAAAGTGCCATCAAGCTTGCCAAAGATCCAGTTCTACATCAATGCAACAAACACATTGAGCTACATATGCACTTCATCAGAAATCTTGTTCATGATCGTGTTCTTGAAGTGCTCTTTTGCCCTACAGATGATCAAGTTGCAGACATCTTCACCAAGTCTCTTACAGAAGCGAAGTTTTCTAAACTTCGATCTATGTTAGGAGTTCATGAACTTGTCATTAAGGGGGGATAGGCTCTAATGCCTCCTTCCTTCTCCTAATAGTGTCACTTTTGTAAATCCTTCAATCCTATCCCAAGTTGTTCTTAAGGGGGTATGTTAGGATATTTAGACACTTAGGAGTTAGTTAAGATCAACTTGTGTAATATATCCGTTAGGGATAGTGTGTTTCTTTAGTATGCATTAGTATGCATTTGTAAATACTTAATCCGACGGTCACGATATGTTCCCGACATAGAGTGATCCAACGGCTCAACTTCTCTTAGATCAAACCTAACCTTGATCCGTGGCTTAACACCCGATTGGTCCATGATCTCTATTTAAAGAGCATGGAGGGTCATTGTTTAGTTGATCGATTATGAGAAGCTCATGTGTAACTTTCTTTCTTTGCATAATAAATTGTCCCGTAGAAGCTATTTGGCCAGGGTCGTGGAGTGTTTCCCTCAAGAGGGTTTAAACCACATCAAAACATCGGTGTGTTGATCTATGATCTGTTTGTGTGAAGTGGTTTCTCTTGGTGTTCGGTCCTTTGGTAGTACCCTGTGTACCCGAACATGTGACATTCTGGATAATCTTGCAGTAAGGTGTTATCAACATATAACATGCAGCCCACTGAAGACATCCTCAACAGATCCAAAAATCAACACGAGTCCAAAAATGCCAAAAAATAGTTAAAAGAAGAGGTAGTGCAATTACACCCATATCATCCTGCGCTATAGTGTGTATTATTAGTTATGTTCCCATGTTATCCTTGGACATATTTTCCTTCGAGATCCATGCTACTATAAAAAGCAGCGGGATCTCAATGTTTACAGACAATCGGTTAATGCGAACAAAAACTGATCTCTCTAGTCTAAATGGTTATATCTAGAACAAAACGAGTACATAATATAACTATCCTTCATAGTTAGACTAAATTGCAAGGTATATTGGAAATCAAGTTACCTCATAAGCGCAATTCATTTCTCCTCGTTTGATCTACTTCCAGTTCCTCGATATCCAGCTGCAAAACAAGAAGGAGCAAGTGGAAACAAATGAACAATATGAAAGCATATGGTTATGAATCTAACTAGATCAATAGTTAAAGAGGTCAATCCTAAACATTATACACATAACAAGTTTATGGAAAGATATTTTTATTAAATGCAATTTGCAGCAAATACAAAGTAGCGAAATTACAACCAATGCCTTGACGTTGTAACACCAACTCAAGTGATCTTTCCTCAAATATCAAAGCCTTCTAGCCTTCTAGCCTCATTTTGGATGAAGAGGGACTCCTAGCCAAATTTCACTAGCATATGGATACTTTATCCTTTCTCCCTTCACAATGGAGAGAGGGGTCCTATATATAATCCAAAAGGGATAGGATAGGTTGAGGATTTACGGGAGAAGTATAAGGGATCATCCCACTAGGTAAGGAGATTGACTGCCACCTTCGGAGGTATATAGGGATAATCCTCCATGACATCCAAGCTTCAAGAAGTCTCTCGAAGCTTCTCTTTATCCACTTTGAACAACAACGATGCACCTTGCACAAGGACAACTCGTGACAATGGAAGGGTGATGCACCTTGTGCAAGAGCAGACACCGTCACCGACGCACTCTTCTAAGGTGTAGAGCACGTCACCCTAAGTCTGACTCACCTTTACATAGAACAGGGCATGCTGAGGTGACTAAAAAATTTAAGAGGATGAACATCAAGACTTCTCTTGTTCTTTTATCCCAGGTACTTTAGGAAACAAAGCATATAAAGGACACAAAACCTATCATGATGAGATTTTGGTGTAACATAATTCCCTCCAAAGAATGAGGGAAGACAAGAGTTTTCCTAATCCTGAGAGTTAGTCTAACCTGGAAAAGAAATCTAATCTAAGTCAGGCCTATTCTAAAGGGAATGATTTGTTTGTGTACAAGACAACTTGATCTGAAAATCACTAAATATTTTCACCAATTCAATAGACATGCAAAACTGGATCTTGACTCAGTATCTCAAGATATAATCAGTTAAAGACATTCAACCAACAATAGCTTAATAATTAAGCGCTTACAAGCTTATCCTGTATCTAGAATGTTAATTGACAAATTAACATTAACTCAATGTTTTCTTTGAATCATTTGCAGAAATAGATAAAATGTTTTAGACAAAAACATTCATTTAAAACATCAATAACCGAGATCATAAGTTGAGAGAGATCTAAACTGTAGATCAATGCAAGTTACTGATTGCAAATAATAAACAATATTAGTGAATGTGTTGAAGCAAAATCACAATCCATCAAAGACATTTGACAAATTATAACATAAAGAGATAGCTGAAGAAAAATGACTGTGTATTAAGGTCTACAAAACATTACATAGTCTGCAGCAATAGAGCGTCTCCAGTCTCTTTTGGCGATTTTGTCCCCTAACCATCCATCCCTTGCTGTGAGATCTAAAACCCCTTAAATAATAATTACAAAGTAATAATTCAGGATCAAATCTCCCACAGAGCAGGGATAATCCAAACTAAATTATCCTAAAAATGGCCAAGAATAGGCTGCCTCTTGGCATAAAACATCTAACAATCCTTATACATAGGAATAATAAACCAATTTGGATCCCAAACTGGGCATCATACAGTTTTTAGAAAGGTTGCACCACATATCCTCGAGAACATCCTATTGTAAGCTGAGGAGAATCAAGATAGATCATGAGCTGTTGAGGGTAGCTGGCGAGGAACGTATGAAATATTCCCTGGATTTGCGAGAACCAAAAATATCTTCAAAGAATGAAAAATCACCTAACGGATCATTCCTGAGAGGAATTGTAGGAAACACAGGTGGAAAATTTATGATTAAATCCCGAACAATTGTATTATCTTGATCAACATATTCTTTATCACCCTTCTTCTGCTTGTTGAAAAGGAGTCATTCATATGTGAATTAAGACCCAGGTTCTTCGTGGTTTCAATAAACCAACAAAACCCCTTTTCACCGGCCCTTTCGGCAACAATCTACGAGCAGACTGAGGTCTCACCCAAGGCAGAGTTATGGGGGGGCTGTGGAATCTGGTTTCCACAACCGCGTGATGAGTGCTTAAACAGATCTGATGAGCAATGCGTTGCGGGGCTACGCTGCGAACTGAGGACTACGCGATGATCACCTTCGTCATGACTAACCCTTCTGCAAGGACAAACACTTGTAGGGCTCCTGCATCCAAGGACTGCGCGGCTCAGAAATAGCTCAACAAGGGACAATGCAATAGATAACTGCGCTTCCTCTTCGGACTTAAGCAGTTTCAACAAATAACACTTAGTGTTTCACCTACTCATCAACTGCCTTAGATTATTGATCTTATGACTTATATAAAGTGATGGGACTCAAATTACTGCGTACTTCCGGTGCTGCGCTCGATAGGGTCACACGGTGTGAACTCAATTGACTTAAATGCTTATACAATAGGCTTATACATTCATTCAGAATTAGAAATACTTAAGCATCTTATATTCATCCACATATGTGTAACTTAACATATTAATCCCATCTAATTCCTTATGGCGAATACATATAAAAGTAAACACATAAACTAATAAGCAAGATCTCAAGCATTCGTTGGAAGCAAATACACAGATGCAAACATGTAAACAATCACATAACACCGAAATTTAACGTGGTTCACCCCCAGGATGGGAGCTACGTCCATAGGAATTATTGTTTTATTAGTCTTGGGAAGGGTACAATAGTTCCAGTCTGCGCACTCAGCTACAGACTCTCTTCTCTCTCAATAGGCCTCTGCGCACACAGCTTGCAGAGCCTTTAAAATGGTAGACTCAAATAGGTCTTGCTCAGAATATACAATGAATATTATTCAATAACAATGAGAGATCAATAACCCAACAACACTTTCCCTTACAAAATGTTGCCTATTTATAGATCATGCCCGTAGGTCATTTCTTTACAATGTACAGGCAAAAACCCTAAGGTTTCCCAAAACTGTCACGGTTTTCCCTTAACCGGATTGTTGGCTTCTGGTAGCGAATATTCCATCGTGGCCATCCTCTACACGTGGTCACGTCGCTATTAGCCCCCCTGTCGCGCGCATGCCAACAGGTCGCTTTCACCCGGCCATTCCTTCTCTAACGACCTTATGCGGCAGGTTCATGTAGTGGTTCCTTGCTTGTGCCACTGGTCGCTTTCCTCCGCTTTGATCCTTACCCACTGCTTGGTAATCATGGAACATCTTTACCCAAAATAGACTGTTGATGGTCTAACTAGAATATATGCCGTCTTTTTTCCACCTTTTGCCTTACCGAATCTTCGTAGACCGGGCTCTTCGCAGCACTGTACTCCTCTGCAACACTGGACTTCACAGCTCTTCCGACGTTGCGCTGTGCTCATCTTCGCATCTTCCCAAAAATGACTTGTTCAAAAAGTCTTCAACCGAACTGCGCTTAACTCCGCAGTTCCAAAACTTGACTTGCCCAAAAATGCCCCACTTGGACCAGGCCCAACAGGTCTCTAACACTTACATGTGGCCTAGCCCAAGTGGGGCATTTTTGGGCAAGTCAAGTTTTGGAACTGCAGAGCTAAGTGTAGTTCGGTTGAAGAATTTTTGAACAAGTCAGTTTTGGGAAGCTGCGAAGTCGAGCACAACGCAGCGTCGGAAGAGCTGCGAAGTCGAGCACAACGCAGCGTCGGAAGAGCTGCGAAGTCTAGCATTGCGGAGGAGTACAACGCTGCGAAGAGCCCGATCTATGGAGATCCAGCAAGGCAGAAGGTGGACGGAAGATGACAAGTATTCAGGTTAGACCATCGGTGGTCTATTTTTGGTAAATATGCTCCATGATTACCAAGTGGCAGGTAAGGAGAAAAGCGGAGGAAAGCGACTGGTCGCACAAGCAAGGAACCACTACATGAACTGGCCGCATAAGGTCGTTAGAGAAGGAATGGCTGGGTGAAAGCGACTTGTTGGCGTGCGCACGATAGGGGGGATGATAGCGACATGACCACACACAGAGGATGGCCATGATGGAATATTCTCTACCAAAAGCCAGCAGTCTGGTTAAGGGAAAACCATGACAGTTTTGGGTAACCTTAGGTTTTTTGCCTGCATATTGTAAAGACATGACCTACAGGCATGATCTATAAATAGGCACCATTTTGTAAGGGAAAGGGTTGTTGGTTTGTTGTTCTCTCATTTTTATTGAATAATATTCATTGTATATTTCGAGCAAGACCTGTTTGAGTCTGCCATTGTAAAGGCTCTGCAAGCTGTGTGCACGGAGGCCTATTGAGAGAGAAGAGAGTCTACAGCTGAGTGTGCAGACTGTAACTGTTTTACCCTTCCCAAAGACTAATACAACAATAGTTCCTGTGGACGTATCTCCCATCTAGGGGGTGAACCATGTTAAATTCTTGTGTTATGTGATTGTTTACATTTTTGCATCTGTTATTCGCTTACAATGAATGCTTGAGATCTTGCTTATCAGTTTACATGTTTACTTTTATATGTATTCGCCATGAGGAATTTTATGGGAGTAATATGTTAAGTTACACATATGTGGATGAATGCTATATGCTTAAGTATTTCTAAGTCTGAATGAATGTATGAGCCTGTTGTATAAGCATTTAAGTCAATTGAGTTCGTACCGTGCGACTCTATCGAGCGCAGCACCGGAAGTGCGCAGTAATTCGAGTTCCATCACTTTGCATAATTCATAAGATCAATAATCTAAGGCATTTGATGAGTAGGTGAAACTCTAAGTGTTATTTGTTGAAACAGGTTAAGTCCCAAGAGGAAGCATAGTTATCTATTGCGCTGTCCCTTGTTGAGCTATTTCCGAGCCGCGCAGTCCTGCAAGTGTTTGGCCTCGCAGAAGGGTTATCCGCGACGAAGGTGATCGTCGCGTAGTCCTCAGTTCGTAGCGCAGCCCTGCAGTGAGCTGCTCATCAGATCTATTTAAGCACTCATCACGCGGTTGTGGAAACTAGATTCCACAACCCCCATAACTTCACCTCGGGTGAGACCTCAGTCTGCTTGCAGATTGTTACTGAAAGGGCCGGTGAAAAGGGGTTTTGTTAGTTCCTTGAACTGCGAAGAACCTGGGTCTTTATAGAAAACCTCAAGACAATATAGTAAGCCTACAAATGGTTCCGTTTCCGCGCTAAGAATCCGTGATGAGTTTCCGCACTTGAAAGAAGTGATGTGCTCGGGAGAAAAGGTTCCATTGATTGTAGAAATTTGGCATCTGGACAAGAAAGAAATCTAGGCTTGGTGCGATAAGATAGAAAGAGACTTTTCCAGGAAGAAAATTAGAAATCCACATCTATCTGATATAGATTGGTTGAACAAATATCCGTGGAAAGATATCCATGATATTTTCTGGGCATCTTTTGGAAACGAGTTGCACGAGTGGTTGTCGTAGCTCGCAGAGCGCAAGAACTGTTTCCCGCCAGACATACTGACCGAGTGGACTCCAGAGCTCATTGCGAGGCTCAAAGCGACAGATAGTCCATTTTCTAGAGCAGTCGACTTTTGGGTTGACAGTATCCTATAAGGATTCATGACAGAGTTCTCTATGGACACCTTGAAGTCCTACAGCGCAGCCGAAGCTGAGTTTTTCAATGGTTTCAGAGGTAAGTACCTGAACAATTTGAGTTTATACATTAAAATGATTTTAGTTGAAAAATGTATTTTAAAAATGTAGTAAATATTTCTAGCAGTTTGAATCTGTAATGGTCAATAGCATTTATAGTGATTCTGATGAAGAAACACATAATTTTAGAAGTGGAAAAAGATATAAGTGTACCACTCAGAAGAATGGACTCCGCGTAGATATTGATTTACAAACTCATCCTGATAGCCAAACTGCACCTCTATCCGCTACCTATCATCCTATCACACCGCAGAATCCACCCGTTGCAAGTACCGCACCTCCTATCTCTCAAAAAATGTCAGTTCAGAACCCTCCTGTTGTTAATATCCATCATCCTTGGAGTGTTGATACCAGTAACATTGCGGGAGCGAGTACTCAGATTTACTTGACTTAGAATAACCTACTCCAGAACATTTTGCGCAGTGCCAATTTTACTTTTGCCACTCAGAACCCTCTGCCGAACACTACACCACCTAAGAGAAGGATGACTGATGATATCAAGTTGTCGATATTCAAAGGAATGGGCCTGGAAGACCCTAACCAGCATTGGTTTCTATGTGAAGCCATCTGGAGTGTTAAGCAGGTCCAGGATGATGCTGTGAAGAGAACACAGCTCGTCACCACATTCAGAGATAGAGCATTAAACTGGTTCATGAAGTACTCTCAGGGACAGAATAGGACCTTAGAAGAAATTAAGGCCGCATTATTGAGTGAATTTAAAAAAACCAAATTTAGAATCGCAGTGTATCACATAATTAAAAGAGATTAAGCAAAAACCTAATGAAACAGTTTGCGAATTTGACCAAAAATTTAAGACACTGCTAGACCAAGTAAGTTTTGTCATAGCTCTGCAACAGCACCAGGAATGGTTTGTAGCTGCGTTGTTGCCCCATATCAGACTGCCATTGATGCACCCGAAAGTGACTTCGCAGGTAGAAGCCCTGGAGATTGCGATGAAGTTGGAAGCTTCACCAATTGGAGAAACTAACACTGGGATTTCTCAGATTCAGACCCAATTAGCTACCCTAAATTTACAGCTTCAGGATATGAAGAAAGGAAAACAAGAAAGACAAGAAGTTTGGTGTACATGATGCAAAGGAGAAGGGCACACTAGAGAGCATTGTCCCTTATTTCAAGAGTATCTTAACAGTGGAGCACCGAATCCGCTAAATCAGAATCAAGCACCATGGTGTGAAATCTGTAAAATGCGAGGCCACAGGCCTGAAGATTGATATCTCATACAGAAGTAGGTGTGCACCCCTAAGAATCTATATTGCAATTTATGTAAATCAGTTGGACATGATGAATCCAATTATAGAGCATATGAGCTCATGCAGGAAAGGAAACGCGACATGGAGCATATGCGCGATAATGGAGTATACAGAGTACAAGAAAAAACTCCACCAAAACAAGATAATGCGTAGTATGACCAGGGCACATATAGAGGCCCTGGAGGATTCCGCGGAAGAGGAAGAAATACTGGTCTGGGACAAGGAAGGGAAGAGGCTAGATGATATGTTACAACTGTGGCCAGACAGGTCACTTATCCATAGATTGTACCAATGAATGTACTACTTGTAATTATTGCAAATCTTTTGATCATGTCATTGAGGCATGTGGAGTATTAGCTCCAAAAATGCAGAAAAGAAAGCAAGATCCGTCGAACCCGAACATTCTGTTGATCGCAGCAGAGAGAGGGCCTGCGGATCCAAGTATCAATGTAGTGATGCGAAGTGGTTCTACAACAGGGAGAGATAGAGGAGCAGAAGCTTCGAATTCTGGAGGCTTTGAAACTAAGCAGACTTCGCTTGAAACAATTTGGATTAGAAAAGCTACTGGAAAGACACCTACTTTTGATCTAGAGAAGAATAAAGGAGCATTTGAAGAATCGCGAGACATTTTCAAAGGACAAGCACCTAGGTCACAAAGAATCCCGTTGCATAGTGAAATACCGCATACAGAGGATATGCCGACGACTTACGACAAAACGTGCCATGCAGCAGAAAAAGGCACCTCTGTTGCACAGTTCCTTAGAAGCTGCATGAAACTATTAAAGAGCCTAGATGCTATCGCAGAATTGCAAAAACTGTTAGATCAGTATGAACCACGAAGCGAGATTGAAACTGCACAGAGCGCAGTTCATCACATAGGGAAACACAAAAGAACAGGAAGAGAAATGAGGCTCAGTGTGCAGATAGGATACTATGAGATGGATGAGATCATTCTTGATATGGGATCTGAAGTAAATGTCTTAACTAAACAAACATGGAAACAAATGGGGAGACCGAAGCTGTTATGGTCACCTATACAGTTGAGAATGGCCAATAAGGAGAAATTCATACCTTTTGGAAGGTTAGCCAATGTTATTGTTGACATTAATGGAGTGCGAAGTCATGAAGACTTCGAGGTTATCGAGATTGTGGATGATAGTCAGCCTTATCCTGCTCTGTTGGGAATTGAATGGGCTATGGATAACCTCACCATCATAAAATTGAAGACGAAGAAGATGATCTTCGAAGGAAATCATCTCAGGGTCATCACACCACTGGACCCTGTAGACAGAGACCGATACAGTAAGCCGATTAAGGAAGAATCCAGAGCATAGGATCTTGACCGCCTTTACAAGATGACTGCGAATCAAGATGACTATGTTAATCCTACCATGGATGGAACAATCAGTTGGAGATGTGACAACTCTTGCATCTCAGACTCTGATGCAGGATTGGAGAACTGACAAAGTCGTATGCATGAAGTATCTACAAGGAGATGTGTGCAGATTACAAAGTCATCGCGATGGATTGGAAAGGAGGTAAGTCCAATTCCTACCTATGATGGTTCATCTAATGTTTACTCCTTGATCAAAGAATATACTGTAGCAATTGTAGAAGAACATCGCTTACCGACGCTAAACATGGAACTACGCGAGACACCTTCTAGATGGTGGGATGCGCATAAGGAAACATTGACAACATGGGATCAGTGTTGAATCAAGATGCAGATCAGATTCCCGAAGAAGGTTACGCTGACCTTTGAAAAATATAATGGATAGACGGATCCAAGGGAGCATATTGAAATCTGTTCACAAGCATGGGAGGAGAGACCACAAATAGAATGGGTGCATCTGTTTGTGCACATGTTGGAGGAACAACTTCCAAATAAATGGTATCTAGACATGGAGTTGCGCAGAGAAACTATAGATTGGCCCACCCTGACTGCGAACTTCCAGACGAGCTTCAGTTTTGAAGATGACAGCCCTAGCATAAATGATGCTTTGCATATTATCAAGGAAAGAATATTTAGACCAGACTGTCCACATAGAAACATGACATTAGAGGAATTCTTTGGAGAAGTACCTGAAAACCTACATCTAGAGTACATGAAAAAGATAGAGCATGCCCCTGAATGCTATAACCTTGCTGAAGAGGTTGAAGATAAAGAAGAAAGTGATGACGAGGAACCGCGCAACATAAACATACTTGATTCCGAAGGTGTGCGCGATGTGGAGGGACCTCCGTTGGAAATTCTAGACATGAGTGGACCTGTGAAAACAAAGAAAGTGGACATTGGCACCAGTGAAGGGTTGAAGTTCGTGTCTATTGGAGACTACTGGGATGATTAGATGGTTGCGGAGATCGCAGACCTGTTACATGAATACCAGGATTTATTCCCGACAAAGTTTACAGAAATGAAAGGTATTCTGGGCGACTTAGGGGTTATGAAGATACCTCTTAATCCAGGTGTGAAGCCTATTAAGCAAAGGCCCTATAGATTGAATCCACAATGCAAAGAACGAGTCAGGGCAGAACTTGATAAAATGCTCGATGTGGGGATCATTGAGCCAGTTGAAGAGTCAGAGTGGATCAGCCCGATGGTGATCCAGGACAAAAAAACTAAGGGTGAGATCAGGATCTGTGTGGATCTCAGAAAATTGAATGATGCTTCAATGCCTGACCCATTTCCCACTCCCTTGACTGATGAGGTGCTCGATAATGTTGGAGGAAATGAGGCATATTCCTTCACTGATGGATTTTCGGGATACCATCATATAAGAATTGATCCAGCGGATAGACACAAGACAACTTTTGCCACTGAATGGGGGTCATTCCAGTACACAGTAATTCCTTTTGTTATGAAGAACACACCTGTCATTTTTTCAAGAGTTGTGATCGCAACATTTAAATATTTCATGCATAAATTTTTAGAAGCCTATTTTGATGATTGGATAGTATTTGGGTTGCTGAAGGACCATTGTGTAAACCTCAGATTGATGCTAGAAAAGTGCAGACAGCACTAAATTTCCTTGAACTTGAAGAAGTGTCTTTTTTGTGTACCCTATGGAATTCTATTGGGACACATAGTATGCAAATAAGGCTTGATGGTTGATCCTGCAAAGGTCGCAGTTATTGTAAACCTACCGACACCGAATTCAGTAAAGCAGTTGCGCACCACATTGGGCCATACAGGTTATTATTAGAAGTTTATAAAGGGTTATGCTCAGATAACCGCGCCGATGGAGAAGCTGTTGAAGAAAGACGCGTCGTTCATCTGGAATGCAGAATGTGAGCAAGGCTTTGACACATTAAAAGAGAAACTGGTAAATGTTTCGATCCTAGTTTTTCCAGACCGGGGGAAGCCGTTTCATGTACATGTTGATGCTTCATGTATAGCATTGGGTGTTGTACTAGCACAACCAGGAGAGGGAGGTATTGACCATCCCATTGCATTTTCAAGCAGGAAGCTCTCATCTGCATAAAATAATTACACGACCACTAAAAGAGAAGGTCTAGCAATGGTCTATGCACTGCAGAAGTTCAGACACTATTTGCTTGGCGTGCACTTCTCTATGTTCAATGACCATTCTGCTTTGAAATACCTGGTCAACAAGCTAGTGTTAGGGGGGAGAATATGCAGATGGTTGTTACTCTTTCAGGAGTACGACTTTGAAATTGTAGTTAAGCCGGGCAGATTGAACTTGGGACAAGACCATCTATCAAGGATCGAGTCAGGCTAAGAACCTACAAACCTTGAAGACAATCTGCCTGATGCGCAATTGTTTTCCATCTAGATAGATGATGACTACTATAAAGATATCATAGAATTCTTGACTACTGGGTTGGCACCCATTGAGTTCACTATGCATCAGAAGAAGCAACTGGTAGTAAGAGTAACAAACTTCACCATAATTGTGGGATAGATATACAAATTGGGACCAGATGAAATGTTGTGTAGATGTGTACTGGAGCACGAGAAGCCATTTATTTTGGTTGAAGCACATTCAGGTATATCGGGAGGTCACTACGCAGGAAGGGCTACTGCGTAGAAGATATTGCGAGTAGGGCTATGGTGGCCTACTATTCACAAAGATGCAAAGGAACATTGCCAGAGCTGCGATGTTTGTCAAAGGACAGGGAAGCCATCGCGAAGAGACGAGATTCCTTTGAATCCGCAGCTAACACTTCAGGAATTTGAGAAATGGGCAATTGATTTTGTGGGACCTATAAACCCATCGGGAAAAATAACTGGTGCAAGATATATTATTACTGCTACTGATTATCTCACCAGATGGGTAGAAGCAAATCCAATGAAGGACTGTAGCACAGTCACTTCCATGCAGTTCATTTTTGAGAAAATCCTTACAAGGTTTGGATGCCCGAAGATTTTGATGAGTGATCAAGGCACTCATTTTTTGAACAGAACTATTGAGGCATTGACAGAAGAATTCCACATTCATCATCAGCGAAGTATGCCATATCACCTGCAAGAAAGTGGAACTGTTGAAGCTTTCAATAAAGTACTAGATAATGCGCTAACTAAGATATGCAATATGAATAGGGATGACTAGGATCTGTGCATTCCAGCTGTGTTGTGGGAATACAGAACTACTTGCAAGAAATTCACTAGCCACACGCCTTTTAGATTGGTCTATGGACAAGAAGTAGTGATTCCAATGGAGTATATTGTTCCCAGCTTGAGAATAGCTGCATTTACAGGCATGGAAGATTAAGAGGCATTAGAAGAAAGGATTCTACACTTGGTTGGTATGGAGGAAGATCGCTTCATCGCAGGCTTTCACCAACAAGTGTAGAAAGACAGAGAAAAAGCATGGCATGATCGCCACATCAAGAACAAGTCCTTTCAGGTAGGTGATCTAGTCCTCCTGTATGATAGCAAATTTATGAAATTTCTTGGAAAGTTTAAGATGCATTTGTTTGGTCCATATACCGTTGTACATGTTACTAACGTTGGTGCAGTTCTGTTAGCCACATTAGCTGGAGATGATCTACTTGGATTAGTCAATGGAAATAGGCTAAAACCCTATAGGGATAGCCCTACTTCGCAGAACCTTCTGTAGACTGTAGAAAAAAAAAGATAAATAGAAAAGAAAAAGAAAAAGAAAAGCAGAACTGCGCAGCGTGAAGCTCAAAAAGGTAGCTGCGCAGATCCAATGAAGTAGAGAATGTTCAAGTTCAGGACCGAGAAGCTCGACATGTCGAAGCAACTGCGTTGGAGTAGAAACGGTCCACCACATAGCTCGACGCAACATTCCAGAAAAGTAGCCGTTAGAATGTCGGTCACAAATATAGCCGTTATATTGTACTTTTGCCAGCGATCGCTCGGGCATTTAACACAGAAATAGTCGTTCTGAATGAGTTAATGAAGGAAAGGACCCAAATATTCATGGATTTGGCCAACAGATACAACATTTAATGCTTATCTATCCGTTGAGGGGCGCGGAGGAGGCTAGCCGTGCCTATAAATACCACTGTAATTGGACTCGCGGGCGTTACCGAAACCTTTGAATTTTCTTGTGAGCGATACTTTGCAATTGTTTAGAGAAAGATATCAGAATCTCGTCGTTATGTCCAGACCTATCCAGTGAATGTCTGAGAGGTCCTCTATTGAGCAAGAAAGTTATAATAGAACAAGGTCAGGTTTCTCGAAGATCACCAAGACACGCTACATCAATGCAATATAAAGGAAAAGAACCAACAGCACCGAAAATGAAGTCAAAAGTGATGAGTTTCACAGTACCACAAGTTCCGCTGGGCGACACGGAAATACCTTTGAAGCTAACCCTTGACTATATCTCACCGCGTGCACAGGATGCACCTGCCATCAAGCTAATTAAGAATGCCAAGTATGAGATTTTGCTCTCTCCTATGTCAAAGCATGTTGAAGTGGGAGGAAATCTATTGGGTAAGATCCCCGAATGTAAGTGGGAATATTACGACCTGCTTCAGATGCAGAAGGACCCCTATGAACCCAAGTATCCAAATTTCTAGCCAAACAAGTACATGTGCTGGAAGAAAGATGTCAAAGGAAATCCTACCTTGTTCGCAGGCACTTGGTTATCCAGAGTAGTCGAATCGGGACTGCTCAACCTGTTGAGGCTCCCACACTTCGACCGATCGCCATAGCTAAATGCGGTGGTGCGAACCCTTATGTAGCGCATTCACTAGGGAACCCTTATGTAGCACATTCACCAGGGATATTTATGGCTTGATCGCAATATAGACCTGAACATCCACTTGATCCACCGGATCACTGGATTAAGCAAGAGGGGCGAAGACCCGAAGCAGTTCTTTCAAGGAAATAGCAGGGACAAAGAGGTCACCGTGAAGATGAAGAAAAAGAAAACCGTTGTCAAAAGGAAGAGAGGCTTTTTCATAGATGACATAGATGATGAGGCTACGCTGTTTGTCACACAACTGCTAGCTTGTAAAATTCTGAGAAAGGAAAGACCATTGGAAATACCCGTGGGTGCAGTACTGCTTGGTGCAAAAGTCGTGGAGGGAGGAAGATTCAACTGGTGTCAGTACTTGTTGAATGAGTTCATGGAGGAATTGAATGATACACAGACCCATGGAGGTAATTTCCATTTTACATTGTTAATAGTACTGATTGCATTCGTAGGATGGAAGGACCAGAAGGATTATGTTGGAGTAAGAACCGATAGCGATGATTGTAGAGGAGCATGTTATGCAAACCTTTGGGCGAACTTGAATTCAGAAAGACAGCACGCGACAACTGAGGTCTTCTACACCTACTATGAGCAGCTGCGCGAGGCCATTATCATCACGCCATGGATAACAAAAGAGGTAATGGATAAGTACATTCGCATTATCAATTTTTATGCTGACATGCGTTCTATTCACATTTCAGCCAAGGCACAGACGAAGAACCCTAAATGGTTCGCAGGAAGACACCACATGCATGAAGACGACATTGATAACATTATGAAGGAATGGCCTGTTGAATTTACAGTCAAAGTTGTGGAAATCGAAAGTGATTCCACGAAGAGAAATCCCATTCCTACGCCCATTGTTGAAGAGCCGTGGACAAGAAAAAGGAAGGAAGCTGAAAGTCTTGTACAACAGAAGGTGCAGAGGAAGAAGCAAAAAGCAGTTAAGGGCCCGTCTGAAGCCAAAATCCATGAGGAAGATTACGAGATGATCACATCTACAGTAACATTGTAGATGGAAGACCTGATGACCAAAAAAAGATAAAAAGAATGAGGGAATTCAACAGAGTCTGCAGACGAATCTGATCACGCTACAAGGAATTACAGAAACGATTGAAGAAGTCCACCGCTGCTTACCCTTGCCGCGAGACTCAGAATCAGAAAGGAAGTAAGGGGGCACTTCACAGCCGAAGACAACACTACTAGCCCTGAATTTTCCATCGAAGCCACACATAGCCAAACTGGACTCACTAAGTGTAAGATTTCCACCGCACGAGTAGTTAACTTCGGCCGAGCAGGACATCTAGTATGTGGATGTTGACATTTCAGTTCTGTCAATGGAGGGTCTACATAATCTGCATGTGCAAGTCATGGAGGAGATCCACGAGAGAGATGTAGTTGCTCGGAACCAACACCATGACTTAGTTACAAACTATAAGAGGGTGCACTAGTCCAACTTAAAGAGGTCCATGCAATTGCAAGATGAGCACAACTTCCGCATGAGACTAGAGTCTACAGTCACCGCGGTAGCTGCGGAGATATTGGAATGTGATGAGCATCCAGACCCTTCGGACACTGTCATTAAGATAGGTGAGGTGGTTAGCGATATCAAAGCAGAAATGAAGGATATGGAGGTCATTTACGAAGCTAATATTTCTGCGTTGGAAGCGCAGACTCAGCCTAAGACACCAATAGCTGAGAGCCGCAGAAGTGAAAGCTGCAGTAGAGCGTATAGCCAGTGAAGTGGCTAAGTGCCAGACTCTGCTGGATGAGGTGAAAAAAATGTTAACGACCCTTGAAGAAGACCAAGAGTTGTAGGAACTCAAGAAGGATTTGAAGGACAAGCAGGAAACACTAGAACTGTTGGACGCAGAGGTCAAGGCCCTGCCGCTAAGGGATTGAATCAAGAGATTTATAGAAGTTAGGGGATTGAAGAAACAACTACAAGCATTGCGAGACAGGGAGACCGAAATTAGAGATAAGTAGCATCCCCTGCAAGAAGAAGCCCACGAGCTCACCCAGAAAATTGAAGAAAAGTTGAGAGAGCTCCGCGAAGGAAAGGATTCAGTATAAGAGCAAATGGATGATGAAATCATAGCTGATGTGTTAGAAACCGTCAAACAAATTGAGCACGACACCAAGGAAGATGTTGAAAAATTAACTGCAACATACCAAGAGCTCGCTGCGAAGTTAGATCTCCAGGAGGAAGAAAAACTAGGAGAAGTAGAAGTTGAAGGTGGCTCGGGAACGAGCCACATGTAAGTGTTAGGGGCCTGCTGGGCCTGGCCCAAGTGGGGCATTTTTGGGCAAGTCAAGTTTTGGAACTGTGGAGCTAATCACAGTTCGGTTGAAGACTTTTGAACCAGTTAGTTTTGGGCAGCTGCGAAGTCGAGCGCAGCGCAGCGTTGGAAGAGTTACGAACTCCAGCGTTGCAAAGGAGTACAACACTGTGAAGAGCCCAATTTACGGAGATTCGACAAGGTAGAAGGTGGACGAAAGACGGCAAGTATTCTGGTTAGACCATCTGTGGTCTATTTTTGGTAAAGATGCTCCATGATTACTAAGCGGTGGGTAAGGATCAAAGTGGAGGAAAGCGACCGGTGGCCCAAGTAAGGAACCACTACATGAACCGGCCGCATAAGGTCGTTAGAGAAGGAACGAATGGGTGAAAGTGACCTGTTGGCATGTGCGCGATAGGGGGGATGATAGCGACGTGACCACACGCAGAGGATGGCCACAATGGAAGATTCGCTACCAAAAGTTAGCAGTCCGGTTAAGGGAAAACCGTGACAGTTTTGGGTAACCTTAGGTTTTTTGCTTGCATATTGTAAGGACATGACCTATGGGCATGATCTATAAATAGGAACCATTTTGTAAGGGAAAGGGTTGTTGGGTTGTTGATCTCTCATTGTTATTGAATAATATTCATTGTATATTCCGAGCAAGACCTATTTGAGTCTACCATTGTAAAGGCTCTACAAGCTGTGTGCACAGAGGCCTATTGAGAGAGAAGAGAGTCTGTAGCTGAGTGCGCAGACTTGAACTATTGTACCCTTACCAAAGACTAATACAACAACAATTCATGTGGACGTAGCTCCCATATTGGGGGTGAACCATGTTAAATTCGTGTGTTATGTGATTGTTTACATTTTTGCATCTGTTATTTGCCTACAATGAATGCTTGAGATCTTGCTTATCAGTTTACGTGTTTACTTTTGTATGTATTCGCCATGAGGAATGAGATGGGAGTAATATGTTAAGTTACACATATGTGGATGAATGTTAGATGCTTAATTATTTCTAAGTCTAAATGAATGTATGAGCCTGTTGTATAAGCATTTAAGTCAATTGAGTTCACACCGTGCGACTCTATCGAGCGCAGCATTGGAAGTGCGCAGTAATTCAAGTTCCATCACTTTGCATAAGTCATAAGATCAATAATCTAAGGCAGTTGATGAGTAGGTGAAACACTAAGTGTTATTTGTTGAAACTGGTTAAGTCCAAAGAGGAAGCACAGTTATCTATTGCGCTGTCCCTTGTTGAGCTATTTCCAAGCTGCGCAGTCCTTGGATGCACGAGTCTTGTAAGTGTTTGGCCTTGCAGAAGGGTTAGTCGCGATGAAGGTGATCATCATGCAGTTGTCAGTTCATAGCGCATCCCCGCAGCGCACTGCTCATCATATCTATTTAAGCACTCATCATGCGGTCGTGGAAACCAGATTCCACAGCCCCCCATAACATCACCTCGGGTGAGACCTCAGTCTGCTCGCAGATTGTTTCCGAAAGGGCCGGTGAAAAGGGGTTTTGTTGGTTCCTTGAACCGCGAAGAACCTGGGTCTTTATAGAAAACCTCAAGACAGTATAGTAAGCCAACAATATCTTCAAAGACTGAAAAATCAGCTAACGGATCATTCTTGAGAGGAATTGCAGGAAACACAGGTGGAAAATTTATGATTAAATCCAGAACAATTGTATTATCTTGATCAACATATTCTTTATCACCCTTCTTCTACTTATTGAAAAGGATTCATTCATATGTGAATTGAACCTCACCATATTCCTCTTCACTATCTGTGCTGTCATTAGAAACATCAACATCAAATGGTGCAGGAATAGGTTCGGAGTATTCCACTGGCTGAAACTCTTTCTCAACAGAAAACTTGACAGAAATGCCAGAAACTCGCTGCATTTTACTTACAGCATGGTATTGTTAGCAGAGAGATTAAAATATCAACCCAAAATTTGCATATATCATTGTAAACTAACAAGTTATTCATAACAACACTTATAAGAAATAAAACCACAGGATTTGACATCGATTGAATATAACTAACTGGCATGATTGCATGTCTATGATGTGTAGGTTGCAATTATCATTTCCGCGGGTGAAATATCAGTCGATCATGCATCAATTGAAGCTTGACGTAAGATCAGATAGATTTACATAATAACACATGTGATTAATAGTCAAATCTCAGAGTTTTAATCATCAGGCAATCATTGGATTCAAAAACTTCATGTCCGATAGAGCATAATGTAGACGAAAATAGGATTAACACTTGGAAACGACGAGCCAAGAATGAAAAATAAAAAATTTAAATCATTCTACCAGATGCAATCAAGGCCGTCAGATCATCGTATATCAACGGTCGGGATGCGAGGCGCGAGATGTAGGCTGCGGGATGCCAAGTGCGGGCACTTTTTATTCATAAATATGGACACCCTTCCGCAATCCGCAAATGTGGGTTGCGGGTTGCAGAACGTCAAACACAATGCACGGATAAACAAATCCCCGCATCCTGCAATTGCGGGTTGCGAGGAGTATACACTACTTTTTATTAAAAAGGTCTTTCCGCATCCCGCAATCTGCAATTTGCGGGACAAAAACTTTACATGCAATTTTCTAAAAAATGTCTTTCTGCATCCTACAATCCACAATTTGTGGGTTGCGGGTTGCGGAAGGAAAAACTTCAAATGCAAACCAAAGAGTCCGCAATCCGCAATCCGAAAATGTGGGTTGTGGGTTGCAGAATGATCGAAATTTTTAACAACAACTTATTTCCGCAATTCATAAAAACACATAAAAATGCATAATTTTGAGAAGGAAAATTTACTAACTTAATTAAATCAAATAAAAAATAGGATAGGAAAATGAATGACAAATAGGCTGAACAACCCCAAAATTGATTAAGTTACTCTTTGATATGAAATTGGGGCTCCCATATTTTGGATAAAACATGGGATCTGTTGTCCCTACAACAAATTGCGACTGGCTGGGAAGAACTAGTTATCTCTGTAAATGAAACCCTTAGTTACAAGGCTGATATGCCAACCAACTTGTTTTCAACCTGTAATCCACAAAATGATCTCATGAAAACACAATCAAAACAAAAAAGTTAGTCATATGATCAATACATTCCCATCCAAAACCAATTAATGATAATATTTAATCTAGTAAGGTAGTCTAGGAGCAAAATGGAAATCCTATACCTTTATGTAGTCATGGAAGGGCAGATTTATGATTAACCATTGGAATAAAGTTAAAGCCATTATGGATTACAATACATGGATCACCTTGAATTTATTAATTATTCATTTATGTACATGGATTTTTCTCTCTCTCTCTCTTTTTTTAGCTAAATAAGACTTCTGCTGATATAAGGCCATTTCCCTGACTTGGTGATCAGATGCTGGCAATGCCATTCACAAACCTGATTTGGAATCTTAACAAGCTAGCTTGGTCAGGAGACTCCTTGTCTTTTAGTTTTCTAGATTGAAAGCAATTACCATGGATTGGTGACCATAGGTGGTAATTCCAGTCAAAATCAAATCCATGATCATGGTGGGGCTAGCTTGTGATAAGACCCCCCCTTATCCTTATATACAACAAACCATCTTAAAAGAAAACAAAAATTTATTAATGTATAGATTGCAAGACACTACCATGGCTTAGTGACCACATGACAGCAATGTTACTCATTGATGTTTTACATATCATGAATGGACTGACCTGTGATAGGATATTCCAACCTTCAGCCAGAATTGAAAGTCATATCCCAAGTTTGGTGGCTTTATGTGTAGATGTCATTCCACTTAAACATCTATGAACATAATTGGATGGCTCGTGATGAGACACCCCATCTTGTAATCTACTTTAATTGAGATAAATTATTATCAAAGTGATCAGAATGGCATCCATAACAGATAAGTTTAACTAGTCTATGAGAGATGATGTCATTTACTCATGAAACACAAGGTAAAGAACTCTAGTATGCTCTTCAACTTCAATTAATCAGACCCATATTTAAAATATGTTGATGATAGTGGGAAGATATCAATCAAGGCCCTGCAAAAAGTGACTGTTTGATTCCATGAAGAGCATTTTTTGATATTGGCTGAATGGAAAGGAAGCTGGCGTACTACCTGAAAAATTCAGATTGTATTAGTCTCAGAGACACACTGATCAACAACATTTACCAAATGTAAATAAAAAAGAAAAGAATCATAAAAGAAAATACAACAATCAATCAAACCAAAGGAAATAAAACAAACCACACTTTATGTACAAGTGGACCAACATGCTCTCCTCAAACAAAGTACTTTTTGAGCAGCTGGGCATTCACTGGGTAGGTTTCTAAAGAACCTTCCAGTGTTTGTAACCGGACAGTACCCGGACCAGTCTTTTTTGTAACAATGAAAGGTCCTAGCCATAAGCGGTTGAACTTAGTATAATCATTTTTGTCCTTATGTTGTTTGTCCCACTTTAAAACTAAGTCCCGCACAGAGAACTCCCTGTCAGATGAAGAATTCTCATCGAACCACCTCTTCACAAGCTGTTGTTGTTGATACAACTTGTTTTTAGACTTTTCCCTGTCCTCCTCTAGTTTGAGTAATGTATCAATTCTGTGCTGAAGTGGGGAAGAGTCACCTTCCTGCACAGATTGTACTAGCTGTAGGGAAGGGATCATGAGGTATGATGGTAAGAAAACCTCCTTACCATAAACCAAGCAGTAAGGGGAGTTTCCAATGGCCGCTTTAGGAGTGACACGGTCTACCCAAAGAGCATTGTATAACTGAATGTGCCAATTCTTGTGATGAGTGGCCACTGTCTTCTTTAAGATGTTAATTAAATTCTTATTAGAAAACTCTGCTAATCCACTTCCCTGTGGATAATAATTGGCAGCAAATTTTAATTTTATCCCTTTTCCAAGGGCATATTGAGTTAATTCAAAAGAGGAGAAATATGAAGCATTGTCAAACAATAGGAATTCTGGACCACCAAACCTTGTGACTATCTGACTTTCCAGAAATGAAATTACTTGGCTTGTGTTCACTTGTCTGAGAGGGACTGCCTCTACCCATCTGGTAAAGTAGTCTGTAGCTGTCAAAATATACTTGTGTTGCGAGGAAGAAGGAGGATTAATAGGTCCAACAAAATCCAGACCCCACTGCTGGAATGGGAATTGAACTATGACTAGATGCAAGGGAAATGCAGGTTTATTCATTTTTCCAGCACACTTCTGACATTGTTCACATCTTTTGGCGTAAGCATAGGAGTCCCTGAACAAATTAGGCCAGCAGTAACCCGCTCTTAAGATATTGTGGGTAGTGGTTTCTCTTGAGAAGTGTCCTCTTGCAGGCCCTACATGAAATTCCAAAATAATATTCTCAGTTTGAGCTCTCTCTAGACACCTAAGGAAAACAACATCATAATGTTTTCTAAACAAAACACCATCTATGAGTTGATATGGTGCAGCTTTTAATCTTAAGGCTCTGCGATTTCTAAATTCAAGGGTTTCAGGAGCATACCCATGAATCAAGAAAAATTTAATGTCATCATACCAGTCAGATGCTTGAGTAGTGATAACATTGACAGAACCTACTGAGGCGCTTTCTTCTTGCTCCCACTCGACTTGTTTTCTTACAGGATCATTGGACTGAGCGGTAAGAAAAAAAAAACCTTGGCCTTTCACTATTTTTGTTGGTCTTATCTCTAAATCATATTCTTGCAGAGCTTTCATCCAGTGAGCTCTTTTCTCCCCCAATTCTTTTTGTATCAAAACATTTATGATAGCTGCATAAGGCACAATTATTTTAGTTCTAGACTTCAATAAGTACGTTCTAAAATGTTTAAATTATTTATAAACCGCATAAGCTTGTTTGTCTATTTGGGAGTAATTTAACTCTACGCCCTTGAATGTTGAACTCATGAAAGAAATGGGAATTTCGAGATCGTCTGGTTGCTTCTGTGTAAGAACAATATCATAGGAAAAGTCAGTAGAAAAGGTATATAAAATAAAATCCTTACTGAAGTCAGGAGACATAAGGGTAGGAGCTTCTGTGATAGCCTTCCTAATCTCAGTAAAATCATTTCATTGTTCATCAAACCATTTATACTGTGCATCCTTCTTAATCATCAATTGTAAAGGTTTAACAATTTGCGCAAAATTTGAGACAAATCTGCGAACAAAATTTATCTTACCAAGGAAAGATTGCATGGCTTTGTGCGTACCTGGAAACCCGATCCTTGCGATGGCCTCTGTTCGGTCCGGATCGATAATCATACCTTATTTTGAAACAATAAGGCCTAGTAGCTTTCCTTTAGTCACCGCAAAGATTGATTTCTTAGGATTGAGCGAAATTCCATATCTTCTGCAACGTTCGAATACCTGTTTCAAGGCAAACAAATGCTCATGTCATTTTTTTGAAAAGATAGTAATATCATCTAAGTATACAACAAAAGAGTCATGCATAAGTCCTCTGAAATCTATGTCCATTGCTTGCTGGAACGTAGCACCTGCATTGATAAATCTGAATGGCATTCGCCTGTAGGAAAAAGTTCCCCAAGGGGTCCTAAAAATTATTTTTAATTGATCATCAGGAGCAACCAAGACTTGGTTATACCCTAAAAAACCATCGAGGAGAGAAAACATTTATGAACCCGCAACTCTCTGTAAGATCCGTTCCATAGGGGGAACATGGTAATTATCTTGCTCGGAAGCTTTATTAAGATTTCTAAAGTCAACACAGAGCCTAATGTCACCATTTTTCTTGTGAAATGGTACTAAATTAGCGATCCACTGTGTATGCCTGATCGGAAAGATAATTCTTGATGCAAGGAGCTTTGCAAGCTCCTTCTTAACAGAAGGTTCCAAGCTAGGGTGCATCTTGCTCAACTTCTGCTGGTAGGGTTTAGTGTCTGTCTTCATCGGTATATTATGATGCATAATATTAGTGTTGAAGGTTTTCAGCTCATTGAATGTCCAAGCAAAGACGTCCTTTGTTGGTTGTGGAGCCAGATCTTCTAGTCTCATAGATGATATTGTATCAGCCGTGTTTGTACCCCAGTTTTATATGATATGTAGGTGGACTGTACAGTCACCCCAGCGGGGGGGTGTGGGGGGGAATCGCCCCCCCATGTGGTTCTAGGGGGGACCATCCCACCTGGCTGGGGGGTCCAGGGCAGCGCCCCCGAAGAAAATTTTTGGGGCTGTTTTCGCCAGCTGTTTTGTGGGCCCATGGTTTTGGGTATCCCGTGGTATTTTCCCATTGTATTTCCCTTATAAAATAAAGACATTGTAATACGGCTAGGGATGATGATGTATTAGGTTTTATGCATTGTAAATATCTCTGAGATCAGGAGAGAGACTGTGAAACAGAGAAGAGGAAGTGCAGCGGTTGTGCTGCAGGTTGTATCCCTTCACCTTGCTGGACGGTAATAATAATAAGGATTGGCAAATTCAGTGTGGACGTAGCCCAAGTTGGGTGAACCATGATATATTAGTGTCTCTCTTGTAATGTGTATGTGTGATTATATTTGCATTTCTGTTTATTGTTATTGCTCTGCGATCCTGTTTTTCTAACAATTGGTATCAGAGCCAAAGGTCTATTTGGCAGTTAAACCCGCAGGAAGCTAGGGTTTCTGGTTCGAGTGGGAGCAATGGAAGAAGAAGGAAAGTTTAAGGTCGAGAAGTTTAACGGCCAAAACTTCAGGTTATGGAAGATGCAAATGGAGGACTATCTGTACCAGAAGGATCTATTCCTACCGTTAGGAGGAAAAGAAAAGCAGCCGACGGCTATGAAGGACGAAGAATGGGAGGTTCTTGACAGAAAGGCTCTGGGAACAATACGATTGAGCCTGGCTTCGTCGGTGGCTTTCAATATCTCAAAAGAAACGACAACAAAGGGTTTGATGAGCGCATTGGGTAAGCTATATGAAAAACCCTCAGCCTTGTTAACACCTAAAAAGTGCTCACTAGCTCATTTCCTTATTCACATGACCCATTTGTCCACTTTTCCACCATTTGAGCCTCTAAAGCCACCAAAAGGTCACCAAAAGACCTTAATACACCCATTTTTCCACTCAAAATGAGTATTTTTCCTCAAAAAGCATAAAAAACCCTAAAAAAGGGTCCAAAATTCCTAAAAATATTAAAAAGGGAATAAAAATATTAAAAATATTCAAAAAAGGAAAAAAGAGGGAAAAGGTACCTAAACCATGTTGGTCAATACCATTGGTTTCCACAAAACCATAATGGTATTCCCCACCACCAAAAACTATAAAAAGTGGTAGGGGCTCCTCACTTTAGATCCATCCATCTTCCTATCCTCATGTTGCCAAAATCTTTCATGAGTTTTTGACCATTGTAGCTACCTTGGAGAAAGGACCCTTTGGAGTTTGGAGTTGCTCACCCTTGGAGCTACTCAACAACCTTCATCACTTGGAGGTATTATTATTGCAAGCACTTGCTTGCCCCCATTTTCAATACAAAGTTATTTTTTCTATTTCTTGTTCTTGTTTTCAATTCAAAAGTTTATTATAATATGCACATGCTAGTTTAGTTTTAGTTTAGATTTACAATTGTTTTTGCTTTAATATTTGAGACTGCTGCTACTAGTTAGCAGGTGCCCATAGCACTAAGCTTGGTTGCAAAACCAAGCCAATAGTTTTTGGCGACTCTGCTCGCTTAGAACTCTTAGATCTCATATTTTGCTTTAGATCTTAGTTTTTGTTAGTATTAGTCAGTTTAATTCATAGATCTGTCACCCTAGACAGCAGATCCATTGCTGTTCTAGATCTTGGCCCATTTTATTGCCATTAACAGCCCGAAATTTTCAATTTTCGGGTTCATTTTTTGGCGTCCGTGTACGGCTTTCACCTCGCGGATTTTTTCCCAACAGTCGCGCAGCTCATTTCCGCGCGGCTCACCGTGGCTTCGTGGCCAATTTGTGCGCTGCACATCGCGGCTTTGCGGACATTTTCCGTGCTGCACATCGCGACTGTGTGACGAAATCCCGTGCTGCACATTGCGGCTGAAACCCGCGCTGCCCATCGTGACTGTGTGACAGAAACCCGCGCGGTCCATCGCGACTGTTCTGTCAAAACCCGCGATGCCAATTTTTTCCATTCGGCCAATCCTTTTAAAAAATTAATTTTTTACTGTATTTTCTGCCTACATAACACATTTTACAGTATTAAAATTCCTGCATTTTTTTTTACAGCCATAGAAAAATTTTACTATTTAGAATGCACCTTTGAAAAAGTCTTTTTCAAAATTTTCAGAAATTGAAAGAAGGATTTATTTGCATTTTATTTAGATAAAATTTTTTACTGTTTACTTCCTTGATATTTTGCCCATAGCAAATTTTAAAACAAATCCATTTATTTCTTCAAGAAGTCATATTATTTGCTTTCCTATTTCAAAAGATCCTTTGTTTTTTGAATAGTTTTTTGCAAAGCATTTAATTTTAGTTTAAAATACCACACGTGCACCCACTCAAACACATAATTTAAACTGAGCCTTAAAATTTACCCTAACTTCAACCAACTTTTAACCCCACTTGGGGAGCACTTAAAAGAACTTTGTAGCTAGGTAGAATTGAGGGGATAGGTGTTGCAATAACACCCCTCAGTTATTACATTTGAGACATAGTTGTTGTCCATTAGGGAACCAAAATCTCCTAGTATTTTTTGGCACAATCACAACCAGTTTATCGGAAGGCCTCTCCGCTAGGAGGGTTGAAGTCGCGAGGATGGTTCTGGAAGCCTGAGTGGAATACCGAAATCCATTCAGTAAATGAAGGCTACCATTCGCAGTTCTCGGGATATCCCTGTATGGGGGTATTGCGGTAAAAGGACCAAACAACAGATTTACCTTTTCTGGATGTGTCATGAACGGAGTATCCTAGTTGCCATTATTTAGGATTGATTACCCGGTGTCCCTCCCGGTAGGGGGATATCTAGCCGTTGATTCAACACTCAATATTGTCTGACTTGGATTTCATCACCTTGCAGAGAATATCGTTTGTTGATTCACAATACTTTTAGTTAGGTGTTTGCATGATACAATCCACCTTTGGTCTAGTAGCACCTCTTTTTTCTAGAAGCTGTTTGACTGTTGGTATTTTGACCATTTTTGTTGCATCCCTCCACTTATTATAGCACATCTGCTATAATAAGTGCTTTTTGAGGTTGATTTTTTGGCCTGAGAGCCTTTATTTTCACTCCCCTTCTTGCACCCTTGGTTGCATTAGGGTTTCGAGTTTTTTATACATTACCACCTTACACTAAACAATTTTTTCACAAAAAACATATTTCTCACCATTGAGAATTTTAGATGATCTCGTCGTCTTTAGGGTGAACCCCCAGAGTTCAGTTTACTTGGATCTCCACGTCACAGACGTCGAGCCTTATCCCTTGACTCGACACATCATCGGTCAAACATACAGTCATCCGATTCTGACATGCCTCACTTCACATCTGATTCTGAGGCAGAATCCGAAAACCCTACTGCGTTATTCCCAACCAACCTTATGGCTGGAACACCATTCGACCCACTTTTTACCAGTACCATAGGAGATACATCCACAAACCCTTCTACTGCGGTGCCATCCATGGCAACAACCACCCACCTAGGTATGCCTAATATGGCGGACACTCCACCTTTAGGAATGCCCAACACAGGACTACCTCCTATTATGGGTATGCCAAACATAGGGGTCACACCCCCTCTCATTACCACAACCCAGATCCCAGGAATCCCTACTACTATTCCTAACCCCGGTGTAACCCATGTTGCACTTGGAAGCGCTGGACCATACCAAACTATAGCAGTTGGAGGACATATACCTTCAACACCTAGCATACCCTTAGGGGCTACCGGACCACTACATCATGCCACCATGAATAGTCATGTCCCAGTCATTACGCCACATCCATCTGCCAGTTTACCTTACATGGCGAGTCTGAACTCACCAGACTTAGCCAGGCTAACCAATGATCCTATCTGACACGACCCTGCGTGGCCTCACATGCCCACCAAACTCCCCTCCGACATCCCTAAGTTTGAGGGAAAGGCAGGTGAGGACCCCCAGAACCATATCATGTCCTTCCATCTATGGTGTTCCTCCAACTCCATAGTGGACGACTCTGTTCGCCTCCGTCTGTTACAGCGCACCTTCCCTGGCTCTGCAGCTAAGTGGTGTATCGAGCAGCCCCATGGGACCCATGCCACCTTTACCTCCCTTGCCTCGACCTTCCTGCAGTTCTTCCAGTTACCTATCCGCTATGATGCGGGAGTCGAGATCCTACTATCTTGCAGACAGAACACGACCACCCACATTACTGACCACATCCATGAGTGGCATCGACGCCGAAGCCCCTGCAAAATCAAGTTAGCTGACTGTATCTTCTTAGATTGGTTTCTCAAATCCCTCCTCCCTCTCATTGCCAAGGATGTGGCATCCGAACGATCCCAGTCTGAAGAAGAGGCCATCCTCAAAGCCCAACAATTTGACCTCATTTATGCCCAGTCGGGTTATCTGTATACCATTATACCAGACGCCCCTTGGGGCGATTCATCCCAACACGATGCACCGGGGACATCCCATGCTGCAGATGGCATCATTGGTCGTATGGCCTTGCATCCCCAACCCTTTTCCATTACACATCCTAGCCATGGCCCCGACCTCTCGCGGGCTACATCTCAATCTGGAGCAACCAATTCATATGCTCCCATGGCACATCACCACCATACCCACGGACCTTCATGTCCACCTCAGTGCTTTGGTCATGCACCACCCGCATACGCCCCCCCAGCCGCACCTCAACCAATGTATTACCCACAACAAGCGGCGACAGCTAACCTAACACCTCCAATAGATCAGGGTTACCAACAACCGCAGCAGGTAACTGGACCACCTCCAACCCCAACAGCTTATTATCCACCACAACCTGCTCCCGCACCTGCGGCGAACCAAAATCCTCCCACGGCTCAAGGGAAAGTGTACACACAACATAATCAGCCCCAGCACCAAAACAACCAGCGCAACCAGGGTGGGAAACAAAACCGTGGAAGAGGACGTAACCGCGGAAACAACCAACAACATCAGCAAGGTCCACCACCTCCCAATCCTCCGCATAATAACACCGTTGCTCCACCCAACCAGAATCCAGATCATCATCCCAAGCAACCTAAAAACAATAACCTTAGAACAAACCATCCTTGTTCTATTTGTGGGATCTATGGCCATTACACACATGCTTTCCCACATTTGGAGCGAGCTTGGCAAATCTGGACTGACGATGCCCATCGTCAAGGGAAAGCGGCTCCTCAGGCGCCACCCAACCCTCCACCACCTCAACATCAACCTTTGGTGCTACAAAACCCCTTTCCAACCCAAGGCGTAGTGAACACTCAGCCGTTAGCTCCCCCTCAGGGCAACGCTCCACCACAACAAATCACTTATGCCGCTCCTGATCAACCCATGTTCGATTCATATACCCACCACTTGTTGATGATGTCATCCACAAATGCCAACCTCCAAACCCGCCGAAACCAATATGGATCCACCCCTGAAGCTCCTCCCGCCGACAAGAACACTAACGTCCATCCCACAGATCAGACGTTATGTATACCTCCGGCTCCACTCGATGGCGCTTCTAAAGCACCTCGCTTCCCACTTCGTCGCATCAATAATAATCCCAATGCTCATGCTGCGTCAAATTACAACATTGTAGATGAATTAGCCCAGTCTCCTGCAGCCATGTCTACTTTAGAAGTCTTAAAAAAATGTCCTTCACAGCGCAAGACTTTACTCTCCGCCATTGACCCCAATGATTCACAACTGATGGCATTCGATTCAGACCAATCCGAACCACGCTTGCCTTCCACTTTAGCATTCCAAGTTTTTGTTTCTGTTCGGAATCTTGTCATCCATCAGTGCATTATCGATGAAGGTGCCTCTACATGCGTTATGTCCACATTCATTTGGCAGAAGTTGGGATCCCCTACTCTCCAGTAGTCCACCACTGCATTGCGATCCTACGATGGTCGTTCAGCTCAACCCCAAGGTCTCTTAGCTAATGTCCCCGTCCAGCTGGCTGGTAAAACCGTTCTCATTGACATTGAGGTCATCAATGCCCAACTCGATTATAACCTCTTACTTGGTCGCAGCTACATGTATGCCATGCGGGCGGTTGCCTCATCCGTTTTCTGTACTATGATGTTCCCCCATGAGAGACGCGTGGTCAAGGTCGACCAACTTACCTATTACGATCCCAAGGCCCCCGCCGCACCTGAAAATGTTCTCCCCATGGTTGAACAACCTGTTTGTGGTGCAACTACATCGTTTGTTTCCTCCGTGGGACCCAGAATTTACTCCGATGCGCCGATGACTTCTACATTCCAATCTATTCCACCACCGTCACCGGAGACCCACGTCGCTAACCTCTATACTCTTTCCCACAATACACAAACACCCAACAATCAGCCATCCTTGTTACCTAAACCACCATTGGTCCCTAGTCACATTGGGGTTACACCCATCCACACAATCCCCTTTCTATTCCCTCCCTCGGGCGTAGTAAGCGCTCCAGTTATGGCTACCCTCAGTCTCCCCTGGTTAACATTGGGATTACCCGTGAGGTATATTTCGCCTCCCATTTCCCCGTCGACACCAAATTTCATCCTGCAACTGGTGCAACCCATTGTCACTTCTACTCAAGCACCTCCCGGTATCACTACTCCTTCGTCATCTACGAATCCCCCTCCTCTCATTAGGTCCACTGGGGGCAGAGGCCCACAACCATACACTACGGTACCCCCACCCAAAGTAGTTAAACCTCCCCCCATGTTCCGTGCTCCTCCAAAATTCTCATTGTGTGATGCGTTAGGCCATCCAACTCATCAACGTCCATAGTTACCTGCATTACAGGAACACATGCAAATGCTTGACGACGACCCCAACATCCCGGTTGTCAAAATCGACTCAAACCCCATGCCTCATGACAAATCACTGCGTACCAACCACCCTTGTGCGATATGCGGTATTTATGGCCACTACTCACATCACTGTCCTGATATCCTAGATTACAGAGCAGCTCTCTACGAGATGAATAATTTGGACCTTGAGACGGCGCCCCCTACAATCGAGGAAATCTACCCTCCCGTATCATCCTCATCCGGAGAGATTAACACCGTTTATATGATCTCTTCGACTACTACTACCTCATCAACCGATTCGACCACTCAAAGTTTCCACAATGATGAGGATATTCTAGAGGCTCTTACTACCCCTGATTACCCCTGGGAAAATATGCACCATCGTTCACACTTCCTCCCAGAAGAGACCTCATCCACCACCGCTACCCAATTCACGGTTGAGTCCAAAGATTTCCCTCCTACTAAAGTCGACTGGTTTAAGGATTCTATTCCTACTCCTGATTCCTATGAGGAAGGTAACATGGCCAATATCTCACCCATCATCCACATTGATATCTCTGACCCACCTGGTGCCCTTGAAATCATTACATTCGGAGCCTCCTGCAGTCATCGTAAGATTGGAGAATACAACAAACTGTTCCAAGAATTCCGTGATATCTTTGCTTGGTCTGAAATGCATGGTCTTGACCCCGCCATTATAGAGAACCACATTGACACGTGGCCTAATGCCCCCCCCGTTCGTCAGCAACAACGACCCATTCATCCCCCACCATCTTCCTCCTCAGAAGAAATTAACACTATCTACACTATTTCCACTGGATACCCCTCTATCCGGTCGGCCCCTGCCATTCATCCCTTTCACACAAATGTTCCACTCTGCTACGTCGGTTTTGCTGATGGTGCAAGCCTCTGGTCCCCCAATCTGGCCTCCGCAGCTTGGGTAATATATTCCCCTTCACATGAGTTGATCCACATCGACGGAGTGTGTTTAGGTGCTGCCACCAACAACCAAGCTGAATATGATGCCGTGACCGGTCTCCTGGCCGCAGCTCTCCAAATGAGTATACATCGCCTTAACGTTTTCCTGGACTCACAAATTCTTGTTTCCTAGTTCAACAATGATTACCAGGTACGCGATCCCTGTCTGTTCAGAAAATTTTTGCGCACTAAACAAATGATTCAACAGTTTGAATCCATTTCATTCACACATGTCCCAAGAAACCTCAATAGTGTAGCAGACCATATGGCCAACAACGTACTTGAATGGCACACCAATCAAATCAATTCATAAAGAAAATGCATCCACGTGCATAACATGTGCCTCCACGTGCATAATATGTGCCTCCACGGGCATATACAAAAAATCAAAATGTTGCATCCACGTGCATAACATGTGCCTCCACGGGCATACCGAAAATCAAACATGCCTTCACGGGCGAACAAAAAGACAACAAATGCATCCATGTGCATACACGACTATATATCAACATCATATATATATATTAAAACATGTCATAAGTGCCCTCAACACCCAATATACAAAAATACATCAGCTGCACAAAAAATAGCTTCCCCATATGCTCATCAGCATTTGGGGGCAAATACATATCATCTAATCATCACGGTCTCTAGGCTCCTCTGGCGCCTCCTCCGCCGGTCTCGCCGGATCATGTCGAGCCCAGACTCGCCTCTCCGATGGCCTCGCTGGATCATCCCGTAAATGAATCCTGCCCTCCGTCGGCCCTGCCCGATCCCGCCGATCCCTATATCTCAACTCGGCCGCCGTCACTGCCGCTCTCAACAACATCGAGCGCCACTCATGAGGCACCTCGAAACATCGCTCGATGATGTACCGATCCAGATCCGCCACCCATCCTCTAGGAATCCTGCTACAATCATACCTAGTGTCTCTCGGACACCAGCGACAGCATCATCTCGAGGGCCAACCCCTCGACCACGAGCCCCAAATCCTCGACCAGGTGGAGGTGGTACAGCTGCCGGAGGTGGAGCAACCACCATCGCCCGTCCCCTGCGCACCACATAGTCAACCGGTGGAACAGGACCAACATCTGCACAATGCAAATAAACCATCATATACATATATAACTATAATCATAACCAATATATCTGAAAACACATGATATAGTAGAGAACAAAACATACCATCTAAACCCCAGGCCTGTCCTTGGGCTCGAGGCATCTCAAGATCTCCTCGGTAATCCATACCAGCATATGGATAGTCCTTAATCACCAGAGGGTCTGCTCCCACTACTCGTAAATCTCTTGCGAGAAGAACCCGTGGATACCACCACCTCCGCGAGGCCTCATCTTCCCCCACCGCACCATCCGCGGCTCGCTCACCAAACCATCACGAATGGGCACCCGTGGTCGCAAAGTCGGTACTTGCTCAAAGAAAAAAGAACACAGAAAGGAGGCATAGAAGAACTCTCCCCCCTCTTGACTGACCTTGTCCAGATCTCTCCGGACACCAGCTAAGAACATCTGACCCCATGCGTAATAAGTCCCCCTCAGCACAGAATACACCATCATCGTTTGTCCCCCTGACAAACGATGTGGCGCCGCGACACCCAACACCCGCAGAACACAAGCCTCGACAGCGCGCATGTCCCACTCTCGCAGTGATCTCAGACTCAGCGCGCTGTTATGCACAATCAACCCAGCAACACAGAAAGTCTCCAGGAGATCCTCCATGTCAACACCTGCCGGGATCCTCGGCAGAAGATCCCCCACCTCCCCTAAGCGAGGTAACCCAGTAAGAAAGTAAACATCTGTGAGGGTGATCTCCAACCTCTCACCCCCAACAACAAAGGCACCCTCTGCAGGTACCCACCAACTCACCAACTTGTTCAGTAGGGGTCCTACTGAACGCATTGGGGGAATTTGAGCGAACTTTAGTAGTCCACCCTCTGCCAAAACCTGCCAGACTTGCTGATCCGTCCGAATCCGGATCATCAAGTCTTCCTCCATCTCTCGCTCTCGCCACGATGTCAATTTCCTCCTCAGCATTCTGCCAAAAAAACAAAAAAACTTTTAGCATCAGAGAAAAAATTTCAAAAAATACCATCGCGGCTTCTACACAAGAACCCGCGATGAACATCGCGGGTATTGGCCAGACAGTCGCGATGAACATCGCGACTGTCTCCCCCATACCCGCAATGAACATCGCGACTTTCCAACTGACAGTCGCGATGAACATCGCGACTATCAGCCTCAAACCTGCGATGTCCATCGCGGTAAAGGAGCCGAAACCCGCGATATTCCACATTGGAAGGCCAACATGGAATTTCGCGGCCTTCGAGGGCTCGCCGCTAACCAAAAAAGACATAATTGAAAAGGCTAAGGCGAATAGAGTTACCTGAAACTCGTGGAATCGAAAACCAACGGTGAAATATCCCAGAAATCAAGAAAGAGCTCTGACTGCTCTGCCAAACTCACACGTAACAATGACACGTCATATGGGCCCCACGCCCTATTTATAGAGATTCCACCATTTTTCAAACAACCATTCCGGTGTCATACGACGTCCGTTTCTCAAACCGTTGGTACCATTGGAATCAGAACAGCGAGAACTTCATGACAGTTCTTTCCTTTTTTTGTTTTCACCAGGTCCATTTTTTGACCATTTTTTCATGCCCTCGTTGCCTCGGTTTGCATGCCACATCGGCCGTCGTCCTTTTTTGACGAATCTTATATAGCCGAATTCAGTTTTCTGTGCTCGTGATGATGCTTGAGATCATTTCTCGCTCACATGCCCAGATTGTTTGGGCATTTTTCCCATGCCCCCTCGTCGCCTCGGTTTGCGTGCCACATCGGCCGTTGTCCATTTTTGATGAGTCCTATATCGCCGGATTCAGTTTTTCGCGCTCGTGATGATGCTTGAGATCATTTCTCGCTCTCAGGCCTAGATTTTTTGGGCATTTTTTCCATGCCCCCTCGTCGCCTCAATTTACGTGCCACATCAGCCATCGTCCGTTGTTGACAAGCCTTATATCGTCGGATTCAGTTTTCCGCGCTCATGATGATGCTTGAGATCATTTCTCGCTCTCACCTCCAGATTTTTTGGGCATTTTTCCCATGCCCCCTCGTCGCCTCGGTTTGCATGCCACATTGGCAATCGTCCGTTGTTGACAAGCCTTATATCGTCGGATTCAGTTTTCCGCACTCGTGATGATGCTTGAGATCATTTCTCGCTCTCACCTCTAGATTTTTTGGGCATTTTTTCCCATGACCCCTCGTCGCCTTGGTTTACGTGCCACATTGGCCGTTGCCCCTTTTTTGACAATCTTTATGTCACTGGATTTATTTTTCCGCACTCACGATGATGCTTGAGACCTTTTCTCGCTCTCGTCAATCCCCTTTTTGTTTGGTATAATTTTATCCCTTTTTTGGGCTGAGCAATCCCTTTTACGAAAAAGGCACTTAGGGAGTTTCTGTTAAGCTCTTTTCTGACTCCTAAAACAATGAAAAGATCGTCGAGCAACCTTGCTTCCTTTCATGTTCGCTAAACGTATCTGAAAGGGCGTCTACCTGGTATAAGTTTACCCCTTTTCCGGACCTTGTAGACTAATTACGAAAAAGGAATACTCTAGTCACATCGGCTAGAAGACTTCTCCATTTGCATCATTTTATGCTTTTTCGGGCCTTGGAGACTAACTTACGAAAAAGAACACCAATGGAGTCCACTTACTGCTTTCAGACTCTCTAAACATGAAAGCGACCACGAGCAATCACCATCCCGAGCTCATAAAACCAACAGGACAGTACTCATAGCCACTGCAGAGTCTTCTTATCATTTTCAGACTCCTTAAAAATGAAAACACCAATGAGCACGAATAGTCCTGGGCTCACAAAATCCACAGGACAGTACCATTTCAGAGCACACTTTTATACCTTCTTGGAGCTCATTAAAACTACGAAGAAGGACCCAATGGTGCTTCTCGGTGCCACAACAGATCACGTCTACTCATATGGCAGCTTCCCCATTTTGGTCGCCTTTGTTCAGAGTATTTTGCAGTATGTCAACCTGAGAATCCCTCGACAGCACCCATCAGCCTGACCCCCCCAGAGTCAATACATACCCTTCAATCCTTAAAAGCAATGATACCCACACCTACAAGTCAGTTCCCTACGTTGCCAGGTCAACCATGTCATCATGCTCTGAACAAAGGAAGTTTGAGTCTACCCACTATATGACCTCAGTTACTCCCCATCCCCACAGGTATGTCAGTCCTACCATCAGTACTACCACACTTCAGTTCTACACTTCGTGCTCCTATCAAGGAAACATCATTTCCTTGTTATTTGCTGGTCTCCCTCTGTCGACGACAACCAAATTTATTCCAGAGGATAGACCTAGAGGTCCCTGTGTCTTGGACTCATCACCATTTATGATGATTGCCTACGAATCATTTCGAGAAGAGTCCTCAGTGCTTCTCCAAATGGTTGTTTCTCACATGCTCGACTTCAACACCTTGATCGCATCGTTGAGACTCGCATAGGGTATTGGTCCTTTCAGTTATTAGTCGAAGACCCCGGATACCTCTTGACTCTTCCACATTTGAGAGTCTACTTATGGAAACAGCCAGTTACATTTCTTCTATACATATCCGGGTTGCGCATGGCGACACTATTCAGATGTACCCCAGTTTTTATACTCCCTTGAGTATATAGTTACATGTACATGTACTTTTCAGAGATGACTCTCAGTAATTGAGTCCCTATAGATGTTGGACACCTTCAGTTTCAACAGTTCATCAACCCTTCTGAGACCTTATTCAAAACGATTGATGCTTTATTCCAGTGTATCAGTTATTGAGATCAGTCATGTTATGATCATGAGTACATCCCAAAATGATGTCCCCTCTGGACCATTATGATGTACCAGCAGATGTTTTATGTATTTTCTCAGGTCCCCCTTCTTGGGACTAATTGTTTATATATGTCTTGATACGAGCATGGGTATGCCCGCCTCGTCCATTATCAGAGATTATTCCTCATTCATATTGAGGCCATGTAATATTGTTTATTTTTGCAGCTTCCAAGGGTCGTGGATCCAGTCTCCAATCGGTCTCTTCTCCTCCCCAAACCCCAGAAAAAAGACAAAAGAACTATGATGTCTATCGGCCATACGATGAGCTCCTGCCCTCACACATCAGGGGGCAATCTGTTAACACCTAAAAAGTGCTCACTAGCTCATTTCCTTATTCACATGACCCATTTGTCCACTTTTCCACCATTTGAGCCTCTAAAGCCACCAAAAGGTCACCAAAAGACCTTAATACACCCCTTTTTCCATTCAAAATGAGTATTTTTCCTCAAAAAGCATAAAAAACCCTAAAAAGGGTCCAAAATTCCCAAAAATATTAAAAAGGGAATAAAAATATTCAAAATATTCAAAAAAGGAAAAAAGAGGGAAAAGGTACCTAAACCATGTTGGTCAATACCATTGGTTTCCACAAAACCATAATGGTATTCCCCACCACCAAAAACTATAAAAATGTGGTAGGGGCTCCTCACTTTAGATCCATCCATCTTCCTATCCTCATGCTGCCAAAATCTCCCATGAGTTTTTGGCCATTGTAGCTACCTTGGAGAAAGGACCCTTTGGAGTTTGGAGTTGCTCACCCTTGGAGCTACTCAACAACCTTCATCACTTGGAGGTATTATTATTGCAAGCACTTGCTTGCCCCCATTTTCAATACAAAGTTATTTTTTCTATTTCTTGTTCTTGTTTTCAATTCAAAAGTTTATTATGATATGCACATGCTAGTTTAGTTTTAGTTTAGATTTACAATTGTTTTTGCTTTAATATTTGAGACTGCTGCTACTAGTTAGCAGGTGCCCATAGCACTAAGCTTGGTTGCAAAACCAAGCCAACAGGCATCCAACAAGGTATTTCTAATGAAGCGTTTATTTAATATGAAGATGTCTGAAGGTGGATCTGTTACTGATCATTTAAATGAGTTTAATACGGTTACAAATAAACTAAATTCTGTAAGTGTGAACTTTGATGATGAGGTTAGGGCTCTTCTAATCTTGTGTTCATTGCCAGAAAGATGGAATAGCTTGGTCATGGTTGTAAGTAACTCTGTTTCTAGTTCAAACACCTTGAAATTTGATGATGTTATTGGTGTTATTCTTAGCGAGGAAATGCAAAGAAAAAGCACAGGTGAGACATCAGGTAATGCGTTGACCATGGAGAGCAGGGGAAGACAAAAGGAGAGAGGAAAGAACCAAGGTAATCGTGGAAAGTCTAAAACAGGCAGATCCAAGTCCAGACTGGGAAAGATAGAGTGCTGGAACTGTGGAAAGAAAGGACATCTGAAGAAAGACTGCAAATCTCTAAAGAAGAAAGGAGATGCATAGAAGGAAAATACCCAGGAAACAAATGTAGCAGGTGATGTGTTACAAAATGCTTTGATTCTTGCATTAGATAATACTAGTGATTATTGGGTAGTAGATTCAGGAGCTTCATGTCATGCTACACCCCATAGGAAATACTTTCATGAGTATGTTCCTAGCGACTTTGGACATGTTTTATTGGGTGATGATGAGCCATGTAAAATTGTTGGAATGGGTAAGGTATGGATAAAAGTTAAGAATGGAACTGATTGGTTGTTGAAAGAAGTTAGGCATATTCCTGCTATAAAAAGAAATCTGATCTCAACAGGGCAGTTGGGAGATGGCAGCTGTCTATCTACGTTCGGAGAAAAGTGGTGGAAGATCACTAAAGGATCAATGGTGATAGCAAAAGGAGACAGAGTAGGTACGTTGTATTTATGTCCTCATAATACTGACCATTCTATCTCTTTAGCTTCCACAGGAACAGATACAGCATTGTGGCATCATAGGCTTGGCCACATGAGTGAGAAGGGGATGCAGATTCTTCACTCAAGGAAATTGCTGCTGGATTTGAAGCAGGTAAGTTTGGAATTCTGTGAAAACTGTGTTTATGGAAAACAGAAGAGAGTCAGATTTCTCAGGGTTGGGAAACAGAAGAAGAATGAAAAATTAGAGCTTGTGCATACAGATGTATGGGGACCGGCTCAGGTACAATCTCTTAGTGGCTCTCATTATTATGTTACATTTATTGATGATGCAACTAGAAAAACTTGGGTTTATTGCATTAGACAGAAATCTGATGTGTTTGCTACTTTTAAGAAGTGGTAAGCTTTGGTTGAGAATGATACAGGAAAAATATTGAAGTGTCTCAGATCTGATAATGGAGGTGAGTACTGCGGCAAGGAGTTTGATAGTTACTGTTCATACCATGGGATTCACAGAGAGAAGACAGTCCCAGGAACACCACAGGAAAATGGTGTGTCAGAAAGGATGAACAGAACGATCATGGAGTGTGCAAGGTGTATGAGACTGCATGCAGGGTTGCCCTTACAGTTTTGGGTGGATGCTGTAAATACTGTTGTTTATTTAACTAACAGAGGACCTTCAAGTGCTTTGGATGGTGGTATTCCAGAGGAAGCATGGACAGATAAAAAGTTAAACTACTCATTTGTGAGAACGTTTGGTTGTGAAGCATTTGTCCATATTGATAAAGAAAATATAACAAAGCTTGAAGCTAAATCCAAGAAATGTACCTTTATTGGATATGGGGTTGATGAATTTGGTTATCGTTTATGGGATTATGAAAATAACAAAATGATCAGGAGTAGAGATGTGATATTCAATGAAAAGGTCATGTATAAATATTGGTTGCAGGGAAAGAAACAAGAAAAGAAAAACACAGAGTACATAGTTCTTGATGAAATTAAAGAAAATGAAGTTCCGAAGGTGCCAGAAAATCAAGAGCAGCAGCAAGTACCTGAAACTCCTGCAACTATAAGAATATCTACCAGGTTAAGTAGACTCCCTGAACGATACTCTCCTTCAATGTATTATTTATTGATGACTGATTCTGGTGAACCAGAATGTTATGAAGAAGCAATGCAGGTGGAAACTAGAAAGAAGTGGGAGCAAGGCATGAATGAGGAGATGGACTCATCGGTAGGAAACCGGACTTGGGATTTGGTTCAATTGCCTGCTGGTAAAAGAGCATTGCAAAACAAATGGATTTACAGGTTGAAGGAAGAAGAAGGAGGTAAGAAGCGGTACAAGGCCAGACTTGTTGTAAAGGGGTTTGCATAGAAGAAAGGTATAGATTTTGATGAAATATTTTCTCTTGTTGTTAAGATGACTTCAATTAGGACTATCTTAAGTCTAGTGGCGGTAGAAGATTTGCATCTTGAACAGTTAGATGTAAAAACAACCTTCCTCCATGGGGATTTGGAGGAAGAAATATATATGCAACAACCACAAGGGTATGAGGTCAAAGGTAAGGAGGATCTGGTATGTAGGTTGAAAAAGAGCTTGTATGGCTTGAAGCAAGCTCCAAGGCAGTGGTATCTAAAGTTTGACAGGTTTATGACAGAACAAGGTTATAGTAGATGTCAATCTGACCACTGTGTTTATTTCAAGAAGCTAGACAATGGAAGATATATTATCTTGTTATTGTATGTGGATGACATGCTTATTGCAGGGTCTGACATGCAGGATATAAATGTACTCAAAAGGAAGCTAGCTAATTCATTTGCGATGAAGGATTTGGGTGCTGCAAAGCAAATCCTTGGTATGAGAATAATGAGAGATAGGAAAAATCCCAAATTGACATTGTCTCAAAGTGAGTACATACAAAAGGTGTTGGAGAGGTTCAGAATGCAGAATGCAAAACCTGTAAGTACACCTTTGGCTAGCCATTTCAGTCTAAGTAAGGAAATGTGTCCCAAGACACAAGAAGAGACAGATTACATGTCCAAGATTCCCTATCAATCAACAGTTGGCAGCTTGATGTATGCCATGGTGTGCACAAGACCAGATATTGCACATGCAGTGGGAGTTGTGAGCAGATATATGAACAATCCAAGTAAATAACATTGGAAGGCAGTACTGTGGATTCTCAGGTATTTGAGAGGTACTACCACTGAGGCATTATGTTTTGGAGGTTCAGACACTGTTCTACAGGGATATGTTGATGCAGATATGGCAGGTGACAAGGATAGTAGGAGGAGCACCACAGGGTATGTGTTTACTGTTGGTGGAACAACAGTAAGCTGGATTTTGAAACTACAGAAGGTTGTTTCACTTTCAACAACAGAAGCAGAGTATGTTGCCATTACAGAGGCTAGTAAAGAGATGATTTGGTTGCAGAGGTTTATGGAGGAAGTGGGTAAGAAGAAGAAGGATAACAGATTGTATAGTGATATCCAGAGTGCCATTCACCTTGTGTTGACTGCTTTTCTGGGCAGACCCGGGTTTTAATGAAGCGCAGCAACAAAACCCCTTGGCGCACTGGCCCTTTCGGCAACGAGCTGCGCAGCAGCTCGAGGTCTCACCCGAAGTGGATATGGGGGGGTTAAGGAATCAGGTTTCCTTAACCGTGGTGACGCGGAGATTGTTCTGAATATCTTCTTCTTCCTCAAATATCGGCGGTCGGACCTTCCCGCAGGCCGCTCGGCGCAGCTGCGCGGATTCCTTCCTAGGCCGGCCTACTGCGCGGTTTCTCCTCTCTAGCGCAGAAGGCAACTAATCCTGGCGTTGACGCGCTAAATACTTCCTTGCCCTTCGCATCCGGCGCAGTAACGTATTCCTCGCTCGCTGCAGCGACAGCGCGTTACTACTTCCTGGTACTTAACACTCATAGCTATCAAGAGACCTTTCCGACTCACTTAAACAGTCACAAAGATGATGCAAAAGATGTTCACACAGGTAATGATCTTAAACAGTTATCATTCATGCAAATATTATAACAAGAAGATATATGTGACGCTCATCTCCTCGAGGAAAACTACATCCACGGGAGTTTTATATTAACCAGAAAATGATAGAGTTATACAATATGCTGCGCACACAGCTGCAGCCTTAGATCTTACAGGAAACTCCACGCACACAGCTGGGAGCCCTTCTCTCAATCTTGTCTCCTCTCTATGGAGATTACAAAGGCACAGACGTCGACTCAGACTGTCTGGTAACTCAGGGATTAGCTCCTCGGATATCCGATTTCCTCTCTAGTTCTACGCACCGGGTAGAAAATACAGTGAAGGATAATCAACACATGATCTATCCTTTAGACTGGCTCTCTAACAGTCTAGCATCTTACTCTCTAACTCTCCAAAAGGAAGGAACTGAAGGAACCTCTACCCATTACAATGATTCATATATATAGGTGGCCATGACGGTCACACCTTTACAAAACTGTGGGCCTTTCCCAACAGTGATTCCCAAAAACCCTAACCACGCACATGGCTAGGTGTACTGTAGGCGCCGCTTGCAGTCACGTCGCCGCTTCCTGCAGGCTCCGTGAATTCTGGCGCAGATTGTGGGTATGGGCGATCGTCCTTCGCCTTCAATGCTCTGGTCCGTTGCTCCTCCTTGATCCGAGCAACCATAACTTCTGTACTAAGCCTTTAAATGAGGGTAGCTGAGCCCTCTACTCCATCGCCTTATTTATTATGGTAGCTGAGCCACCTTCATTCTTCGATGACGTGCGCGCGAGCTCCGCAATTTCCGGTCCGTGATCTGCGCTGAGATCATCCATCTGGAACCGTACTGCGCACCGTCTCCTTCTTACCCAAAACTTAGTGCTTGTCCCAAAATTAGCACTTTCCTTCCATACTCGTGCTTTTTCCCAAAATTCGCAGCTTTTACTATAGCTGCGACCTTGGCCCCAACAGGCCCCCAACACTCACTTGTGGCTCGCCCTCGAGCCACTCGCACTAGCGCGTGGTTGTTTGATTTGCGCATCTGCTTTTGCTTGAATCTCCGTGAATGTTTTCTGCCACTTCGCAATAGCGGAGTCCAATTCCTCGATACACTCATCAGCTGTTTGCACTGTTTCTGCGGTCGCTTCGTCTTTAGTGAGTGTATCAATGATCTCCTGAGACTCGGTAATCTCTTTGATTTTTGTCTCAACCTGGCCAACGATTTCAGCATACTCATCCATGAATGGCTGAATGCTGTTGGTGAGCTTCTCATCTTCAGTTCTGAGCTTGTGCAGTTGCTGCTGCATTTTGCGCACTTCGCCCATTTTCTTCATCTTTGGCAAGCCTGTTAAGGACTTAGCTTCTTCATTCAGAACAGTGAGAGACTGTTCTGCAGCTTGCACCTGTTCTGATAGTCCCACTTTAAAAGGGAGGTTCACAAGCTCTGACCATGCTTCCATAGCCTGGTCCATCAGGTTCTTGGCTTCCTGTACTCGATCTTTCATTCGTGTGGAAGCTCTGCTCAATGCTTCAAATTGTACCTGCGCATCATCCGTAAGATGCGCAGCAACGCGAGCTTCTAGCTCAGCAATCTGGGTTCTATGGTCCTCAGCCATAGCAACTTTTTCTTGCTCCAGGGTTTTCACCCTTCCTCCAATAATTTGAACTTTTGCAACCAGAGGGAGGTCTGGTTGAATCTCGCAAGCCGGCAATTCCTGGGCAATCTCTTCTATTGCGTTTCTGATGCCGGTGTCTTGCGCCTCATAGAGTGCAAGCTTCGCAGAGATATTCTTATGACTTTCCTTCAGCTCTATCTCCTGCGATTGCAGTCGTTGGTTTGCCTGGAAAGTAGAGAGCTCTCTAGCTCTCAACTCAAGAGAAACTTTCTCCTGTACAAGCTGTAGGGTTTCTATAGGAATCATAGACAAATTTATTTCTACAGGTCCAACTGTGCTTACCTGTAGTTCAGCTAGAGGATCTGGAAGTGTCATGCTGGTAGGCGGAATATGTACGACAGTGTGCCTTTCTGTGAGTTCTTCAACTCGCTCATCAGTTGGAATTTCTTGTGGCGCCTGCGAAGTAGATGCTGGCGCATGGGTCTGCGCAATCCTTCCTGCGAGACCTTTCAGTTCTACAAATTGTAAGTCTAGAGCACTTCGGATGTGAGCATGCATGTTCCTCATCTCACGAAATTGCTCTTTCAAGTATTTGTCGACCTCCGAGGGAATGGCCTCAGTGGGATGCGACACTTTCTGCTTCTTTGTGGCTGGTTCTGTTGAGCCTTCATCGCTTCTTTGCTCAAGGGCTTCCTTGCCCTTATCCTTTTCTTGCGCAGCGGCGGGTGGCATCGCAGGTGCGATGTCAGCTGCTGCTCTCCATTCGTCCGACCACGACTTAATGGTTTCTTCGACATCTTCTGTGGTCATCCTGTAAAGACCTAGCGCCCAGTCACCTGGAATGTCGCAAGGCCGAAGGTAGAGTTGATGGATGTCGGCAGTAAAAGCCAACTTTCCTTCATACAATGTGGCTGTCTCCCCGCTCAGCCTTGGCATATCTTGTATGGTATCTCGGAGGAGATAGTAGTACTCACAAAAGACAGCGCGATTCATCTTGCGCTTCGCGGGATTAGGGGAATCCCAGAGGTTGATGTAGCGCATGCCGGCAACCTCTCCTGCGCGGCGTGGAAGGAACTGAGTATTCGGGGGCTCCTTCCACCCGACGAGAGCGCATAAAATTAGAAGCCACGAAAAATGGAATGATTGGCCTGCATTGTCCTGCACATTCAGGAAATCAGCCAAAAAAGAATTCAGCAGGAAGAGAGACCAGTTGTACTATTCTCCCTCCGCAGCTGCGATAGCGAGCTCGACGACAGCTCCAGTAACTTCTTTCGGTCGGCACTTTGTGAGAAGTCTGCCTGCAAGCAGACTTCCTGTGAAGCGAAGTGCCTCATCTTCTACTGTCGTGAGGTCATAAGCCCGACCTCCTCTTGTCAAGTTGTATTTCTGGACCAGCTTTGCAGCCAATTTTCGGTCCTTCTCCTTTCCCACAAAATGGATATTGGGATCCTTACCAACCTTAGATAGACCGGTGATGCGGTGTATCAAATCAACATTTAGATCAATTGGCCTCCCGAGCCAAAGGTAACCTCCATGAACGCAGGATAGCAGTGTTTTAACGACTGCGTTCACTTCATTGCTACGCCCAAAGTGCGGTAGCTTCAACAAATTCAAGAGTCCAGGGCGCTCAAGATTTGCTGCAAATCCCTTCGGGATAAACTCGTCAACCTGCCTGGTGGGATTATGGACGATATCCAGATATCGGTCCAACTGGAACTGAGGATATGTCTTATAGTCTCCAAGGTTAAAATCAGATAATTTAACCAATGGAATGTTTCCCAATAGTTGGCCTTCTACCCGCACACTAGCCGGTAGTGGCGGTAGCGGAATTGGATACTTTGCATTCTTCGGAATCTGTACATCCGGCGCATCATCTGGACGCGGCGGAATATAGTTCACCATAGACGCAAGCGGCTCTGGAACAGGTTCCTCCGGCTGCTGCTGAGATGCTCTTGTGCCTGGAGATGTTCTGGGATCAGTAGCACCGGGGTGTACGTAGGTCGAAGCCGTCACCGGAGTGGCCATGCCGAAATCTAAGCCTCGGCGCAGAAATTGACGAACAACTTCTTCAGTTGATAAGTTCTCCGTTGTGAACCAATGTAAATAACAAAACTCTGGACAGCAAATGGCGGAACTGCGTAGGGTATAGACGCTGAAAACAAGGGGAAATACTCTGCACACTCGGCTCTGAAAACAATACTTTGGGTCTTCAAACACAACTATGCAACTCGAGACAGTAACCCGAAATTGATACAAGTGTGAGGTATTTATAGCCAGCGGGGATAGTAAATGCGACCAAGTGGGGTAACGTAGCTATAGGCGGCTACAGATGAGTTGACAACACGCTATCCTCCTTGCCGTAGCGGTGCATTTAGTGTGATTGACGGGTTCTGACAGCCTTCTGGGAGAAGCTAATGCTTTCGGCGCCTGAGTTAAATGCAAATCTTTCGGAGATTAAGCCGAATCCGTCGGAACGGCTAGACTTAAATAGCGGCCTTATCCTTCATTTATTCAAACGCGGCTACATAACTGCTGTAATTCAAAATTTCCGGTGGGTCATTTCAACTTAGGAAACTGTGCCTCTATGGGTCCATGACAATTTTTTTTTTTTCAAGCGGCAACAAAAGGGGAACTCCGCAGGAGCGATAGTTCCATGGTCCAAAAACAAAACTTCGCCAGAGCGCACCGATAAGCTCTCTTCAAGCAATTTTTATTCAGGATGCGCGGATATTTCAAGGAACTGCGCAGGAAGCTGGAAACTGAGGGTGTGTCGCAGCTTCCGTGTAGACTGAATGCGATGTCTCTTTCAACTACACTGGGCATCTGCATTCTTGAGTAATATATTATGTCGACAGGGCGGAGTGGCCGTCGCAATAAAGCTTAAGCCGACTCCCGTTTATCATTGTAGGTAGTAGTTCTCCATTCAGCTTTGCAAGCTGAACTGCGCCTCCGTCTGTTATTTTTATTATCTGAAAAGGACCTAACCAATGCACACGAAACTTGCCTGGAAACTTGATGAATTTACTATCATAAAGGAGTACCAAGTCTCCTTCTTCAAAGTGCTTATGCTTAATGTGCCTGTCATGCCAAGCTTTCTGTCTTGCCTTCTGTACCTGTTGATGAAATCCGGCCAAAAGTCTGTCTTCTTCTAAGGAAAGCAGTTGCGAAAGTCTTTCATTCATAGTGTCAGGATCTGCCATTTCTGTAATTTGCGCAATTCGGAGACTGGGAACAATGTATTCCATGGGCATAACTGCTTCTTGTCCATACACCAAGCTGAAAGGTGTGTGACCTGTTAATTTCTTGCAAGTGGTTCTGTAAGCCCATAATACAGCTGTGACTCTAAGGTCCCAATCATCTCTTTGTTGATTACAGATTTTTGTCAGGGCATTCTCAAGAATCTTATTGAATGCTTCCACCGTACCATTAGCTTGAGGATGGTAGGGTGTACTCTTATGGTGATTAATTTGAAATTCTTCAGTAAGGGCCTCTATAGTCTCATTGAGGAAATGTGTACCTTGATCACTCATGAGGATCACTGGGCATCCAAACCTAGTGATAATGTTCTCGAAAATGAACTGCGCGGCAGTAGCGGCGTCACAGTTCTTAACTGGCTTCTCCTCAGCCCATCTGGTGAGGTATTCAGTAGCTGTAATGATATATCTTGCGCCAGTTCTTTTTCCTGGTGGGTTAATAGGTCCTACAAAGTCAATGGCCCATTTATCAAAAGCACGCAGTGTGATCTGGGGTCTTAGTGGCATTTCATCTCTCCTTGAGGGTTTTCCTGTGCGCTGGCACACATCGCAACATTTACAGAATTCCTTAGTATCCTTGTGCAATGTCGGCCACCAAAGTCCCGCGGCTAATATCTTCTGCGCAGTCGGCTTTCCTGCGAAATGGCCTCCTGCGGTACCTGAATGCGCTTCTGCGATGATAGAGCTCTTTTCATGTGGTAAGATACATCTGCGCAAAATTTCGTCAGGGCCCAACTTATAAAGCTGGCCTGCTATCAAAGTGAAATCTGCGGCTCTAACAACAAGTTGCTTTTTCTGCTGGATTGTAAGCTCAGCCGGCGCTTGTCCGGTAGTGAGAAACTCAAGAATATCAGAATAATATTCGTCTGCTGCTTGGATATAAAACAACTGTGCGTCAGGCAGATTGTCCTCCAGACTCGTAGGTTCCTCTCCTGACTCTATTCTGGATAGATGGTCAGGCCCTGCATTCAATCTGCCTGGCTTTACAATAACCTCAAAATCATACTCTTGAAAGAGCAGTAGCCATCTGCAAATTCTTCCTCCTAAAACTGGTTTATTGACCAAATATTTCAAAGCAGAATGATCAATATACATTTTAAAGTGAGCTCCTAACAGGTAGTGTCTGAATTTCTGTAGGGCATACACCATAGCTAGTCCTTCCCGTTCTGTAGTGGTGTAGTTCTTCTCAGCTGTAGATAGCTTTCTGCTGGAGTAAGCAATTGGGTGGTCAATACTTCCTTCTCCAGACTGTGTAAGCACGATTCCTAATGCTATGGAAGAAGCATCAACATGAACATGAAAAGGTTTTCTCCAATCCGGGAAAACTAGAATAGGCGCTGTGATCATCTTTTCTTTAAGTGTGTCCAAGCTCTGTTGGCATTCTTTTGTCCATTGGAACTTCGAATCCTTCTTCAGCAATCTTTCCATAGGCGCTGTGATCCTTGCATATCCTTTGATGAATTTTCTGTAGTATCCTGTATGTCCCAATGTAGTGCGCAATTGCTTAACTGAGTTGGGCGCAGGTAAATTAGCAATGATGGCAACCTTCGCAGGATCCATCAGGAGTCCTTGTCTGCATACAATATGTCCCAACAAAATACCAAAGGGCGCACAAAATATACATTTTTTCAAGTTAAGGGAAATCTGATGCTGTCTACATTTTTCTAGCATCATGCGCAGATTCGCAATATGGTTCTTTAGTAAACCAAATACAGTCCAGTCATCAAAATAGACTTCTAAAAACTTGTGGATAAATTCTTTAAAAACAGCAACAACGACTCTAGAGAAGATAGCAGGTGCGTTTTTAAGACCAAAGGGCATTACCGTATACTGGAATGAGCCCCATTCAGTTGCAAAAGTAGTCTTGTGGCGGTCATCCGGATGGATTCTGATCTGATGATATCCCGAGAATCCATCAGTGAAGGAGTAAGCCTCTTGTCCTCCAACATTATCAAGTACTTCATCTGTGAAAGGAGTGGGAAATGGATCGTGCGCTGATGCATCATTGAGTTTGCGCAAGTCGACACAAATTCTTATTTCACCTTTCGTTTTCTTTTCTTGGACCACCATAGGACTAATCCAATCGCTTTCCTCTACTGGCTCAATAATACCTGCTGCAAGCATCTTATCAATTTCTTCTTTGACTTTTTCTTTGTAGCGCGGGTTCAACCTGTATGGGCGCTGCTTTACTGGCTTGGCATCTGGTTTCAGAGGTATGCGCATCACTCCTAAGTCTCCTAGGATGCCTTTCATTTCTGTGAACTTGGTAGGAAAGATATCCTGGTAGTCACGTAATAAATCTGAAACATGCGCAACAGTTTCATCATCCCAATAATCTCCTATAGAAGCAAACTTTGGGTCAGCTTCTGTGCCAATGTTAACTTTCTTGAGCTTGACGTGTTCTGTGATGGCAGGAATATCAAGCTCACGACCTTCAATATTGCGCGTCCCTTCTGATTCTGGGATATTGATGTTGCGAGGATCGTCCTCCTCATCTTCAGCGGTGAAGTTATAGCATTCCAGGGCATGTTCTATCTGGACAGCCCAATCTGGTTGGGAATATTCTGTTACTAGACCTGGTTCAAATACCTTCTTTTTAATACACTTCAGAGCCTGATCAATACTTGGATGCTCTGACTCAAAGCTGAATGTAAGTTGAAAACTTTCTATCATAAGAGCCCAAGTAAGAGTGCCTTTGCGCAATTCTATTTCAGTATACCAATTCCTTGGAATTGTATCCAATGTGTGGATGAATTGGTGAACCCACTCATCTTCCGGAATATCTGACCATTGCTGAATACATGCTTCAATGTGTGACCTGGGGTCACTCTGTCCTTCATATTTGCGTAGCGCTTCGGCTGTGGTGTCCTGAAATCTGCGCAGTATCAATCTGCGACAGTCTTTCCATGTATGAATATTCTCCTTGTGCGCAATCCACCATCTTGCGGGTGTAGCGCGCAATGCTATATCTAGTGCCTGTATGCGCTGCGGTTCTGGAAGCTTTTGTTCATATTCCTGTATGAATTTAGTTACTTCAGTTAAGCCATCAAAAGTTGGAGTATCAATTAATTCTGTGCCAATCCATCGAATGGATTTAGTCATCATGGCGCAACGTCTTGCAGAAACCTCATGTAGACGATTCTGCCAGTTTTCCAATCCTGCATCTGAATCTGATGTGCACGAGCTATCACATCGCCAGCTGATATGGCCGTCTGCTGTGGGGTTGACATAGTCACTGTGGTTAGTGGTCATCTGGTACAAACTTTCCATGTGGCGCGCTTCCTCTTCTGCGCGAATGGGTTCTATATATCTTGGTCCTTGAATAGGATCAAGAGGTGCGATGACCCTGATCTGGTCATCCTCAAAGGTCATCTGTCTTTTCTTCAAGTTAATGACAGCCAAATTATCAAATGCCCAGTCTATTCCTAACAGCGCTGGGTATGGTCTACTATCATCCATAATTTTGATTACTTCAAAATCTGCAGAGCTTCTTACTCCTTCAATATCAATAGGTACATTGGGTAATCTGCCCAATGGAGAGACTCGTTGCTGATTTGCGAGTCTTAGATGGATAGGGGATCTTGTAAGCTGAGGGCTTCCCATCTGTTCCCATGTCTGCATAGTGAGAACATTGGCTTCTGAGCCCAAATCTAACATGACTTCGTCCATTTCAAATGCTCCAATCTGCGCTGTAAGCCTCATCTCTTTTCCAGTTCTAATGTGACTCCTAATCTGGTGAACAGCACGCTGTGGTGTGTTCGTCGAAGCAGAGTGTTGGCACCGATCCAACAGGTGTTGAAGTTCTAGAGTTGCTTTTTCATTGCGCAACAATTTTAAACATTGTCGCAGGAATGCATGGACACTGCCTAGTGCATGCTCCTCATCATCATCATCATCATGCCTTCCAGCTGTAGTGGCCTGTTCTTGCACCAGGTTGTCTTGTCTTAGCGCTTGCGATCTAATATTGTTCTGCGGAATTGCGGCAGAACTTGAAGCTCTCGGATCTGAGAAATACTCTTGAGCTTGCTTAAATGCTTCTTTTTGCTTCTGCAGGTTAAGTGGGGCTGGTTTAATGTTAGCGCGGCGCACCCATTGCGTCGCTTGCTTCCCCGTTCCCATCTCTTGCGCACCAGTGGTTGCTCCACTGCGTGTCACTATATTAACTGTAGGGTCCGGTTCTCTTTTTTCTGCTCCAATCAACTGAATATTCTGATTTACCTGTGGTGTCTTTGCTTGCATCTTAGCCTGTAACTGAGGGCATTCTTCAATGATATGGTCAGAAGATTTACAATACCTGCAGAGGGTTGTAGGATTTTGGCAATCCCTAGCAAAATGACCTTGTTCTCCGCAATTATAACAAGTGATCTGTCCTCTTCCGCGACCAAAGTTTGTTGTGCGTCCGCGTCCTCTGTAATTTGCTGCTCGGGCGTCCCGAGTTTGGTCATAAGGTGGACCTGCTGTGGGTCCTTGTGTCTCTGCTTGTACCCGATAGACATCATGCTTTCTTTCTATCATAAGATCATATGCTCTACAATTGTTCTCATCATGACCTACTGATTTACAGAAATTACAATATAGATTCTTTGGAGTTTGTACATATTTCTGAAGTAAGTGGCATTCTTGTGGTCTATGACCTCTAGTTCTGCAGATTTCACACCAAGGCCCTTGTGCCTGTGGTAAAGGGTTAGGTGCTCCAGTTGCAATATAGTCTATGAAAACGGGACAATGGTCCTTTGAATGACCTTGGGCTTTACATTTTGTGCACCAAATTTCTTCCTTAATCTCCTTGCCTTTCTTAATATCATGCACTTGCAAGGTTAAGTTTGCTAATTGGTTCTGTAAATGCGCAACATCGTTGCTTGTCCCTGCAATTGGCGAAGCTTCTAGTTTCATAGCCATTTCTAGGGCTTGTTCCTGAGTATTGAGATTCTGTTGCATAAGGGGAAGTCTAATGTGTGGAAGCAGTGCAGCAATAAACCATTCTTTATGTTGCTGTGGTGCAAACTCGAAGCTTACTTGATCTATCAAGGCTTTGAACTTCTGGTCAAAGTCCCATACTGATTCTGTAGGTAACTGTTTGATGTCTTTGAGCTCTGTTATACACTGTGATTCTGATTTAGGTTTCTTGAATTCTCTAATCATGGCATTTCTTACCTCAGCAAGCGTCCTATTCTGTGCTGCTGAGTATTTCATGAACCAAGTCAAGGCTCTTTCTCTTAGTGTGGTTGCTAACTGAACCAGTTTAACAGCATCGTCATTAATTTGCTTAATTGTCCAAATGGCTTCACATAAGAACCAGTGCTGCTCAGGGTCCTCTATCCCTGTTCCTCTAAAAGTTGGTAGCTTCATGTCATCACCCATCCTTCTTGCACGGGTTTGAGGTGGAGGTACTGTAGCAGTGCCTCCGGGATGGTTAAACAAAGGTGGTACAGAGGTACTAGAAGTAGCGTGTGGGCTACTAGAAGGTGTTACTGTAGGATTATACTGAGCTCCGTCTGGTTTTTGCGGTGTAAAGGGGTAATAAGGGATATGAGCACTCCCTTGTCTTTCTATATGGCTTGCTCTAGAGACTTGGCTATTGTCTGGGCTAGACTCAAAAGGATATTGGTCAAGGCCTACTTTATATCGTTTTCCACTACGAGTGCAACCAATAACTTCAGGATCACTATCAGAATCTACGGACATTACTTGTCTATGCTATTCATCAGAAGCAATACATAGCTTTCCTTTTTCATACAGAAGCATTTTAATCCATAAGTTCAGAGAATTTAAGAACTTACCTCTGTGTACTTGGAAGAAACTCCTCTCAGCTTCACTGAAACTCTTTCTTGTATCGACTGCAAATTCGGTAATGAAACCTTCCAGTAGACTATTCAACCAAAAGTCTACTACGCGGGACACAGGATTGTCTATCTGCTTCACAATACTGACTAGCTCAGGCGTCCACGTGACGGGTCGATCAACATGCAGCGTAGGTCTAGAATCTGCTAACTTGGCTATCCAAGCGTGTAACTCCAATGCAAACGTAACAAAGAAAATTTCGTAAAGGTCAGCATAAATATACTTCTGTAACCAATCTTCTGTTTGAAGCGTAGGGCTTCTATTTTCTTGTTCAGCAAACTCTTTAGCCTTTAAATCAAACCAATCTCCAATTTCTTTAGCTGTAGGATGCCAGTAACACATTTGTTAGCTGAGAAAGTCTCAGTGTAACAGAACCTTATGTTGTCTTCATCAACAGTCTCAGATGTCGCGTGACTAGTAAGTCTTACAGCAACAAGTCGCAAGGCAAAGGAATCATTTGTTGGCTCAATCAACAGGGTTCAAAGCCATGGAAGTAATGTGATCAAAAAGTCATAAGACAACAGAACCATTTGTTGGTCACTAGGCAACGGAACCATTTGTTTCGCTGCTTCCTTTCTCTAGGTTGCGCGTCAATCTCGCACGTCACTGAAATAAGAGGTCTCCCTCACGCGGCAACGGAACCATTTGTTGACTCCTCAATCTCGCGCGTCGCCAAAATAACAAGTCTCATTCGCGCGGCAACGGAACCATTTGTTGACTGCTTTTCTGGGCAGACCCGGGTTTTAATGAAGCGCAGCAACAAAACCCCTTGGACCTTCCCGCAGGCCGCTCGGCGCAGCTGCGCGGATTCCTTCCTAGGCCGGCCTACTGCGCGGTTTCTCCTCTCTAGCGCAGAAGGCAACTATTCCTGGCGTTGACGCGCTAAATACTTCCTTGCCCTTCGCATCCGGCGCAGTAACGTATTCCTCGCTCGCTGCAGCGACAGCGCGTTACTACTTCCTGGTACTTAACACTCATAGCTATCAAGAGACCTTTCCGACTCACTTAAACAGTCACAAAGATGATGCAAAAGATGTTCACACAGGTAATGATCTTAAACAGTTATCATTCATGCAAATATTATAACAAGAAGATATATGTGACGCTCATCTCCTCGAGGAAAACTACATCCACGGGAGTTTTATATTAACCAGAAAATGATAGAGTTATACAATATGCTGCGCACACAGCTGCAGCCTTAGATCTTACAGGAAACTCCACGCACACAGCTGGGAGCCCTTCTCTCAATCTTGTCTCCTCTCTATGGAGATTACAAAGGCACAGACGTCGACTCAGACTGTCTGGTAACTCAGGGATTAGCTCCTCGGCTATCCGATTTCCTCTCTAGTTCTACGCACCGGGTAGAAAATACAGTGAAGGATAATCAACACATGATCTATCCTTTAGACTGGCTCTCTAACAGTCTAGCATCTTACTCTCTAACTCTCCAAAAGGAAGGAACTGAAGGAACCTCTACCCATTACAATGATTCATATATATAGGTGGCCATGACGGTCACACCTTTACAAAACTGTGGGCCTTTCCCAACAGTGATTCCCAAAAACCCTAACCACGCACATGGCTAGGTGTACTGTAGGCGCCGCTTGCAGTCACGTCGCCGCTTCCTGCAGGCTCTGTGAATTCCGGCGCAGATTGTGGGTATGGGCGATCGTCCTTCGCCTTCAATGCTCTGGTCCGTTGCTCCTCCTTGATCCGAGCAACCATAACTTCTGTACTAAGCCTTTAAATGAGGGTAGCTGAGCCCTCTACTCCATCGCCTTATTTATTATGGTAGCTGAGCCACCTTCATTCTTCGATGACGTGCGCGCGAGCTCCGCAATTTCCGGTCCGTGATCTGCGCTGAGATCATCCATCTGGCACCGTACTGCGCACCGTCTCCTTCTTACCCAAAACTTAGTGCTTGTCCCAAAATTAGCACTTTCCTTCCATACTCGTGCTTTTTCCCAAAATTCGCAGCTTTTACTATAGCTGCGACCTTGGCCCCAACACCTTGCAAAGAACTCAACATTCCATTCCAGGACTAAACATATACAGCTCAAGTACCATTTCATACGCTCTATTCTGGAAGATGAACTGTTGAAGCTGGAAAAGATACATACTAGCCAGAATCTTGCAGACATGTTCACAAAGGTAGTGACCAGAGAGAAACTGAGTTCGTGCTCGGTTTCAGTTGGCCTTCTAGCATGAAGGTGAAGAGGTAAAAATTTCCTAGTCCAAGTCCAGCAAGTGCAGCAGCGGTGGAGTTGCTATGATCAGTCTCCAAGTGGGAGATTGTTGGTTGTGGAGCCAGATCTTCTAGTCTCATAGATGATATTGTATCAGCCGTGTTTGTACCCCGGTTTTATATGATATGTAGGTGGACTGTACGGTCACCCCAACGGGGGGGGTGTGGGGGGGCATCGCCCCCCCACGGGGTTCCAGGGGGGACCATCCCCCCTGGCTGGGGTTCGGGGGCAACGCCCCTGAAGAAAATTTTTGGGGCTATTTTCGCCAGCTGTTTTGCGGGCCCATGTTTTTGGGTATCCCGTTGTATTTTCCCATTGTATTTCCCTTATAAAATAAAGACATTGTAATACGGCTAGGGATGATGATGTATTAGGTTTTATGCATTGTAAAGATCTCTGAGATCAGGAGAGAGACTGTGAAACAGAGAAGAGGAAGTGCAGCGGTTGTGCTGCAGGTTGTATCCCTTCACCTTGCTGGATGGTAATAATAATAAGGACTGGCGAATTTAGTGTGGACGTAGCCCAAGTTGGGTGAATCACAATATATCTGTGTCTCTCTTGTAATGTGTATGTGTGATTATATTTGCATTTCTGTTTATTGTTATTGCTATGTGATCCTGTTTTTCTAACATCCTTATATTCTTTGCATAACTTCATAAAAGCTCTCTTTTCATCAGGTGAATAGTCAACCCCTAGGTTAATCATGCGAGGGTTCTATTCACTTCCCAAATTCACTTGTTCATAATTGAGCGAAGATCTCTGAGTCTTACAATTTACCTTCTGCTTGAACTTATCTTGGAGGTTGTAAAATTTTCCAGGTTGACAATTGACTTAGGAATCAAATTGGCAGTGCAAGTGGGATCAACTAGAGATTTTTCATGCTTGATTTCATCAATGGAAACATCTTGAAACGTGTCCTGAGCTGTAAGAAAATCTAGAATCTGTTGATCATCGTTAAACACTTTCCAACTAGTTATATTGTCCGGGACCGAAGGTCTGTACATTAATTCAATAGAAAAAGTATCTGGTGACAAACCTTCTAGAGGTATCAGCCTAGATGCAGTATTTGCTAGCAGGTCAGCATCAAAATTCTGAGATCTTGGGACTGACTTAATGTTAAAAACAGAGAAGGAATTAGTTAAGTCCCTTACCAAATTTCGATAATTAAGCAAATGAGGAGATATGCAATGAATCTTGTTTCTTACTTGCTTAACTATTATTTCTGAGTCTTCGTAACACTTAATTACCTGGGCATTCATATCGATTTCTTTCCTAATTCCTTGAACCAAGGCCTCGTACTCAGCAATGTTGTTGGTACATTCAAACTAAAGCCTGCAGGAAATCATGGTTTTGGTTCCCTTCGGATCAATGAGGACACAACCTGCACCAGCTCCATATTTAGATCTGGAACCATCGAAAAACAAAGTCCATGCATTCAAATCTAATTTAAAATTAGTATTCACACTATATACATTATGTACAATATCACCTGAGAATGGAACATATGTAAAATTGACAATCTAAGACTGATTCTGTGCACTCTCAGCAGGTGACAAATTTGAAGGTAAGTCTCCAAAAAATGTATCAAAAGTGAAATGTTCCACATGTGAGCTGAAGTATGCAGCAAGATCACTGGGGTCATTCAAATCTGTGACAATTTGCTTCATATAAGGCTCCCCACTGATCTTTATCCTGTTTGGCCTCCCATTGTAAGGGAGCCACAAGTGAGACCATTCGATTGCAAAGTAGCCCTTAAGTTTTTCCGACCAATCTCTGCTCAGCCACATCCCATACATCTATGGGATATCAGCCACAATGATATCCACAGTCTGGTGGGTCCTGGGGTCAACAGATAGAGTTAACATAACATTTCTTAGTTCCCCTACTACTGTCACTTTGGATCGGTCCACCTGAACAATCTGAGTAGGACATGGCTCCCAAGAAGCATTTAATTTCTTGCAAACTGATAAGGGCATTACATTGGATGAGGCCCCCGAATATACCATACAATTATGAACATTCCTGTTAAATATCTCAAAGGTTAACAACAAGGGAGGTGTCTTTTTCCCAATAGGTTTTGGGCTGCTGGTTTTGGTGTATGTCTCTAGATTATTGTTTTGAGTCTCCCTAGGTTTGTTGACAATTATTCTTTTGGGAAAATTGTCCCTCATAGTAGGGATCTTCAACAGTTCAAATACATATATATTAGCTTTCATCTTCTTTAAATCATCAATCAAGTTGTATTCTATCTCAGGGATAATTGTATCTTTTTGTATGGTTGTTTTGACTCTGTTTTTTGTTGGTGTAGAGGTAGAAGCTTCCTATGTCGGTTGTCCTTTACTCCTTGTGTTGTATGGGTGTTGGACATTAAATACTGTTTCAGGATCCTCTTCTTCCTCAGCCATGGGAAGTTCTGCAAAGAAACTGATGGTATTTACCTGCTGGTCTTCTTCCTCATCCAAGGGTTCAGGATCTTGATTCTCCTGTAATTCTTGTTCAGGGTGATGAGGAGAATGATGGGGTTCTAAAACTAAGGATTTGAAGATAGACAAAATTTCCTCAGAGTTCAACCCTTCCTCAGGATTGGGTAGAACTTGGTTTTGTTGAGTTTGATAGGGTCTTCTAAACTATTGTTTGTTGAACCCCCTGTTTGTATTCTGGTTATCGGTATTAGTTCTCTTGAGGTCAACCATTTCGTTAGAGATATTCTGTGGTATTTTACTCATGTCACCCATTTTGAAAGGATATTTATCCTGTGCAGCAGTTTTTGTGGGAACATCAATTTTCATACGTGAAGTGGAAGGTTGTTCTACTAAAGCATCCGAGTTATCCTTCAAACCGAATATATCTTTGTCAACCTGAATGGCCTCAACGAAGGCCTCTTGTAAGGTTTCTTTGTGTGTCTGTTTAACCCACATAGCTATGGGAACCGGTAAACCTTTAACATAGTATGCAACCAGGAGTTCTTTCATAGGAAGAAGAGTAATAGGGATTCTATTTTTTAGATAGGAAAATCTATAATTATAATCTTTTACTCTTTCTTTACCTCGGATTTTCATAGAAGAAAGATCAATTACCAAGTCTTAGGGTGTCTTATCATATACAAACTTTTGCATGAATATTTTCTCAAAGTCATCCCAGGAAGTGATAGACCTGGATTCTAAGGCAAAGTACCAAATGGATGCTTTCCCTTGGAAGGTATATGAGAATAACCTACAAAATACATCATCATGGATAACATTTCTAAGCATGATGGCTTGCATGAATTTCTTAATGTGATCAAGTGCAGGTGACTTTTCATCAGGATCGAACTTAGGCAGCCATTTTTCAGGATTTTTAGGGAGTCTGTGTTGATCTCCTAGGATAAAAACAACATCCTGGTCCAACCAGGGTCTATTTTGACCTTTGGCCATTGGTATGTCCTCTGAAGATGAGCTCAAGGATGAATCACTATCTAATAATTCTTCAGATGAAGAAGATGAAGATGGAGGTGGTGGCAGTGGTGGTCCACTTGTTGTCACTTGTGGTTGATCTTCTTGTGTTTCCCCAAACAATGTGTCAAGGTTAAAATCTAGGAGCAGATTGTGGCGGGGTGAATTACGTTGTTTAGGATTTTGGTCACCTGAATTCTGATTAATAGAATTATTGACTTGTGGACCAGTGTTCTGGTGATCTTGAATTGCTGCTAGTCCTAGATTATGCTCTCCAACAATTCTTTGTTGCAACCTAGCAACACTATCAGAAGAACTTTTAAGAATCTGTTCGAGTGTGAGGGATCCCCTTGTGGGTGATACAATAATAATATCAGCCCTCCTAGTTTCCTGCTCTATGACAGGGGTTGCAGGAATATTTTGAGAATTTCGTACTGGTTGTTCTGTCGACGTTGAAGCTTGGGTATGGCTACGTGTAAAAACCGGTTCTCTTACTGGAGGAGGTATGTTTAAGTTCTATTTAGGCATGATTGGTACATGGCCCTCCTTCTAGAGCCATTTTTTGATGCTTTGGTTGTGTATGTGATAGAATGGTGTTCAAGGAAAACAACAGGGGATGAAAACCCAACCAAAGGCTTCAGATAATCCTACGCAAGTTTTACCCTATCCTCCAGCTGTTTGGTGTGGTTGACACCCATAGATACAAAGGCCTCCGCTGGCACTTGTGTGTGTGTGTGTTTGATCCTAGAAAGGATCTGTTTTCCTATGAGGGAAGACAAGAGTTTTCCTAATCCTAAGAGTTAGTCTAACTTAGAAAAGAAATCTAATCTAAGTTAGGCCTATTCTAAAGGGAATGATTTGTTTGTGTACAAGACAACTTGATCTGAAAATTACTAAATCTTTTCACGTATTCAATAGACATGCAAAAATGGATCTTGACTCAGTAGCTCAAGATATAATCAGTTAAATACATTCAACCAACAATAGCTTAAGAATTAAGCGCATACAAACTTATCCTGTATCTAGAATGTTAATTGACAAATTAACATTAACTCAATGTTTTCTGTGAATCATTTGCAGAAATAGATAAAATGTTTTAGACAAAGACATTCATTTAAAACATCAATAACATAGATCATAAGTTGAGAGAAATCTAAACTATAGATCAATTTAAGTTACTGATTGCAAATAATAAACAATATTAGTGAATGTGTTGAAGCAAAATCACAATCCATCAAAGACATTTGAAAAATTATAACAGAAAGAGATAGCTGAAGAAAACTGACTGTGTATTAAGGCATGCAAAACATTACATACTCTGTAGCAATAGAGCGTCTCCAGTCTCTTTTGGTGATTTTGTCCCCTAACCATCCATCCCTTGCTATGAGATCTAAAACCCCTTAAATAATAATTACAAAGTAATAATTCATGATCAAATCTCCCACAGAGCAGGGATAATCCAAACTAAATTATCCTAAAAATGGCCAAGAAAAGGCTGCCTCTTGGCTTAAAACATCTAAAAATCCTTATACATAGGAATAGTAAACCAATTCGGATCCCAAACTAGGCATCATACAGTTTTTAGAAAGGTTGCACCACATATCCTCGAGAACATCTTATCGTAAGCTGAGGAGAATCAAGATAGATCATGAGATGTTGAATGTAGCTGGTGAGAAACATATGAAATCTTCCTTGGATTTGCGAGAACCAAAGATATCTTCAAAGACCAAAAAATCAGCTAACGAATGATTCTTGAGAGGAATTGCAGGAAACACAGGTGGAAAATTTATGATTAAATCCTGAACAATTGTATTATCTTGATCAACATATTCTTTATCACCCTTCTTCTGCTTGTTGAAAAGGAGTCGTTCATATGTGAATTGAACCTCACCATATTCCTCTTCACTATATGTTCAGTCATCAGAAACATCAGCATCAAATGGTGCAGGAACAGGTTTAGAGTGTTCCACTGGCTGAAACTCTTTCTCAACAGAAAACTTGATAGAAATGCCAGAAACTCTCTACATTTTTCTTACAACATGCAATTGTTAGCAGAGATATTAACATTTAAACCCAAAATTTGCATATATCATCGTAAACTAACAAGTTATTCATAACGACCCTTATAGGAAATAAAACCACAGGATTTGACATCGATTGAATATAACTAACTGGCATGATTGCATGTCTACGACGTGCAGGTTGCAATTATCATTTCCGCGGGCGAAATATCACTCCATCATGCATCAATTGAAGCTTGGAATAAGATCAGATAGATTTACATAATAACACATGTGATTAACAGTCAAATCTCAGAGTTTTAATCATCAGGAAATCATTGGATTCAAAAATTTCATGTCTGATTGAGCATAATGCAGACGAAAAAAGGATTAACACATGGAAAGGGAAAACCAAGAACGAAAAATAAAAAATTTAAATCATTCTGCTAGATGCAATCAAGATCGTCAGATCATCGTATATCAACGATCGGGATGCGAGGTGCGGGATGCCAAGTGCGGGCACTTGTTATTCATAAATATGGACACCCTTCCGCAAACTGCAATCCGCAAATGCGGGTTGCAGGTTGGGGAATGTAAAACACAATTGCAGTTAAACCACTCCCCGCATCCCACAATTGTGGGTTGCGGAGAGTATAAACTACTCTTTATTAAAAAACTCTTTCCGCATCACGCAATCCGCAATTTGTGGGTTGTGGGTTGCAGGACGAAATTTTTACATGCAATTTTCTAAAAAACGTCTTTCCGCATCCCACAATCCGCAATTTGCGGGTTGCGGAAGGAAAAACTTCAATTGCAAACCAAAGAGTCTGCAATCCGCAATCCGCAATCCGCAATCCGCAAATGCGGGTTGCAGGTTGCGGAATGATCGAAATTTTTAACCAACAACTTATTTCCGTAATTCATAAAAACACACTAAAAATGCATAATTTTGAGAAGGAAAATTTACTAACTTAATTAAATCAAATAAAAAATAGGACAGGAAAATGAATGACAAATAGGCTGAACAACCCCAAAATTGATTAAGTTACTTTTTGATATGAAATTGAGGCTCCCATATTTTGGTTAAAACATGGGATCTGTTGTGCCTACAACAAAGCCAAACCCACAATGATATGAATCTAACCATGTGATTACAATGTTTTGAAGTCGAACATGGTAGAAACCACTTGATTATCGGTCATTGATGTATACCGCTAACAATCATGAGGTAAATCACCATTGATGCCAATGATTCCTAAGGTATCATAGTACATACCACTGAATGTGAATCAATGAGTTACGGGTGAATATTCAGTGGAATATTTCAATAAGAATTCAATGAGGTGAACTTACTGTTGAAAGCGAGGTAACCTGCCATTGATGGCATGCAGGCCCAAGGTACTTGATTGGTTTCTAGATTTAATCCTTGGATAAGGTGTTGAAGTCGAAAAGGACAAACCTGTCGAAGGAGGGCCATGATATTTCCCCCATCATCGACACGAAACACGATCAAAGCTGTTTTGGATCAAATCAGACTGTAGATAAATGTTTGAGACTGACTCAGGGGTGACTGACATGATAGAAGGTATAATGAATGCATAAATTGACTCAATGAATAGACTCCTCTTGAACACAGAATGGCATGACTTGGAAGCATTGACATGACGAGATTGACACCTAGAACTAATGCAACTCATGATGGAAGAATTATTAGGATGATTCAAAGGAGTAAAGGAACTTAGGGAATTGGTGATACTCAAGGATAAGTTGATGACCTAAGCAATTTGAATGAAATGCAAATGAGTTCCATGTTCAAGAGTGACTAAGTACTTCCATTATTACAAATAATGGAAACTCTTCCCATTATTCCCATCATGATTGATGAGTACCCCTTTGTTTATTAACGAGATTGAAGAGGATAACAAATGCTTGATAAATCTCATCCTTTGGATGAGTCCAATCTGAAATATTTTACGAACCTGAGATAGGAGGGTTTTCATCCCAACAAGGGCCCTTCAATGTCAGATTTTAACAAGTCCATAGAAGGACAAATCAGCGTCATTTCATATTTAGAGAGTTTGAAAATAACTAAAGAAGACTCTATATGGTTCTTTTTCATAAAAGTTAGTCTCCTCATCCGAAAATGGATAAAACAATATGAGAGAGAAATATTCCAGCTAGGATTAACCAGAGCGCTCCTTTTTCGTTAATAGTCCTTTCGGCCCGAAAAAGGGGTAAACTATCACCAGAAAGACGACCTTTCAAATACTTTTACAAGCGTGAAAGAATCAAGTTCACTTGAAAATATTTTTCTATTTAGGGAGTCTGAAAAGAGATTAAAGAAGAAATCCAAGGGGGTTCCTTTTGTGATATTTTAGGATTAGGATCACTCAAGAAGTACAGAAAGAAGAAGAAGAAATGGAGATTCAATAATCACTCATACACAAGAAATGACAAAAACTGTTGTATCATACATCAGTTGTGATCTGGCACTCTGTAAAGTGAATAATAACTGAATACAATCAAATGAATTCGAATGCCACTAAGTTCATTCGAATTCTCCTCAATGTGTGGCTTGGATAGCATTAGATACATCACCCAAATAAGTGGTAGTGGTCACAACAGTCAAATATTCAGTCAAATGAGTCTAACTGAGTCTAACTGAGTGCATGGGAACTAATCTAGGGAAGGAGACTCCAATGAGGGCACATGAGGATCTATCAGTAGCCAGTATAGTTGATCTAGTCTCTCTGGAGGTCTATCTAAGTTGTTAAGTCAGTTAAACTAGTAATCAGTCCTCAGATCAAGGAGCAGATCCACTAATCAAGGAACTAACTGAAGAATCTCCTAAATAGATGGAAGAGGGCGCACTTGTACTCTAGTGATGAAAACAAGGGCGCATCTATGGCTAGGAGGGATGGAATTGAGCAGAAACAGGCTCCTGGGGCTGAAATACTTAGGAATAGGTGCTGGGAGACTACCATACTGATAACTGGATGCATGCATGATGACTCGATGCATGCAAAATCCATGCAGGCATGCAAATATAAAAATGATGGTGATAATATTCCAACACCCCCTCGCAAGCCAAACTATGAGGAACAACTGAAATGGTAGGGAACTGGTAACTAAGACCAAAGGTCACCCCGTACAACAATCTAAATAAATAAAGTGAGGAAAGAGGGAAAACCCAGTGGGAAGAAATCCCCCCTTCAAGATAGACTGTGGTAGGATGATCAATCATTTACATCACTCACCCCAAATGGTAAGTGCACTTCTCCACCGAAGAAGGATCTGTCGGCAAGAAATGGATCAGTAATGTTAGAAGGATGCAACCTTCCATTCTGAAAATTAGATCTGGTTCTCCTCGGATCAAGTGGATCTCCAACAAGATATCTGACATATCTAAGAGTAGTGGATTCCCATCTAGGAAGAGGAGGATCATCAAGTGCAATATCATTAGGTTCTTGTGGATCTGGATATTCTATTCGATCATCTTCACAAATAGGTGCTATATATTCAGGTTCTTATGGATTTGGATCTAGCATTCTCTCTTCATCATCTTCACTCTCATATTCTAAATATGAATTGCCATGTGATGAAGATTCGCTCTCTTGGAGCTCATCAAGCAATGGAGGTGTGGTAGGAAAGCTCTCTTGCTCAATAGGATGAGCATCATGAAGAGGCCATACCTCAAAATTTACACTCCTATCAAGGAATGTTATCATAGTAGAAGGATCATGAAGCTTGTAGGCCTTTGCATTCAATGCATAACCCACCATAATACACTCTCTGCTTTGTGGATCTAGGGCTCTCCTTTTTTCAGTTGGAATCCTTTCCCATGCTCTAGATCCAAACACTCTAAGATGAGACACATCAGAATTGTATCCCATCCATGTTTCAAAAATAGTCATATATTTGAGTCCTTTGTGAGGAACTCTGTTCTGAAGATAGGTGGCATAGTTGATGGCTTCTGCCCAAAGACTAGGGTGCAACCCTTTCGAATTTAGCATGTAGGTGGCCATCTCTTTCAATGTTCTGTTCTTCCTTTTAGCAACACCATTCTATTGTGGTGTATAGGGAGCAATATGTTGCATCTCAATGCCTTCTTCAGCAAAAAAGGTTTGAAAGTCACCCTTGATGTACTCACCTCCATTATCAGTGCGAATGGCCTTGATCTTTCTATCTGAAAAAGTTTCTGCGGAAGACTTGAAAAACTTAAAGAATCCAAATACTTTTGACTTTAATCTGAGGAAGTATACCCATGTAAATATTGAATAATCATCAATAAAAGTAAGAATATACCTTGCCTTGTTCAAAGATAGATCTGGAAATGGCCCTGCAACATCACTATGAATCAGATCTAGAGGTTGAGAGGCTCTCCTTGTCTTCCCCTTCTCAAATTTCTTTTTAGGATGCTTTCCAATAAAATAACCATGACATTTTCCCTTGGAAAACTTGATCTTGAGCAGCCCTTCAACCATCTCTTTAGTATGCATGTCTTGCAAGTATTGATAGTTAAGATTCCCAAATCTTTCATGCCATAGCCTACTCTCTTCATTTGCATGAGTGTGAAGAGCATACTTTTTAGAGCGAGGTAGAAAATGGGAGAACTCGTAGAGTTTCAACCTGTGGTTGACCACACCTTTTGCAATGGTAGATCCCGATACCATGTCTTGAATTTGGAACTCATTTGGAGAGAAGATCACCCTCGTGGGCTCTCCAGTATGGGTCATCTGATATACTGAAAGTAGATTAGCAGTGGAAGTGGGGACATAGAGCACATATGAGAAGTACCCATGATCAAGTTTGATTCTTCCAATCTCCTCAGAGGAGACCTTAGAATCATTCCCCAACATGATGGATGGTCCAACAGTATCTTTGAATCCAATGAAGAGATCCTTGGAGGAATACATGTGTCTTGATGATCCAGAATATATGATGAAGGAGGATTGAGTTGATGCACGTACCATGAGGGCATGGCATATCTCTTTGTTGTCATATCCAGATGGTTCACTCTCTTTCTTTCTAGCACATGCAGGTACTGGAAGATTATTGTTTTCAAGAAGTGAAGCCATGAGATCTATGGTATTATTCATACATGAGCTCTCAGGGTGGTATCCTTCATTACAGTATGTGCACTTGGATTTTCACTTTTGAGATGTCCTGTCCTTCTTAGGATTCAAAAATCTATCTGAATGGTTTGGAGCCTCCTTCTGCTTTTGGTCATTCGAATTTCTATCATGATTTTTTTGTTTTCCTCCAATATTCTCTCTCCTTGACTCAGTAGCTGCAAGAGCTGAATCCAATTTGGCTTTTATCACTCCCATGTGCACTAGCTTCTCCTCCTCAAGTGTGAGTGATTGGATGAAGTCTTCAAGCGAAGGGAATTTCCATTTTGGAATGGAAAACTTTGCTAACTGGAAGGTCGAAAAAAACACTGAATAATCCGGGCCTAGCTTCGACAGGATGGCAAGGATGCATTTTTTTTCTTCCTTCTCAATCCCATACCTCTTCAACTGTGAAATCAAGTTCTTGAATTTATTGAGAAACTTAGTCATAAATTTGAAACTGCTTGGGCTCAAGGAGATGAGCTAATTTTCTAGTTTATGACCCTTCAAGTCATCCTTCTAACCAAGGAGGGATTGGAGCTTGTCCCAAACCTCCTTTGGAGTCTTCTGATCAATAACATGAAAGTGCAGGTCTTCAAAAATGCTAAGTAGCACCAGTCCTACTGCTTCATCAAGCTTGTCTAAGTACTTGGATTTCTCTACTGCACTAGTGGGCTCAACTGCAGAGCCATTTACCACTCTAGAAAGGCTCTTCAATTTCAAGAAGATGTCCATATTTTCCTTCCATTCGAAGTAGTTGAATGAATTCAACTTAAGATCCATGATACTGAAGAATTCGAAGTTGAATAGAGGAGATTCCTACAAAACAAATGAGAATTATAAAATGGAGATCTGCTGCAATTCGAATTGAACACTTCCTTAGGACACTGAGCACATGTGACTGGGTCCTTCACACCTAGCTAGACCTCATTGGATTTCTCTTGTGAATTCAAGGCAATAGCACTAGAATTTGTTGTGGAAACCCAGAGGCTTCTTGTGCTCAATGAAAGATAGTTTCTCAAGGAATTGTTGCTGCTGCAATTCGAATAGTTGTTGTCAGTTCTGATACCATGTGATATTTTAGGATTAGGATCACTCAAAAGTAGCAGACCTCACTAAAAATCACTCAAGAAGTGCAGAAAGAAGAAGAAGAAATGGAGATTCAATAATCACTCATACACAAGAAATGAAAAAAATACTTTATCATACATCAGTTGTGAGCCGACACTCTGTAAAGTGAATAATAACTGAATACAATCAAATGAATTCGAATGCCACTAAGGTCATTCAAATTATCCTCAATGTGTGGCTTGTATAGCATTGGAGACATCACCCAAATCAGTGGTAGTGGTCACAACAGTCAAATAGTCAGCCAAATGATTTTAACTGAGTCTAACTGAGTGGATGGGCACTAATCTAGGGAAGGAGACTCCAATGAGGGCACATGAGGAGCTGTCAGTAGTCAGTATAGTTGATCTAGTCTCTTTGGAGGTCTATGTAAGTGGTTCAATCAGTTAAACTAGTAATCAGTCCTCAGATAAAGGAGCATATCCACTAATCAAGGAACTAACTGAAGAATCTCCTAAATAGATGGAAGAGGGCGCACTTGTACTCTAGTGATGAAAACAAGGGCGTATATTTTGCTAGGAGGGATAGAATTGAGCAGAAACATGCTCCTGGGGATGAAATACTGAGGACTAGGTGCTAGGAGAATACCATACTGATGAATGGATGCATGCATGATGACTAGATGCATGAAAATATAAAAAATGATGGTGAGAATATTCCAACACCTTTTTCATGGGAGTTTTACGAGCCCGAAAAAGAGATAAACCATAACTTAGTAACTTATTCTCATAGTTTTACGAGCACGAGAAGGGAAAAAGAGTGAGCTCGATGCCGTTAATAATTTATTTTAACAAGCATGATGATGACATCAAAAAACACTCAAAGACTCGTTCACACTTGAAGACAAGTATGAACACTGAACGATGGCCGCCAATCATTGTAAAAACACCAGTTTTTATCAGCAAGCTCCATAAACTAAGTTAGAATCCGTTATGAGGTTTTAAAATGCAAAAATGACACCAACTATAGTAAAAATCCCATAAAAGAAAAATCAATAAATTAATATTCAATTTCTTTTATATAAAAATTTGAAATAGTAAAAACTATTTACCAATTGTTTTTACCACATTGGAATAGTGAAAAAACCTCTTTGGAGCCCATTTTTCCAACGTCGATTGTGGACACTACGATCAGTTGTTTCACGCCCCATCAGTTGTAGGTAGGCCTCTATCTTATGCTTTACCTTTTCAATGGATTAATTTTTGCTTTAAGTGTCATTTTTAGGGTTTTTGGACAAAAAAAGAAGGGGATTGCACGTTCCCTGAGTGACACGCTTTCCCCTTCCAGGAAGTGCATCGAGAGGGGTCTGACGCACTTTCCCCATGGGAGAGGTGCGTCGCCGGTGTATTGTTTGCAAATGCGGGGTGTGTCGTGTAGTTCCACAACTAAATTTAAAAAATGGGGCCAAAAATACCCAATCCAATGCCATGAAAGGGACCTAATAGTTGTTTAATTCATGTTTTTTCCGACTTTAGCCAATACAATGGTCTAGTGGAAAGAAAGAGAGCACGAAATTGAATATGCCCAAGCGGCGAATGACCCATATTTTGTGAATTCTTTGCAAATATGTGGACTCTTAAAATTATTCCATGTACAGGGCATGAGGGCCCAAGTACACCTGCTAGATTACCTGATTAGGCTATGGGACCCAGATCAGCAGCATTTCAGAGTAGGTTCCCACATCCTTACCTTAGATGTGGAAGATATTTATTTACTGACGAGGTTATCTATACAGAGATCCCCAATCTCACTATTCGGGCTATGGGGTAGTGATTAGTCGACAAAGAGTCTGGTGGCACAGTTCTATACACTAGGGACACCGATGCTTGCTGGGAAGATTCCCATCAAGAACATACGATATCGACCTTTGAGAACTATACTCTTCACTATTGAGATGGTGGTGGGAAGCAGGGCTTCTCATCAGGCCACCAAGGCCCACATTCTATATTCCATTGAGTGTATGGCACCGATAGTCTTCAACTAGTGTGAGGGACTCCTCGCAAATCTAAAGGATCAACTCACCAAGTGCTGAAGGGGTGAGCTGAAGCAGTTTGGATATGGATCCATCGTGGTCTCATTCTTCCTAGAATAAGTTCCACTACTGAGACCACAGTTTGAGTTGGATGATATCGATCTGCGAGATCCACATATGGTCTGATGGTCGGACGTTATGTCCCACCATGGAGGTGGAGTACCTATCATCAGTTATGGTCCCACCTTCTTCAGGTGGCTCCGCGAACACCTCCTCATGATTGAGGATTACGCATATCCAAGTACTAACTTTAGGGGAGACCTGGATCTAGCTCTTCTAGAGGGGGAGCAGCGGGGAAACATCGGTAAGAATGAAACTCTTGTTGTTTTTTTGCATTTTATGGTTTTTTAATATTTTTGTGTAGTACTGATAGTTCATACATGTTTTATGCAGATGTTGTCCCATACGGACCAAGAGGTTCCTCTCCTATCAAGAGGAGAAGACTCGTCCGAGATATAACAGCAGCTCATCAAGACGTGGATGATGAGTTAGATGAGATGGAGGAGAACCTCCATAGGTTGATAGTTGATGTCCCTAACATCTCCATCGATGACCTTCCTTATCGTTACCATCATAGTACAACTGAGGTTTCACGACGGTTTGGCCGATTACTCCGTAGAGTGGTTCGAGCCATTATATTTCATCATGAGCATCCTTAGGGATATCTCTTATGCATGATATATGTACTGAAGGCCATAGGCTTTAGATTTCATAGATAGACTCTACTGAAATCTTATGAGCTTCAGGTTTTTGTAACAGTACCATTTTTTGTATTTTACCGGACATGATGATATATATAAAAAAAACTATCTAGCGATTTTATATATTGTGTCTTATAGGATGATTTTTGGATCTTTATGGATGTTGGATTATACACTATGGTTAGATTACATGTTATGTCATTTTATGTATATTTTTAATAAAAATGTTTATGAATGTGCAATATACCAATCTAATATGAAATTAGCTAGGGAATCAATGACTATGTTCATACTCTTGGGATATGTAGGTATTGAATGAATTCAAAAGAATTTCCAAGAGATGTACTCGTTGGAAAAGGAAAGGTAATGTGGGGTCACAGATAGCGTAGAAATGGTTTAAATGGGAGACCACTAACTGTGAATCAATGTAGATGACGATATGATATACCCCAAGAGAAATAACATCGGTCAATGATCTGATCACTACGTGATACTCAACAAGGTTGTTGGTTGCAAAACCTAGGCAAGTTCCTCCTGAACTCATGAGTTCATTGGCAGGGGAATAGAGTACCCATGCCGCTGAAGCAAGGTTACGGGTGTGTCCGCTAGCACCATCTGCGAATCCGTAGCAAGTTTCCATTTGCAAATCCAGGCAGAACATGGTAAAAGTGTAATGATAAGATCCTAACACACTAAATAAAAGTGTCACACCAAACAAAAACACACGTCATGTAAAGTACATACAAAGTACCTATGCAAAAAAGACTTAAGCATAGTACCATTTTAGGTAGAGCCCATTGTGAGGCTCCCCCAAAGGTATCTTGTCATAATATACTAATTCACAGGATCCATTTTCCAAGACATGTTTTATTACATATGGACCATGCCACATGGAATCAAGTTTGTCTGACCCCATTTTATCATGTTTTTGGTCATAAGTGAGGACCAAATCACCCTCGTTGAAGATACAAGGTTTGACGGATTTGTCGTACTGGGCCTTGATGCGTTTCTTATGTGCTTCATTAGCTAAGGTGGCATCAAAACAGGTTTCATCGAGTTTTTCCAAGTATAAATTGTTTTCTTCCTCAGTAGTAGTGTTTGGTAAAAGTTCGACAGCGAGTTTTAGTGACGGAATCTCGCACTCAATAGGAAATACTGCCTCTAGTCCATACATTAATTGGAAAGGTGTTAAACCAATGGCAGTTTTAATAGAATTCCTATATGCCCAAAGGGATGAAAAAAGAATCACATGCCAATTAGACTTGTGTGTACCTACCATACGTTGAATCATAGTTTTTAGGACCTTGTTAATGGCCTCTACTTTTCCGTTTGATTGAGGGTAGTAGGGGGTGGATTTTTCATGCTGAAAACCCAACTTAGGGATTAATTTATCCACCATATTGTTCTAGAAATATTATCCATGATCAATGATGATGGCTTGGGAACTTTGAATCTTGCAATGATATGGTTAAACAGAAAGAGTGCGGTAGTTTTGCCGTATTCTTTGTATGTAGGCATAGCTTGGCCCATTTGGTAAAGTAGTCAACTGCGACGATGACATAACCATGCCCCACGACTGAGGTAGGATTACAGTGCATGAAATTGATTCTCCATTTTGAAAAGGGACCAATGGCGATAACTGGATGAACTGGGACTGGATGTGAGCGCTTTTTGTGATGAAAAAGCTGGCAAGGAGGACACTTCTTGACTGCTTCAATACAATCTTTTAAGATTGGTGGCCTGTTGTTGCAGCAACATCCCCCCCAATCTTCTGTACATATTGGGGCCCCTCCTTTAGTATTTTTTAGGAAGGCTGCCTCAAGGGGCCATTCCTAGCTTTTATCTTTGTTTTCCAACGGAAAATCTTGCCATAAACCTTTCCGAATTTCTTCCGTAGGACAGAAAAAGAACTTAGAAAATTTTCCCAAAATTTCGGAGCCTTTTAAACTATCTCCTCGCAGTTGTGTTTCTTTTGAGCTTTCAGCCGCAGTGGCAGAAGCCTTTGTTTAAACTCCCGAAAGAAAACTTAGAAAATTTTGATTGGAAAGGTCGCGGAAGCGTTTGACCAATTCCTCTCGAAATGGTGGAAGAATTCAAGGAAGCCGCCCGAAACTTGCGGATGAAATTCGCCAATCTTCCCTGAATCCGCCAAGTAACTTAGTCTTTTAGAAAATATTTAAGTCTTGAAGTTGCGGAAGCGATAGCAATATTCTTCCCGAGCCTTCGCGGAAGCGTTGGCGATATTCCTTCCGAGACCCCGCGGAGTCTTAGATGTTTTGGTTCGAGTTGTGGACGCCTTCATTTTAGTCTTCCGAAATAGCGGGGCCATTCGCTGTTTCCTCCCGAAACGGCGGAAGCAAATCGCGAGAGCTTTCCACAACGTCAGAAGCAAGTGCGGCCGAAACTTAGAAAAATTCTCGATTTCGCGAGGGCCTTTTGCGGAAGCATTGGCAGAAGTCTTCCGAAACGGCGGAAGTCTTCCAAAACGGCGGAAGTCTTCCGAAACGGCGGAAGCCATTGGAAAAAGCTCTCCGCAATTTCGGAAGCCTTCGCGATATCACCCCGAAAAGTGTCGCCGAAGGAATCAACCATTCGCATCCTTTTCGCGGAAGCCGTTCATCAATGCCTCCCGAAACGGCGGGGAGTTCGGCAGAAACCTTCGTTCTATCGTTCCGCAACATCGGGTGAGGGTCGCGAGTTCATCCCGTGGGTGGCGGTTGCACGCGTACCGAGGCGGTTTGATTTGACGCCAACGTACTTATATTTAAGCCGCGCTTTAAATGCGCCACCCACCAAATTTAAGTGCCACACGTGCCCAGTTCATTTAAATGGACGGTAGGGGTTCAAACCAAAACATTGTCATTTGGTTGATTGGCAAAACCATTGGACGCCGCACGACCGTTCCAGCTCAGATTGCTCGACCACGTTCACGGCCACCTCAGTCAGCTATCCTCGTCGGTGCCAGGTAGGATCTTAACCATTAAATCTGTCCCTTCTACGCGTCAAATTGCTATTGGGTTGTCATTTTTTTTGAAAACGATAGGCATTGGTTGAATTCGACGGGCAAAATGCACGTCATAGGCTATTTTGCACGTCAAATACGGCTTATTTTTAATTTGTTCCATCATACAAAACATAGAAATCTTAAAATGTTAGACTGTTAGTCTGCAAGCCGCATACGTCGTTGTTCTTCACATTCGAAGTCACCAAACCCCGTGAATGTTTAAACTACACCAGCTGAAACCCGAAACTATGGCTGCCCGAGCCTTTTCGTTAGTCTTTCTTCGGGCGCCATCACCCTTGCTCGAACTCAAACCAACTGTAGGATGCCCCGTCAAATATTATAAATAACAATAGCGTCTGGGCTAAAACCTCTCGCCTGTGTGTCAACACGGAGGGTCATCCCTGGTCTAGTTTTTAAATTTGTTTCAACCTCAGACTCGCCCGCCACTAATCATTAAAAGCACCGTGACGAAGGTTACCCTTTTCCCCTGGCAGTCAGGCCGAGAGCAAGTGGCTCCCGCAACACACCTACCCTCTCGGGAGCATTTCGAACCTTGTCCCTTTAAAGAATTAAGATGGTTTAATCTAGATTTCTTATTTGGAACAGTGTATTTGCTCCCAGCATACAGTTTCACAGTTTTATTCATATATATCATTGGCCTGGTTAAATAGGTAATGCTTTTGTTAAAATCTCACAGTATGTTGCTCAATTTCATGATGACTTGTATATGGGTGCTAGCAGGGATAAGTCAGAATGCCGAAAGCCGGTAAGAAGAAGGCTAAAATAACAGAAAAGAAGCCTGCGCCACTTAAAACTGAGACCTCACTCCAGGATACTAAGTGCACCACTGGTCTTCCTCCAGAAATCAGATGGGGTGACATTTACAGGATGATCCGAGACCAGGATGTCCCGGACATGTTGTTAGAAGAGGGGCCAATTTATCTAAATATCAAAGCCTCAGGCATAACCAAAGCTACTAGTCGCCCTGAACTATTCCCCTGTGCTAAAGTGATCGGATGGATACTCCAACATGCTGATGCTGAAGGAAGAGTGATAAATGACAGTGGGAAAGTGGCCATTGCCTCATTTCAATCTGCATATCTTGCGGCAGCCTACAAATTTCCCCGCGTCCAACAATCTCTAACTGATGAATGGCTGAGCCAGATGAACAACTTCAAGATGGCCAAGAAGCTACTAATGGCAGGCAAACATTTGAGAAAGAAGGGAAATGATGAATATGACGTACAGAATCTAAGATCTCCTTTCAGATTGATCTCCCTGATGCTGTGCAGAATCTTCGGCATGCCCGATGGCACCGTGTATAAGATTCAGTGGGTCCCTATTATTAACTTTGTGACGTTTAAAGGAACTGTATTTGACTGGGCCACTCTCTTATCAGATAGTTTGGCCTCAATGATAGTAGTGGCAAGAGAAGGACTAGCCTTGAAGAAGGCAGAATTTTTCATGTCCTCATATTTGATTGATTGTGTGTTGACCAAGGTGGAATTTCCCAAATTGGGATGTACATGGGATAAGGCCACCACCCCGGTTTATACCGCTTTTAGGATGATGTGGGCCCAGAATTACAAACCTAACTACAAACTCATCTGTGAGGGGTTCATCATGCCCTTATATGAGAAGTTATTCAAGGAGGAGCCCAACTGCCTGTCAGAGAACGCTGTGGAAGTCCTTAAGGATTACGGGGATTTTTACTTTTCAGAGCAAGGCACCTACCTCAGAATGTTTGGAGGGACTAAGCCCCCATACATTTTTCCACAGTATGCCACAGATTATGTGGTCCTCAAGGAGGCAGTAAGACAAATCTTCCTGGATGGAATTGGAGCAATGCTCCACAAACAGCATAAGGCTTCCTTTCCCCCTCTACCTTTCTGCATAGGTGCTTACAAGTTCTCGGGGGTTTCCTCGATCGATGAATTTGTTCAAGATATGAAAGCCTTCCACTTCGGTGAGGTAATCTTCCACAGGAATGACAGGAAGGGAAAAGTTGTTGAGCACTGTAAGGAGATTTATGCTCACTTCGAGTACTCTCACTATCCTGATGTTGAGGAAGAGGTATTCAGAGGCATCAGCAACATGGCTGAGATACGGGTCTGTCGCCAAGGAACTGGAGCAAGCTCTAGCTCAACCAAGGTCCAGAAGACCAGCCAGCAGAAGGAGAAAGAAGCTGAGGATGCCCGAGCTCAGGAAGAGCTCAGATTAAGAGAAGAAGCAAGGTTACTCTAGGAAGCTGAGGAATCCAGACTGCAGCAGGAGGCGGAGGAAGCCAGGTGGCAGCTGGAAGCTGAAGTGGCAAGATTGCAGCAAGAAGCTGAAGTGGTAAGAATGCAACATGAAGCTGAAAAAAAAAGCCTACAGAAAGAGGCTGAGGAAGCCCAAAAGCAGAAAGAAGCTGAAGCTGAGCAAGCCGAGGCAGAAAGGAAGGCGAAAGAAGAGCTGAAAGCAGGGGAAGATGCCGAAGCAAGTGGGTCCGGTGTCCAATACATGGAAATAGATGCATCTCAAGCAGGTGGCTCTGGTACCCAAAAGGCGGGAGTAGATCCAGCTCAGGAAGTCCGGACCCCACCTGCTGAAGAAGACATAGACATCATGAACCGCCCAATTGTTCCGTACACGCCATCGGGAAAACATACGGTGTCCAGGTGGAATGAGTTTGTCTATGACAAGAAAAGGAAAGCTATGGTCCTCAAATCAGAAGAGAGGATCAAAAGTCCCTTCCATGAAGACATCGTTACCCACAGAGAGGTCACCATAATGCAGAACACAGATCAAGATCCCTTTGCTATGGCATCCGCAGCTGTGGAAACAACAAAAGCATCACTGGACAATGTGGGCGTTATAGTCAGAGAAAATGTATTGACAAAGAAGAGAGCTCGTATGCTACAACAGATGGTGGCTAATGAGCAGGCCCAAAGGGATCTGGTAGTAAACAAGTATAATTGCCTGTATGCCGAGCATAAAGACCTATCAGGTAAGTATAACCAGCTGGAAGAGGAAAAGGACCAACTGACACTCCAAATGATGATTGTGGAGGCAGAGAAGAATAGAGTGGAAGATAAAGCATCCCAGCTAGAAGCAGACAAGCGGACATTAGCTGAGCAGTTAGAGCAAGCCGAGAGCAGAACGATGGACATGTCTCCCTTCCATGAGCTGTCCTGCAGCATCCTGAAGCAAGTGCATGACACTCAAAAGCTAATCACTGATGAGGTTTGCAAGCTCAAGGCCATGGTAGTCAGGTTAAGAGAAATTAATGCGGAGGCCCATGGGCTCAAAGCTAAGAATACCTGTGTCAAGGAAAATATCATGAGTCAGATGGCATGGAGAGAGGGAAAGGGGGGTTTCCCCACGAATCTCCCATTTAAATCCGTGGACAGTTTTAATGAGGACATAGCCCTGTTGGAGTTTTGCAGGAACTGTGCCATTAAGCTGATAGCCAGTGTGCAAAGAACAACATATAAAATTAACAGTCTGTGCCAAAGGCTCCAAGGGGTGCATGACAAATGCAAATTGAGCTTCCCTCAGACCTTGGAGGACTTTCCGGAAAAGGAACAACGTTTGTCTCAACTAAAAGAAGAACTATGCGTTCAAATGGAGTATGTGAAGAGGATTAATGTTCTAGCTATTGATGACCTCCAACATTATATTGGATTGTCATCACTCCACAACCATCTGCTGAAAGAAGTGCATCAAGCTGCAGTAGCAGAAGTTCAAAGCATTGGAGCAGAGCTCGGGAAGAATGTGACCTCTCAGAAAATCTTGTTCCTTGCTGCAGCAAACATAGTCATAAGGGACACAGGTATGTGGTATAGCTACATAGCGGAGGAGGAGAAGAAAGCTGCAGCAGTAGCAGGAGCATCAGCAGATCCAGAATCTTCTCTCCCAGCAGCCACTCCAGCAACCACAGTGGGCTCGATTCCCTCTTCCCCAGCAGTGGCAGAAATTCCAGTGAGCTCAATCCCTTCTTCCCAAGTAGAAGCAGCAACAGCAATAGGTTCGAGTGTCTCTTCCCAGGCAGCATCAACAGCAATTAACTTGGGCAATCCTCTTCCAGCAGAAGCTCATGCACAGGAGTGAAATCGCTGATTTCAAAGCACTATTTCTGTTATTTTTGTTTTTGACTCTCAAATGTGTAAAGCGTAGAAACTATGGGACAACTGTCCCTATTTTCTTTTAAATAATTTTTGTAAAATAAAGGGAATTGCATTTTTTGTCTATTATAGGAGAGAATTTTCTGTAAATGACAAGTGGAAGGTGCTAGGTGGCATCCCAAAGGGCAGATTTGTAATTATAAATAGAAGCTAGGAAGAATAGAGGAGCACTTTTGGCAGGGAAGGAAATTTGAAAACCTTTACGAGCTACCTTGTATCGGTTCTGTAAAATCGAATTTTCTAATAAAATCCTGGGAGAGGAACGTTTTGCATGGGAATGTTGGACGGATGTATGTTGGACTATTCTAATGACTTCCGTACTGTAATGTGAGATCATTCTTACTATCTTAACTATTTCTTTGTGTTAATGATTTTTACTCCTTCTTGTGCATACGATTTTCTCTGTTTTGTGAACAATGAATGCGTTTCATTATAAATCAAGAGCTAGTTGCTGATATCTTTACCATTACTGTAGAGTTCTCTTTTAGATTAAATGGCTAACTGTTCTTTCTTCAAGATAACTCATATAGCTCATTGTTCATGCCTTTAATTTGCTCCTTGCAGGGATCTTTAAATTTAATTTCAGTTGTTTACATTTAGATTTGTTTCTTCGTTCTTTCCGTTTAGATTAGATAATTTTGCTTCTTTCTCTGCTTCATGAGCAATAGATGCGTGTTACATTAAACTAGAAGCTATCTTCTAAGATTTTTTATCTTTCTGTAGCTTTACCTATAAGAATTGACAACTATCTGTTCTTTCTTTACGTTATCTGTTACAGATCATTGCTCATCCCTCAAACGTGCTCCCTGCAAGGATAGGTAGATTTACTTCAGTTTTTAGACTTAGATCTGTTTTAGTCGCATCTAGATCAAATATAAACTAGGCACTTGCATCTCATTAAAAACACATAAAATCCAAAAGAAAGGTGGATCGGGCCATAACCGGTAGAATCAGATTTAAACTCCAAAACCACGGTTGCCGGAACCGCTAACCGGACGGATTCCCTATACCAAATGGGAGATAGTCTAATTGGGACCATCTCTCGGGGAGAGTCCCTTTCTGATTGATGCTACAATATCCGAGGCATCAACAGTTTTTGGCGCTAGAAAGAGGGCCTGAAAGTGCATGGCTGATAGAGGAAAATCTTCCACTGTCATAGATGACACTGAAAACCCACTTAAAGAAAGCATTTCGAACAGCCCAGATCTTGGATTAACAAATCAAGAACGCCTCATTTCTGACCCTGAGCCGCAAGAATCTTTATACGTTGTCCCTTTTACAGAAGCAGAGGATTTGAGAAGACATACAAGATCCTACATTAGGCAGTTAGGTGGTTTAAACGCTGTCAATTTCCTCCCCAAGAAAACTACCCCTAGAAAGGAGCCACAGTATACCCGAGATTCGATTCTCGTTCAAAGTTTCGAAGAACTTGTGAATCTGACTTTGGAAGAAATCTCAGACACTCTTAACAAGGCAGATCTTGAAAACTCAGAAAAATTTTCAGACCAAGAAAACCTTGAAGAACCAATTACTCCAAAGAGTACTCCACAGAATTCACCTTACAATTCTCCGCCAGGGTCTCCACATCCAAACATGGCTGTACCTGCTTGGAGAGCAAGGGGAGTACTGAACCTAGCTGGACCATTCCATAATCTTCCTAAAAACCCAGAAAAGGTCTTGCCTAAGTACGATCCAGGGAAAGCCATTTCGGCGGAAGATCACCTCAAGAGTTTTTACTTAGCTCTGAACCTTTTGAACGTACAACATGAAGACGTAGTCTGCAAGTTGTTTCCATATACATTCGAGCCAAAAGTATCATCATGGTACTTTAGCCTACAACCCAGCTCAATCTCTAGTTGGGATGAATTCGAAAAATGTTTTCTAAAGAAATACGAAAACCAAAAGACTGTGGCAACACTTATGAAAGAACTCTTATCCATGAGAATGGAAAAGAAAGAAAAGGTGCAAGACTTCAATCAAAGATTCACAACACTGTTAAATAATTTCAGTGAAGCTAATAAACCAGCAGAGGAGTCTCTGATTGAATACTATACAACAGCTCTTGAAGGACCAATAGCAATGTTTGTAAAAAGGTCCAAGAAAACTACCCTGATAGAGAACTTTGAGGAGGCTAGAAAGGTAGAAGAAGAAGCTGATAGCATTGCTAAACATGCCTTAGATGTAGAACCAAAACCAGCAGCTAGCAAAAAACCTTTGCTGCTCACTAGAAGTAAAGAAAAGCCATCTACGGACATGGAAAATGTAGTCAAGATGATGCAAAAATTATCTAATAAAATTGTAGATCTCGAGAAAGACAAGGCTGCTAGCACATCTAGGAAACCATTCAAGCCATTCTATAAAAGAAGGGAAGACGGTGATCAAACTCATCCACCAATGAATACTGCCCTTGTCTTAAACTTGAACGAAATCTGAATGGAAAATTTCTGCACTTTTCATCAAGAACCACATTCGGAAAAGAGCTGCCCGCAATGGATTAATTCCATGAGCTTAGTCATGAACCAAATGCTAGATTCACAAATCCCAGACCAGGATGATTCTCCAGAGGAATCGAACCCTGAGTTAGAGGAACCAACCCCGGACACTACTATGGTGCTATGGGATTGGGTACCTATGACTGAATTAGCAAAAGAAGATCCCATAGATAGCTCTCCCTCTACCGTAAACGTTGCTACTCGCAGCAAAGGCCCAATTGCCGATCCTGTGCCAAGCACAGCTCCTCATAAGCCTAAAGTCTCAAAAGAACCGCCTAGGAGGCATATAACGATTATCCCACCGCAGCCCAAAGTTAGCCAAACATTAACCAAACAGCCAAACGCTGACACGATAGTTCAACCACCTAAGGTCACAACGAGCAAAACAGATCAGCCAACTCGAATTGGGAACGAATCTGATATAGGATACGATATTATCGAAGATATCAAGAAGGTCAAAGCAAATGTGTCAATATTTGACATGTGTAGCTTGCCCCATCAGCGAGATAAATTGCTGCATGTTCTACAACCTCAAACAGGCACTTCATTAACAGATTCTCAAAACAGTCCCGAAATTAATGAAGCTAGCATCGGTGGAAAGTCTAAATCTCAAACATTGCCATTCTTATTGACTTTTGAAATTTTCAACCATAATGTTCAAAACTGTTTGGTAGATTCTGGAGCATCCTCAAACGTTATGCCACTGTCAATTTGTAAAAAGATTAACGAGCAGCCCGTTCCATCTCCAGCCCAAATTATCCAATTAGATAGGACTGCTGTCAAAGTAATTGGGGAGATGAAAGACGTTCTAATTAGACTATCAGCTGACCCTAGATTCTGTCAATTCATTGACATAATGGTGGTCGATATTCCTGAAGCTTATGGGCTGATTTTAAGTAGGGATTGGTCTACCAAGCTGAGTGGCTACTTTGCTACTGATTGGTCCCACCTATGGCTGCCTTACCAGAATAGGCAGAATCAGATTAAAGCTCTTAGGGAACCTCATATGAAGCAAAACGTGATTCAGTTAGAAGAAAAAAATGAGGCCGTAGCTTTCTCATCCTCGGTGCTGGGCAATTACTTCTTAGAAATGGATCCGGGTAATTATCAATTTGAAACAATTAGCCATGAATCAGATAAATAGTCCGATCTCCTTCATTTCTCTCGGGCTGATGATGTTGATTGTAACATAGTCAATTTAGTTACTGACATAGATCACAAAGAAACTAACTTAGTTGAATATAAAGATATATTTTGGACATTATACTTTGATGGTTCTAAAACTCTGGAAGGATCCGGAGCCGGTTGTGTTCTAATGGATCAAAAAAGAAACAAGTATTTTTTGTCTTGTAGATTAGAATTCGATTGTACTAATAACACCGTTGAATATGAAGCTTTGGTACATGGATTAAAGAAGGCCATTGGCTTAAATGTTAAGTACCTGAAGGTCTTTGGTGACTCCGAGATAGTTGTAAGACAGGTAAGGGATACCATTCATTGTCTCTCACCTAATTTGAAGGGTTATCAGGCTGAGGTATGGGACTTAATTATGCATTTTGACGCTTTCAATATAAAATCAATTCCTAGATTGAAAAATTATGCTGCTGATTTGTTAGAAACATCTGCTTCTAGATTGGTGCCATCAAATAATAAATGCTCAATTGAATTGATTTTCAGGACTTCCGTTCCCGATAACATCACGAAATTCAGAGTCTTCGATGATGATGAACAAATTATCAGCTTCCTAACAAACGAAGATAGCTTTCAAGGAGCTGCAATAGATGAGGAAGAACATGATGCTGATTTGATGAAGAAGGATGAGGAGAAAGGAAATTTCATGCCCAAGGGGGTAAGGTCCCTCGAAATGCTGTTCGATCTTCAAAATAAGTTCAAAAGGCCAGCTAATACCAAAACTAACAGCTCATCAATGCAACATGAGTTAGTTAATTTGGGTACCGAGGCAGAACCAAGATTTGTCAACCTTGGCAAATGTTGTTCACCAGGAGAAAGAGAAAGGTTCATTAAATTGTTTAAACAATACAAGGATGTTTTCGCATGGACCTATGAATATTTGAAGACGTATGACATCCGCATTATTCAGCATGTTATACCAATGAAAGCGGGTGTCAAGCCATTTCAGCAGCAATTAAGAAGAATGCATCCTACTCTAGAACCGCTGATTCAAAAAGAATTAAAAAAGCTCCTGGACGCTAAGATAATCTTCAAAGTTCGGCATTCTGAGTGGGTTGCGAACTTGGTTCCCGTAAGAAAGAAGTCGGGAGAGATAAGGCTATGTGTAGATTTCATAAATTTAAACAAAGCCTCGGATAAAGACAACTACCCTGTCCCTTCAATGGAACAAATCCTTCAAATGGTGTCAGGATCCGAGTTGTTTTCTCTCCTCGATGGTTTCTCTGGCTACAATCAAGTATTAGTGGCCAAAGAAGATCGTCTTAAGACTACTTTCCGAACTAAATGGGGAACTTTCGCCTACAGAAGGATGCCATTTGGTTTGATAAATGCAGGAGCTACATTCCAAAGGGCGATGGATATTTCCTTCCGAGGATTGGGTGGAAAATGCTTGGTTGTATACTTGGATGATGTGATGGTCTTTTTGAAGAAAAGGGAAGATCATGTCATGCATCTAAAGCATATTTTTGATCGCTGCCGGAAATATGGTATTTCCTTGAATCCCAAGAAGAGCGTATTTGCTTTTCCCGAAGGTAAGCTCTTGGGTCATATCATCTCCAAAGGGGGAGTGTCAATTGATCAAGAAAGAGTTCAAGCTATTAATAAGATTCCAATACCTCACAACAAGAAATCTATGCAGTCTTTTATGGGAACCATCAATTTTGTCCGCAGATTTGTTCCGGATTTCGCACAAATTGTTAAGCCATTGCAACAGATGGTTAAACAAAGCATACAATTCAAGTGGACAGATTTGGAGAAGGACGCATTTAGAGATATCAAGGCAGCTGTAGCTAAGGCTCCTTCCTTAAGAAGCCCAGATTTTGATAAAGATTTCATCTTGTATACCTTCGCTTCGGATGACTCTCTCGCAGCTGTACTCACGCAAAAGGTGGAGTTGGGGGATGAATACCCAATTTCGTTTATGAGCACTGGTCTGCAGGGAGCTGAGATGAATTATCCCGTGGTTGACAAGCATGCATATGCGGTCTTCAAAGCAGTCAAGCAGTTTAGGCCATACATTCTGAAGAACAGAACTAAGGTCATAGTTCCCCACCCAGCTGTTAGATCCCTTTTCGTTCAAAAGGAATTGGGAGAAAGGAGAGGGAACTGGGTCACAACTCTTCAGGAATATGATTTGGAATTTAAACTAGCCACGATCATCAAAGGACAAGGCCTATGCAAATTACTTGCGGGAAAATCAACTGATGAAGAACAACATTGGAAAAATGAAGCTGAGCTCAATTCGGTTGAAGTGTGTCATATCTTCACAGCTCCCCAGTCATGGTATAGAGATCTGGTACACTATTTACAACAGGGATATCTACCTGAGCACTGGAACTCTAAGCAAGGAAGGGCACTCCGCTTGAAATCAACACCTTATCAAATCATTGATGGGATTCTTTTCAGGAAGAATTATGATGGAGTTCCCCTTAGATGTTTGGAAAAGGAAGATGCAAACAAAGTTGTCAAAGAATTACATGATGGCCCCGCAAGTGGACATTATTCAGGAGAGACCATAGCACACAAGATATTGAGAGTTGGTTATTATTGGCCCACTCTGTTCCGAGATGCCCACACGTATGCACGAAACTGTGGTGTATGTCAAAGAAGCGTTGGGAAGTTACCTAACGCAGCAGGACCATTACAGCTGGTTATCATCTCTGAGCCTTTTGAGCAGTGCGGCATAGATGTTATCGGAGAAATAAATCCAAATTCTTCGTTCCAACATCGATACATCCTGACGGCTACTGACTACTTCACTAGGTGGACGGAGGCCATCCCTTTGCGCAAAATCAACGAAGACGCGGTCATCAGCTTCTTAAAGGAGAACATCATAACCAGGTTTGGGGTTCCAATTTCCCTTGTTTTTGATAATGCTACTTATTTTTCGTCTTGCAAAATAAATGAATTTGTTTATGAATGGGGAATCAAGTTGCATTATTCAGCCAATTATTATCCTCAGGGGAACGGATTAGCTGAATCCTCAAACAAGAATCTGATTCGAATTCTTAAGAAGATTGTGATAGAAAACCAGAGAAGTTGGCATGTAGCTCTCCCAAACACCTTATGGGCAGATAGGGTGACCCCAAAGAACGCTTTAAGTGCTTCCCCTTTCACTCTTGTATATGGCAAGGAAGCCATCCTTCCCCCAAACATCTTACTCCCATCCTTACAATTATCCCAAGCCTCTCGGGGTTCTGGTAGCCAAGCCTTACAATCCAGGATCAACACCTTGCTTCAACTTGAAGAAGCCCGACACAAAGCTAAAGATCGATTCCATCAACACCAAGACATAGTTAAGAGATGGTTCGATAAGAGGAAATCCGGTAAAAGAGATTTTGAAGTTGGGGATTTAGTCCTGAAATGGGACCATAATCATGAAGGCAAAGGAATGCATACGAAATTTCAACATCTATGGGTAGGCCCGTACCAAATTTTCGCAAAATTAGGCCCATCTACTTATAAATTGAAAAATCTCGAGGGAGAAGAAGTAACCCTTCCTCTCAACAGCCTCGCTCTGAAGCAATACTTCGCATAGTCTCGCTGAGACTTTCTGTACATAAATAAAAGTTTCTTTTATTTTTGCTTTAGCCTTTGTTTGCTTTATTTTTGGCCATCTTGTTTCTTTCATTGTTATTTGAACTTTTGCGACAAGTTTGTTTTCTGAATGCCCTTTTGGTTGAGTTCCCTGTTGAGGATAACTCTCTCAAAGAAAACTTGCGACCCATGAGTCTGGAACTCTGCTCAAGTAATTTCTGTCTGTTGTGCTCTCGCTGAAGTATTCAGAAGGAAGGAAGCCTACCCTGCTAGTCACACTAATCTTGTTTAATAGCAGAGACCTATGACCATCTTCACTACTATCGTTGGGCTCCACCCACTCTCACACTTTAAAGGCATCTCAAGAAGGTTACCAAAGTTGGACCCATGGAAAGTAGCACACCTCGAGGACATAGGGTATTGAAATGACTCCATGCTGCAAATTTAACAGCCAAAATGGCTAGTACCCAAGAGTTTGTTTTCCAGAGATTCTCGCCTCAATTAAAGCAGGCCTGAGACAAAAGCAAAAGACATGTAAAATCAAGAAGGTTGTCCAAAAGGCCTAGCTCAAAATGGGTTCCTCTCCGTCCGTGAGGTTTGATCAAATCAATAAAATTTCTAACTCACACAAAAGGACATTTTGGATTGAGGAGCCTAAAATCAAAGATCATGTCCAAAGAAAATATCTCTGGAAGGCTCAAACAGCTAAGCTGTCCAAAGTACAAACATCCAAAAGGATGCAAGCAGCATGGGAATGAGGAACAAGAGCAATAATGTCCATGAGAAAGTGTTGCAAATCCTGTGGAGTCCGGCAGTAGTGACCATCTGAAAGATAACCCTCCTAAAATGAATCTCATATATTGGCCCTTTGAGAGTGGTGAGGATGTCTCGGTCAAATCTCCCCTTTCCCCAATGGCTAGCAGGTAAAGTGTCTCCTTCCCCTCACATGAATTTAAAATGCTCAGCTGAGTAGTGCACCTAAGATGGATGTCTTTGATGAGGTTTTGGACCATGAGGAGGAATTTTTCAGAGATCTGTGTTCACCAGCGACTCGCCATTGTTGTTGTAGCAACATCCCCCCCAATCTTTTGTACATATTGGGGCCCCTCCTTTAGTATTTTTTAGGAAAGCTGCATCAAGGGGCCATTCCCAGCTTTTATCTTTGTTTTCCAACGGAAAATCTTGCCATAAACCTTTCCGAATTTCTTCCGTAGGACAGAAAAAGAACTTAGAAAATTTTCCCAAAATTTCGGAGCCTTTCAAACTATCTCCTCGCAGTTGTGTTTCTTTTGAGCTTTCAGCCGCAGTGGCAGAAGCCTTTGTTTAAACACCCGAAAGAAAACTTAGAAAATTTCGATTGGAAAGGTCGCGGAAGCGTTTGACCAATTCCTCCCGAAACGGCGGAAGAATTCAAGGAAGCCGCCCGAAACTTGCGGATGAAATTCGCCAATCTTCCCTGAATCCGCCAAGTAACTTAGTCTTTTCGAAAATATTTAAGTCTTGAAGTTGCGGAAGCGATGGCAATATTCTTCCCGAGCCTTCGCGGAAGCGTTGGCGATATTCCTTTCGAGACCCCGCGGAGTCTTAGATGTTTTGGTTCGAGTTGCGGACGCCTTCATTTTAGTCTTCCGAAACAGCGGGGCCATTCGTTGTTTCCTCCTGAAACGGCGGAAGCAAATCGCGAGAGCTTTCCGCAACGTTAGAAGCAAGTGCGGCCAAAAATTAGAGAAATTCTCGATTTCGCGAGGGCCTTTTGTGGAAGCATTGGCGGAAGTCTTCTGAAACGGCGGAAGCCATTGGCAAAAGCTCTCCGCAATTTCGGAAGCCTTTGCGATATCACCCCGAAAAGTGCCGCCGAAGGAATCAACCATTCGCGTCCTTTTTGTGGAAGTCGTTCATCAATGCCTCCCGAAACGGTGGGGAGTTCAGCGGAAACCTTAGTTCTATCGTTCCGCAACAGCAGGTGAGGGTCGCGAGTTCATCCCGTGGGTGGTGGTCGCACGCATATCGAGGCAGTTTGATTTGACGCCAACGTACTTATATTTAAGCCACGCTTTAAATGCGCCACCCACCAAATTTAAGTGCCACACGTGCCCAGTTCATTTAAATGGACGGTAGGGGTTCAAACCAAAACATTGTCATTTGGTTGATTGGCAAAACCATTGGACGTCGCGCGACCGTTCCAGCTTAGATTGCTCGACCACGTTCACGGCCACCTCAGTCAGCTATCCTTGTCGGTGCCAGGTAGGATCTTAACCATTAAATCTGTCCCTTCTACGCGTCAAATTTCTATTGGGTTGTCATTTTTTTTGAAAACGATAGGCATTGGTTGAATTCGACGGGCAAAATGCCCGTCATAGGCTATTTTGCACATCAAATACGGCTTATTTTTCATTTGTTCCGTCATACAAAACATAGAAATCTTAAAATGTTAGACCGTCAGTCTGCAAGCCACATACGTCGTTGTTCTTCGCATTCGAAGTCACCAAACCCCATGAATGTTTAAACTACACCAGCCGAAACCCGAAACTATGGCCGCCCGAGCCTTTTCGTCAGTCTTTCTCCGGGTGCCATCACCCTCGCTCGAACTCAAACCAACCGTAGGACGCCCCGTCAAATATTATAAATAACAATAGCGTCTGGGCTAAAACCTCTCACCTGTGTGTCAACACGAAGGGTCATCCTTGGTCTAGTTTTTAAATTTGTTTCGACCTTAGACTCGCCCGCCACTAATCATTAAAAGCACCGTGACGAAGGTCACCCTTTTCCCCTGGCAGTCGGGCCGAGAGCAAGTGGCTCCCGCAACACACCTACCCTCTCGGGAGCATTCCGAACCTTGTCCCTTTAAAGAATTAAAATGATTTAATCTAGATTTCTTATTTGGAACAGTGTATTTGCTCCCAGCATACAGTTTCACAGTTTTATTCATATATATCATTGTCCTGGTTAAATGGGTAATGCTTTTGTTAAAATCTCACAGTATGTTGCTCAATTTCATGATGACTTGTATATGGGTGCTAGCAGGGATAAGTCAGAATGCCGAAAGCCGGTAAGAAGAAGGCTAAAATGACAGAAAAGAAGCTTGCGCCACTTAAAACTGAGATCTCACTCCAGGATACTAGGTACACCACTGGTGTTCCTCCAGAAATCAGATGGGGTGACATTTACAGGATGATCCAAGACTAGGATGTCCCGGACATGTTGTTAGAAGAGGGGCCAATTTATCTAAATATCAAAGCCTCAGGCATAACCAGAGCTGCTAACCGCCCTGAACTATTCCCCTGTGTTGAAGTGATCGGATGGATACTCCAACATGTCGATGCTGAAGGAAGAGTGATAAATGATAGCGGGAAAGTGGCCATTGCCTCATTTCAACCCGCATATCTTGCGGCAACCTACAAATTTCCCCGCGTCCAACAATCTCTGACTGATGAATGGCTGAGCCAGATGAACAACGTCGAGATGGCCAAGAAGCTACTAATGGTAGGAAAACATTTGAGAAAGAAGGGAAATGATGAATATGACGTACAGAATCTGAGATCTCCTTTCAGATTGATCACCCTGATGCTGTGCAGAATCTTCAGCATGCCCGATGGCACCGTGTATAAGATTCAGTGGGTCCCTATTATTCGCTTTGTGGCGTTTAAAGGAACTGTATTTGATTGGGCCACTCTCTTATCAGATAGTTTGGCCTCAATGATAGTAGCGGCAAGAGAAGGACTAGCCTTGAAGAAGGCAGAATTTTTCATGTCCTCATATCTGATTGATTGTGTGTTGACCAAGGTGGAATTCCCCAAATTGGGCTGTACATGGGATAAGGCCACCACCCTGGTTTATACCGCTTTTAGGATTATGTGGGCCCAGAATTACAAACCTAACTACAAACTCATCTGTGAGGGGTTCATCATGCCCTTATATGAGAAGTTATTCAAGGAGGAGCCCAACTGCCTGTTAGAGAACACTGTGGAAGTCCTTGAGGATTACGGGGATTTTTACTTTTCAGAGCAAGGCACCTACCTCAGAATGTTTGGAGGGACTAAGCCCCCATACATTTTGCCGCAGTATGCCACGGATTATGTGGTCCTCAAGGAGGCAGTAAGACAAATCTTCCTGGATGGAATTGGAGCAATGCTCCACAAACAGCATAAGGCTTCCTTTCCCCCTCTACCTTTCTGCATAGGTGCTTACAAGTTCTCGGGGGTTTCCTCGATCGATGAATTTGTTCAAGAGCTGAAAGCCTTCCACTTCGGTGAGGTAATCTTCCACAGGAATGACAAGAAGGGAAAAGTTGCTGAGCACTGTAAGGAGATTTATGCTCACTTCGAGTACTCTCACTATCCTGATGCCGAGGAAGAGGCATTCAGAGGCATCAGCAACATGGCTGAGCTACGGGTCTGTCGCCAAGGCACTGGAGCAAGCTCTAGCTCAACCAAGGTCCAGAAGAATTGTTTATGTCCCTATAATCGACACAAACTCTAATGGTTCCCTATTTTTTAGTAACCGGGAGACCCAATGTGTCAATAGAACAGGATAAATGAATCCAACTTTCAACAGCTTTTCTATTTTTTCTTTAATCGCTGCAGTATTCCGAGGGTGCACTGTATGGAGTTTTTTTCGGATAGGTTTTGCATCGGGATATGTCTGAATCTCATGCATAACAATGTCAAGATCAATCCTAGGCATTTCCTCATATCTCCATGAGAATACATCACGGAATTTTTTGAATAAGGCCGTAAAAGTTATAAGTTCATCACATGAACAATTTTGGCCTATATGGATATTTTGCACGATGTTAGGTTTGACCGAGATGTCTATGGTAAAGGTAGGCATAATATTGGGCAAATTTCCCTCCGTTACTATTTCCTAGGTTAGAATTGGATATTGGGGGCAAGATAAGACAACCGGTGAAACAATGGTATGAATGTCGTTCTCTACCATATCGAGAGACGGAATAAAGGATGATCAGTGATGAAGGTATTCCCATGGAGGCTCATCCGTGATCATAATCTCCATAATTGATTAATCGGAATGAAAGGTTTGGATTAGAGGATCAAGTGATGGTAAGGATGAGTTCCGTTGTGATGGTAGAGAACCTAGGGTGGATGCCACTGAAGAGTGAACATCCGGCAGGTCAGGTGCTGATTGGATGGCCTCATAAGTGGCTTCAACAGGGTTGAGAGGCATCACATCTCGAATCAGAGCTAAATGATGAGGATCGGGAACAATACATTGGTCGATTTGATCGAAAAAGGTTGGGATCATAGAGGATATCATGTTCACTGAGGAAACATGGTTAGGGGTATCAGGTGTTGGAAAGACCCCCATCAAAGATGAGTCTTTGAGGAGTCCTACCCCCACACTCTCATATATCTGCAAAGAGTGACCCAAGAGAGGGAAATTATCCATGGGATGAGTAGTGGTGTCTGGCATATAGAAATCCAACTGGTCGATAGTGACAATTCACCCCTGGTGGGGAAATCGCACGATCCAGAAGACGGATGATGCAGCCGCAGTCATGGCATAGAACCAATTTCGACCAAGTAATAAGTTATAATCCAATGGCATGGTGACTAATTCGACGTTAATGGAAATGATCTTCCCACCCAACTCTATGGATAAGGATTGTAACAACCAGTGAGGTTGGACTCCACGTCCATCGAATGCTTTCAATGTGGTGGGAGAACGGTTCAACTCGGGAGATCCAATGGCTCACCAACAGGATAGAGACATAACGGAAGTCGAGGCTCCTTCGTCCAATACGGTATGATAGATACTTTTCCCATAGATGGTAGTAACAATTTGACACGCTAGTTGGTGGGAAAGCCTCGGCTTGAAGTACTCTAGTTTGAACATGATAGTGTTCAAGGAATCAGGGTCTACAACTCCTATAGCGGATAGGAAAGTATTACGTTTATTTCGGTAGTTTTGTAAGACTTCGAGAGTCGACATAACACAGGGGGATTGGGCTAGATATTCTATAAAGAGTTTGGTGGCATAGTTCTATACACTAGGGACACCGATGCTTGCTGGAAAGATTCCCATCAAGAACATACAATATCGACCCCTGAGAATTATACTCTTCACTATTGAGATGGTGGTGGGAAGCATGGCTGCTCATTAGGCCACCAAGGCCCACATTCTATATTCCATTGAGTGTATGGCACCGACGATCTTCAACTAGTGTGAGGGACTCCTCGCAAATCTAAAGGATCAACTCACCAGGTGCTTAAGGGATGAGTTGAAGCAGTTTGGATATGGATCCATCGTGGTCTCGTTCTTCCTAAAATGAGTTCCACTACCGAGACCACAGTTTGAGTTGGATGATATCGATTCGCGAGATCCACATATGGTCTGATGGTCAGACGTTATGTCCCTCCATGGAGGTGGAGTACATATCATCAGTTATGGTCCCACGTTCTTCAGGTGGCTCCGTGGACACCTCCTCATGATTGAGGATTACGCATATCCAAGTACTGACTTTAGGGAAGACTCGGATCTAGCTCTTCTAGAGGGGGAGCAGCGGGGAAACATCTTTAATATTTTTGTGTAGTACTGATAGTTCATACATGTTTTATGCAGATGTTGTCCCATACAGACCAGTAGGTACCTCTCCTATCGAGAGGAGAAGACTTGTCCGAGATATAGCAGCAGCTCATCAAGATGTGGATGAGGAGTTAGATGAGATGGAGGAGAACCTCCATAGGTTGATAGTTGATGTCCCTAACATCTCCATCGATGACCTTCCTTAGCGTTACTAGCGTAGTACAACTGAGATTTCAGGACGGTTTGGCCGATTACTCCATAGAGTGGTTCGAGCGATTATATTTTATCATGATCATCCTCAGGGATATCTCTTATGCATGATATATGTACTGAAGGCCATAGGCTTCAGATTTCATAGATAGACTCTACTGAAATTTTATGAGCTTCAGGTTTTTGTATCAGTACCATTTTTTGTATTTTACCGGACATGATGATATATATAAAAAAACACTATCTAGCGGTTTTATATATTGTGTCTTATATGATGATTTTTGGATCTTTATGGATGTTGGATTATACACTATGGTTAGATTACATGTTATGTCATTTTATGCATATTTTTAATAAAAATGTTTATGAATGTGCAATATACCAATATAATATGAAATTAGCTAGGGAATCAATGACTATGTTCATACTTCTTGGGATATGTAGGTACTGAATGAATTCAAAAGACTTTCCAAGAGACATACTCATTGGAAAAGGAAAGGTAATGTGGGGTCGCAGATAGCGTAAAAATGGTTTAAATGGGAGACTACTAACTGTGAATCAATGTAGATGACGATATGATATACCCCAAGAGAAATAACGTTGGTCAATGATCTAATCACTATGTGATACTCAACAAGGTTGTTGGTTGCAAAACCTAGGCAAGTTCCTCCTGAACTCATGAGTTCACCGGCAGGGGAATAGAGTACCCATGCCGCTGAAGCGAGGTTACGGGTGTGTCCGCTAGCGCCATCTGCGAATCCGTAGCAAGTTGCCATTTGCAAATCCAGTCAGAACATGGTATAAGCGTAATGATAAGATCCTAACACACTAAATAAAAGTGTCACACCAAACAAAAAGACACGTCATGTAAAGTATATACAAAGTACCTATGCAAAAAAGACTTAAGCATAGTACCATTTCAGGTAGAGCCCATTGTGAGGCTCCCCCAAAGGTATCTTGTCATAATATACTAATTCACAGGATCCCTTTTCCAAGACATGTTTTTATTACATATGGACCATGCCACATGGAATCAAGTTTGTCTGACCCCATTTTATCATGTTTTTGGTCATAAGTGAGGACCAAATCACCCTCGTTGAAGATAAGAGGTTTGACGGATTTGTCGTACTGGGCCTTGATGCATTTCTTATGTGCTTCATTAGCTAAGGTGGCATCAAAATGGGTTTTATTGAGTTTTTCCAAGTATAAAAAGTTTTCTTCCTCGGCAGTAGTGTTTGGTAAAAGTTCGACAGCGAGTTTTAGCGACAGAATCTCGCACTCAATAGGAAATACTGCCTCTAGTCCATACATTAATTGGAAAGGTGTCAAACCAATGAAAGTTTTAACATAATTCCTATATGCCCAAAGGGATGAAAAAAGCATCACATGCCACTAAGACTTGTGTGTACCTACCATACGTTGAATCATAGTTTTTAGGACCTTATTAATGGCCTCTACTTTTCCATTTGATTGAGGGTAGTAGGGGGTGGATTTTTCATGCTGAAAACCCAACTTTGGGCTTAATTTATCCACCATATTGTTCTGGAAATGTTATCCATGATCAATGATGATGGCTTGGGAACTCTGAATCTTGCAATGACATGGTTAAACATAAAGAGTGCGGTAGTTTTGTCGTATTCTTTGTACGTAGGCATAGCCTTGGCCCATTTGGTAAAGTAGTCAACTACGACGATGACATAACCATGCCCCACAACTGAGGTAGGCTTACAGTGCATAAAATTGATTCTCCATTTTGAAAAGGGACCAACGGTGATAACTGGATGAACTGGGACTGGATGTGAGCGCTTTTTGTGATGAAAAATCTAGCAAGGAGGACACTTCTTGACTGCTACAATACAATATTTGAAGATTGATGGCCATTAGTATCCAGCGCGTAAGATTTTATGGGTTGTATCCATCCTAGAAAGATCACTTCCACATGCCCCCGAGTGAATATAATTCAGAACGTGCTCAACCTCCTCATGATTCAAACATCGACGGAGAATAGAATAAAGACCACAACGATATAGTGTATCACCAATGATTAGGTAATATTTTGCGTGGTGACGGACATGACGACGTTCATCAAGGGATAAATGAGGACTGAAACATTGGGTTTGTAGATATAATGTAATGTATCCATACCATGGTTCAAAAGTATTGATCAAAAACAAAGACTCATCAGGGAGAGATTCAATGGGCTCAGAATCTTGATCAGTACGGGGAAGATCGCAAATAATCTCCGCAAATACCAAATATTTGTTTGCTCTGGACTTCTCAAATTGGAGATCGAATTCCTGGAGAATGATGATCCATTGAGAATACTTTCCCCCAAGTACTTGACGTTTAAGAACATGGTACATGGGGTTTGAGTTGGAAATGTTGGTAGTGGTGTGGAGTAGGATATAATGATGGAACTTATGGACAACAACGACTGCTGCTAGAGATAAATTCTCTACATGTGAGTAATGGGTTTTAGAATCAATGAGACCCTTACTACGGTAATAAATCACATGTTCCTGCGCGTGAATATCATACTAGACTAGAACCATAGCAATAGTTGAAGTATCTGCAGCAAGATAAAGGATATAATCCTTGGTGTAATCAGGTGGTTGTAACACGGGCGCGTGAGTGATCGCATGCTTGAGATTGTCAAAGGATTGTTAAGCATAATCATCCCAGATGAACGGGATGTCCTTCTTTAACAACTGCATATATCCATGTGTTTTTCTCCACGAAATTACAAATGAAACAACATAGGTAGTTTTCCTTCCCTTGCAAAATTTGAAGCTCCGTAATATCCATGGGCAATGGTAAGGCGACAATAGCCTCTACTTTGAGGGGATTGATTCATATCCCAACCTTTGAAATGATGAATCCTAGGAGGCGTCTGGACTCTACACAGAGTATGCAATTGTGAGGATTTAAGCAGATGTTGTACCATAGACATACGAGAAATATGGTCGTCAGATGGTCGATGTGGAAGTCGCGGCGATTTGAATGAGATGGCTGATCGTCAATATAGGGTTCCACAAAATCCTTCACATCATGGAAAGCATACAACATGGCCTTCTGGAATGTAGTGCCATCATTTTTAAGACCAAAGGGGATTTTGTGATAGGAAAATTTACCCCATGGGCAGATAAAAGCGGTTTTATGTTGGTCAGCTAGGTGGATCTCGATCTGATTATATCCAAAGAATCCATCCATAAAAGAAAATATAACACTTTTGGCACAGTTGTCGATGATTGGGTCGATGCATGAGGTAGGGCAATTATCTTTTGGACAAGAATTGTTATGTCCCTATAATCGACACAAACTCTAATGGTTCCCTGTTTTTTAGTAACCGAGAGACCCAATTTGTCAATGGAACAAGATAAATGAATACAACTTTCAACAACTTTTCTATTTATTCTTTAATCGCTGCAGTATTCCGAGGGTGCACTGGACGGAGTTTTTTTCGGATAGGTTTTGCATCGGGATATGTCTAAATCTCATGCATAACAATCGAAAGATGAATCCCAGGCATTTCCTCATATCTCCATGAGAATACATCGCAGAATTTTTTGAATAAGGCCGTAAAAGTTATAAGTTCATCACATTAACAATTTTGGCCTATATGGATATTTTCCACGATGTCAGGTTTGACCGAGATGTCTATAGTGATGGTAGGTGTAATATTGGCCAAATTTCCCTCCGTTACTATTTCCTAGGTTAGAATTGGAGATTGGGGGCAAGATAAGACAACCGGTGAAACAATGGTATGAATGTCGTTCTCTACCATATCGAGGGATGGAATAAAAGATGATCAGTGATGAAGGTATTCCCATGGAGGCTCATCCGTGATCATAATCTCCATAATTGATTAATCAGAATGAAAGGTTTGGAGTAGAGGATCAAGTGATCGTAAGGATGAGTTCCGTTGTGATGGTAGAGAACCTAGGGTGGATGCCACTGAAGAGTGAACATCCGGCAGGTCAGGTGCTGATTGGATGGCCTCATAAGTGGCTTCAACAGGGATGAGATGCATCACATCTCCAATCAGAGCTAAATGATGAGGATTGGGAACAATACATTGGTCGATTTGATCGGAAAAGGTTGGGATCATAGAGGATATCATGTTCATTGAGGAAACATGGTTAGGGGTATCAAGTGTTGGAAAGACCCCCATCAAAGATGAGTCTTTGAGGAGTCCTACCCCCACACTCTCATATATCTATGAAGAGTGACCCAAGAGAGGGAGACTATCCATGGGATGAGTAGTGGTGTCTGGCATATAGAAATCCAACTGGTCGATAGTGACAATTCTCCCCTGGTGGGGAAATTGCACGATCCAGAAGACGGATGATGTGGCCGCAGTCATGGCATAGAACGAATTTCGACCAAGTAATAAGTTATAATCCAATGGCACGGTGACTAATTCGACGTTAATGAAAATGATCTTCCCACCCAACTCTATGGATAAGGATTGTAACAACCCGTGAGGTTGGACTCCACGTCCATCAAATGCTTTCAACGTGGTGGGAGAACGGTTCAACTTGGGAGAGCCAATGGATCACCAACAGGATAGCGACATAACGGAAGTCGAGGATCCTTCGTCCAATATGGTACGATAGATACTTTTCCCATAGATGTTAGTAACAATTTGAAACGCTAGTTGGTGGGAAATCCTCGGCTTTAAGTACTCTAGTTTGAACATGATGCTGTTTGAGGAATCAGGGTCTACAACTCCTATAGCAGATAGCAAAGTATTATGTTTATTTCGGTAGTTTTGTAAGACTTCGAGAGTCGACATAGCACAGGGAAACTGGGCTAGATATTCTACAATGTTGTAGCTTTGAGCGCCCAGGCGTTTGGATTGAAAAAATATTTTTGAATCGTTCTCTTTGGTGGACGCAATATCGTATCTGGTAAAGGATTCTCAATGGTCAGGGGACCTTGAGAAGAAGGAACGTCAAATGTAGACGTGGATGCTTTTCCAGTATTACCTCCATTGGATTCCTTATTTGGTATAGAGTCGTATGTGCACGATCGGGTAGATAAGTTGACTGTTTCTCTCTGCATCATGAGAACATGCACAGTTGTGGATGGTTCTCCTTGAGAAGGAGCCTGCGGTTGCGCGATCATTTGTTGTTGTTGTGTGGGGAAGGGATCGGTAAGCACTGTGGGTGTGGGGTTTTCCTTGAGAAACTTATGCACTTCTTCATGATGTGTACATTCTTTCATGAAGTGATCATCACTGCACAGTAGACATGGATATTTAACCTTCCCTTTTTGTTTGGTTTCATCAGAGTTGTTCTTAGGCTCTTGTTGATTAGAATATTTTTTGGATTTCCCTTTTTTCTTCTTTTTACCACTAGATTTTTGAGGTGAAGCAGATTGCATTGAATTCACTTCAGAAGTGGAAGCAGGGCTGGGTGATTGGTTGGTGTTGTTACCAGCCTGTGGTGAGGGTGGAGTTGAACTATGGTGGTTTTGTGATCCTCCCGATTGTGTAGCAGGATGGGCATGAAAAGAACCAATAATTCCATCGACATGTGATCATGTAGGGGGTTTTGCTGGGTCATATGTGGGGTGTGGGGAGTTAGGGATGATATCGTACAAGGTGCCAGATTGAGCATAGAATAATTCTAAGTACCTGTTGACACAGATCTGTCGATAGGGGTTCACTTCGCATAGTGTCAACAAAGCTTGACATAAACACCCATAGATACTGACCCATAAAGGGTTTATCCTTTCCAACAACCCTTGCAAAGTGAGTGAGGTCTCACCCGAGTCACCTAAGGGAGCTACAGGAACCAAGCTTTCGCAAGTATAAGAGGACATGCATTATTAACAGTTAATCATAGCATAACTCAGAAATTGACATAGTAATCAATTGCATCATAACACCATCACCGCATACAGAGACATACTAATCAGATCTACGTAGTAACATATTATAGAAGCATATTTAACATATTTTTGATACATATCCTAACTGCGACATAATAGATCTAATCATACTACGGCACAACACATGCGAGACAAATTCATGGAAAAAACATTCCTTCTCATTAAAAGAAGACTTCATACAACAAATCTATCTTACATACCACAAAAATGATAGAGATATAGATCCGTGAAACCCATCTGTTGGGTAAAATATATGCTATATAAGTCAACACTTAAATTGTCAACCTGGGAAGGGAGCTGATGAGATGCAAACACTATATGTGCAGGATTGAAGGCTTGAACTAATTACACTACTTAGAATTAATTCAAAATAAAATACTATTAACAATCCAACTTATTGACAAGAAATCAATCATACAATCTAATGACTATTCTGAAACCAAAGGCATGCAAGTATTTATGCTATCCTACGAAGGTGAAGCATGAAACAATTTTAAGGAAATCTAAGCAATATACAAATGACTTGGAAATAAATGTTAATCTAGAAGCAAGTAGAAAACTTAATAAAGATATTTAATTGAACTTGATTTGATTTGGAAGCAAGTAGAAAGTTTGATAAAGATATTTTATATAAGAGAAAGGAGGAGACTTGATAAAGATATTTATTTCTGATCCAAATCTTATGTCATGAACATCTTCATTATTTATATGAATGGAAAACTAATCTGATGATTAACAAGGTGTTGATGCCTCGGAGATCGCAACATCAATCAGAAAGAGATTCTCCCCGATAGATTGTCCCAATTAGATTATCTACCGTTTGGTATGGGGAATCCATCCGGTTAGTGGTTCCGGCAACCGTGGGTTTGGAGTTTTATTCCAATTATACCGGTTATGGCCCGATCCACCGTTCTTTTTGAATTTTATGTTTTATAATGATATGCAAGTGCCTAGTCTAAATTTAATCTAAATGCAAAATGGGAAAAATAGATCTATTGTCTAAAACTGAAATAAATCTAACTATCCCTGCAAGGAGCAATTGAAACCATGAGCAATGAGCTGTAAGAATTATCTAAAGGATAAACAGACAGCCATTTAAATCTTAAAGATAAAGCTACAGCAAAGGTGAGAGATATCAGAACATAGCTTCTAATTAAATGTAACACAGTTCATTACTCATGAAAGAGAGAATTCATTTGCACATAAAGAAGCAAGATCATTTAATACAATGAAATAATTCAAGACAGTAATAAAGATCTCACAGCAAAGTATAGCAGACACAGGAATAATCCACAATGCATCTAATATCCATTCTCATGCAAAAACGTCCTCTCCAGGCTCTTATTAGGAAGATTTTATTTTCTTGAAACATGTGCAAGATAGCTCGTACAAGTCTAGAAAATAATTCCTTGCCAAAAGTCCTGTTCATTACTTCCTAACTTCTATTTATAATATTACAAAATTCCCTTTGGGTTGCCACCTGGCCTTTTACACTTGTCACTTACATAAATTTTTCCTTATAACAAACAAAAATGTGACTCCCTCCTCAACAGAAATTATTTTAAAAAGGAAAAGGACAGCTGTCCCATAGCTCCACGTTTTATACATATGAAAGTATAAAATACAAAATATAAGAATTAATGTTCTAACATCAGCGCTTTCACTCCTGGTCATGCGCTTCAGTTGGAAGAGAGGCACCCAAACTAGTTGTTGATGATGCTTCTGGTGGGAGAGGAGAAAACAAGCTAGCTGGAATTTCTGCTACTGCTGGGAGAGAGGAAATCGAGCTAGCTACTATAGCTGTTGCTGCTGGGAGAGAAGAATCCGGGTTTGCTGTCACAGCTGCTGCTGCTGCTTTCTTCTCCTCTTCTGCAATGTAACTATACCATACACCAGTGTCCCTTATAACTACATTTGCTGAGGCGGGGAATAAGATTTTCTGGGACGTTGCATGTTTACCAAGCTCTGCTCCAATACTTTGAATTTCTGTTACTCCAGCTTGATGCATTTCTTTGAGTAGATGACCGTGTATTGATGACATTCCAATATAATGTTGGAGGTCATCAATGGCTAGGACATCAATATTCTTCACATATTCAGTTTGGATGCCCAGCTCTTCCTTCAGCTCAGACAAACGTTGTTCTTTGCCCGAGAAATCATCAAGGGACTGAGGGAAACTCAACTTGCATTTGTCATGCACTTCATGGATTCTTTGATACAGACCGTTACTCTTATCCATTGTCCCTCGGTTCTTGGCTATTAGCTTAATGCTACAGTTTCTGCAAAATTCCAAAAGGGCTATGTCTTCATTGAAGCCGTCTATAGATTTGAATGGGAGATGCTCGGGGAAATCCACCTTTCCTTCTCTCCACTCTATTTGGCTCATGACATTTGCCTTAACCCGAGTATATTTAGCTTTAAGCCTATTGGCCTCTACATTAACTTCTTTTAATCTGACCATCATGGCCTTGAGCTTGCATACTTCATCAGTAATTAGCTCCTGAGTGTCATGCATTTGTTTCAAGATGCTGTAGGACAACTCATGGAAGGGGGACATATCTATTGTTATGTTCTCTGCCTTCTCTAATTGTTCAACCAGTGCTAGCTTGTCTGCTTCTAGATGGGACACCCTGGATCCTGCATCATTCTTTTCTGCTTCTACAATCATCATCTGGACTATCAGTTGTTCCTTTTATTCTTCTAGCTGCTTATACTTGTCTGACAGTTCTTTATGCTCAATAGACAGGCGATTATGCCTGTTCACCACGAGATCCCTGTAGGTTTTCTCATTATCCACAGTATGTTGTAGCATGCAAGCCCTCCTCTTAGTCGATTCAAATTCTTTAACTATATCAGCCACATTGTCTAGCGTTGCTTTTGCTGTCTCTACAGAGGCGGATGCCATAGCTACAGGATCCTTGTTTGTGTTCTGGATTACTGTGGTCTCCCGGTGAGTAACAATATCTTCCTGGAAGAGTCTCTTTATCCTCTCTTCCGATTTAAGGATAATAGCCTTCCTCTTCTTATCATAGACAAATTCATCCCATCTGGACACGGTATGCTCTTCCGATGGAGTATACGGGACGATTGGGAGATCTATAATATCTATTTCTGCTTCCGTGGGTGGGGTCTGGACTACCTGAGCTGGATCTGTTCTCACATTTTGGGTATCAGAGACACCTGCTTGTGCTATGTCCTCCTCCACATTTTGAGTGTCGGAGACACCTGCTTGAGAGGTGTCTACCTCCATGTCCTGGGTGCCGGAGCCTTCAGCCTGGGCATCTTGGGCATCTTCAACTGCCTTGAGTTCTTCTTCCGCTTGATGCCTTCTCTCTTCCTCTTCAGCTTGCCGCTGATTTTCATTTTCTTTCTGTTGCCTTTCATCTTCAGCCTCTTTCCACCGCTGGGCTTCCTCAGCCTCTTTCCACCGCTGGGCTTCCTTAGCCTCTTTCTGTAGCCTCTCACTTTCTGCTTCTTGCTGCACTCTCGCCACCTTAGCTTCCTGCTACAATCTGGCAACTTCAGCCTCTTGCTGTAACCTTGCTTCCTCTTTTAACCTTTTCTCTTCTTGGGCTCGAGCATCATCTGCGTCCTTGTCTTTCTGCTTGTTGGTTTTCTAGGCCTTGGTAGAGCTAGAGCTTGCTCCATTGCCTTGGCGACAGATCTGCAGCTCAACCATGTTGTTGATGCCTCTGAAGGCCTCTTCCTCGACATCATAATAATGAGCGTACTCAAAATGAGCATCAATTTCTTTACAATGCTCAACAAATTTTCCCCGCCTGTCATTTCTATGGAAAATTACTTCATCGAAGTGGAAGGCTTTCAGCTCGTGAACAAAATCCTTGGCTGAGGCAACCCCTGAGAATTTGTATGCTCCTATGCAGAAGGGCAAAGGCGGGAAAGAAGCCTTATGCTGTTTGTTAAGCACTGCTCCAATTCAATCCAGGAAAATTTGTCTCACTGCCTCCTTGAGGACCACATAGTCAGTAGCATACCTCGGTAAAATATATGGAGCTTTAGTCCCTCCAAACATTCTGAGGTAGGTGCCTTGCTCTGAAAAATAAAAATCTCCATAGTTTTCAAGGATCTCCATAGCATTCTCCGACAGACAGTTGGGTTCCTCCTTGAATATCTGCTCATATAGGGGCATGATGAACCCCTCACAGATGAGCTTATAGCTGGCTTTGTAGTTTTGATCCCACATCATCCTGAAAGCAGTGTAAACCGGGGTGTTGGCCTTATCCCACGTGCAACCTAAGCTGGGAAAAGATAGCTTGGCCAAAACACAATCAATAAGATATGAAGACATGTAAAACTCTACCTTTTTTAAGGCCATACCTTCTTTTGCAGCAACCACCATTGATGCCAAACTGTCTGACAGGATGGTAGCCCAGTCAAACACCGTTCCTTTAAATGCCACGAAGTGGATGATGGGAACCCACTGTATCTTGTATACGGTGCCATCGGGCATACCGAAGATTCTGCACAACATCAGGGCGATTAACCTGAACGGAGGTCTTAGATTCTGCACATCATATTCGTCATTACCTCTCTTTCTTAAGTGCTTTCCTGCGACCAATAATTTTTTGGCCATTTCAATATTGTTCATCTGGCCCAACCATTCATCACTTAGGGCTTGCTGGGGACGTGGGAATTTATAGGTTGCGGCAAGATATGCTGGGTGGAATGAGGCGATGGCTATTTTCCTGCTGTCATGTAAGACTCTTGTCTCCGTATTAGTATGTTCGAGTATCCACCCGATTACTTCAGAACCTGGGAAAATTTTAGGGTAGGTAGCAGCTCTAGCTATGCCCGAAGTTCTGATATTGAGATAGATTTGCCCCTCTTCTAGAAACATATACGGGATATCTTGGTCCCTGATCATCCTGTAAATGTCGCCCCAGCGGATTTCGGGAGGAATACCGGTGGTGCACCTGGTATCTTGGAACATAGTCTCAGTCCTAAGTGGTGCTGGCTGTGGTTCCATCATTTTAGCTTTCTTCCTACCACCTTTTGGCATCTTGACGTATCCCTGCTAGCAACCAAATACAAGTCATTATAAAAAATGTGCAAACTGTTATGAGATTTTAACAAAGAGCAGCACCATTTTAACATGCTAATGAGATAAACAAATTAGGAAGCTGCATGTTGGGGAAGCAAAGTGAAACACTCCAAACAAGAAATATGGCCACAGAGACTTGATTCCCTTAAAGGGATAGAGTTTGGAATGTTCCCGAAAGGATAAGTATACATCGCGGAAACAACCTGTTCCTGGTCTAGCCCTAGGAGAGAGGGTGTCTTCCATGGTTGTACTTCGAACGTTTAATAGCGGGTGAGCTCAGATTGAAGTAATATTATGACAAAACCAAGGGTTGGAACACAATCATCAAAAGATGAGGGATCTCATCCGACCACCATCGCTATTAGTAAGATTTATGAGAAGCTGTGTGGTCGGCTTTAGATTTTAAAAGAGGGTGATGACGCTTGAAATATAGCTGGTGTAAAAGCTCAGGCGTTCATAGTTTTGGATTTTATCTTGCGGAACGAGAAACCCAGGGGGCCTCGACGGTTTTTAAAGACAAAATAACGGTATATGCAACTAGTGCCTATCAGCCACGTTCTAGATGAAAAGAAAACTCAAAGGTAATCTGACGTGTAGATGAGACAAAAGTAGCGGTTAGAAACCTACCTGGCAATGACGAGGTGGCTGAATGAGGTGGATGCGGATGAGCTGAGTTGGAGCAGTTCGGCGAGGCGTCCCAATCGGTGTTTCTTAATCTAGAAAATAATAATACGGTCGACCCAAACCCAAACTGTTTATTTAAACGGGTTGGGCACGTGCGGTGTTAAGTCCGGTGGGTGGCGCCATTAAAATGCTTTTTAAAGCTTGTACATTGCGGTCTTTTCAATCCACCTCGATAGTTGTGCGCGACCGTCACTTTGCGGGGCGGACTTACGAATTCCACCCGCGATTGCGGGATGTTATGGTGAACACCCTCGGCGTTTCAAAGTGAATTGGCGAATGGCTCCCATAAGTCGAATGAACGTCTAAGTTTTTCGGCGGTTTTTCGGAATGATAACGCAAACGTTTTTGCAGTTTCGGAAGGCTTCCGCGAATGCTTCCGCAGCTTCGAGAGAAAAAACTTACGATTTTTTCAAAAGAGATAAGTCATTTGGCGGCTTTTCGGGGAAAATAATGCGAAGGCTTCCGCAAAAGGCTCCCGTAGTTGTGGAAGGGAAACCTAAAAGGTTTCGTCGTTTCGGAAGGTTCTCGCGAATAGCTTCTGCAACAAGACTTAATATTTTTCAAAAGACTAAGTCACTTGGCGGCCCCGGGGAAGATTTGCGAATGACTCCCGTCGTTTCGGGAAGATAAGCTGAATGGTTCCGCAAAAGTTAAGTCTTTCAGAAAGATAACGTGGAGGCTTCCACAACTGCGGGAGGATAGCCCGAAAGACTCTGCAACTGCGGGAAGATAAATCAAATGATCCCACCGCTTTGGGAGACTTTCCCAAATAATTCTGCAACTTTCGAGAGAAAATTTCTAAGTCTTGGTCGGGCTTCGTGAATGCTTCCGTAGTTGCGGAAAGATTTCGCAATTAGCTTCTGCAGTTTCGGAACGGATTGGCGAATGGCTCCGCTATTTCGGAGAGATAAGCTGAATGTTCTGCAAAAGAGAGAGAAATACTTAAGAGTTTTAAAGAGAAGTCCTTCGACGGTTTTTCAGGAAAATAAGGCGAAAGCTTTCGCTGTTTCGGAAGGGAAACCCAAAAGGTTTTGCTGTTTCGGGATGGATTGGTGAATTACTCCCGCAGTTTCGGGAGGATAAGTTGAATGGTTCCACGACGGCGGGGGCTTTCTTCAAATCGTTCCTCAAACTTCGAAAAAGTTTCTAAGTCCTTCTTGAGAAGCTTATGCAAATGGCTCCCGCCGTTTCGAGAGGGAAACCCGAACAGTTCCCGCGGTTTCGGGAGGATAACTTGAATACCTCCGCAATTGCGGGGTTTTCTCAAATGCTTCTGCAACTTCAGGAAGATTTCACAAATTTTATCCTTAGAAGAAGAAAAACTTGGAATTCTCAAAGCAGGATTTTCAACTGAAAATAAAGGGAGAATTGATCTCTTACAATAGTCTTTCTGAAAAAATAAAGGAGGGGCCCCAATATGTACAAAATTTTTTTTGGGGGGGGGATGTTGCTGCAACAACACAAGGAAACTATCAAAACTGAAGTAACTTGGAAAATGAAATTATTAACTTTTTACTTAAAAATAAACTATCTAGGAACAAGACCGATAAATTCTGAAACAATAACTGATTAGAAAATCAAATATGAAGAACTTAACTTTGGAAGAAGGTTTAAAAGAATATTAAGGAAGATAATATGGAAGTAGTAAATAATGACAAAACTTAATTAAAAGCTCCATGTAACATGAAACAAGATTTAAATTACATCTAAAACTGTTAATTAGAAGCAAGAAGCATTACATTTAAAAAGCAGAAGAAACTGGATTCTGAAAAAGCATAAAAAAATGCAGAAAGTGTAAAGGTCCGAATGACGATCCGAATGCCTATCCGAATGACGGTCCGAATGGAAGAAAACGATTTAAACTAAAGAAAAGAAGAATTTTGGATGACTTTAATTACCAGCTGGATGATGCATATGATCCTACAGTGCAAAGGAAGCAATAGGTCGATTAATTAGAAGCTAAACTAACAAGAAAACTATTTATACTAATCATTCTCTAAAGAAGATGGACTATTTCTATGATATGCTAAAGCAAGACTAAGATGGAAGATAAAGTTAACCTACAGCTATAGGAAGAAACGCTAACAGAGAGAGAGAAGCTAATGAAACTAATTCTAAATTATAACAAGACTTGAAACAACATCTAACTAAGGATTATAAAAGGAAAACTGAAAGCTTACTACAAAACACTATGCTTGGTCGACCATTCCTAATTCTGAAAAGTAAACTATGTTACAAGAAAAATACAAGTTACAGGAAAAGCATTAACATAAAATAAACTAAGCTTGAAATACTGAAATAAACTAATTTCATTATCATTAAAACTAAGATAATTAGTCTACGAGTTAATATAAAACTAAATATGAATGGTTGGAGATGGATTCGAATCCCAAACTAGCTACTGAACATGATGAAGTACTAGAAAATTAACCTAATCCCTAACTAAATATTTCTGCACAAAACGTAATTCTGAAAATTCTGGAAAATACTAAAATTTTTGTCTAAATACGAATGACAGGCTGAAAGGGAGTCTGAACGAATGGTGCGAATGGCTGGCCGAATGGAATCTGAAGGCAAAAATTGCATAAAAACACAAGAAAATTATATACTATAAACAACAAAGTGTTATCTACAGGAAAACGAACTATTTGCCTGCAAAAATGAAATGATTTAAGGGAGAACGTAGTAAATATATGCAAAAATGAAATGACTTAGCTGCAAATAAAAAAGAAACTGTTGAATATACACAAATGGAACCTCTGATTGTTGAGGGGCCCTTCCCAACAACAGAGGTTTGTTCCAAAGCTACTCAGTCACCAATCATTAACAGAAAATGATCACCAACAGCTAAAACAGAGTCTTTGTATTAAACTGATCAAAGTTACAAAGAGTTTCTCCCTCCCCATCTCTCAATCCTGGGGGTCTTTATATAGTGTTTTACAAAGATAGAGAAGGTCGACCCTTTCAGTGGTCGACCTCTCTAAAAATAACAAGTATTCACAGCTAGAGAAACAACCCACTAAAACATGAACCGACTCAGAAACGACTAATCCACGTTTTTTGGTTTTCTGGGCAAGTTGGCTTCAAGGAACCATGGATTTCTCTCAAATGGCTTAAAATTTTGGCGAAATTCCTAGAGATGACCTAAATGGGCCCATTCCGCACAAAACCCATGTTCTAGAATTTACGATTTCACCTTCATTTGCCCAGGAATCAAGCCCGAAATCTGTTGTTTATTAAAAACATGTCCTTCACAAAATTAATGCTAGGTTATTGGCCATACTGAATGAGGTGAATATTTACAGGTAGAAGCTTCTAGATCACGTGTGCCAGGTGGGAAACAACATCCACATCTTTGTTTCTTCCTTTAATGCTCCAAAATATTCTAACCATCGATTTCGCAGGTTGAATGAAGGGTTGAACGACGGACATGTCTGAATGGAGGTCCGTTTGACGACCACAGCCTGTAGAACCAAAACGAAATACCAAGCAAGTCACGAAAATGTCATTTAAACATTAACAAATCATAATATGGCGAGATTTGACCAAAATTCATATGATAAGTAAATATATACATTCTTGGTCTGTTTGATGGTCTGAATGGTGGAAAGAGTGATTAATTATATCAAAATAGTGAAAATAACGCCACTCATAGTATATTTGATGATAAAAAATGGTGACAAAAATGGACCTCAACACCATCCTCAAAAACTCAGATCAAATTCAATCACAAATATAATATCACGTGATAAGATAGTCTTCGATAATCTAAGATTCTGATGCCCAAAGGCTTACAATGTGACTCATATTTATAGGCTTAGTGGTCATTACAAAATTGGTCCACTTCGCAAAATGGACATATCTTAACCACTGTCTAACTAACTCCTAAATCCACTTTAACCACTTTACTCCGCTTTAACCGCTTTACTCTGCTCCATGACCACTCTTTACCTTTGTCATTGTCCACTTATCTTCCTTGTCGTTGTTTGTACCAAAAATTCTATGAACTATCCTTGTGCCAATAGGCCCCCAACACAAACTTGTGGCTCACCCTCAAGCCACTTCATCCAGATTCTACTGGTGTGTTCACTTGTGCCTTAAACTCTTCATAAGTTGTTTTAATTTTGTCGACGTCTTCCCTAGCTGCTTCTTTGAGTGTTGTACATTCCTAGATCTCTTGATCCGTTGGAAGCTCACTTTCTTTCTGTTGCGCTTTCTCTAAATTTTCCTTGATTTGCGTCAATATTGGAATTTCTTCGATTGTCAGCTGCTCCGCCTTAGACTGCAACTCATCCAACTACGTTGTCCTCCTCTGTTGTCTTTGTCTTGCCTTGTTGACTTATTGTTGCAAGTCCTTCAACTCTATTGCTTTAGTTATTTACACAAGTAGGGGCATTTCCTTTAGTGATCCCCTCAATGTCTCCAGCTGCGCTTTTGCTTCCCCAAGTAGCTCATTCAACTGGTGAAACTGCTTGTCTTGTATGACGCTTCCCAAAAATTGTGATGCCTCCTCTGCAATATGTTGTGCTGCTTTTTCCAACTCCGTGATCTCCATCACAGCATCCTCGATACTAGTCTTCCGCGCTTCTACTTGTTCTGGTGGTGTGCTCGGTGCCACCATCATTTACAACTCCTCATTGAATTTCCTGAGATCCGCAAGGATTGCGCCCATCTTCAAAGCCTTGGCCTCCGCGACCATCTCCTTGATATCTCCGGTGCATCCACGCATGCCATAGATATGGCATGTTCCAGTTGCTTCCTGTCATCCATCGCTTTCTCCTTTTCCTTCGTTGATGTCTCTTTTTCATCGCGGAGTTGTTCAACCTCCGCCTCAACACTTCTTGCCTACTTTTTCTAATTGACCATTTGGTCATGTGTCGATGCTTCTCGCTCGTGGGTTTCTTCACTAGTCCCAATGTGGGTGAGATGAAGCATGAACATATGTAACATGTTGATGTCTATACTTACAGTATCGAGACCGCATAGGGCAAGGTCTAAATATTCATTACCTGTCATGATCACACCAGGTAGCACCTGCATGATTCGTTGCTGAGTACCGATATCAACCTCTTCCTCTCGTACCTTTGACTTGCTTTCCTATTCAAGCCCTGGCTTCACCCTGGTCTCCATAACATCATTACTCAATGTTTGTAATAACTGCGACACTTGGTGGAAATACTCTGTCGTATGTTGTGTCACTTTTGTTCGATTTTATTCTACCACCATTGTCATCCTGTTGAGCAGTATATTCATCTTCTCATCGGGGAGACCAACAGTGGTACTCCCTTCTCCTTTGTCCCTATTCCTCTTTGTTCTTTCTTCTTGTCGCTGTGCTTCCAACTCCGAATCCGTGGGAGTGTCGCTCGACCCATTATGAATTTCGCTCAGTTTCCCTAACTGCTCGTCCTCGCCTTCATCCTCATCCTCTGAGTCCTTCGTATTAGTTTGTGTCTTTGGTACATCCGTCGGATTTCCATCCTCCGGATCTGATAATTGGTCTTCATAGACCGGGATCTTCCATTCATTTGGCCATTCCTCTATGATGGTGTCCAACTCTTTTTCATTCAACTTGTACTGTGTGGTTAACCACTACCTTGTTGGGTTTGCACATGCTTGAATAAAAATTGCTTGAGGCCCCGCAATGAGCCTCGCAATAATTCTATATTTATTTGTCACTACCTTTGTCAATCGTGGGATCTTCACTTCTTGCATTCGCATCTCTTCCACGTATATTTAGAACTAAATTTTATTGTCTCGTTGCTTGTTCTTTTCATTTAGCGCCCACACATTTTGATACTGTGCCCCTCAGCACACTTTGACAGTTTGTGTCTCCACTCCTTGGTACTATGGTGGCTCCATCCACGCGACCAAATAAATCAATAATAAGAGCCATGAATACGTAAAGGTCTTACCATTTTCGTGCGTTGTAACTGCATCCTCCATCATTGTGTTCAATAAGAACAATGACCAGTTCATTTGAACCCCGACCACACATTACTTTGTTGATGCAATCACCCCTATTGTGCATTGGTTGGGGTGGTTTTTCCGAACTATATTTATGGCCAAGAACTTTGCTGTGAGCTTGATGGCTTGGTCGTTAATTGTATCGATCAGGTAACCATGGGTGTTTTTGACTAACCTGTATTTGGATTTCATCTTCACTACCAACTTCATGTCGTTGTATTTTCCTTGAAAGCACTTCGACGGTTCTACCCCCATCTTGGGTAACTCGGTAATCCTCACAATAAGATCCACATCAATTGGGATATTTCTGTCATGCCACAAGTATCCACCGTGGAGATAGATGAGCAATTTTTTGATGCACACATTGAGATCTGCTGAGAACCCAAAATGCGACATGTTTATGATCGACAACAATCCCGATCGTTGTAGTCCCAATGCCCATGGCATTGGGTCCAGTGTAATTGGGCCTCCTTCCTCCTGAAATTTATCCATAAACATCTGCGGGGTGCAATTGGCATATGCCAAAATGTCACGGTCATTTTATTACAGCTTACGTAGTCGCTGCAATGTCCCACCGGTAATGTGGACACCGTTTGGTGTCATTGGTTCCACTATCGTATACTTTGCGTTCTTTCCAAGTCTTACTGGCGGAGCCCCTTCCCTCCTCGACAACACATATCCTGGAATTTCCACCACATATGGACCTTGCTGCTGCTTGGACTTTCCTCTAGTCATTGTCGCCTCTTCTACTGCGACCCCTGAAGTGCCCGCTTCCCCTCCTGTCGTTGCAGCCAGCATTGTGTTGTAGGTGGTTTTTGTTCTTATCTCCGCATCCACTAGTCAGTTGGATCCTCTCTTCTTTCAAAAAATCTGGGCCGTTGCTGATGCAATGTCTGGTTTCTCCTCGACAATGGGTGCCTTTGCATCGAGTGGATCCTATGTGCAGCTGCTGGATACTGTGTGAGCCATCGCAACTCTTCAACTTAAACCCTCTTAAGTTCGCTCTTCAATTTATTCAACACTCTCATAATGCACAATGGATCCAAATGTTTCCTTGCGCATCCCTTTATAACTTTGGTTTCCCGTTCTTCACCCATCGAATCGGTTTGGACAATGATTACCCAAATCCGTCATCGATTTACCCAGTCTGGCTCAATGATGCGACATTAAATGCATCTCCTTCCACTTCCGCTATCATCCATAGCATCTTAACTGCTTCATTTATTTCCTGATATGACCAGTTGATGCTCGTCGGTTTGGACATTGACTGGGCCCAAACCTCGTTGATGTTTCATGAACTCAATCCTTGTCGCGGTTCTGTCGACAGACTCCCGAACTGCGCAGTGTACCTATTTCGTTGTTCTTTCTTTCTTTTTCTCATTTGTTTTTTTTTTCAACCTCCTATCTTCCTCAGTGGAGATGCGTCGGTATATACCGATATGGCTTTAACCGGATCCCATTCACTAATCTCTTCAAAAGTGTTCCATCCAAATTTTGCAATTTAACTGTGCCCCCATCAGTAATGAAATTTATGACGTATGGACCAAGCCAATGTATTTGGAGATTACCTGGGTTTTTTGTGAACTTACTATTGTAGAGGAGTACCGTGTCTCTACAATGAAAGTGCTTCTTATATACATTGCGATCATGCCATGCCTTCTGTCGATCTTTTTCCACTTGCTTCTAAAACCCCACAATGAAGTGATCTTCATCTAGTTGCAGTAACTGCGCCAATATTTCTTCAATATCCCCATCATCTCTCATGCCTTTCGCTGCTACTATGCACAGACTGGGGACAATATACTCCATAGGAATTACTGCTTCTTGTACATATACCAGCTTGAAGGGAGTCTGTCCTATCAATCTTTTGCACGTTGTTCTATAGGCCCTTAATACCGCAAGAATCTTCAGGTCCAGAATGTTGTTCAGCGTTTCAACTGCTCCATTCGCTTGTGGGTGGTATGGAGTAATTCTTTTATGATCAATATGAAACTCCTTAGTCATTTCTTTGATGGTATGATTTACAAAATGCGTACCTTGGTCTCTCATCAATATCTTTGGACACCCAAACCTAGTGACCACATTGTTGAAAAGAAATCTTGTTGTTGTCGCAACTGTGCAATCTTTCACTAGTGCTGCTTCGGCCCATCTTGTTAGGTAATCTGTCAGAGTAATGATGTACCTCACACCTGTCCTCTTTCCTAGTGGGTTAATGGGTCCCACAAAGTCTACTTACCATAAGTCAAAAGGTTTTAATGTCAACTAGGGAACCAATGGCATCTCACCCATCGTGATGGTTTCCCCGTCCTCTAACATACGTCGCAGCTCTTGGAGTAATATGTTGCATCGCCATGCAGTGTTTGCCACCATAAGATAGCTCTAAGTATCTTTCTGGAGGTTGCACACCCTCCATAATTCCCTCTTGTGATCCCATTGTGAGCCTCATCCAACACTCTTTCTTGCTCATGTGGACATATCAATGAAGAATTTCATCTGGAACCATCTTTTATAACTGTCCTGCGATCAATTGGAAATCAACAGCTCTGAAGACTAAATGCTTCTTCTAATTAGTGGTGAACACTTCAGGTGCCCTTCCTATGGCAAAAAACTGAACAATCTATTCATAATGGTTATCGACCATTCCAATTCCAAATAAATGTGCTTCGAGCAGACCTTCATCGATGATACTTGGTTCCTCTCCCAATTCAATCCTTGATAGATGGTTAGGTCCTGCATTCAATCCTCCAAGATTCACGATTATTTCAAAGTCAAATTCCTGAAACAACAGCAACCACTGATAGATCTTCCCCCCAACACAGGATTGTTGACCAAGTAATTTAGTGTTGAGTGGTTAGTAAAAATATTGAAGTGTCCTCCTAGCAGATAGTGTCAGAAATTTTGCAATGTATAATACCATTGCGAGGCCTTCTCTTTCTGTCGTTGTATAATTTTTCTCTCTGGTCGACAACTTTTTACTAGAAAACAGGATAGGAGGGTCAATTGACCCTTCTCCCAGCTGGGCCAATATCACCCCCAGCGCGACTGGCGAAGCATCTACGTGCACATGGGATTATTTCTTCCATTCGGGGAAGGTTAATATTGGTGGTGCAACCATCTTTTCCTTCAATATGTCAAGGCTCTTCTGACACTCCTCGTTCCATTTAAACTTCACATCTTTCTTCAGTAGCTTCTCCACGGGAACAATAATTGCTTCATACCCTTTTATGAAATTTCTATAGTATCATGTATGGCCCAACGTGTCCCTCAGCTGCTTTACTATTGTAGGTGCTGGTAAGTCGACAATGATCGCAATCTTAGCTGGGTCAACCAACATACCTTCCTTGCAGACAATATGTCCCAACAAGATACCAAATGGTGCACAAAAGATACACTTCTTTAAATTCAAAGAGAACTGATGCTGTCGACATCTTTCAAGCATCATCCTGAGGCTCTCAACACAGTCTTTAACCAATCCATACACAATCCAATCATCCATATACACCACTAAGAACTTGTGAATAAAATATTTGAAAGCAACAACAACTAAGCTTGAGAAAATTGCAGGGGAAATCTTGAGACCAAATGGCATTACTGTGTATTGATAGCAGCCCCACTCTTTTACAAAGGTGGTTTTGTGTCGATCTTCCTTTGCAATCTTGATCCGGTGATATCCTGAGAACCCATTTGTGAATGAATATACTTCCTCTCCCCCGACACCTTCAAGTACTTCATTGGTAAAGGGTGTGGGAAATGGATCATGAAGGAACGCATCATTCAACTTCCTTAAGTCAATGCAAACATGGACTTTGCCAGTCTTCTTGGCCTGGACGACCATCGGACTGATCCATTCTGACTCCTCGATAGGATCAATGATCCCTACGTCCAACATCCACTCTATCTCGTCCTTCACTTGCTCTTTGTATCTGGGATTCAATCTATATGGTCTCTTCTTCACTGGCTTAGCATCGAGTTTAAGGGGGATCTTTATCTCTCCCAGGTCCTAAAAAATGCCCTTCATCTCAGAAAATTTCGTTAGGAACAAATCTTGAAATTCATGCAATAAGTCAGTGACCTTCCCGATTGTTGTGTTGTCCCAATAGTCTCCAATATTAGAAAATTTGGATTCTCCAATGACCCAATATTTACTTTCTTAATTTTTAATGGTTGCTTGAATCTGTCAAATGGCATGCTTGGTGCTTCAACATCGTGACTTCCTTCTGACTCTGGGACATAGAAAACTCTAGGATCTCCATCATCATCAGGTCCTCCCGAAACATTGTAACATTCCATCATCATATTTGGTGTTGCAGTCCATTGTGGTCCCATTGGTATTTTGGTCGGAACTGTCTCAAATATATTTTCACGGATTACCTGCATCCCGTTGTCAATTAGAGGATTCTCATTGGAAAAAATGAATGTGTGACTGAAACTAGTGGTTAGATCCTCCCACGTGGTTGTTCCTCGTCTCAGCTCTACTAAGACGTACTAGATCCACGGCACTTCATCTAACATGCATATGAATGCATGAACCCATTCTTTCTTTGGCCTCACCCCCCATGTAGCTTGACATTTTCCCAGATGATCCCTTGGATCAATCCTTCCATCATACTTATTTCCTTGGTAGCATTCATCTTCCCCAAATATTACTTCCATTAATGGTCGACATTGTTTCCAGTTTGTTATTGACGACTTGTGCTCAGCCCACCACCTTGCTAGAGTGGCATTTAATTATTAATCTAATGCTAGAATGCGTTGTGGTTCTGTTACTTTGTCTTCAAACTCATTGATGAATATTTCCAGGTTAGGTAGTCCTTCGTATGTCGATAGACCACATACTTTTTTCCCGACCCATCTCAGTGATTGAGTGATCCGTCGACACTTCCTGATTGATACCTCGTGCAACCGATTTTGTCAATTCTCTAGAGCCTCGTCGGAGACCGATGACACCGAATTCATACTTCACCACCCCAATTCTCCATCGGAGTGAGATTGATGTAATCTTCTGATATATTATATATGTTGTCCTATCCTTCGGTGAGCTGGTCTCAATTATCTCTATGATGTCAAATTATGCATATGTCTTCAATCCTTCTACCTCAACTGTTAGATGAGGCACCCAACCAATTGGTGTAACCTTGATCTGGTTTGATAAATGGTGCTGCACAGGGGCCCATACCAACTGTGTCTTCCCCATCGCTTCCCATGTTTGCTTGGTTAGGATATTCACATCATATCCTAGATCTAGAATGATGGAATCCATATCATATGCACCAATCTGGGCATTCATCCTCATCTCCCTTCCTTTTTTCTTCTTATGCATATGGTTGACTACATGATCCTATCGCCCTTATTTCTGTCGATACAAGAAGCTAGCTATCTCTGCTAATGCTTCTATATCCTTTGCTAATGTTAAACAACTTTTTAGAAAAAATTTCAAAGTACTAACATTCCCTAATGATTTCTGCGACATTGTCGGATAAAAAAATTGTGGCATATCATAGACAGGTTCTTTGTGGACTATAGGTGGAGATTGAGAATTATTCTTTATTAGTGCATCTCATGCTTCCCAAAAATTGTTTTTCTACTTCAACATCAAATCGTACCTGCTTCTGGGTCACAGGACGAACATTCGGTAGTAACCTTTCTTCTCCTGTCGCAGCTCCTCCTCTGGTTACTACTACAACATTTACTGGTTGACCTCTTACCTCAGTTGAGATATTCTATACGTTCAGATTGGGATTCTAGTTCAAGTTCAGGTTCGGGTTCGGTTGCAGTTGCGACTCATTCTTAGCCTGCCACTTTGCGATTAGCTGGGGACACTTTTCGACTGTATGATCCGTTGCGTTGCAATAGGTACATTGAGGGGTCGGATTCAGGAAATCCCTATGATAGTATCCTATTTGTCCACAATTATAACACGTGATCCATCCTCGACCTTGACCAAAGGTTCCTCCATGACAAAAACCTCCACCACGACCACCTCAATATCCTCCTTTCATTCCTCCTCATTGTTTGTTGAAATGTGACTGATTGTACTGTGGCAGATTGTACTGCGGATGATTATACTACATTTTATTATACTTTGTCTATTCCAGATGTCTTTCTTCCTGTTGTTTCTCATCTCCCTTGATGAAGTAAGTATCAACAGTCCTTTCTTGAAGCAAGTCATATGCTCGACAATTTTTCTCATCATGGTCGACATATCGAAAGAAGTTACAATATAGATTAGCTAGCTTCAAGAAAACCTTATGTAAATACATGCATTCCTACGAGTGATGTCCTCTTGTCTAGAAAATTCGGCACCAGGGCATCTCTCCTTGACTGAGCGGATTCGGTGCACCAGACTTTAGATACTCGCATAAGTCAGGACACTGATCTTTATGATTCCCTTCGGACTTGCATCAACTACACCATACATCTTCATGAACTTCCTTCCCTTTTTTAATATCCTGAAGCTGAATAGTCAAATTTTCTAGCTGCGACTGGATATGTGTAATGTCCCTTGTTAGGAATTTTATTAAAATGGCAATTTTTCACTTGTTTCCCTAGTTCGACCTTTGACTAGTTTTGAGATCTAGGTCCCCAAATTGCTCCAATTGCTCCCAAATATTCTGAGAAGGTATATGGATTATTTTAGAACATAAATATGTGTTCCAGCGATGCTTTTGGACCTTTAAAATACTTATGCAAATTGTCTTTCAATTCTGGCCAATGTAGGGAACTTTACTAGTAATTTCCCTTTGACTAGTATTGGTCTCTAGGTCTCAAATTGGCTCCAAATGCTTTCAAATATTAAAGGAATGTGTATGAATGATATTAGGACTTGAATATTATGTTCAGGGATTATATATGGACACCAAAATACCTCTTCAAACTCTCTTAAGATTCTATACCAAGTATGCAATTTTACTAGTAATTTGGGGTTCAAATCCCCCTGGGGTAAGTACTGAAAATGGCTTCCCAAATGCCTCCAAACCCACTCTAATTTATGAAACGAGGTATGGGATGTATCAAGTATTTTATTAAGGTATCATATGCACCATTAATCAGTTATTAAGTATGTTCTAACCTTCTCCCAAACAATAGCAAAAACCACTAATTCGACCCTTGGGGAAATGGCACCAAATCTTCTCCAAATGTAAATAAACTGAGAAAATGACATCAAATGCTTGAGTACTGAACATGAAAATTTTATAATACATCAATAACATTCCATTCATCAATAAACAATCAGTATTTTACTTATCCATTCAAATCCATCAACCTTACATTGGTTCACAACAAGGTAGTGGGGAAATGGCACTGTTCTTTCATTAAAAATGAGATTTATACATTTCTACTTGGAATTTAGACTTGAAAATTTCTGGAGATTAATAAAATAGTATTTAATTAATATTGCAAAATAAATGGGTCATTATAAGCTTCCCCAAAGAGTACAATAGCTCACCAAAAACGCCCTCCCTCAAGGAGCAAGAATATGCCTTCAAAACTGGAAATGGTTGAGAGAATGTGATGCATTAGAAGAAACCATGATCTACCCAATAGATTAAACCTGAAAATAAACACTCCATTAAATATCCAAATGAAAGGTCTGAATGGCCTTTCCAATTACCAACTTGGATGGGAATCTTTCACCCTCGAAATTGGCTAAGGCAAGAAACTAGTCATCCACTAGCTCTCCCTCTTCACAAATGCAATTGCAAATTTCTCAAATGATAAAAATATGGTTTCATTCTTTTTTATTGACATTTATAAACTTCTAATGTCCTCCATGGGTTGAATTCCTTCCAAGAGACTCATGCCAACTCAAGTTGGGAAGAGATTCCAAAGAACGCCACTTGTACAACAATTCCTAGTCTCCCACTTCCACCAAATCACATGTGGAAGAATATTAGCTGCCCTAACTCCCTTGAGCGCCCTCTTGGAGGCTATTTTTAGCTGTGAAATGTCATATATGTCATATTTCAGCCTTCGGGTCTGATTTGTGTCATAGGTGTCATATCATCTTCATCATTGTTGTCATAGAGCTAGGGAATCTAGCCCAAGTGTCTCACTAGCTCCAAATTGCCTCTTCCTCTTCCATGGGAGTTACTCTTCCTCTAAATTTCGACCTTGGATGAGTCATGAAATGAATAATACATTTTAAACTCCCCCAAGTATGTTACCATTCACCTTGAATTCGAATTGATGAGAGAATGATGACAAGTGTAGTGGGGAAATCTAGCCATATGTGGGTCCCCCTTCTTCCATGTGTCTTCATGATCAAATGCCTCTTTTATTTTCACTTGTATATATTTATGTAGATTCTTTATTAAATATTTATGCCATTCTAATGTTCAAACATCATTTATTATTCCCCTTATTCCAAATCCCAAAGCTTCCACCCCAAACCTAAGAAACTAATGGATATGTCCAAACTCTAATGAATATGTCCAATGTTCTTATGCTATTGTGACCCAATGCCAATTTGGAACATGACAAATCCTCCCTTCCCAATATTTCTTTTCCTCAAGCAATTTCAAACATGGGTGTTGAAGAACCTACTTTCTGTATAATTCTTTGAAGTTGCCATTGAATTGCCCAACCTTGAGTCTTTGAGATTCCATGAATATTTTAGAGAGGAACCATCATGCTTGATGCTGCACTACTCTAATTAAAATCACTTTATTGAGTGGGGAGTCCATACCCCATACTACTTGTTTCCCCAAAAAATTGAAACCAATGAGACTAAGAATTATCCCAGGGTCCCATTGCTTGTATTGCACTCCAACAATTAGAAGTGCTCTCCAATTCATAGTTACTGGATCCCATTTCCTTGTATGCATTCTTCCAAACATCATGAGTACAAAATATATATCATAACAACATAATGAAAATGTACATCAAGGAGATGCTTCATCAAAGAATCATGAAAGTGATTATACCTCCAAGTAAGTAGACCACCATTTTCCAGGTGCATACAAGCATCAAGTTGTAACGTCCCCAGTTTGACCCCACGGAATTAACATTATAAATGATGTAATATTGTTATGAAATCATGGTGAGGAGCTCAAGGCCAAGGCCCCACCATCGATTTAGTGATGCATATGCTTTGCGTGCTAGCCAGGCACATTGGAATTTCAACATCATGTAATATGCATTTTAATAAAAACACCCACAACTAGCTATGCAATGCAACAAAGAGATGGGGGCATGATTTCACAAGGAATTGGGAGGGAAAACATTCAAACCCTTGAGCCACTAGAGTCAAGCCAAGTGTCAATGAGAGAACCCATCAAACCCTCAACTACCCATGTTGACGTTTGTACCCAACCATTGATTTCTCCCAAGAGTTGGTTGGGGTAGTTAATGCCTTGGGAATGGAGAGGTATGGCTGTCCAAATTCGGGTATGGGCAAGCCAGCCTTCATGGAAAAATGTGTTGGTCTCCTTGGGTAAGAGTAGAGCCATGAAATTGCTCCCGAAGCCATTATGTAACCATCCATTTTCCTCCCTCACGAGTTAGAACTACCTGGGCGTTTTTCAGGCATGTGGGCTGCGTTTTTCTTCATTCTCCCAGCAGAGAAGGGCGTTTTTGTGATGTATACCAGTGGGGAAGAAGGGAAATCAAAGGAGGGGTTCAATAGAGACCGTGTTGGGCTGTTGAAGGCTGAGATATTTGGGGAGAAATTGTTTTTCCCCCTGTGGTTGTTTTGCCCATCCTACAAATCCGTTTTTGGGTTGGGGACGTTTTTGGGAAAACCCATGGCCATCTTAATTGTAAACCCCACTGTCTAAAATGTGTATCCATGCCCCTGTTTGTGCTTACGGTGTGAGAGAAGAGTATGTTGGGTATGGGTATGAGTATCCATGGCTTGGGCTTGAGCTTGAGTGTGATAATCCAGGGTTCAATTGTAGCCTGATAACCTAACTATGGACTGGCTTGGCTCAGATGGAAATGATTATTTGGTTGTGACAGTTGGTATCGAGTGAATGTCCCCTTTTCCTTGAAGGAATCATGCCCAGCTCGAGGGTGGCCTTCGGACGGACTCAGTATAAGCTGTCGAAGAGCCTATGGCTGGGTGGAACGTTGCAGCGACATAGCTAGTTGCTTGGGCAGTTGAAAAATGAAGATAAGTGTTTTTATGCCTCTATATTTACTTCTGCATTATATTAATTCAATCACTGTTGATATGCAGTATCCATGAGTAATGTGTGTGGATGTTTTAATTCCGATGTGCATCATAATTGATTTTTTTTACATCTGCACATTCATAATTTTATTTATATGAATCTAACTAGTGTGCTGAGATCATGGGAAAGCCTTGAATTTGGCATCATGTACCCTGCCATGCATTGGTTGAATGGGGGGGTACGTGACACAAGTGAACAATCAAATCTGCTCCAATGACATAGGTGAATATCCCATGTCCTATAATACTATTCCAAAAATATGTAAGATGCATCAAAACAATCAGCCTTGTATTATTTCATCCAAGTAGTTAATGAAGTTTCTCCAACATCAATTGAACTAAGCAAGGAGCAAGGAAAATCTTGAGTCTTCAAGTGCCTCAAGTGAACATCATAAGGGCATCCATGAAGATATGTATCATCATAAGGTAAAAAGGGATGCTGCTGCAAATGTAAATAATGAGTTTCTCTATTCATGTCATTATCAAAAGGAGATGTAGAAGTTTCATACCCCTCATGTGGCACCATTAGAAAAAAACCTTTCACCCAATTTTCATCCCCAATTGATGTGGTTGAAAGAGAAGTAGGGGGTGAGGAATTATGAACCAACCTTAAATATTTACAACCCTTAGCCATCGAAATCTTTAATTCATCTTCTTCATAATTGGTTGGTCCAACTATTGTGAGATCATGTGCCTCCTCCAAGGCTTTGCAATTCTCTCCATGAGGCAACTCATAATCCCTCTGAACAAAGACAAGTGCTTGTCCTTCTTCTTGTTTGAGTGTAGCATCTTAAAGCACCTGCATATCAACATGTACCTCATGTTCCACCATTACATGAGGTTCCTCCTTTGTGACACAAATTATTCCATCCATTGCCTTTTTTTCCTCAAAAGGAGAACCACTACTCCCTCCTATTTCCAATTTGATCCCCAGTTGGTGACCCAACAATTCCAATCCTTTCATCAATTGTATACTCATATCTTGCATACCCATGGTAATCCCCTGTATACCCATGGAAATATCATCAAAACATGGTTTTAAGGCTTCAACAAGTTCCTCCTTATGTCTTAAGTTTTCATCCTCCTCTCTACCCATGGTTTAAAAAAAAGACTCTTTTTCTTCTACTACTTCTTCTTCAACAAAAACCTCTTCAACTAATGATTCAAAGGGTGGTGATTTTTTTTTTTTTACTTCTTGTTAATACCATCAGGTTCCAAGAACATTCTCTGATACCACTGTAATGTCCCTTGTTAGGAATTTTATTAAAATGGCAATTTTTCACTTGTTTCCCTAGTTCGACCTTTGATTAGTTTGAGCTCTAGGTCCCCAAATTGATCCAATTGCTTCCAAATATTCTGAGAAGGTATATGGATGATGTTAGAACATAAATATGTGTTTCAAAGATTCTTTTAAACCTTTAAAATACTTCTGCAAATCCTCTTTCAATTCTGAAAAATGTAGGGAACTTTACTAGTAATTTCCCTTTGACTAGTATTGGTCTCCAGGTCTCAAATTGGCTCCAAATTCCTTCAAATATTAAAGGAAGGTGTATGAATGATATTAGGACTTGAATATGATGTTCAGGTGTGAGATATGGCCACCAAAATACCTCTTCAAAGTCTCTTAATATTCCGTACCAAGTATGCAATTTTACTAGTAATTTGGGGTTCAAATCCCCCTGGGGTAAGTATTGAAAATGGCTTCCCAAATGCCTCCAAACCCAATATAATTTATGAAAAGAGGTATGGGATGTATCAAGGATGTTATTAAGGTCTCATATGCACCATTAATAAGTTATTTATTCTGTTCTAACCTTCTCCCAAACAACAACAAAAACCACTAATTCAACCCTTGGGGAAATGGCACCAAATCTTCTCCAAATGTAAATAAACTGAGTAAAATGACATCAAATGCTTGAGTATTGAACATGAAACTTGTATAATACAAAAATTAAATTCCATTCATCAATAAACCATTAGTATTTTACTTATCCATTCGAATCCATCAACATTACATTGGTTCACAGCAAGGTAGTGGGGAAATGACACTATTATTTCATTAAAAATGAGATTTATACATTTCTACTTGGAATTTAGACCTGAAAATTTTTGGAGATGAAGAAAAGAGTATTTAATTCATATTAAAAAATAAATGGGGAATTAGAATCTTCCCCAAAGAGTACAATATCTCACCAAAAATGCCCTCCCTCAAGGAGCAAGAATATGCCTTCAAAACTGGAAATGGTTGAGAGAATGTGATGCATTAGAAGAAACCATGATCTGCCCTGTAGATTACACCTGCAAATAAAAACTCCATTAAATATCCAAATTAAATTTTTGAATGGCCTTTCCAATTACCAACTTGGTTGGGAATCTTTCACCCTCGAAATTGGTTAAGGCAAGAAACTAGTCATCCACTAGCTCTCCCTCTTCACAAATGCAATTGAAAATTTCTCAAATGATCAAAATATGGTTTCATTCTTTGTTATTGAAATTCATAAACTTATAATTTCCTCCATGGGTCTAATTCCTTCCAAGAGACTCATGCCAACTCAAGTTGGGAAGAGATTCCAAAGAACGCCACTTGTACAACAATTCCTAGTCTCTCACTTCCACCAAATCACATGTGGAAGCATCTTAGCTGCCCTAACTCCCTTGAGCGCCCTCTTGGAGGCTATTTTTAGCCCTAAAATGTAATATATGTCATATGTCATCCTTCAGGTCTGATTTGTGTCATAGGTGTCATAGTATCTTCATCATTGTTGTCATAGAGCTAGGGAATCTAGCCCAAGTGTCTCACTAGCTCCAAATTGCCTCTTCCTCTTCCATGGAAGTTACTCTTCCTCTACATTTATACCTTGGATGAGTCATGCAATGAACAATACATTTTTAATTCCACCAAGTATGTTACCATTCACCTTGAATTCGAATTGATGAGAGAATGATGCCCAGTGTAGTGGGGAAATCTAGCCATATGTGGGTCCCCCTTCCTCCATGTGTCTTCATGATCAAATGCCACTTTGATTTTCACTTGTATATATTTATTTAGCTCCTTTATTACATATTTATTCAATTCTAATTTTCAAACATCATTTATTATTCCCATTATTCCAAATCCCAAAGCTTCCACCCCAAACCTAGGAAACTATTAATTTTCCTCGGCAATTATTTGACCCTTAGCATCAATTTGACAAACTCTAATGAATATGTCCAATGTTCTTATGCCAATGTGACCCAATACCAATTTGGGACATGACAATATGGCTCATGCCGATCCTTGTTTCGCCAATTGGTGAAGCTTCGAGCCTCATTGCGAGTTCCAAAGCCTCCATTTGAGATAAGATATTTTGTTGCGGCAATGGCATCCGGATGTGTGGTATCAATGCTACAATAAACCATTCCTTGTCCTACACATTGCGCATCCCAAAACTAACTTTAGTCATCAAATTTTTGAACCTCTGATAAAAATCCCATACCGACTCATTAGGGAATTGCTTTATCTCCTTCAATTCCATGATGTACTGCGATTCTGATTTAGGCTTCTTAAACTCATTGATCAACCCAGCTCTGATTTTTGCTAGAGTCTTCTATGGAAGTCCTGTAGGTACTTGTATAAAATTCATGTACCAATCCAACGCATGACCTCTTAGGGTCATCGCCAGTTGTCCCTTCTTGATAGCTTCATCATGCACTTGTTTTACTGTCCACACTGCTTCGCACAAGAACCAATATTGCTTGGGATCCTCTGTCCCATTACCCTAAAAGAGAGGCAACTTTACGTATTTTCTCACCATCCTTGGTTTTCTACCGGTGTTTATAGATCCGCTACTGTTACTTCTATTGTGACCCGTAGGACAACCCTACGAAGAGCTTGTGTTTCTTCCTCCAAATTTTGGTGAAGTGCACGGGGTTGTGGGTGTTAAATTAATGTAACTTCAAATAATATTCTACTTGTACTTTATTATTGTAATTCCGTTGGGGATGTTTTACCTTCGTTCGGAAATGTCATTATTATATTTGGTCATGTAAAATTCATGAGGTTAAACCTCCATTGTAAGTCGGGTCGTTAGTACCAAAAGAATATAATATAAATATTATATTGAGTCTTTCTAGAGAGGTTCTCCCAATTAGGTTATTGGGGCCAACCTAGTTGGATTAAAATTTAAGTGAAAAGTAAAGTATAAATTGAGATTGAGTTCCTCTCATTTGTACATTCACTCACTTGTGCAATTCGCATTAGTGGAGAGAGAGAGAGATATATGCGAAGGAGAAGGAGGAGTGGCTTGAGTCCAGAGTTTGGTCTTTTTTGTCTCTCTTATTTGTGAGACATATTTTGGGGCATTGTACTTGATCCTCTATATTGAGGAAGTTCTTGCTAGGTTTTCTTCCCCTTGAGCGTTTCCCAGGGTATATTGTTTTGTTCTTTGTGATTGTGTATCTTTCAAAGATCCTGATTATGTTTCTATTGTGAATAATGTATTGAATGGTAATGAATTTTTAATCTATTCTATGGTAGCATATAATCTTAACATGGTATCATAGCTTGCCTGAAAAGAGCAACTTTCACAAGGTAAAACTCTCTCTCTCTCTCTCCAGAAGTGAAAAATTAGGGCTTTTCATAGAAGTGGAATTTTTTAGTGCAATAGGAATAGGGATGTGCGCCTCTCCAAAAGAAAATTTTGGTACCAAGATAAAAAAAAATTGAGTGGGTTAAACTCCCAAAAATTCAAACCCTAGTTTGACTTTGGATTAGAAAAACCAAAAAACTAGAAAAAGCCAGAAAACTGTAGATCCAAAATTTGCAAGTCAATTTTGAAGGGTGAAAATTTGGAATTTTCAAAATCCAAGTACACCAGCATACTCGCCTCAGTCAAGTGCATATTTTGGTGGTTCAATTTTTCATTTTGAGAAATTTTGATTTTTGATTATTTTCTGCTCCCCGGGTTGCGATGGCACCAAGCACCAAGCTTGATGACAAGTTGGAAGGCACCGAGAACTTACGTGCTTGGAAGTATAGGATTGGTCTCATTCTATAAGAGAATTAACTTACCAAGTTTGTTAAAGAAGTTGTACATGAGCCCGAAGAAGCTGAAGCTAAGGAGAAGCAGAAGAAGGATATGATTAGGGATATGAGGATCATAGCAGACTCCATTAAAGATCACTTGATTCCTCAAGTGTCCTCTAAGAAAACTCCAAAAGAGATGTTTGATTCCCTAACTAGAATGTATGAAGGAAGAAACATAAATCGAAAGATGAATTTTAGAGCTCAACTCAAGAACACAAAGATGAGCCAAGGAGAATCCATTCAAGAATACTTTACAAGGGTTTCCCAATTCAAGGAACAACTAGAAGCTTTGGAGACACCCTTGACGAAGATGAGTTGGTAATGACTGCTCTCAATGGCCTTACTAGACCTTGGGACTCCTTTGTATTGACCATGTGTGCAAGAAAGGAAAGTCTACTATTCGAAGTTGTATGGGAAGAATGTGTCCAGGAGAAAGCTAGAGTAGAAAATCGAGAAGCACTACTCATGGATGATGATCAAGCTCTAGCTACCTATACAAAGAGAGGAAAGGGAAAAATTTATTTCAAGAATAAAAATCATTAGGAGTTCCATCCTCCTAAGAAGTTTCAAAAGTATAAGAAGGGAAACTACAAGCGAAGAGACTACTCTTCTTCTCTAAGTTTCTGTTGTGATAAGATGGGACATATTGCGAAAGATTGTCCAAAAATTAAAGACATAAAATAATATTACAAGAAGAAGAGCAATAAAAGACATCATGCTCATTTTTTCAAAGATGAATAAGAAGAAGATGAAGAAGAAGAACCTTCCAGGAAGTTACTAAAGGAAGACATTGAAGAATATGTCTTGTAATAGTGGTGCTTCAAAGAACTCTCTCCAATATTAAAGAAAAGGACTCCCTCAGAAAGATTCACTAGGAGAATAGGATAAGCAACGTACAAGATTGGTTTAGGAACTCTGATGATGAAGTAGAGCTCACCATCAGACATTTCAATCCCTGCAATGAGACTAGGATCAAAAGAGATCCTACCAAACAAACAAAGATAAGTATTTGAATTGTCATGTCTATCAAATCGTTTGAATGATAGTGTCTAGTTGTGTACACATTTATTTAGGATGGGTGTTATGCATGTTTTCATTGATATGCATGTGATGGGTAAGTAGCTTACAGTGCTATACAACATTCCATTGCTACTTATCTAGAGTGAAACCTCTTTGCGGACATATTGGGAGTAGTGCACACTCTTAATAATGTACTGGTAGATATGGAAGGCATCTAGAAAGTTACCATATGAATGTGGGGTATGAATAAATGTTGTGTTATTGATAGCATTATGATAGTGTGACTTATGCTTTATGCATATGTTTTTGGAAACTATGAAATGTTTCTAACCATGCTATTGAATTTGACTTGTAGGAAGTATCGTACAAACGATCACCTACAAATGAATAATGATGAGACTTGTTCCGTAGAACAAGTGGCAATGGTTCAAATATAAACAAGACTTGTGAAATCAAGTAGAGTAAGTCGACTATGATGAGATAACCAGAATCATGGTGTGATCGAAGTATATGAAGAAGATGTACCTCTTAGAGTTTCATAGGTTGCACCCTCTCACGATGATGAGACTTCGGAATATCGTGATATGTTGGAGCCCCAAGAACCTCCATTTATGAATATATTTCTTGCAAGAGAAAACCAGCTTTGGCTCGTGAAATTATTCAAGATGAAGAGAAGTATGGAGCTCCAGAAGGCTCCATAAGAGAAAGCAAGAGTCCAAATCCATTTTCTAGTTATGTGGCTTTGATGTGTGATCTTGTAGATAAAGAACCTACCCACTTCGAAGAGTCCATTCAAAAGAAAGAATGGGTAGAAGCTATGATAGAAGAATACAAGTAAAAAATGAAGAATGATGTATGGGACATAGTTCCCAAACCAGAAGGTAAAAGTGTGGTATCTTCCAAATGGATATACAATATAAAACATGCTGCGGATGGAAGTTCTGGCCGGAGAAGAAGAGGAGGACTGATAACCTATATTCTTAAAGGATAGTCCTCCTCTTCTTGTCTATCCAGAACCTCACCCCACTTATCAGGTGGCCACAATATTCCACAGCTTCCCTTACAATTTTGTTGTAGCTCATCTCCATCTACCCCGCATCATTCTATCATACCTGCATTTGCGCAATACCCACCACCTCTGCGCACCATAGCTTTAATCGTCGGATTTCATCTTTAATATTCCTTTTTCACAAATGAGCATTTTGATCCACAATGGTAATGACAATAGGTACCTTATTCTGGGTCCTTTAAAGATCTTCCTTTCCATGTCAATGTACGACCTAACTGTATCAAACACAAACTCGGTAATGTACCCTTCCAAAATGCTATCCACCCAGACGTCGACAACCCTTGAATCTTTATTGTTAACACGATTCAATTGTTGGATCAGTTCCGGGGTCTAATGCTCTAGCTCGCCTCCTTGGAAATTCCTCATGGATATGAATATAGATGTACTTTTGAAACCACTGGTCTGTCGACCATCTAGGGTTCTGATTTTCTTCCTCAACAAACTCTCACGTATTTTTGTTGAACCATTCCTCGATCTCTGGCTTTGTCATATGCCACAACATGGCCTCTCCTTTTTGCACTAAGGTCCCGACAACGGAACCATTTGTTGAAAAATATATGTCAACAGGGGTTCACTTTGTATAGTGTCAACAAAGCTCGACATAAACACCCATAGATACCAGCCCAGAAAGGGTTTATCCTTTGCAGCAACACTCACAAAGCGAGTGAGGTCTCACCCGAGGCACCTAAGGGAGATGCGGGAACCAAGCTTCCACATGTATAAGAGGACATGCATTATTAATAGTTAATTGCATCATAACTCATAAATTAACATAGTAAGCAATTGCATCATAACACCATCACTGCATATAGAGACATACTAATCAGATCTACGCAGTAACATATTATAGAAGCATATTTAATAGATATGCGATACATATCCTAACTACGACATAATAGATCTAATCATACTGCGACACAACACATGAGAGACAAATTCATGGACAAAACATTAATTCTCATTAAAATTAGACTTCATACATCAAATCCGTCTTACAAAACAAAGAAACGACAGAGATATAGATCCACGAAACACATCCTCAAAAACTCAGATCAAAGTCAATCACAAAGATAAGATCATGCGATAAGATACTCTCCGATAATCTAAGATAATGATTCGCAAAGGCTTACAATGTGACTCATATTTATAGGCTCAGTGGCTGTTACAAAATTGGTCCACTTCGCAAAGTGGACATATCTTAACCACTAAGTCTAACTAACTCCTAACTCCGCTTTAACTGCTTTGCTATGCTCTGTGACCACTATTTACCTTTGTCATTGTCCACTTATCTTCCTTGTCGTTGTTTGACCAAAAATTCTATGAACTAGCCCCATTCAAACAGTAATGGGCACGTGAAAAGGCTTGTTCTTCCGTAACGCTGCCCCCCCCTAATAGCCACGTCTTTATCTATGATGGTAAGTAAGGAATTCGTAAACCAATCAACGAGTAATTGATCCAGAATTGGAGCTTTAATAAGGAGACACCTCCTTCTCCACTCATGGATGTGATCGAAAATGTGAGTAGATGTGGATTGACGGAGGGATTTCAAAAGTTCCGTGCCGATTTCATAACGGGTCGACAATTGGAAATGAGTTAGGAAATCCATAGCTAACGATCAAAAATCGACGAAAGAATGTGGTGGTAATTCAATGTACCACTTTGCAGTGTCGATGAGGGTTCATTGAAACAACCTCAAACGGATAGAATCATCCATGAGGGAGTTAGAGGAACACCACATATGATAAGTCCTTACATGGTTTTTGGGGTCCTCACCAGGTTTTCCATCAAATTTTGGAATGTCCGATGGTAACTTCACAGGAATCGATGGCCAGTTTGTGCTATGTTGAATGGGATCGTTAGTCCAATGAGACAAGTCTGGAAGATATAACGTATCCATAAATGGTAATTATCAGTTTGGATACGGATACTGGTAGTATTGATATGGAATCTGAGTACTAGTAGGACCGTGAATCAACTGATCGTAAGGTCCTCCCATAAAGAGTTGGATAGATGGAGGTGGGCCTCTTGAATGAGGAGGTGGACTGAAAGGGGGTCCTCCACCAGAATGGGTAGTTCCAACGTTGTCATATGGGGGTCCTCCAGGTGGACCATAAGGGGGATCTCCTCCAAAATGAGGAGTTCTGCTGCCGCTGTATGGGGTTCCTTCGGGTGGAGGTGGGACAGGTGGTGGGGAGGGGGGGTTCCACTAGCTGGAGGTCTAGTTGGTGGAACATTATGATTCCCCCATGGGGTGTTCATGTTTTCGGGATAGGGTAATCCTGAGAAAATATTTACGAGATAGTTTGTACCTATAGCAACATTATGATTTCCTAGAAAATTATGGCCCCATGGGGGTTGGGTCCAAGTGGATGGTCCCCCCATTTGATGTGTCCAGATAGGTTGTCCCATGGATGGGAGTGAACTTCCAACCATGTTATATTTCATGTGTGAATAATGTACTCTGCTCACGTTGTGTCCCTTAACTGGATGATGTCCTCCAATTAGATTTTTTCCACTGACTAGGGGTTTCCCCCTAGTTGAAAAATATCCACTTGTTGGAGTATGGCTAGCAAGGGTATGTTTCCCACTAATATTAGGTTGACCTAAACACATTGGTTGACTACTAACTAAGAAATGACCTCCAATCATTTGTTGGCTACCCTGTAGATGATAACTTCCACTCGAATTTTGAGGTGGAGATGGTGTTCTAGTCATGTAGTTAATAGTAGTTGAAAGTTTCCCTCCAGTTGTTCGGGTCAAATAAGGTGTAGATCCATTCAAATGGTCTGGAGGAGTACTAGATGGGAAAGATGGTTGGCCTGGGTCGTAAGTGGACATGATCATCGTAGATATTCCTAGAGAAGAAAAGAAAAAAGAATGTACAGGTGAATGTTGTTCAAAAATGGGTACTTCCGGATTGGACCTAGGGGGGAAACTCTAGCATCTAAGTTGGTTACTAAACGTCCATAAGAATTTGATATTTTTGTAAACGGGAACTAGGAATACATCATCTAGGATCCATGGAGGAAACCAGCGAAGTGGAGTTTCCACCATCGAAAGTGAACCAAAATTAGAAACATGTTGACCTAAAGAAGTGTCCCAAAATGATGTTGTTGGACAGAAATCCGTTGATATCAGGTCATCCTGGGGCTGACTGAAAATCCAGTCTATAGCTCCGGGATGTCCTTCAAGTGAATGATGAAAGGTTGTGTCATGTGTAGGAGGTTGTTCCACCATCAAAGGTCCCGTGGGATCAGTGATTGGTGGATTTGCAGGAGGAGAGTAGTTCACTTTTGATTCTAAGGTAGAAGCACCTTCTTCATATGACATGGAAGTGGAGGGTTTATCCATAGTTTCTCCTGAGTTATCCTCCTGGTTAAGGGGATATTCTGGTGGCAGATTTAAAATTCTACAGGGTCTTCTTAAAGGTTGATCATCCAGGATGGCTTAAACAAAAATTCTCCTAAGAGTTTTCTACAAAATAAAAACACACTTCAAGATCTACTCAAGCTAAAGTTGCAAGCAAACTTATGTGGTAGGTGGGATTCAATATTCTGGAACGTCACGGGATTATCAAGGCGTCGCAACTCGCGATATATTACAGGGTCCAACAGTTATACTCGGCCCAATTTTTCAGAGCACTAACCAAGGAGGATTAGGACCGTACCCCTGACCGTATAACTCGACTACCTGACAGTATGTGCATAGTAGCTCCTCGAGTGTTGTTCTCAATGTATTTCCATGCCAAGACGGCCAATAGTTAACTCATAAGGTTTAATGAATCCTAATAGGGTCTCCCGATATACACAAGGTACGTGGGAGCTCAAATCCATAGTGTTTCTGTCTAATGCACAACTGCACGACAAGAGATTTTTGATATACTATCGAGTACGTGAAGTACCTTTATATATACTCGAAGGTATGTGAAACGAAGTTCGATATACCGATTTTTATGTGGAAGAACTACAAGCCCTTGGGATGCACTGCATAAAAATAACGACAACTTCCACGCTTAAAGATGTCGGAACACGTCTCTAACTTAACACAGAAGTTTCTATACAATTTTAACCTAAGTTACCATTAAATTTATCTTGACGGTTAAGTGGATGCATGAGGTGTAGACTTGGAATTTAAAAAGATGAAAAATTACTCTAGATGCAATGCAATCCTTCGCTTCTCTTTCGATGAAAACTAACTAATGATAGGGAGAAGTCCTTTTACTTTTATGATAATGAAAAATGAACAAAACACCTATACTTTCAATTTAACTAAAAGACATGAAAACCATTCTTTCAACAATCTAACAAAAATGAAAATCATAACACACCAAATCCAAACTATTTTTTTCTTTTTCCTTTAAGTTCAAGCAAATCTACAAGCAAAGGATGAAAAGAAGAATTCCCTTTTGAAATGCACTAACTCAAATTCCTAAATGAAGACTAAAAGAGATGGAGAGAAAACCAAAAACACTCAAATTTTTTCTACCTTTTAAAATACTTTGAGAAAGTTCAGATGAAACTTAACAACTTCGAAGGAGATACAAGCACTTTTTACAACCAAGAAGTCATAAGCATTACTATCTTTTCACTTTCCAAATATTACTCAAATGATCATTTCAAAAGATAAAAACTCTTTGAACCAATTTCAAGAAACAAGCTCGAAATGAAAATAATAAGCTCAAAAAAATAAAAAAAATCTCAAAGTTCAAAAAGAGAAATGGCTCAATATAAACCCTGATCAGAGTCTGGATGGCCTAGAAACTCTTTGATAATCAGATCCCGTGGAGGGAGATGAAATTAGAGGCAAAATCAATTAAAAAAACAATAATCGTAAACAAACCAAAACTATAAGTTATAATATCCCCAGTATGGTCGCCATTTTTGTTTACAAACAATTAGTTAATGTGAACAAAAACTGATCTCTCTAGTCTAAATGGTTTAGATCTAGAACAAAATGAGTACACAATATAACTATCCTTCCTAGTTAGATTAAATTGCAAGGTAGATTGGAAATCAAGTTACCTCATAAGCGCAATTCCTTTCTCCTCGTTTGATCTACTTCCAATTCCTCAATCTTCGGCTGCAAAAAAAGAAGGAGCAAGTAGAAACAAAGGAACAATATGAAAACATATGGTTATGAATCTAACTAGATCAATAGTCAAATAGGTCAATCCTAAACATTATACACATAACAAGTTTATGGAAATATATTTATATTAAATGCAATTTGCAGCAGATACAAAGTAGGGAAATTACAACCAATCCCTTGACATTGTAACACCAACTCAAGTGATCTTGCCTCAAAGATCAAATCCTTCTAGCATTCTATCCTCCTTTTGCATGAAGAGGGTCTCATAGCCAAATTCCATGAGCATATGGATACTTTATCCTTTATCCCTTCACAATGGAGAGAGGGGTCATATATATAAGCCAAAAGGGATAGGATAGGTTGAGTATTTAGGGGATAAGTCTAAGGGATCATCCCACTAGGTAAGGGGATCGACTGCCACCTTCCCAGGTATATAGGGATAATCCTCCACAACATCCAAACTTCGAGAAGTCGCTCGAAGATTTTCTTTATCTAGTTTAACCAACAACGACGAACCTTGCACAAGGACAAATCGCACCAGTGGAAGGGTGACGCACCTTGTGCAAGAGCAGACAACGTCACTGACGCGCTCTACTAAGGTGCAGAGTGCGCCACCTTAAGTCTGACGCGCCTTGCTAGAGAACAGGGCACGTCGAAGTGACTACAAAAGTTAAGAGGATGAACATCAACACTTCTCTTGGTCTTCTAGCCTAGGTACTTTAGGAAACAAAGCATATAAAGGAAACAAAACCTATCATGATGATATTTTAGTGTAACACTCAACCACCATCCATGCATTGAAGGCTCATAAGTGGTCCCTCACCAGCTGAAGTTTGAATTTGGTTCTTCAAGCATTGAATAACCCCCTTTCTGTACTTTGGAGCTACTTCATGAGGTGATGGGGTTCACATTTGGATCTAGTTGTTTCTTATCCACCTCTTGGCCTAGAAAAGGAAGCCATGGGAATGAATCTAAAGAGAGAAATTTAGATCAAGGTTGTGTTGTTGGAATTGTGTTGGAACTTCTTCCACCTCTTCCCACACCTACTAGCATTCGTCAAGATCCCTTGCCACATTCCTCCAATGGGAAAGTGTTTCTCCCATTTGTTCTTTCAATTTATTTATCATTTAGTGTGGAACAAAAGGGCCTCCTTAAGGGATATTTTTGGCTTCCCTTGAATCCCACACCTCCTAGGTGACACACATCTAACCAACTTAACCATTGGGAAATCTAAATTGGTTGTAGCATTTTTTCTTGTTGTGGTTGCATATTCTCACTCCTTTTGCTTTGTTTCAAGTTATTTCCAAGTTTTTGTTTTTTTTTTGCTAACAAGATCTTGTAGGATGAATTTGGAGTCACCCACATTTTCTTTAGTAACATAATATTGGGCCTCGTCGAAAACTTGAAAGGCTTCCACCCCCAACATGAGAAGGGTTGCACACCTTTGTGCAAATTTTCCCACAACAACGCTAATTAAACTCAACAAATATGAAAAATAAGTTTGGATCTACTTCACTTTTGGTGAATCCCATACTAACTAGGTATCCATCAATCCTACAATACCATGCTATCAATGCTTGCTTGAGTCTGTGCAAGGCCTTTTTTAGCCTACAAACATAAGACTCCTTCCCACTGATCTCAAAGGTGTGAGGTTGCTCTATGTACACTTCTTCCTAAATTGTCCCCTTCAAGAAAGATGTTTTAACATCCATCTACATATCCTCCATCCCATAATGGAAACTAAAGATATCACTTCTCTAATGGAAGTGTACATGTAAACTAGAGAAAAATTCTCCTCATAGTCCACTCCCTCTTTTTGGGAGAATCCTCTTTCCACAAACCTCGCTTTGTACTTCTCTGTGTTTCCATATTTCACATGCTTGATATTGTAGAGCCACTTGGAATTCACTGTCAATTTCCCCTCAAGAGTCAAGTCTAAGCACAATGTCCCATACCATTCTTCATCATGGAGGTGTACTCCCCCACCATGGCATACCTCCAAACCTATTGGTTGAATGCCTCCTGAAAACTAGAAGGTTTAGAATCTCTGTTGTTAATCAACACCATGTACTTTGGAAACTTTTTAGAGGTCTACTCCCCATTAATGTGTTCCTAGGATTCTCAACGTGCTCATGAGAATCCCTAAATTTTTTATTGAACCATTGAGGTCTCTTAATAGAATTGGTAAGAGCTAGTGGCTCCTTCTTTGCGTTCAAAGGATTCTTCCCTGAACTGGAAGTCATTGGTTACCTTGGCTCAACCTTTGGATATTCCTTCTCATCATCCTTTGTTACTAGAATAGGCTCATGAAACTTCATGGATGTGAATCCTTCCTCAAAATTTATATCCCTCTTTACAATTTTATTTCTCTCCCTTTGAATATAGGTCTTTTAGGCCTCTGAAGTCTCACTGTAATAAAAAAACATACCTTTCTTGCTGGAGAGATCCAACTTGGTCCTTTTCTCAACTAGTATATGGATATAAATGGGACAATTAGAGATGTGGAAATGGATCATCTCTAGCTTCACACTTGAATTCCTCCTTTAGTGTCTTGTCCTCCAAAATCCTATGATGACACTTGTTTTTGATGTAGACTGACATGTTGCATGCTTCCTCCCATAGAAACATCAACAAATCCTGGTCATGTACCATGGTCTTAGTGCCCCATATTATGGATCGATTCTTCCTCTCTTCAACCTCATTTTGATATGGTTTATATGGAATAATGAAATCCCTCTTTATTCCTACATCCTTGTAGAAATCCTTGAAATTGTTGGAGGTATACTCACCGCCATTGTCCTATCTCAAAAATTTGATCTTGTTCCCTTTTTGGTTCTCCACTATAGATTTAATATCCTACAACTTTCTAATGACCTCACCCTTGGTCTTTAAAAAATAGATCCAAGTATTGTGAGAGAAGTCATCAATGAAGGAAACATAGTACATACTTCTTGTGATTGATACTACTGGAATTGATCCACACACATCTAAATGCACTAGGTCTAGAATCCCTTTATACTTGTGTTTGATTCTTGGGAATGAATCCTTGGCATGGTTTCCAAGCACGCACACTTTTCATATACCCTACTACTCAATGATGAACCATGGAAAACATGTGACTATCTCCCTCAGAATAGGTAGCATGCTGTGACGTAGGTGCCCAATCCTCTTGTTCCATAACTTTCACAAGTTATCTATGTTATGCATTAGGGATCAAATGAGCTTAGCCTATAACCTATATACATTCCCTTCCCTCAATCACTTGAGTTGATTCTAAGCTAGACTCCTTCAGTCTTACAAGGAATTGTTGGTTCTTGAAATCTACTATAAATCCCTTATCTTCCATGATTGCAACTGAAAACAAATTCCTCCCTAGACCTGAAACAAACAACACATCATCAAATTCTTATAGAGATTTACTTGACTAGAGTTGGAAAGTAATGGTACCAACTCCTTATACTACATACTTGGAATCATCACCAAGATCGACCTGAACTCCTAATATGTGCTCTTTTAGACTTGAAAATAGCTCTTAGGTTGATTTCATATGCCTAGATGCTCCATTGTTCACATACCAAGCATTCTTCAAAATCAGGATGGAAAAAATACGAGATACCATCGATAAATCCTTCTCGAACTTGGATGCAAACTCATTCATCTGAGTTTCAGCTGAGGCTACTACCTAATGTTGTTGATGTTTCCCTTTACCCTTCTTATTCTCCAGACAATGTGATGAATAATGGCCATACTTATGACATATGAAGCATTTGATTTTACTCAAGTCCTTCCCTGGGTGTGAGGATGAACCCTCACTATTTACCTTACCCTTTCTAGGTCATTTACCTTCACCCTTATTTAATTGACCAAATAGACCATGGTCATTGTCACCTCATTGATTGTTGGCCTTTGACTCCATTTGAGTCTCCTCCTGGATACAATCATCCCATAATCTTTCCCATGATGGAATATTCTCTCAAGCACAAACACCTTGGACAAATGTTTCCCATTGATATGGGAACCCATTCAGTGCCCAATTCACTGGCTCTCTGTCTTCAACCTTATCCCAAATTTTTGCAAGTTTACCACGAATTTGTGTGACCTTCATTAGATAATTGGTAATGGTGCCTAATTTGGTCATCTCTACAAATATAATTCTATTATGTAATATCATATTCATGTTTATGTTCTCGCTTTGGTAAATGATAACTAGGTAATTGAACATATCCTTGTTCATATTCTTCTTCGATGTATGAGGGATTAAATGAACCTTTATAGAATCCATGATCACACTTGGATTTCACTTCTTTCTTGTTGTAAATTTTCAAATACTATAGATCCATCAACACAATTATTACATCCTTGATGATATCCCAAAGATCATTCTCTTATAATAGAAGAGTGTTGAGGCCTCGGATGTGCAGGGTATGCAAAGTGCTGGAATGGGTTTCTAAGCTCTCAACAGAGGGGAAAACCCAAACTGAAAGGATTCAAAAGGCCCTACACAAGGACAGTTCTATCCCTAGCCTGTTTGGTGTAGTGATCTCCCACGGATATTCGGCCTCCACTGGAACTCTAAGAGTTGGTAGGTTTTGATCCAAAGGATCAGTTTCCAAATGAAGAAAACCTAAATGTAAAAGTCTGTAAACACAAATCTATCTAAAATAAATCTAAGCTAAGTTAGGCCTATTCTAAGAAGGTGTTTCAAAATAGGTGCAGATTAGCTTGATATATGAATGAATAAGATCACTTATCAATTAAACAAAAATGTATAAAGATTAATGATTTATCCACCTCAAGTTGTAATTAATTAATGAAAATCAATTGATTACAGATTGAGGTTTGTTATACATTCAAGACTTAATTTGTAGCTGATATGTTAATTGAAAAATTAACACCATTTGTAACTTACTAAAAGAATCATTTGCAGAAATCGATAAAATATTTTAATAGAATAAACTCTTTAAAACCTTCATAAACACATAAATCATAAGCAGTGATAAACCAAGGATGTAGATCAATATGTTTAATAAATTGCAAAGATTGCAACAGTGTCAGATAAATAACTTGGAGGAAAATCACATCCATCAAATAAACTTGACAAATTGACAAAAGTGGATCTGAAAAGTAGCTTTACTATATTCAATAACCGGTTTGTAAGAAACTACAAGCTTGCATCAAAACAGAGCATTCCCAGCCTCTCCTGCAGATTTTTTCCTCTAAATTCCATCATCCCTTCTCTGTGAGGAATGATCTCTTTAAAGAAGAGTTTACAAAATAATAATACAAACAGTAAATTCCCACAAAACGGGATTACAAAATCAAAGATAACCTAATGTTCTAGGAAAGCTTGCCATTTGTCCCAAATCTCTAACAACTCATCTATAATCGGATAATTAGCTGATTCAAGCCCTAGCTGGGCATTGCATTCGAATGTTTCCATCTCATTCTTTTCCAGCTTGTGCCAAATTTGGATAAAAACTTGGATTTTACGTTCCAGGGAAATCGGTTTCCTGATTAACTGCTCCACATCATCAACTTTGACCTCTTCTAGAAGTTGAATTTGCTGTTGGGCTTCTTCACACTTGCGCTCAATTTCCTCGATCTTCAATTTTGGTGGACAGGCATCTTCGATGAGTTCCATGGAAGGCAACTGGAGAACCAACATAACATTATATACTCCATACCATCGCCTGCTAGAGATGGCTTGGGCTCTCTTGAGCATATCTTCAACATATTCATTGAGTTCAAGCCAAGTATTCAATGCACCTCTGATTTTCTTAAATTGAAAACTGTTAAGAATTGGGAATCCTTCTGGAGTGTCTTTGATGTATCTCTGCCACTCAACAATGTTGTCATATGCCTTAGAAGACTCCATCCTTTTGTCTTTCTGCTCTTCAATGGCACTCTACATCTTACCAAAAGTGATATGAGTCTCCCTGATCTCATCCAGGGTACAAAATAGCTTCTCCAGGTACTCATGATACTCTTTATTGACTTGAAGGGCCAAGTCTTTGAATTCCTGAGATGTCATCTTAAATAAAGTGGAGGAGGTTGCACTTGCAGTTGCATCCTCACATTGCTTTTGCAATAAGGCAATTTTCTGAGTGTTGGCAAAAATTTTCAGCTTGTACATTTCGAAGTTCAGCCTGCAGAGAGCTGTTGCTTCGTTCCACATCTCCTAATCTGTCTTCCCATATCCTTATGAGATCAACAACATATATGTCATGTTCCTCCTTGGATTTTACCAACTCTTCTTGAAGATTCTCCACTTCTTCCTTTTTCTGATCCATTTCCCTATTCGGTACCTGAACTGAATCAAGGTTTGCACTAGCAAATGCCCCTAGGGCTGTGGCTACCTCAATTGCTCCTATCTAGGGATCATTGGATTTCTGAGCCCACACTATCTAATTAGGAATAGATATTTCTAGGCCATCTTGATCAATGCTTCTCTTCTTACCCTTTTTTACCACTGCCTTATTATCCTTACTGTAGAAGTAATGCCCAAGAGGGACTACTTCATCATCTTCCCATTCAGTTATTATTTCAGAAGTAATTGAAATAACATTTTCTATTGAAACCAATGAAGGAGTCTGAGTGGCCATGGAATTGGGCATGGGAATAGTAACTTGAGGAATATCCATAGGGGTAGAAACAGTCCGAGGAATTGATGAGAGAAAAGTTGGAGAAGAGATTGAAGTGAAAGCTTCAGAAATAGGAACTTGACCATCATTAGCAGGTTGTGATGATGGATAAAGAGTTAATGGTGCCTCATTTTCAGTAAGTAACGATAAAGTGGATATGGATAATTGCAGGGGGACAGTTGAAGACAGGGCTTCTGCAAAAATAGATGAAGGGATGGAAAAAGAAACTGAGTTACTAGTACAAGGGGTGGCTCTATGAGTCAAAGTATGAAACAATTGGGAAATAGAGAATGGTGGCATCACCCCTGTAGGAAGAGTAGAAAGATATTGAATAGATGGTAACAGTAGTGATGGAATTGTGATTTCAGGGGAAGTAGTGATGAATTCCAAAACTTGTTGATCAAAATCACAATGATCCATTTCAATAGTGTCCAACAGGTCTGTGACTGCTTGTGAGTTGTCTATCACTTCTCCGGTGATTTCTTCAATAACCTTATCAGTCACCTTCTCAGTAACTTCTTCAGTCACTTGGATTGCAATATGTGGTTCATCTTCAACATCACTGTCAATGAGATCAACAGTTGGGAATTTTGATGTAGAAACCTGAACTTTCTGTCTCTTGGGAGGGTTACCCTCAACCATTGTCAAATCATCAACTACCTGCAAATCTGCTGCAGTCACCAAAGAATCTATAGTGAACTTACGTGGTTCCAGTGTCCGGGTGCCCAATACTGAAGTCAATTTTGCTAACTGCTGCTGGGAATCACAAGAGGTCTGCAATAAAGCTTTATCCTGCTCAGTTGTTTTCATCTGAGGAGGCTCTTCCATGGGAGCTTTACCTTTATCTCCATTTGTATAGGTAAGAATCAAAGGGGAACTTAGATTTTGTTCTTTTTCCCTTCTAACTTGCTCAATGAGATTCAACTCCATTGTTCTTTTCTTGTAGACTTGAGCTTTAATGTCTTTCTGATATGCCAGGATTTGTTGTTGTTCATCTAAACTCTTGGCCCTTTCCAATACTTCAAAAAATGTATTCACTCCTTGATAGATGGGATCATCTAGGAGTTCTTCATGAATGTAGTCCATTTTCTTGTGATATTGCTTGAAATGTGCACCTAGGAACTTCTTAGGATCATGCTTTCTTTTGGGGGCTTTACACAATCTCAAAGGATCCAGCTGATCACCAAGTACTATAGCCTAGGTTGAGGTAGGAATAACTAATGGTCCAAGATTAAAGGATAATTCAGGCCATCCTCTCTTTTTGGGACCAGTAAGCTTCTTGTAGACACCATCAATGATAGTCTGATAGGACACTTCTTGAATAACCAACCTGTCAGGTACAATTCTTGGGAGAAGGTGAACAGTGTCACTTCCCTAAACTCTGATATATGAGGACTCATAAACATACCAATCTCCAATGGTGTTGATGAATGTTCTGGATTCAACTGAAAAGGAAGTAGCTTCCTGTTTGAAAATTTTGAAATAAATAGTGCCCATAAAATGGTCACAAATTTAGTAAAGCAGGGGCACATAATTACTTTCCCACAATGCAGAATGGTATATATGGATAGGGGGAGCCTCATGGGTCCAATTCCACCCTAAGCTAGGATATTGATACTCAGAGCAGAAGACATCAAGGATGTAGGCTGATAAGTAAAAATGTGGCTTCTTTGAGGCAGGTTCCTTCTGATAGTCTTGAATTGTTGTCTTAATTTACGAAGAGAGGATGGATGCCCAAGGGAAAGACTCTCCTGTTGTTAACACATGGTGGGATATGGGAGCCCATTCGGCTTTAAAAACTGAACAATTGGGGAGACCAAAGAGCCTGCAGAGCATGGATGCAAGTAAAGAGTAAGGTTACTTGAACCAAACAATCGGATAAAGGTCATCCACCTTCGGCACAAAACTACTAGGTTTAATCATCCAGGATTTCATCATCTCACTGAAATTATATCTGGTCTTCAAGGATTGAATGAAATCAGGGGTAAGGGTTTGTGCTGCCAGTTTGAGAGAAAAAGCTCTGATAAAAACTTCAGGTCTAAAGGTAGTCAATTGTGACCCTGCACTGTCATTGAACGACCAGTCCTTAGGGTTAGCATTTTCTACAATCCACTTGACAGGATCAGTATAAGGTAGGACAACAGGGCGAGCAGCAATAGCATGAATTTGGGAAGCCCTAATTTTTTCATAGGCAGGTTGGTCTTCTTTGATGTTCGACAGGTCATCATTGTCAAATATTTCATATATTTTAGCCCAATCCATTTGATATGTTTCAATGACTCTTTCACTGGTGTCTGAGAAAAAGCCAAAATTGGGATCTTTGGTCAGTGAATCTTTGTGAAGTGCTTTGGATCTAGTAGTCGAGACATTTTGGTGAAGTTAGGGAAATTCTGATAAATATATGAAACAAGATCAAAACCCAAACCAAATATAGGAAAACCATAAATAATAGACGCAAGATTGACAACAAACGAACCTTATAACCAGCAAAAAACCGTGAAAGTGACCCCGGTAAGAAAATGGCAGTAAAATCCACGTAGGATGAGATGCACCTGCAACAATTAATTAACAAGAATATGCGAAATAGCAGAAATGACAGAACTCAAAATCACTTTTATATTGATCACAGGCCACTTCGAGGGGGCAACCTCCTTTGAGCAAGCTCAATACAATTAACTTCACGGTGCCTTCATAGGTCTGAACACACACTTATATACTAATTCTAGGCGCCAATACTATGGGTCGAAACCATGGGCCATTACAAACTATGGATCAACAATACTACGGGCGACTTACAAAGCATATGCGCCAACAACAATAACACAACTATTGATCAACAAATACTACAGGACGACTTACAAGGCATATGCGTCCAACACCAACATACTAACAAAGTAAAGACATGGGTTCCCAACATCCCCTCCCCCTTAAAAAAAGCTTTGTCCTCAAAGCTTTAGATGTGGAAATTGTTGTTGAATCTGAAGGAGTGGTGCCCATGTAGCATCCTCTGGTTGCATGTCGTGCCACTGAATTAAGACCTCTGTGATAGAGCGAGAGTGAAGCTGACGCGTGCACCGATTGAGGATGGCCTCTGGCTCCAAAAGGATGGATCCTTCATTATCCAGTTCGGGTAAAATCATTTGTCCGTTGATGTTTGTGCCAAGAACTTTCTTCAGACAAGAGACATGAAAGACTATATGAATGCGGGAAGAAGGAGGAAGTTCCAATTTATAAGCAACGGACCCAATCTTTTGAAGAATCCGATATGGCCCATAGAACTTTGGAGAGAGCTTATGACGCCCTTTGAGTTTCAAGGAGTATTGTTTGTACGGCTGGAGACGAAGAAAAACCATATCGCCGACTTGAAAAGTGCGCTCCGAACGGTGCTGATCAGCTTGTTGCTTCATGCGATTTCTTGCCATGTGAAGATTGTCCCGCAAAATGCGAAGAATCTGATCGCGGTTGCGAAGGACCGTGTCAACTTCCTGAACTGGTGAACTGGTGGGGGTGTATGGAAGAAGAGATGGAGGTACCTGACCATAGACTGCTTCATATGGGGTCATTTTAGAGGCAGTGTGGTAAGAGGTATTGTACCACCATTCAGTGAGAGGGAGCCACTTTGCCCACTGATGTTGTTGTTCCGAGGTGAAGCAACAAAGATAAGTTTCCAAGCATTTATTGACAATTTCAGTCTGGCCATCTGTTTGTGGGTGATACCCTGAACTCATCTTTAGTTTGGTGCCTGTGTGGCGAAATAGTTCTGTCCAAAAATGACTTGTGAAAGTCGCATCACGATCCGAGACAATGGAAGAAGGGATGCCATGAAGACGAAAGATCTGGTCCAGAAAAATTTGAGCGACGGAGGAGGCTGTATAGGGATGGCTGAGAGCACAAAAATGACTATATTTGGAGAGGCGATCAACCACAATGAGAATCACTATCTTCCCGCCAGATTTAGGGAGCCCTTCAATGAAATCCATAGAAATATCTGTCCAAATCCGTGTAGGTATGGGCAAGGGTTCAAGCAATCCTGGAAGGAGTGTTGTTTCACCCTTATTGCACTGGCAGGTATCACATTCGGCCACCATTTGTTGAATTGTCCTTTTCATGCCCTTCCAAAAGAAGTTACGCCGTGCTCGTTCATATGTTTTGAGGAACCCAAAGTGCCCTTCCGATGGAGAAGCATGGAGTTCATAGAAGACATCCTGTTGAAGATCTGTGCTTTGGGGAAGCACCAGACGACCCTTGTATCGCAGAGAAGCACCATCCCAAGAGTAATGTGGTACAGCAGAAGGGTTGTTGGTCAAGCGTTGGATGATTTGAGATAAGGAAGAGTCATTGACATAACCCTGTTGAACAGATTGCAACCAATTTGGAATCGGCATAGAAATAGCTGAAAGAGAACCTTGGGCATCAAATGTGCGAGAAAGAGCATCTGCCACAATATTGTCTTTACCCTTCTTGTAAGTGATCTCATAGTCATAACCCATGAGTTTTCTAACCCATTTATGTTGTGCTGGGGAGGAGACACGCTGGTCCAAGAAATATTTCAGACTCTGGTGATCAGTCTTGATGCAGAAATGATTCCCTAATAGGTATGGGCGCCACTTCTGTACTGCATGCAAAATAGCCATCATTTCCTTCTCATAGGTAGAGGCATCTAAATTCTTACCTAAAAGGGATTTGTTGGTGAACGCAATGGGGTGTTCATCTTGAAGGAGGACAGCACCAAGTCCATTGGCGCAAGCATCACTCTCAATAGTGAAGGGCTTGGAAAAATCGGGCATAGCTAGCACAGGTGTAGTACACATAGCTTGTTTTAGTTTGTCAAATGCACACTGAGCAGCAGGTGTCCATGTAAAAGCATCCTTTTTCAATAGAGCAGTTAATGGAGCTGCAATCTTCCCATAATCCTTGACAAACTTGCGGTAGTAGCCAGTCAACCTCAAAAAACCACGAAGGCTCTTGAGTGTCTAAGGCTGTGGCCAATTGTTCATGGCATCGATTTTGGCAGGATCCACGCGAACCCCTTGTGCTGAGATAATGTGCCCGAGATACTCAACTTCCTTCTGTCCAAAAACACATTTAGACTGCTTGGCATGGAGATGATGGTCAGAGAAAAGTTGCATGACAAGATCCAGATGCTGGAGATGTTCATCCCATGTTTTACTGTAGATGAGGATATCATCAAAGAATACCAGAATGAATTTCCGCAAGTAGGGTCGAAATATTTTATTCATTAAGGCCTGGAATGTGGAAGGAGCATTAGTGAGGCCAAAGGGCATGACCAAAAACTCATAGTGGCCATCATGTGTGCGGAAGGATGTTTTAGGAATATACTCCTCATGAACCCGAATTTGATGATACCCAGAACGAAGATCCAACTTGGAGAAAAAGTGAGCCCCATGAAGCTCATCAAGAAGCTCATCAACAACAGGAATTGGAAACTTATCCTTGATGGTGAGGTGATTAAGTGCTCAGAATTCAATGGAGAGGCGCCATGATCCATCTTATTTGCGGACAAGAATAACTGGAGAAGAAAAGGAACTAGTGCTTGGACGAATAATACCTTGCTTCAATAAGTCCCGAACGAGCATTTCAATCTCCGTTGTTTGGTGAAATGGGTAGCGATAGGGCCTGATGTTGGGAGGAACACTGCCAGGAAGGAGCTGAATACGATGGTCTTTTGGCCTGGAAGGTGGTAATCCCACTGGTTCAGCAAAGACACCTGTATATTGATCCAGAATTTGTTGTAGATCCAAAGGAGTAGTGGAGACCGTTGATGGTTGCATCTGGATGGAATGGATCTAAGCGATGACACCATGTGAATTCTTCTTGAGGAGTTTTTCCATGCGATGTGAACTGATGATGCTGAGAGAACCTGGTTGTAATCCTGTCAATGTGTGTTTTTTTCCATTGAGGGAAAACTGCATCCAAAGTTCAGCAAAATCCCATAAGATAGGGCCAAGTGTGCGTAGCCATTGAGCGCCCAAAACCACATCACATCTGCCTAAGGGAAAGGCAAACATGTCAGAGCGCAAGGTATAGTCTCCCATAGAGATACGCACATTTCGACACTTCCCTTTGCAAGGTAAGGTGCCCCCATTGGAAACCATGACTTCAAAGTTGGAGCAAGGATGGATAAAACAATCAGCTTGTTTGGCGATCCGAGGGTCAATGAAATTATGAGTGCTACCAGAATCAATGAGTATTGTAAGAGGAAGCTTCTTGAAGTAACCCCTGAACCGCATTGTTTGGGGGGTGGTGATTCCAGCTAAAGCATGGAGAGATATCTCTGGCTGGTCATCCTAAGACGGAGGGTCAATAGGCGGTTCCTGAATGTCGACCGGAGCATCCAGTGTTTCTGTATCTTCGTCACCAATTTCAGAGGTAGGCGAAGACTCCACATCCAAGAGATAGAGTTTTTTCTAAACACATCTATGTCCCCGAGTGAATTTCTCATCACAATTATAGCAAAGCCCCTTTTCTCTGCGTGATTGCATCTCTATTTCAGACAAACGCTTGATAGGAGTCGGTCGAGGAGCCTGTGGTATAGGTGGTCGCTGAGAACCCATATTTCGGAAGGGAACAAAAGTGGGCTTGGAGCGTTGTTGGGCTGCAATCTTGTCTTCTTCCAACTTAACCAACCCTAGGGCTTCCATCATTGTGTTGGGACAGAACATTTTGACCTCAGAGCGAATGGCATCCTTTAGACCATTGATAAAACAACTCAGGTAAAAGTCATCAGACAGTCCTTCGGTGTGGTTGGCTAGATTCTCAAATTCGGTTTGATACTCTCTCACCGTGCCAATTTGGTGAAGTTTAGTGAGGGCTCTTGTGAAGTCGTCAAAAGCACTAGGACCAAATCGTTGCAAAAGGAGCTGGCAAAAGTCTGGCCATTTGGGCTCTGGATGAGCCTTGATGTACCAATGGTACCATTGAAGGGCTTCCTGTTCCAAGTGAAAGGATGCCAGCGGAACTTTGTTGACATCAAAATTATTATGCAGACTGAAATACTATTCTGCACGATAGATCCATCCAGTTGGATTAGTACCATTGAAGCGAGGAAAATCAAGCTTCGGACCATGGAAATTGCTGGAAGTGCTTCCTCCATGGTTTTTGCTCCTGCACGGGTGACAATCATAACAAGGGTGTTTTTTTTTTTTCGTTTGACTGGGTAGGAAAACAAAAACAGAAACTACTTTAGTAAGGGAAAATCTGGACTAGGGAAAAAATCTGAAGGGCAATTGGGGTTTGACTAGGTTTTGGACACTGTCGACTAGACAGGGAAGCAAAAATGAGGATTTCAGAAGCGGGGTGAAAGAATGGGAAAATTTGGCAGAGGGGGACAAAGAAGTAGAATTCAGAAAGGAACTCTGTGGTAAAATTTGAAGGTGATTGGGTGAAATCTGAGGAAGTTATGGCAAACCCTAAAATAGACAAATGTGGGCTTTCGGGCTTTGGGAAGGGGAATTGGGGATAGGGTCCTCAGGAATGAAATATGCAGATTGGGATGACAGGGGTTCCCCAAAAATTTCAAGGGAAACAGAGTAAAAACAAGGGAGATATGGAGCGGCTACGGCTACGGCTCGAAAGGGATCTGGAACAGCGCCGAATGGACTGAAAGCGGCCGGATCTGAAACGACTTGCAAAATGGATCTGAACAGCACAGTAGTGATCGACAATAGTTCAGCTGAAAGTAGATATGGACCCTAGGTATGTGCGGCTTCCTAACAGTTCAGGGGTTTCACTCGGCCACCAATGCTGTCTAACGGCTTGCGTATTGGGGCAGTACCCCTCACTCCACGGCTCAGGTAAAACTGATAACCGCTTTGCCACAAATGACAGCTCTTGGTTTACCTCACGGGTGGGAACTAGTCAATCAGGTAGGGGTCGTTGCCCTTTTCGCTGGAAGGTCCTCTCAATGGGCCAGCTACTTTGGGGTTCCTGTGGTACTCCTCACAATGCGTTTTAGGGCTTATGCCCAAGTACTTCCCACAGTTAAGCGGATAGGGATTATTCCCAAATCCGAACCTGCAACAGACGCGAAAAAAAAAATTTGGCAGAAATTTCACCCAACGAGCCCAAGAAAGTGCTCTGATACCAGATGTGAGGCACTTGCAACAATTAATTAATACGAATATGCGAAATAGCAGAAATGACAGAACTCATAATCACTTTTATATTGATCACAGGCCACTTCGAGGGGGCAACCTCCTATGAGGAAGCTCAATACAAATAACTTCACGATGCCTTCATAGGTCTCAACACACACTTATATACTAATTCTAGGCGCCAATACTATGGGTTGAAACGATGGGCCATTACAAACTATGGATCAACAATACTACGGGCGACTTACAAAGCATATGCGCCAACAACAATAACACAAACTATTGATCAACAAATACTACGGGACGACTTACAAAGTATATGCGTCCAACAACAACATACTAACAAAGTAAAGACATGGATTCCTAACACCTACCCTGTAGGTTTCGTTGGTAACCTTGAATGTTTTGAGAATTCGAACCCGAGAACTAGGCCTTAACTTGAGTTTCTAAAGGGTTCAACACTGTTTATGTTTCTTGTTATGGTTTGAATACCATGTCTGCTATATCTTCAGAAATATTAACTGAATTTTCCATGAATGGCTTGATATGTAATTTATTGAACTGTGTACTAAATAAATGTTTAGAATCTAGGGTCTTTTATCTTAGGGTTTTGATCTTTATAGTGAAGGTATTTATATTTAATGATTGCAATCTAAACTATATCAATATATGATAATTAGTGAAGAAAGCAAGAAGTGTTTACTTATCATTTGTAAGTAACACTCTGTATAGAGAATAATTTGTAGTTGCTGTAGTTCTAGAATATACAATGTCTGAAACCAATGGATTTGTAATATTGGAATGCATAATACTACAATCTGAAAATAGATGGAGTTGAATTAGAAAATCTAGATCTATGCAGAAATAAAAGTGTTTTTCTTTTATTATGAAAATAGAGGAAATGTTATACATCTGTTTATATTATGTTGTACTATTTCCTGAGTTTTAGACATATAATTGAAATGGCATAATTTAAAAGAAATATTATTGTGTTTATCTATTCATTCAAATGGCATTCTGCCTATCACTCATCTCTATTAATTTTACTTTTCTGTACTAGAGTACTATACAGATAACAGTATGGGAAAAATACAGAAAAGAATTTAATCATTCATTTAATTTACTTAATCATTCTTAAAACATATCATCTTTAAGTCATAAAAAAAAAAGTTTCTTATGTATAATTGTAAATAATAATTCTACCATGCAGAAAAGCATTTAACTGTAAACAATAAGTCAGAACAATAGAACCTGGTTGATTGTAGGAGAAACAAACAGCCCAAGAAACCTGTTCCACCCAACTTATTCCTGAAGACAACCAAATTAATTTCCTTAGGACCCCCAATCCTGTTCACTGAACCACAAGGAAGAAGAGTCTGTAGAAGCCTTAGTTCATCAACTTGCAGTAAAATATAGATTATCCAGTCATAAAAACTCAGCAGTCAAAGAGACCTACACCAACACCTCTGGTTTCCTTCTCAGAATAATTAGCAGACTCACAATGCACTCTCACTTAGCCTTCCTATTCAAATCTCTCAGTGATCACCTGATACACTTGAGGAATATTTCTGCAGAAAATATTGTGGAGCTACCTGCTCAATTCGAATTTCCTTTTCTAGGCTGCCTAGGCTTTTTAGTGGTTAACCTGGTCATTAATGAGCCATCAACTCTCTTCCACCAACCTGGGGGATAATGCCACAAATTTAGGGGTAGTTGTCCCATAACCAACAACTAGTGGTGGAGTGCAAATGCTGCCATATGTCCCATGCCTTCTAACAGCTTCCATTCCTCCTAGTGGGTCAGTGAACACTCATTTAACATTTCCCTTGGGTGTTTGTCTCATGTTTAATTTATTAAAATAATAATAATAAGTCATTACAATCATCCTTAACCAGATTTGGTCATAATTACAAAACTTTGTAATTAAAATTTAACATAATGTATTTTGCAAATAAAATAAATAGTCTTCAGAATTTGGGTAGGTGACAGAGATGTTTGCTTTAACTATTTTTAAATCTTCAGCTAAACTATATTCCAATTCAGGAATTACTGTATTATTTTGAGGAACATTTTTGTTTTTGTTGGGAGGTGGTGTTGAAGATGAAGGCTGTTAACACCCAAAATGACCCCCTAGGTTGTGGGAGAGGGCAAACTGGGGTAACCACTAACCAATCTTTAGACTTAAGCTACTGACCCACCTTAGTTTGAGAGGGCTCTCTCTACAGATCTATGAAAGACTGGAATAATCAAAGTTGTCAACAATGAAAACATGCACCAGCATTCATCATTCAAGATATTCAATTGCAACAATGCAGAAGATCAGATTTCTGTGGGAAACAAAATGGTTTAAACGTAGCTTGGCTAAAACATATGAAACTCTATTTGGTAAATGGAGTCACATTTAAACAAACTCTAAAAATTCATTTACAAATGCTTCACAAATGCATTAACACAGGGGCGAGATAGTAAACAGCTCGTAGTCAAAGTGATTTTAATTGGTGAAACAGAAGAGAAAGAAATAATCCACTGACATAAGGCATACAATGATGAATCCTATATCAATTTTAGCAAAAAGGTGATGGTGGAATACTTGGAAAAGATAAGTAGAGCATAATTTCTATGAATTCTACTTATCTATCACACTGTACCAAGTATGAAAGAATGTTACAGACTGGAATTAACAATGAGATACACAATTCACATGGAAAAAGAAGGAACAGACTACAAGACCAGTTACACAAGAATCCCTGAGAAACATTGGCTCAGCTCTGCAAATCTTTATTCAAAATATAGCTCAAAAATGTCTTACAGAACAATACACAAAAATTCCCATAAAAGTTTTCAACACTTTATTATTCTATTACATCACATATATATAGATGTCGGGAGTCCTCTTGTTCGACTCATCTAAACCAAAAACAGTTATATCGGAGTGACACCTCATTCAGGTTGTTTTTCCACTATCACAACAAAACAGAAAACAAGTAGAAACTGGCCTAGCTACTTTCTTACAATCCATTGGTATTCTTACTAAGTAACATTTACTTCAAGTAAAAAAGTAAAGATAGTAAAATAATAGTTCCAGCTGGCTATTTATATAGCCGCCTCAAAAAATATTACAAATTTCTCAAATAATAGGAAAGTTTCTTAGAAGTCCCAGATTCCAAACAAGCCTCAACAACTATAAAAAAGTCAAATATCACTGTGGAAGACAGAGATAGTATAGCGATCTGCTATACTTTTCTACATTAGCCCATTGGTCTACATGTGGGAGGTCATAGTCCACCATTTCCTTTACCATCACTTGTATCTCGATATGCTCTACGTAGGAAAATGGGGGAATCCTTTCACCAATGGCGATCAACCTATTCAAGATTTCAAAGTCCTCTTCGATCAACTCCATCAGAGCCTTGCCTATAAGAAGTTGGTTCAGACATTTGAACTTTGTATGGTCCATCCTTATCACCCACAGTAGGTTTTTATAAGCATTATGGGAGATTAGCTCCCGGTCACCCTTCCAGAACAAAGGTAACCCCATTTCAACCAGCTTATCAAAAAACCCTTTGAATTCTGCCACTTGTCCCTTCATTTATTCGACTTTAGCTTCCACACTCTTGATCTGTGCATATTTCCCCAGGACCCTTCGTTCCACTGCAACTGTTGTGATCCGGTTCCCAATATTCAGTTTAATCCTTTCTTCTTCGGATAGATCATTCAGGAAAGTGATGGCACTTAGTGCCGTTTCTTTAGGCCTTTGGATTAGGGTCTCCTTTGCAACTTCACAACCTTATAGAGCATCACTAATGGTCTTCTCTTTTACTCTCATGAACTCTAAATAGGGTCTAAAGTTCTTAGCTTCTTTAGTGATCCGGTCCCATACCAAATGTCTGCACCCTTGTAAAGCGGCCTGCCTGGTAATCTGATGAGTGAGCTTTTTATTGATGTCAATTAATTCTTTGTGCTTCTTTTGGAGGAACTTCAGATCTTTTTCCTTTTTACTACTCTCTTCTTCCAACCTTTGATCTTTTTCTCTCAGCTCCTTGATTTCCACATCTTTCAAGCTAACGTGAGACATATCCTGCACAAGATTGTCGGTACCATTGCTTTCCCCAGTTTGGTTTGAATTGGTAGGCCACATGTCCAAATTGGACAAGTTAGTTTTCAAATCATCAAGCTGCTTTTCTAAGCTTATTCTCTCTTTTTTCCAGCTATCTTCCTTCTCTACAAACTTCAGCAATTCTGCTTTGCATTCACTTATTTCCTTAGACAAGTCTTATTTTTGTGTTTTGAAGTCTGTCTCTTCAGGAGGTTCGATTAGCCGGATATTTGCAACCTTTTCCTTCTTCTGTAGTTTAAGAATCAGCTTGTCTTTCTCTTCCAATAGGTTGTCCATGCTTTTACCACCACCATCTCTTATAACTAGGTCAGATTGTACCTTTTTGACCTGATTTTGAAGAGCTCGGTTTTCACTTTTCTCCTGCTTTGATTGGTTTTCTAACTTTTTCACAGTAACCAGCAAGTTGTCGCTTTTCAATGCTGCTTTCACAAAATCATCATATACAAGATCACTAACCTGCTTGTGAAACTGGATTTTATCTGGTACTGGTATCTTTTTCCAATTGATCCTTGTCTCGGTCACTCCATCCTCCATTAATACTGCTAAGTTTAAGATGTTATGATTTATACTGCTGCTAGTCATCCAGGAAGTCTTAGAAAAACCTCTGGTGATAGGCATTGAATCAAACAGCCTCTGGGCCGAGGCTCGCTTGTTTTGATTGTATTGTTCACAGAGGTCATTCTTGGACCGAAACTTATTACCGACATCTCCCTCTTGAACATATTGAAACTTGTATTCTACAACCTGGATCTCAGGAGCCGAAGATTCCTCATCATCTGCCCCTCCACTATCCATTTGGACAGTCAATCCTTCTTGAGCTGCTGCAACAATCAGCTCCTCTTTAGTTAGGGAAGCAATTGACTCGACTTGAATAGCCGCAACAACTAACTCATCCTGTACTTCTAATTTAGGCCGCTTGTCTATATTACCTTCTTTAGTATCCATATCCATGACTTCTTCTAAGTCTCTTTTTCAGCCCACCTCCATGGTGTCTGGCACTTGATCTAAATCCATTATTAAATCGGAAATCATGAGATCTCCCCCCTGTGTCTCCACTGCTTCCTCCGCCTCGGGTTCCCAACACAACAAATTTTGCCCCTTCAGCACCCGTTCTGGTTCTGTATGCTAAAAAGCGCTGAGGTTACATTCTTTCCTTCTCTTGGAAATTATATGCAAGGGGTCACATATGATGGCCACATCTTTTTTGAACCCTAGCGACTTCAATAACTCTTCCACCTCTGAAAAAGCTTATTTATTCTTCACAATGAAAGTCCCTACCTTCCAAGGACATTTCACATCAGTGCTCTTCTTATGTTTTAGGAATTGCATCTCTTCCAGGGCCAATTTCTGTCTGATAAATTCAAGAGCAAAGATCCGCAATGTCAAAAAAGCGGGTAGAACATAAGGCTCCTGCACAAAACCGTACAATCTAATAACTGTAGTTTCTTTTAACAAAAACCAGTCACCGACTGCCAATTCGTCCTTCAACTGCATCATTGTTTTCATTTCAGGTAGCACTCTAGGCAATTCTTCCCCAAAAATGATTTTATAAACAGGGGGAAAAACATAGTTCAAATAATTGAAAACAATGTCTACCAGAACATCAGTCTCAAGCAGTGAGGAGAAATGTGGGCTTTCGGTGCTGCTGTACATAATCATTTTCATCAACTGCGTCTGATATCTAAAAAACATAGTACTCGGGAAATTGCTTAACTGTACATGTATCTTTTCCGCCAAAAATTCATCAAACCTCAGGGGTGGGATAAGCCCGCTTTCGGACCTAGCCAAACTGATGCTAATCCTAAAGAGTAAACCTAATTGGACTTCAGTCACCCACAAATTAGTATCCAACCCTAGAAACTGAGCTAACAAAGAAAGAACCAATTGGGAATTGTCATAAAAAAGGATGACATTTAGGGGGTAGGGTTCCTCGGAGATTTTTTAGTCGGGTTTCAGGCATGTGGCTAAGAAGGCTTGACGGCTTTCAGGGTTGATTTGGCGGTACAAGGAAACCACCGACTCTTCAGAAAAACCCTCCGACTCTTGGTACTAAGACTCTGGAATGAAAAAGGAATCCCTAACGGCTGATGCATCTATATTACATACGACTTTGGACCTACAAGCATCCATAATTACTCTTTGAGGTTCTGAGTAAGTAGAATAAAACCACGCTACAAACTCAAGAAAAGAGAACACCTGGTCAAGGTAAAAGAAAATGAACGACGATCTAAAGAATCCATGGATATCCAGTCCCTGTTCATGCAAGGTTTCCAGTCTCTTCTTAATTTCTGGAACTAGGAGCCGAATGCATGTGTCAAATACATCTGCGTCTCTATCTTCCAGGGCTATCTTAACCCTATAACTAGTAGAAGCTTCTTCTTTCGTCATATTATGACTGTATAAGACTTAGATTTTTCATAGAATGGTGGTTATAGACCCTACCTATCACTTTGGAAGCCCTGCATGCACCCTGTCGAAGGTTCTGTCACCTTCGTCGTCTGCCACATGCCGAAAGGCTCCCTGACTTTCACAGGCTTCTAAAACAAATGTCAACCCTCACAGGCGTTCTTATATATATAACTGGGTTTCCATAACTTCTTCCTTCTTTGGCCTACTATCCTTTGATCTCAACCGTTTAATTCTCACATGCTCATTTTTCGTCGTCGGATATGAGTTTCCTTTTACCCATTGATTTGAAAAACTATCCATTTCCACTGTCAGATCATCTCCGCTATTCTTCATCTGGGCCATTGATCACATTTGAATGCATCTAAGGGGTAGTATCGCATGCACCCAAAAAGCTTCTCCTATATCACCCTTTCTCTATGCGACAAGCTGTGGAGCTGACACCTGTCCGGCGGGACCCGGTCCATCGCATCTACCCTGTTTCTATTCATCGTGCTACTTCTTGATGCGACAATGTATGAGGACCGTCCATTTATTCTCAAACGTGTATCTATGGTGAGTCCTCATACTCGAATTAGCCTTTAGATCTTTCATATGCTGGTGGGGTCTCCCCTGTTATACCCTGTGCGTTTCAAACTACCCCCAGCCGTTGATCTGGCACTTCTTTCCACCCGAACCGTAGATATGTCCGAGACTCATGCCCTTTTTTCGGTAAATAGACCCAAACCTTTGGATCTCAAAAATATCATCTCCGCCATAGATCCTTGTATATGTCCCCACCATCGCATGCACCTAACCGGGCATCGTTCACTGCTTTTTCCTCTTTGCGACGTGCTCCTAAGCCGACACCTGTCCGGCGGGCTCTGACCCATCACATACTCATATTCCCTTTCTTCCTCGCGACTTGGCCATGCGACGGTCTTTTTAAAACCATAGATCTTACTCTCGCCCTTGATCAACGGTGTCGATCTGTGCAACATTTAATCTTTCATAAATTTGCCCAAGGACTATAGGTTTTAGGGTATTTCTCCATTTATCTTAATTCATTCTTTTCTCCTATTAATACTTAGCCCTTGACATTAGCCCTTTATTACATCAGACCCCTTCTAGACCATTCTGTCTCCTGTCTTAGCACATGGCCATTGCCGATGGAGATCACTTCAATCCTTTTTCTTAGGTAGTTGTCTGACCTTCCATCTTCCATGTACAGGTCTTTATGTTGTAAAAGAGAAAAAAATATATAGGTTCTAACAAAGGCTCCTAAGTGGGTTGTGGTCTAGACCTAGTGTTATAAGGGTGTTGAACATTGAACACTGTCTCAGGTTCTGGCTCTTCTTCATTCATTGGAAATTCAGAGAAATAGGTAACAGTATTTACCTGAGGATCCTCTTCTTCATCTTCTCCTTCTGGTAGTTGTGAATCTTGGCTTGGTTGGTCTTCAGAAGGTTCTGGGGTGTTTTGTGATTCAGTGGCAAGGGCTTTGAAAATGGAATAAATCTCTTCATAAGTTAATCCTTCATTAGGATTGGGAGGTGGTGGATTTTGAGGGGGTGGATAAGGTCTCCTGAAAGGTGGCCTTACAAAGCCTCTGTTATTGTTTTGATTCTAATTTTTTTTTTTTTAAGATCAACCATCTTGTTTGACATTTTCTGAAGAAAAATCTTGATGTCAGTCATTTCAAAGGGATCCTTGTTTTGGATAGTGGGCTTGGGCACAATGCCAGTTTTCTTCCTAGACGTGGAAGTAGAGGGTTGATCTTCTATAGCATCAGGATTATCCTTCAGACAATAGATATCCTTTTCAACTTTAATAGCTTCAGCATAAGCTTCAAACAAGTTGTCTTTATGTGCCCTCTTTACCCACATTGCAATGGAAACAGAAAGACCCTTTTCATAATATGAAACCAAAATTTGTTCCGCTGGAAGAACAGGGGCAGGGATTCTTTTCTTTAGGTAAGAAAATCTTTGGTTGTAATCCTTAACCCTTTCTTTAACTTTCATTTTCATGGAAGATAATTCCAAAACTAAATTCTGAGGTGTTTTTTCATCCCCAAACTTCTGGATAAATAATTTTTCAAACTCATCCCATGATGTTATGGTTCTGGATTCCAAGGAAAAATACCATTTGGACGCTTTGCCTTCAAATGTGTAAGGGAAGAGTCTGCAAACCACATCCTCATGTATAACACTCCTAATTCTAATAGCCTGCATAAAGGTTTTAATGTGATCCAATGTAGGTGACTTTTCATCTAGATTGAATTTGGGAAGCCACTTCTCAGGGTTCTTAGGTAACCTGTGTTGGTCCCCAAGTATCCACACAACATCTTGGTCAAGCCAACATATGTTCTGGCCTTCTCCAACCATAGGTTGTTGTTCTTCTTCTTCGGATGAAGAACTTGAGGAATGTTCACTCTCAGATGAGGAGGATGAATATGAAGGAGTAGAGGGTGGTGGCCCACCTGAAGGGATTGTTTGTGAAGCTTGTTCTATTTCGGTGAATAATAAATCAAGATCAAACTCAGGGAGTTGTTGTTGGTTTGATGAACTATTTTGTTCAGTATTTTGTTCAACTGAATTTTGATTATCTTTATTTTCTTGAATGTTTTCCTATGGATTAGTGTTTTCTTTGTGAATTGCTGCTAATCCTTGATTTCTCTCTACGGAGAGCCTCTGCTGTAACCTGCCAGTACTATCATTAGACCTTTTGAGTATTTCTTCAAGTGAGATAGGTCCTCTAGTAGGTGATATAATAATAATGTCCCTTGTTCTAGGATCTCGATGAGCTGTAGGGGTAGCAGGGATAGTATTAGGATGTTGCACCGGTTGCTCAACAGAAGTAGATGCTTGAGTGTGGCTATGGGTGACAATCATTATTCTTGCTCGAGGAGGTTCTGAGTATTCTGTTAAGGCATAGCTTACTGTTGGCCCTCCTTCTAGCTCCATTTGTTGAGGCCTCGAATGTGCAGGGTATGCAAAGTGCTGGAATGGGTTTCTAAGCTCTCAACATAGGGGGAAAACCCAGATTGAAAGGCTTCAAAAGGCCCTACGCAAGGACAGTTCTATCCCCAGCCTGTTTGGTGTAGTGATCTCCCACGTATATTCGGCCTCCGCTGGCACTCTAAGAGTTGGTAGGTTTTGATCCAAAGGATCAGTTTCCAAATGAAGAAAACCTAAATGTAAAAGTCTGTAAACACAAATCTATCTAAAATAAATCTAAGCTAAGTTAGACCTATTTTAAGAAGGTGTTTCGAAATAGGTGCAGATCAGCTTGATATATGAATGAATAAGATCACTTATCAATTAAACAGAAATGTATAAATATTAATGACTTATCCAGCTCAAGTTGTAATTAATTAATGAAAATCAATTGATTACAGATTGAGGTTTGTTATACATTCAAGACTTAATTTGTAGCTAATATGTTAATTGAAAAATTAACACCATTTGTAACTTACTGGAAGAATCATTTGCAGAAATCGATAAAATATTTTAATAGAATAAACTCTTTAAAACCTTCATAAACACATAAATCATAAGCAGTGATAAACCAAGGCTGTAGATCAAGATGTTTAATAAATTGCAAAGATTAAAACAGTGTCAGATAAATAACTTGGAGGAAAATCACATCCATCAAATAAACTTGACAAATTGACAAAAGTGGATCTGAAAAGTAACTTTACTGTATTCAATAACCAGTTTACAATAAACTACAAGCTTTCATCAAAACAGAGCATTCCCGGCCTCTCCTGCATATTTTGTCCTCCAAATTCCATCATCTCTTCTCTGCGAGGAATAATCTCTTTAAATAAGAGTTTACAATATAATAATACAAACAGTAAATTCCCACAAACCGAGATTACAAAATCAAATATAACCTAATGTTCTAGGAAAGCATGCCATCTGTCCCAAATCTCTAACAACTCATCTATAATTGGATAATTAGCTGATTCAAGCCCCAACTGGGCATTGCATTCGAATGTTTCCATCTCATTCTTTGCTAGCTTATGCCAAATTCGGATAAAGACTTGGATTTTACGTTCCAAGGAAACCGGTTTCCTGATCAACTGCTCCACATCATCAACTTTGACCTCTTCTAGAAGTTGAATTTGTTGCTGGGCTTCTTCACACTTGCGCTCAATTTCCTCGATCTTCAATTTTGGTGGACAGGCATCTTCGATGAGTTCCATGGAAGGCAACTGGAGAACCAGCATAAAATTATCTACTGCATACCATCGCCTGCTACAGATGGCTTGGGCTCTCTTGAGGATATCTTCAACAGATTCATTGAGTTCGAGCCAAGTATTCAATGCACCTATGATTTTCTTAAATTGAAAACTGTTAAGAATTGGGAAGCCTTCTAGAGTGTCTTTGATGTATCTCTGCCACTCAACAATGTTGTCATATGCCTTAGAAGCCTCCAGCCTTTTGTCTTTCTACTCTTCAAAGGCACTATACATCTTACCAAAAGTGATATGAGTCTCCTTGATCTCATCCAGGGTACAAAATAGTTTCTCCAGGTACTCATGATACTCTTTATTGACTTGAAGGGCCAAGTCTTTGAATTCCTGAGATGTCATATTAAAGAAAGTGGAGGAGGCTACACTTGCAGTTGCATCCTCACATTGCTTTTGCAATAAGGCAATTTTCTGATTGTTGGCAGAATTTTCAACTTATACATTTCAAATTTCAGCCTGCAGAGAGTTGTTGCTTCGCTCCACATCTCCTAACCCGTCTTCCCATATCCTTCTGAGATCAACAACATATATGTCATGTTCCTCCTTGGCTTTTACCAACTCTTCTTGAAGCTTCTCCACTTCTTCCTTTTGCTGATCCTTTTCCCTATTTAGTACCTAGACTAAATCAAGGTTTGCACCAGCAAATGCCCCTAGGGATGTGGCTGCCTCAAATGCTCCTCTCTGGGGATCATTGGATTGCTGAGCCCACAATATCTGATTAGGAACAAATATTTCCATGCCATCTTGATCAATGCTTTTATTCTTACCCCTTTTTACCACTGCCTTATTATCCTTACTGTAGAAGTAATGCCCAATAGGGACTACTTCATCATCTTCCCATTCAGTTATTATTTCAAAAGTAATTGAAATAACATTTTCTGTTGAAAACAATGAAGGAGTCTGAGTGGCCATGGAATTGGGCATGGGCATAGTAACTTGAGGAATATCCATAGGGGTAGAAACAGTCTGAGGAACTAATGAGAGAATAGTTGGAGAAGAGATTGAAGTGAAAGCTTCAGAAATAGGAACTTGACCATCATTAGCAGATGGTGATGATGGAGAAAGAGTTGAGGGTGGCTCATTTTCAGTAAGTAATGATGAAGTGGATATGGATAATTGCAGGGGGACAGTCGAATACTAGGATTCTACAAAAATAGATGAAGGGATGGAAAAAGAAACTGAGTTACCAGGACAAGGGGTGGCTCTATGAGTCAAAGTATGAAACAATTGGGAAATAGAGAATGGTGGCATCACCCCTGTAGGCAGAGTAGAAAGATCCTGCATAGAATAGTGATGGAATTGTGATGTCAGGGGAAGTAGTAATGAATTCTAAAACTTGTTGATTAGGATCACAATGATCCATTTCAATAATGTCCAATAGGTCTATGACTTCCTATGAGTTGTCTATCACTTCTCTAGTGATTTCTTCAATAACCTTATCAGTAACTTCTTCAGTCACTTGGACTGCAGTATGTGGTTCATCTTCAACATCACTGTCAATGAGATCAACAGTTGGGACTTTTGATGTGGAAACCTGAACTTTCTGTCTCTTGGGAGGGTTACCCTCAACCATTGTCAAATCATCAACTACCTGCAAAGCTGTTGCAGTCACCAAAGCATCTATAGTGAACTTAGGTGGTTCCACTGTCCTGGTGCCCAATACTGAAGTCAATTTTCCTAACTACTACTGGGAATCACGAGAGGTTTGTAATAAATCTTTAACCTGCTCAATTGTTTTCATCTGAGGAGGCTCTTCCATGGGAGCTTTACCTTTATCTCCATCTGTATAGGTAAGCATTAGAGGGGCACTTCGATTTTTTTTTCCCTTCTAACTTGCTTAATGAGATTCAACTCCATTGTTCTTTTCCTGTAGACTTGAGCTTTAATGTCTTTCTGATATGCTAGGATTTGTTGTTGTTCATCTAAACTCTTGGACCTTGCCAATACTTCAAAAAAAGTATTCACTCCTTGATAAATGGAATCATCTAGGAGTTCTTCATGAATGTAGTCCATTTTCTTGTGATATTGCTTGAAATGTGCACCCAGGAACTTCATAGGATCATGCTTTCTTTTGGGGTCTTTACCTAATCTCAAAGGATCCAGCTGATCACCAAGCATTGTAGCCTAGGTTGAGGTAGGAATAACTAATGGGCCAAGATTCAAGGATAATTTAGGCCAACCTCTCTTTTTGGGACCAGTAAGCTTCTTGTAGACACCATCAATGACAGTCTAATAGGACACTTCTTGAATAACCAACCTGTCAGGTACAATTCTTGGGAGAAGGTGAACAATGTCACTTCCCCAAACTCTGATCTATGAGAAGGACTCATAAACATACCAATCTCCAATGGTGTTGATGAATGTTCTGGCATCAGCTAAAAAGGCAGGAGCTTCCTGTTTGAAAATTTTGAAATAAATAGTGCCCATAAAATAGTCACAAATTTCGTAAAGCAGGGGCACATAATTACTTTCCCACAATGCACAATGGTATATATGGACAGGGGGAGCCTCATGGGTCCAATTCCACCCTAATTTAGGATATTGATACTCAGAGCAGAAGACATCAAGGATGTAGGATGATAAGTAAAAATGTGGCTTCTTTGAGGCAAGTGCCTTCTGATAGTCTTGAATTGCTGTCTTAATTTCCGAAGAGAGGATGGATTCCCAAGGGAAAGAATTTCCTGTTGTTAACACGTGGTGGGCTATGGGAGCCCATTCGGCTTTAAAAACTAGACAATTGGTGAGACCAAAGAGCCTGCAGAGCATGGCTGCAAGTAAAGAGTAAGGTTCCTTAAACCAAACATTCAGATAAAGGTCATCTGCCTTCGGCACAAAACTACTAGGTTTAATCATCTAGGATTTCATCATCTCACTGAAATTATATCTAGTCTTGGAGGATTGAATGAAATCAGGGGTAAGGGTTTGTGCTGTCGGCTTGAGAGCAAAAGCTCTGATAAAAACTTCAGGGCGAAAGGTAGTCAATTGTGACCCTGCACTGTCATTGAACGACCGGTCCTTAGGGTTAGCGTTTTCTACATTCCACTTGATAGGATCAGTATAATGTAGGACAGCAGGGCGAGCAGCAATAACATGAATTTGGGAAGCCCTAATTTTTTCATAGGCGGGTCGGTCTTCTTTGATGTCCGACAGGTCATCATTGTCAAATATTTCATATATTTTAGCCCAATCCATTTGATACGTTTCAGTGACTCTTTCACTGGTGTCTGAGAAAAAGCCAAAATTGGGATCTTTGGTCAGTGAATCCTTGTGAAGTGCTTTGGACTGAGTAGTTCGAGACATTTTGGTGAAGCTTGGGAAATTCTGATAAATATATGAAGCAAGATCAAAACCCAAACCAAAAACAGGAAAACCGTAAATAATAGACGTAAGATTGACAACAAACCAACTTGATAACCAGCGAAAAACCGTGAAAGTGACCCTGGTAAGAAAATGGCAGTAAAATCCATGTAGGAGCGTAATTTTCCGACATAAAAATGATAACGAAAAATAGAAAAAATCATGTATTTATGGTTTTTTTTGTTAGATCAAATCTGGGCCGTAGATTCAAAAGAAATGAGCTGCTGGGATCAACCCCTGTGGGATGCGAGATCGAGTTGAAGATCAAACTTTATTCAAAATTCCCGAAATCCACAATCCGAAATTGCGGGTTGCGGGTTTTACAAATTTTACAAAATAAACGTGTTTCCGAAATCCGCAACCCGAAATTGCGGGTTTCGGGTTTCGGGTTTCGGAAATGAAAACAAATATTAAAACCGAATAAATTTTTCCACAACCCGCAATCTGTAATTTGTGGGTTGCAAGTTTCAGAAACACACAACGCGATTTATTGACGCAACGAATTCCAGCAATCCGAAAACCGAAATTTTGGGTTTCGGGTTGCGGAATCGGAATTCATAAAATATTTACACGGTCTTCCCGCAACCCGCAATTTCGGGTTGCGGGTTTTGCGTTGACGAAATCCTGAAAGAAGAACAAACGATTCCCGCAATCCACAATTGCGGGATTGCAGGATTTCGGGATTTGCAATAAGAAAATGATTTTGGGAAAAAATCTAAGGTTTTCTGCAAATCAAGAAAACAACCAGAAACTTAGAAATCTTCAAAGAAGAAAATAATGATAACTAAACAAACCAAGCAAAGGGAAATATGCCATAGCAAAGCAAAATTTAAAAACTTACCTAAATACCTTTATATTTACATCAATGGGGTTCATGTGATTAGAATGAAGCATGGGATCTGTTGTACCTACAACAAAGAGTTACCTTGAATTTCCATGGTAGGAAATTTGAGGTACCTTCCAATTTGTCCTTGAACCTAAGGCTAGATGGTGCCATCTCTTATCTACACACAAATCCCCAAAACATATAAGCACCATCTTTGAATCCATCTAGCTGCTAGTCTAGGTTCTCGACAGTTGGTTCCAGTAGTTGATCTACTATCGTAAACTCTTCATATCATTTCAATTAGATAATATTTGATACCATTTGAATTTTCCAAACCATAGGAGACTATTGTCCTTATGTTCTCAAGTAAACAAAGTTATTTAATTGTAAACATAAATTCTTCACATAACAATAATCACACATATAGCTAGAAAATGAACAACATAAGCATAAACACAATACATAGATAATTACTCATTCAAATAAGATGTTCATTAGCAATTCAAACCTTATAAGGAAACCTCCACAAGCTATCAATCTAATAACAATATGGTACACCCAACCAAAACAAATCTACACACTTCTTGAGGAAAAATATGCCTTCCAAATCTAATAAAATGGTCATTGCTTGCTATATGGACTATTTGTATGCCTATACAAATCTCTCATGTATGGACCTACCTACTTCTCTCTTCCTGATTCCTGACTTTGGCTCCTCTCTGATGTTGTAACTTTGTTCCATAGATGAAATAAATCACCTCTTGACAAGACTTGTCTTAGGGTGAATAACGAAATGTGTGTCTTAACCCTCTATCTTGACATGTCTTTATACTTGAATTGAAACCCTAATCTTATAGTGAGATGTATAGCTGAGATTAGTCTAGCTAATGTATAAGAATACTCTTTAATTGAATCAACAATTAAATATAATACTTTCACTTTATCACTAAAGTGAATTACAAAATAGATTCGACTCGAACTAAGTGAATTACAAAATAGAATATTCGAATCGAACTACTTTCAACATGTTTGACAATAAAACTATGCAGAAGTTCCCATCCAAGCTACAACCTTCAACAATAAGCACAAGTAGAACATATGCTACATATGCACATGGAATATATGTGTGACTCTCCTCTCCACATATTTATGCTAGACTAAGAATGAAGTTAAGTACAAACTCTTATTCACACTATAACCTTGAGAGATGATGATGAGAATTCCTTACATTAAGACTGATAGGATTCATAAGGTAAGGCGTGAATTGGAGAGAGATCAACTCTCTAGAAGAACAATAAACTTATAATTGGTCTAAAAAGAATGGAAAAATGCTCTGATACACTCCTTATAACACAATGTTGAACGTAATTAATGTAATATGGTAATGGAATTATGTGGGTGAGATGGATAGATGTTTGTTAGAACTCAAAATGTCTCCTTTAATTTCATTTGGGTTGATATTATTGACCTAGGAGCTTAACTATGTTAAATTAAGAGAGGCATGTCATGTTTGAATTGCTATACTATCTCTTAAATACACCAATGTGACCTGCATAACTTGAGGAAATGAAGAGTACATCAACTAATCACAAAAAGGTATAAAGAAATGAAACCAAAACACTTGTTATCCATTCATAACCATAAAGGTAAAGAGCACATTTTTTAGGAATGTAGGGATAGGATAAATCGGCATGGAATAATCATGGACCAATGAATAATCATGGACCAATCATTGTGGAACAATCATGTTGAAATAAAATGGATTCCTGGTTTAACTAAAAATAAAATACCAAGACCAAACAAACGATAACTCATCATGTTGAGGGTATCCCTAGAATAAGTAACCCTCTTGCAAACAAATGGGATTAGCATAAATATCCTTAGCTGGTGGATATGCCGTGGATCACCGTAATATCTAAACCATGACAATGCACTATCATGGAGTAGATGCCTTATATTGACTAAATCGAGTTAAATGCTTTAGGTCCGTGATGTAAGTCATTGGAATAAAAAATTTGGAAGTTATGGTGAGATTAGATCAAATTATTATTAACCTAGAGGGCTTATGGGATGGTAACGAAAGTAGGCAAGTCGGGAATTGTGAAAATTCTATGAATCGAAAAGGAAAAGCACCTTACAAAAAGGTTGTATGTATCTAACAATTTAGAAAAAAGTAATAATTGGGTGTGGTGCTTCAATATGATTGAAAACAATATGGAGTGGTCAATATGATTGAAAACAATATGGAGTGGTCAATATGATTGAAAACAATATGGAGTGGTCAATTTAACTTCTCTAGTGTCTCACTTCATGTTTCATAGCATTTATATTTTTGAATAATTATCAAAATTGTAGAAAACTCTATAGGATAAATTTATGTAATGATAAAGATGCACTCTCTCCCCTTAACTAAGAGTTTGGAAATTACTAGTGAATTTCTGAGGTGAAAATTATAATTATTATAATGAATAAATCACTGAGGTTAAATCATTCATAGTTACAAGTGTATAAAACATGACATAAAAACTTAAATTACTATGACCTAGAGTCTAAACTCCTTAATATTGTTTATTATGACAATGTCTGGAATGAGTTAAGCTAGAGATGCAAAGTGACATTAGAACTTTAGGTAATTAGGAAAAGATATATTAGATAGAGAAAGAGATAGTGAATTGACAATAGATGCACTTATTAGTATCATTATAGACCTGGAAATTTAATTTTGATATTGATGATTTAAGCATGCCAATAATGTCATTAATAATTTATAGTTGAATTTCATTGTATGGATAAGAACACATGCCTATATTGTTGTGGCTTTAGATGATGGGGGATTACTTGAAAGTTCTAACAATGTACTTGGATGAAGAGACTATTTGTAAATATCTATCATCTTATTGATGTGGTGACTATACATACCCCATAAAATACCAATCTTCGTGTTGTATGATGAGAAATTATAATCAAAAGATGATCAATATCTTGATGATATCACATATAATTCATAGCATTTCATGAAGGTCTTTTGAAGAGTCAACCTTGACTAAAAAACTTAACAAGACAATATCCATGTACTAGATGGGTGTTTTGATGGTCTTTCTTACATTGGATGTGATATTTTTAGGTAATAATTTCTTATATATTCATGCATACTAGTGATTTTGATTTTACTAATTAATCATTATAGGAGTGTTCTTGATGTTTTATTATATGATATAAATTGAGTTGATTAATCATGATATGGGCATCCATGATGTTTTATTGTGTTGCTTATGTTGTATGTTGTGAGGATTATCATATTCATGATGTTATGCAGTCTTATGAACACATGTGGTCTCATTCTATTTATGTTGACGTGATACTTATGATGGCATGTCATAACTGCATGAATATTTTTTATGATGTTATGAAGATGATATCTCATGATGAGATGTTCTTATTATGGCATGTCGTTCTTTACTATTTGAGATGTTCTTATTATGGCATGTCGTTCTTTACTATTTGAAATGTTTTAATGACAATGGTGTTATGATGAATTGTGTTCTCATGATGGCATGCAATAATTAGCACATGGTTCTTTTCTATTCACAATGAGATGATGATGTTATGAATATAACTAATGCCTTGGTTGCATGATGTGAGGTGGAACTTGACATGAAATCCACCCATGTGTGCAAGGGTCAGTTTATTCAATGATATCATGGGACCCCATACCCATGAAAAAAAATCTATACAAAGTAACACGGCCTTATGGGTTGGGGACAAGCTCAATCAAGAAATCCATGTCATTGGTTCTTTTACTTTCCCTAATACATACTAGGGTATAATACCATCTAGAGGAGGCCAAGGCGCCTGATGCTAAAATTCCATAAGAATGGTTGGAGTTGTATTCGTCAGTGGAGTTGTGATGTTGGATTTTCGATGCATGGGGTTGAGTCCCTAGTTGGATTTGGGGAGGGAGTTTAGGTCATCCTTTTGAGATGACTGGGGTACATGGGTTAGTGTACTAGATTAGATTCATACTAAGGTAAATGAGTCCTCGAGCCATAGATCCCAACATCCGTTGACTTGCCTTAATCTTTATGCCAAAATTCGAGGATATGGATAGGTTGTACTTGCATTTTCCTGGAGTTGTGATGTGGAATTTCAATGCCTATTTTCAATCACACTATGATATGTGACTCTTATACTAGTTGCAATAGAGGGTAATTGTATAGAAGATATGGGAAGAAAGTACAACCTACAAGTAACATAATTAAATTTAACTCCAGGATGAAGTTCCCTTAAGGGGAAAAGTATCCAATGTCCCACATTATATGTATTTGAATTATAATTGCAATTTGTATGATGAAAAAATGAAAAAATAATAATAAAATGAACTAATTATTAATATAAGTAAAAATTAAATAATAAATAAAGTGGAATTTAAAGTAAAAGCTAATAAAACTACAAATAAAGTGTAAATAAAGTAAAAGCTAACAAAAATTGCAGTTTAAAGTAAATTTAATGCAAAAATGATGAATGCATGGATAACAAGTAGAGTCTATACACTGGAAATTTTGCATGGATACAATTGATGAATCGTTATTTAATGGACGTCAAGAAGGTTATAAGGACTTTACTTTGACCCTGAGGGGCTTTTAATTATGGATGATAACTGATCAATGTTGAGGATATTGAGTGGTAAGTAGAGTTACAACTGGCACATTTTTATTGACTGAGGACTTGGGGACACTAAGTCATAGATTGCGGGGTTTGTTGGGAGGGGAGTTGTCCCCCCAAATTCGGTTGCCTAGTTGATGCTTGTTGTTGGATTCTAGTTGTCTGAGATTGGCTATCATCATTGTATTTTAGTTTGTAGGTCAATTTCATTTGCTAAATTTCGAGTATGCATAGCCAATGTTTAATTCAACATCAACCCATTAATCTATGCATATTTTATCTTGAATAACATGAGATTGATTGTTAGTTAATTGCTTCAATGTCTTATTGTTTCATCTTAAGGTTGCTTGTATTGCTTTATGATAATATTCCTTAATACTACATGTTGATAGTTAGATAATATAGGTGATCCTTACACTTTCAAAATGATGAAAGCAAGCATTTTCTTGACTAGTGAGAGGGTTTCTCCATTTTCAATTATTTTTTCCTCTAATGCATTATGAAATATTATGGATGTTAGCATTATATGGTTGAAAAATATTCATGAGGTTGATGATATGACACCAACCCAATTTTTAAGAAAAAAACTTGAAATAGAGTTGAAGACTGAAGTAATTATCCTCATCTTCTATGACTTTCAAAAATTTAATTAAAATATTAAGTATCTCATGTTCAGAATAGTAACTATTTAATATGCGAGCAATTATTGGATTATGAAGATCTGTATCTTTGCAAAACACTTTGATCACTATTTCAACTAATTTTCTATCACGACATTTAATAATGCTTAGTAATCACAATAAGATAGAACAAATCAAAATGATACCATTTTCATCTGATTAAATTTAATACCCTCAAGGTTAACATTAAACTCTTTCAAATAGTGCACTTGCATGCATCTTTAACAATTGGTGATATAACAACTAACTCAAAGTAGTTGAACACATGTTTGTAGACTTTGCTATGATATTCCAATCTTGAAGTCATAGAAAACAATTCATGTAGAGAATACTTCAACATCTCTATATTCCTACAACCAACATAGATCCATCTTAAACCCGAATCTATTAAGCACTAAGAGGGATCCAATTTGTTGAGGTGTATTTTTTAACTTAAATTTTTTATACATCCAAAAAAATTACACCTCCATAAATTTAATCCCTCTTGGTGCTTGATAGATCTAGGTTTAAGATGGATCTATGATGATTTTATTTTTATTTTATTTTATGAGGAGATATTTTTTTTTTAATTATTTTTCATTTGGTTTTAATTTTTTATTTTATGAGTCGACATGAATTTTTTTAATTACATTCTATTTTTGGTAACATAACGTTATGTTATGTGACAACATCTCCCCATATTGGGCTGTAGAGCACCTCACTCCTCTCGGTGCAATCAAACTTGATTTCACCATATAAATTCTTTCTCGCAACCAAATTAGACAATATATTTATTTGCAAATGTGACAACAAGCCTTCAAGTTTGGATTTTGTTTAAGACTCCAATGAACAACATTAAATATCACGTTGATAACTCGACATGATCATGAAACATCATTTCGGAAGCAATTGGTAAAATAGACAGTGTTTCATCCACACCTAAGAAATAAAGAATTTGTTTTAGATAATAAAAATATATAAGATAAATTTATTTGATGTATTTCTCACCATTATGAGAACTTTGCGACTTAGTTTTCAAATTTATGCTTTTCTGAAAACAGCATTTAGAAATATTCCAATTTTACAAAAAAAATCATATTTTTTGAGACTTGAGAATGACTAAAAATAATCTTAAGTTTATTCTTCCCTACCCCTTCACAATTACCTTATGATTCAAGACTTGAAACGCTTAAGTTTATTCTTCCCTACCCCTTCGCAATTACCTTATGATTCAAGACTTAGAAACGCTTTTTTGTTGATAAATACAACATGCATTAGATCAATGTGTGTACATATATAATTTTTAGTTTGCATGAGATCAATATGTGTACATATACAATTTTTGGTTTGAATTAGATCAATGTGTATACATATACAATATGTATACATATACAATATTTGGTTTAGATTCTACAACAAGAGTTTAAGTCTAGATAATTTAATGTTATTTTAATATATTCTATAGTAACAAAAATGGTATCAATCACCATGTTCAATAACACAATAGGAGTGAACCAACTGAGCATATAACATCCATCCACATCCAAGGTATGACTTTCATAGCTGTCCCCAACATGATTTGCACTCTTGTCAAGGCTAAGTTAGAACCCCTTGGAAGAATGTCATTAGAAGTATGTGCAAATATTACAACGATTTCGCAACATGTATTTTTTTATCAAATATATTAATATGATGCTATATATTTAACCACGCAAGGCAAATACAATGAAAACATGACAACTAACCCACAATTGTTTTAGCAATGGATATATGATTAATAAAAATGATGAAAAGCAAAGTCAATGCTAGTGAAATATTAAAAAATTAACGTTTTTAAATGTTTCACGTCATTAATTCAATGCAACAGAGACCATAATTTTGATGCAAATTCAATGTAAAATTCACAATGCACATTGCAAAATCCTTGACACATGCTAGCAAAAAAATGAATTTGAAAAAATAGATTATGGGTTATTCGGAGACTTGTATTATATTAATGAATAGTGAAGGAGTTTAATTAAATGATTACTTTGACACCCTCATTTTTATTATTGATGATATTGCTTTATTGGAATAAGAAAGAAGGTAAATATAATTTTTTTTCATTGAAAAAGTGCTATAGTTGTTATTCATTATGAATCAAATTATACATGAGTTTTGTTGTTGATCCACTTCCGTAAAGAGAAAAACAACCAACATCTAGAAATGAGCTGACATACAATACTAATAGACATGAAAAACATAGTATAAAATACTTTCGGTAGACAATGCCTCCTTTTAAGGCTAGTACATGGCAATACCAAAACAAAAAATAACCGATTGACAAAAAAAATAGCAGTGACATAGCAGGTGTTTAGTCGGACAAGAAGAAAGGGATGGAGCCACGGTCCATCGTATCGCCATTGAGCCATTCCTCAAAATGTAGAATTCCTTCCGGAGCACTCAGAGCCAGTTTAGATAATCTGTCTACCTCCTTGTTTTGTTCCCTAAAAATATGTTGAAAATGTAATGCGTGGAAAGATTCTTGAAGTTTGCGGATGCATCACTGCGACCATTCTAGAACCAAAACATGAGGCTGAGCCTTAGCTTGAGCCCAATCGATGATTATTTAAGAGTCACCATAGACCACAATAGAGACAATGTTTCTAATCCTTGCAAAGTATAGAAGAGGATCCATCGCAAGAAGCTCGCTTCTTGTGTTTGTTCCAGGACCGCATCCCATCTAGCCTCTAAAGGAATGATATCTGGATAGACATAAAACAATCCCCGCACCTGAAATGCGTCCTGAGTCTTTTGAGGCCCCATCGAAATGGCCAAAGGACCAACCGTTGAATACCAAGGGCTATATAAACCTCTGCCTAGGATCAAAGACGACTTTATAAACATTGACTTCCCTGACTACTAATTTTATAATAAAATAGATGTTTAATGATTTGTTCTCAAACGACATACTATTTCTATGCCTCCAAAAGGTAAACATAACTTTATTATAGTTATTTTGAGTTTTGTTGTGCTTGTTCCTTTTCATGCTTCGAAAATTCCCATAATACTATGAAAATTGGAACAATTCTTTATTTAGATAAACACTATTTTTGTAAAAAAAAAAATACTATTTCTTTTAAAAAAAATATTCCCTCATGTGGAAAAGTACTATTTATTTAAAAAAATATTATAAATATATTTTTTATATTATATATTAGTGTTTAAAAAAATATTATAAGTATATTTTGTTATGTTACATACTAGTGTTCACATCTAAATCCATTATAACCATGTCAACGAGATGCACTTCATCCACAGCACCAATGCCAGTTGTTAAATTAGGGATCTTTTAAAATTATTATTGATATACAAGAAATTTAACATTAATGAGTGTTATGTGTTGATCTTTTTAAATTATTATTGGTATACAATAAATTTAACAGTAACGTGTGCTATGTGTTAAACACCTCAACACATGATAGTTTGGTGTTGTGAGTTTTGAAAACACAATGTAAATAATAAATGGACTGATATTTCTAAGGGATCTTTTAGAGCTCGGCTTCCCAAGATTGACCCTCTTGATGTTTGGTTTCATATCCTTATGGGGTTTGGGGTTGTTTTCTTGAATAATCCACTTTTGGTTAGTCATGGTCTTTTAACATATTTTTTCATTTGGATCATGGCCATGCTGGTTTGAGGGTTTATCTCTTTTCTAAAAAGCTTTCATGGATAGTTGATTATTGGATCACGATCATATTTCTTTGGATAGCTTTTGATATTTTGAAGAGTAGTTTGATGATTGCTGGTTCATATTTGTATTGAACTACGTTCTGACACAATTATTAATGTAAGGCTTCTGCAAGTGTGGTTTTATATTAATGAAGCTACCAAATATTTTTCAAGAAAAAAAGCATAATATGATTTCAGTTTTACCTTTACATGAAGATTAAATCATGGTGTGTGTTTTAATTCCAAAACCACCATCGCTAAGGAAAAACATAGTGCCACGACCCTAGGTGAAATATGATTAAACTACATCTTATTCGAAGTCAAAGGTGTACCGTCGCAACTTCCAACACATCAATTTAATTAGAGAAAGGTAAGTTATATTTATGTAAAAGTGATTAAAACATGAATATGCTACCTCATTCGAAGTCTTTATCAATAGTTGGATATTCAGTTGTTAAAGCACCCATTTTGAGGTCGTGAGTTGAATAGGAGTTAATACGCCCTACTAAGGAATCAATAATTGTTGAGATATATATGTGAAGAATAAGAAAGGGACAAGTAGAGTTTATGTGGCTATATTTAAAGTCACTTTTAGTAAGGGAAAATGTAGTTAGAAGTGTAATTTGGAAGATAAAATTAAAGTAATGTTTTTTAAATAGATTTTAATAAAATGGAGGAAGTTAAGTAAATGTGTTTTAATTTTATGTATTATATCCATATTTCGAAAAGAGTATTCAAGAAAAAGAAATTAATATTATTATTAATATGAAGTAGAGAAAATATATTATATTGATTTAGTAAATTAATTATTAATTTTCGAGTTAAATATTTTTGAAAAATAATATTTTCAATGTACAATATGAAATTAAGGACTTACAAGTAACTAATTTATGTTTATAAGACATATCCCAATAATGTTATAATTATGTATAAAAAAGGGTTAGACAAAATTCTCGGTTCAACCTAGCTAGAAATACTGGGATCTTCATCTTAAATATGAACAAAATGGTTTTGATGTTCTCCTATAAGAAGAATAAAATAATATTTCATGAAGTTAGAATGGATTCATGCTCAGTAGCATCTCATCAAAAGATATAAAGGTTGTATTGGAAGTGATCCTTCAAGATAATCATAAGTTAACACAAAAGATACAAAAAGAATTTGACAAGGTTGTCTTTGATAAAGATGAAGAAATCTCTCATCTAAAAAATATTATTTACACAAATCAAGAAGTCAAAGAATAAGATGCAATGCAATTATAAGTTAGAACATGAGAATAAAGATCCTGAGAATAAATTATCAGAAAAAGATTAAAGTTTTTCTTATTGAAGGAACCTTAATCAAAGGTTGCTTGTACAAATCAAAATGTTAAAAGATGAGTAGCCAAAAAATCAAGATCTTAAAAATAATTTTGACAAGTCAAAAAATGAGGAAGAACTTTTACGCTTGAGGGATCATAATCAAAATTTCCTTTACACAAATTAAAAAGTTATATATTGATAAGAAGTTGCTAAAACAAAATTTAGGGCAATTTACCAATAAAGAATCAATGATTGATAAATAAATTATTGTTGAATCTATTGAAATAAAAAAGTTGTTATATGAAAAAATTTAAGCCTTCAATAAATGAACCAATACATATCCATTCAACATCAAAAATCAAAATGATGCTTTTATTGAAGTCTTATCGACTAATAATTCACTAGAGGTATCAATAGAAAAAGGTTCCAATAACATGACACAAGATATGAGGATTTATTATCGTCGTCCTAATTATAAAAATTCTCGAATTACTCAACAAACAAATGAAAGAAAAAAACGATATGAAAACCAAAACCAAAATGAATATCCTATTATATTGAAGTGAAGTTCAAGTTGTGGAATATTATCATTTCACAAATCATAAAAATCATCTACACAATTTTGCAGAAAACTAAATTAGGCTGATACAACCCTTTCACAATAATATAATTTTACTCCACATTTTGTAGCTCATATTGTATAATGTCATCAACCATCACAACTTCAAGAATAGAGAACCTGAAAAGGCACTAGAATTCAGGCATAAAGCTTTTCCATATGCTTTGAGGACAAAGAATCTTTGAAGGAATAGGTAATGTAACAAACATAAATATATAAATAATGAACATCGATGATGATGAGGAGGAGGAGGAGGAGGGACGTGACACATCCTACTTAAAATAGATTACCTATCAAGCATTGTGACTAGTCAATGTTATAAGTACACTGTCACATGGCATTGCAATTCACATTATCTATCGCATTCATTATTCAATTATATTTCTGACTTTCCCTACATGTATTTTAACCTTCTGTCATTTTTACATTGGATATTCAATAAATGAACCTCGTTCATTTTAGAAGGCAACAACAAGATGCCCTCGGTGAGTTGTAATATACTTTATGGTTGTTATATAATATTCAAAATATGTATTTTTTTTATGAAGATTGCATTAATCATTATAATAGTTAATTTAATTTGTTTTATGTTGCAGAAAAACTTGATAAAATGGTTTGCAACATTTATAAAAAGTACAAGGGAAAACAAAAATAAATACATATATATGGATTAGTTGGATTTGATGTAGTACGGATCAAGTTCCAAGGGTCTTAGCCATTGTAGATTGAGCATGTTAGCAGTGGTACAATTTATCTTACGTTTTCAGTGAAAGTTAAAGTGTCATTAAATCTAATATACTACATTTCTCATGGTACTTATTCTTTCTATGACATGCATATTAATATTTGAGCATAGGGCACAAATATGATAATGAACATCAATGAATATCTATCTCTATAGATTATAAAGATGAGACATACAAATATGAGACACTCCATTTTGATGATATACAATTTGATGGAAAATGAGAAGTTTTAAAATATGGCGGTGGCACAATTTTCCATCAAGAAAATTTTGACACTATCATATGGGAGTAGTCAACATGCTACCATAAACATTTAGCTAAAATAAGTAGTGTTAGTAAGCAAAGAGAATTACGACATCTCCATGAAAAGAACTCTCGCAAATGTGTTATTTAGTGATAAAAGGGCCCTTCGTAAATTATTCAAGACAATTAAGGGGAGGATAAACTATATCAAATGAAATATGTTCAAATTAGTCTTATATTGAGTCACTCATGTTACAATTAATTTAGTTACAATTAAATGTCTTATATTTAGTTCAACGACTATAGTTGTGAATCCACCGATGAAAAATTAAAATATATCCGAAGGAATGGTTATGAAATAATGGTGGAAAATTTATGTTCGATGCCTAAGGTAATTTATAATTAATTGTGTGTTTATTTTTTAACTTATATACAGTTGGAATTATTCATTGATTGATTGAAATATATTATATTCTTCAATATTGATGATGATGAGGGTGACTCAAAGGGATCAAAGGGTATTGACAATTGTTTAACTGTTATGATTTTTTATGTTTTTACAGAGTAAGGATGAGGAGGGAGTTAGGAACATTTCAATCAACTCTTGATGTCAAACTCATTTAATTTCCTTATATGTGTTCATATTTGTTCATGGAATGTTACATATAAAGTTGACATTTCCTTGGGTTGGTAGTGTATCACTTGTTTACGTGCATAAAAAATTACATGGTTATTTTACGATTTAATTTAAAATTTCATCATTGCATTTATATAAACATAGATTTTGGCTTCCATGGTGTGAAGTTGATTAGATGTTAGTGTGACAAATTTTCATAATGCATATATAGGTACATGTTTTTTTTCTCTTAATGTGTGAAACGATGACTTAATGTTAGTGAGGTATTACATTTATATATACATGGTTTTTTCTTCCATGATCAGTATGAGTATGATGTAATATAGACTTATACTAATCATCAATCTCATAAATATTTAAATATTATAAAAACATTAATTACAAAAAAAAAAAAAATCAATAATAATAATAATAATAATTAATTAAATAAATAAAAATAATTAAATAATAAAAATAAATAGATAATTAATAATAATACATTTCAATTTTGATGTTAAAACGATGCAAGTTTGATGCAATTTGGATGAACACAAACCACTTGTGACACAATATGATGAACCTGTTGATGCATATGTGATGCTACTTTGACACAATTCAATGCTAAGACGATGCAAAAGTGAAAAGTAATAACACAAATGTGACTCTTACATAACACGTGGACAATAAATATGATGACAACAAGACACAAATATGTTGAAAAAAAGATGCCAAAGTTTTGTACTTTGACACTAAATAGATACTAGTATGACTCAAGTAGGACACAATTAGAACGTTAATTATTCATTATGGACATCCAAGTCAATACATGACAACGCTAATGCAACAAAACATACACACGAGTGATGCACAATCGATACAAAATGTAACTATGTAAGGCGTACAAGATGGCACAAAGTCGACACAAATAACTATCTGCATCACATGTTTCGTATGCTAGAGCATGGTATTGTGGTAGTGGATGAAACACCATAACATTTCTTAGCTCGATGTGACAAAAGTCTCCTTGAATCCAATACTATGCACCATGTTACCCCCCCATTTGTCATGAGTGCCTACAAGTGATTTTTATCACACATTCAATGAGGGTTATAGGTTGATGGAGCGCTCTTCCATTTGTTGTCCTTGATATAACTTCTTGATGGCATGGACTAGCATTTTTGGTAGAGTGCTTGGCATATTTGGAGGGTCTTCCATGGGAGTGCTCTAGGCTATTTGGCATGATTTGATAACATGGATGTCTTGTGGTTGGGTTTCCATGGATTTCCCTCCTCCTAACACATGTTTGATGGTGTATGATACTCATTTGTTATGGAGTATTCTTGGTTTCTATCACTTGGATGGAATATTGGTTCCATTATCTATTATTGTTGGTTAATCGCTCCAGTTGATTCTATCTTGGCACACGTATCGATACATGTTATTGACTTGTAGATGGGATCATCCCCTTTTTCATGGTTTGGTTGGCTATTGTGGATTCCTTTCTTATTGATTGATGGTCTTATCTTCCACACATGGATTGATGAGTTGGCATGAAGGTTAGGTTTTGGTTGATAAGTGGACATCAATGGCACATGTTTTAAAGTCTTGACCTTTAATGAGATCAAAAGAGGAAAAACATCCACCTTTTGGAGCTTCATTACTCATACTTCATGCCTTGTTTTGAGGAGTGTTCACTTTTGGGGGTGGATTGTATGCTTTGTCATGCCAATTTTTAAGGAGTTTTCCACCCCTCACTGGTTGTCACACATTTATTGTTGGAGTGTTCACACATTTGGAGCTTGTTACACTCATTTATGCTTTCTTTGATGGAGTGCCTACCTTATTCATTCCTTTTCAATTGGAACATTCACTTCAGAGTGTGCCTATTGCTCTATTATGATGGAGTGTTCACCTTTGGAGATTTAATCCGATTCATTACTAGCATTTATTCATGGAACTCTCTCTCTTGGAGGTTGGTTTGCACACTTATCTCTGCCATGATTGTGAGATGATTTTATAGAGGAGACTCATTTTCACATGTTCCTATGCCTTATTGAGATAACGTTCACCTTTTGGAGTGTCACTTGCTCATTTGTGATGGGGTCATTCCACTTTTGAGTGGTTTGTTGCACATTTATTTGAGTTCATTTGTAATTTGAGGAGATCTAGTGGGATTAAACCATAGATCTAGGGTTTTTCCATCAACATTCACGGTTTGTGGAAATATCTTGTTGGAGTGCTACACTTGGAGGTCCTTTGAAGTCCATCCATTCGGTTTTCTACTTGTCATTCATCCTCTTTGATGGAATCCCCCTTCTCATTCATCTTGAATATTGTATACTTGTGGTTTGACCACCGCATTTCATGCATATTGTCAGCGTTGTTGGAGTATTTTGTATTTGTTTACTCCATATTAGGCTAGATCTAGGATTTTATCATTATTTTATTGTAGAAGGAAGAGGAGCTTAAAGCTATATAAGGATTTTCTCTCTCCTTCATTTGTCATGGTTGGATTCTAGGAGTTCTCTATTTTGGAGCTTAATGGACATATATTTCTTGGCGCATATTGAATTCTAAAGGTTTCTTCTCCTATCTATGTGAGCCTAATTGTGTTAGGAACCTATGTCAACCCTTCTCTTTACTATGTTAGTATATTGTTGTTGGACGCATATGCTTTGTAAGTCGTCCCGTAGTATTTGTTGATCCATAGTTTATATTAGCCCATAGTATTGTACACATATGCTATGTAAGTCATCCCGTAGTATTATATGTCCCATGGTTTTGACTCATAGTATTGGGCATAAAATTAGTATATAAGTGTGTGTTGAGGTCATTGAAGGCACCGTGAAGTTATTTGTATTGAGCTTTCTCAAAGGAGGTTGCCCCCTCGAAGTGGCCTGCGATCAATATAAAAGTGATTCTGAGTTCTGTCATTTCTGCTATTTCGCATATTCTTATTAATTAATTGTTGCAGGTGCATCACATCTGGTATCATAGCATTTTCTTGGGCTCGCTGGGTGAAATTTTTGCCAAATTTTTTTCACATCTGTTGCAGGTTCGGATTTGGGAATAATCCCTATCCGCTTAACTGTGGGAAGTACTTGGGCATAAGCCCTAAAACTCATTGTGAGGAGTACCACAAGAACCCCGAAGTAGCTGGCCCATTGAGAGGACCCGCCAGTGAAAATGGCAATGACCCCTACCTGATTGACTAGTTCCCACCCGTGAGGTAAACCAAGAGCTGTTGTTTGTGGCAAAGCGGTTATCAGTTTTACCTGAGCCATGGAGTGAGGGGTACTGCCCCAATACTGAAGCCATCAGACAGCATTGGTGGCTGAGTGAAACCCCTGAACTGTTAGGAAGCCGCACATACCTGGGGTCCATATCTATTTTCAGTTGAACTATTGTCGATCACTGCTGCGCCGTTTCAGATCCAGCCGTTCAGATCCATTCTACAAGTCGTTCCAGATCCAGCCGTTTTCAATCCATTCGGCGCCGTTTCAAATCCCTCTATTTTCGCTCACTTCTAGGTCGTTGCAGATTTATCTGTTCCAGATCCCTTCCGAGCCGTAGCCGCTCCAGTCTGGAAAAAAAAGAGTATAAAATTCAGTTTTTTCTCCATATCTCCCTTGTTTTCACTCTGTTTCCCTTGAAATTTTTGGGGAACCCCTGTCATCCCATTCTGCATATTTCATTCCTGGGGACCCTATCCCCAATTCCCCTTCCCAAAATCCGAAATCCCACATTTGTCTATTTTTAGGGTTTGCCATAACTTCCTCAAATTTCACCTAATCACCTTCAAATTTTACCATAGAGTTCCTTTCTGAATTCTGCTTCTTTGTCCCTCTCTGCCAAATTTTCTCATTCTATCACCCCGCTTCTAAAATCCCCCTTTTTGCTTTCTTGTCCTTTCGACAGTGTCCAAAATCTAGTCAAACCCCAATTACCCATTAGATTGTTTCCCCAATCCAAATTTCCCTTTACTAAATCAGCTTCTGTTTGTGTTTTTCTACCCATTCTACCCAAAAAAACAAACAAACAAGCAAACAAACCTGGTTATGGTTGTCACCCGTGCAGGAGCACACACCATGGAGGAAGCACTTGTAGCCATCCAAACCAAACTCCAAGATCTGGATGAAAAATTTCTCAGCCTCCATCTTCAGCATTCAGCCATGAACAATACCAGACAGCCAGAATCTTTTGCAGCCACCGGGTTCTCTTCTTCCAGCAATTTTCGTGGGCCGAAACTTGATTTGCCTCGCTTCAATGGTACTGATTCGACTGGATGGATATATTGAGAAGAACAATATTTTAGTCTGCATAATACTTCTGATGCACAGAAAGTTCCACTTGCATCCTTTCATTTGGAACAGGAAGCCCTTCAATGGTACCGTTGGTACATCAAAGCTCATCCCGAGCCAAACTGGACAGATTTTTGCCAACTCATTTTGCCACGATTTGGTCCTAGTGCTTTTGATGATTTCACAGGAGCACTCACTAAACTTCACCAAATTGGCACAGTGAGAGAGTATCAGACAGAATTTGAGAAATTGGCCAGTCACATAGAAGGATTGTCTGATGAATTCTACATGAGTTGTTTTATCAGTGGTCTCAAGGATGAAATCCGCTCAGAGGTCAAAATGTTTTGTCCCAACACAATGATGGAAGTCCTAGGGTTGGCTAAGCTGGCCGAGGACAAGATCGTAGCTCAACAATGCTCCAAACCCACCTTTATTCCCTTCAAAAATATGGGTTCCCAACGACCTCCCATCATGTCTGCTCCTCAACCAACTCCTATCAAGCATTTGTCTGAAATAGAAATGCAGGCACGCCGAGAAAAAGGGTTTTGCTATAATTGTGATGAGAAATTCACTCGGGGACATAAATGTGTTCAACAAAAGCTCTATCTCTTGGATGTGGATTCTCCGCCTGCCTTAGAACTTGGTGAAGAAGCTACAGATACAGTAGATGATCAGGTCGACATTCAACACCCCATCTCAGGACGACCCACCCGAGATCTCTCTCCATGCTGTAACCGGTGTCACCACCCCACAAACAATGCGGGTCAAGGGATACTTCAAGAAGCTCCCTCTTACCATACTCATTGATTCTGGTAGCACTCATAACTTCATTGACCCTCAGATTTCCAAACAAGCTGATTGTTTTTTCCATCCTTGCTCCAACTTTGAAGTCATGGTTGCCAATGGGGGCACCTTACCTTGCAAGGGGAAGTGTCACAATGTGCGTATCTCTATGGAAGATTATAACCTACGCTCTGACATATTTGCCTTGTCCTTAGGCGGATGTGATGTGGTTTTGGGAATTCAATGGTTACGCACACTTGGCCCCATCTTATGGGATTTCGCTGAACTTTGGATGCAGTTTAAAGTCAATGGGGCACAACAAAAATTTATGGGCTTACAACCAAGGTCTCTCTGCATCATCAGTTCACATTGCTTGGAAAAAATCCTTAAGAAGAATTCACATGGTGTCATTGCTCAGCTCAATTCCATTCAGATGCACCCATCAACAGTCTCCACTACTGCCTTGGATAGATATGCAGGTATCTTTGCTGAACCAATGCGCTTGCTACCTTCAAGAGACCTTTCCGGTAAGAATTTAGCCACATCTACCTCTCAGCAGGAAATGATGGCTATTTTGCATGCAATACAGAAGTGGCAGCCATACCTATTAGGGAATTCTTTCTGCATCAAGATTGATCTCCAGAGTCTGGAAAATTTTCTGGAACAATGGGTTGCCTCCCCAACACACCTGAAATGGGTTATCCCTATGTGATCACTTACAAGAAGGGTAAGGACAATATGGTGGAAGATGCTCCTTCTCGCACAATTGATGAAAGAAGAACAAATGATTCCCGCAATCCGCGATTGCGGGATTTCGGGATTTGCAGTAAGAAAATGATTTTGGGAAAAAATCTAAGGTTTTCTGCAAATCAAGAAAACAACCAGAAACTTAGAAATCTTCAAAGAAGAAAATAATGATAACTAAACAAACCAAGCAAAGGGAAATATGCCATAGCAAAGCAAAATTTAAAAACTTACCTAAATACCTTTATATTTACATCAATGGGGTTCTCGTGATCAGAATGAAGCATGGGATTTGTTGTACCTACAACAAATGGCGGCTGGCTGGGAAGAACCAGTTATCTCTGCAAAGGAAACTTCAATCAAAGAAAGCATGCCAACCTACTAACTTTCAACCTAAAATATTAGAAGATGCTTTACAAAACACAGTCAATAAGCAGAATTAACAAAAGATTGATATACTCCCATCCTTGATCAAATTAAAGATAATGCAAATCTGATAAAAAGATTTAGGAAACAATAGAGAACCTCTTGCCAATATGTAATCATAGGAAGACAGCTTTAGGTGAACCTGGGAACAAATTTCATAATACTCTGGATATCCAAATCACATATCACGTTGACTTATTAAATACTTTATTTACACATAGATACATTCATCTTCTCATTCTTTTCTTTTTCCTTTTTTTATTCAAGAAGAAAAGTTGTACATAAGACCTTGTTAATATAAAACCATTGCCCCGACTTGGTAATCAGATTTTGGCAATGCCATTCACAAACTTGATCTAGAAACTGAACTAGCTAGCTTAGTAATGAGACTCCTTGTCTTCCAGCTGTGATACTGAAAGCAATCATCATGGATTGGTGACCATATGCAGATGATTTCAGTCCAAAATCAAACCCATGATCATGGCAAGGATGGCTTGTGATAAGACCCCCCTATTCTTATATGTAACATTGTCTTAAAAAGGTGAAACAAAGATTTGATTAGGGTGTGAATTACAGGACACCACCATGGCTTGGTAATCATATCAGAGTGGTGTTACTCACTGATGATTTGCAGATCATGAATGGACTGACCTGTAATAGGATCTTCCATCTTTCAGTAAACTGAAATCCATCTTCCAAGTTTGGTGACTTGGTGTGAAGATGTCATTCCACTCACATCTATGAACCTAATGGGTTGGCTTAAAATAAGAGCCCCCATCTTGTAATCCACAATTATTAATTAATATTATTTTCAAAGGTGACTGTGATAGGATCCATAGTAGATAGAGGTTGACCAAGTTATTGAGATATGTTGTACTACACTCATGAAACATAAGACAAGAGAACCAATTACTTCCCACAACCCCAATTAAGCAAATAAAGCATGTGTAAGATAATGACCAAGGTGGAAAGGTCAATCAATATCCCGCATTTAATGACTGTCTATTCTGCAACGCAAATTCTGACATAGGTTTGAAAACAATGAAGACTGAGCGAACATTCCAAAACCCCAGTTAAAATTATTCTTGAAATAAACTGACTTCCAACCATAACCAAATGTGTGGGGTTTATTAAAAGAAAAATCAAATGAAAGAAAACCATTCAAAACAAAGAAAATGCAAAACACACCAAACTTATGTACAAGTGCATCAGACTGTTCAGACAAAATACATTTTAAGCAGTGAAACATTCATTGGATAAGTGTCAATGACCCCCTCCAATGTCTGTAACCGAACTGTACTTGGACCAATCTTTTCTATAATAATGAAAGGTCCAAGCCAAAGGCGTTGGAATTTGGTATACTGATTTTTATCCTTATGTTGTTTATCCCACCTCAGTACCAAATCTCCCACTGAAAATTCTCTATCAGAAGAGGATTTGTCATCAAACCATCTCTTAACCATTTTCTAATGATGATATAACTTATTCTTAGCCAACTCTCTGTCTTCTTCCAACTTAAGAAAAGTATCAATCCTCTGCTGAAGAGGGGAAGAATCATCTACTTCAATAGATTGGGCTAATTGCAGTGATGGAATAGTAAGGTTAGATGGAATAATGGCCTCCTTTCCATAGACCAAACAATAGGGAGAATTCCCAATGGCTGCCTTTGGAGTGATTCGATCTGCCCAAAGAGAATTATAGAGCTGTGTATGCCAATGTCTTTGATGAGTGGCTACTGTCTTCTTGAGAATATTTATCAAGTTCTTGTTAGAAGATTTAGCAAGCCCATTACCCTGTGGGTAATAATTGGCAGAAAATTTTAATTTAATCCCTCTTTCAAGGGCATACTGTGTCAAGTTGATTGAGGAAAAACAGGATGCATTATCAAAGACAAGATACTCGGGGGCACCAAACCTTGTAACTATCTGACTGTCAAGGAAAGAGATTACTTGGTTTGTGTTGCACTGCTTAAGGGAAACCACCTATACCCATCTGGTAAAGTAATCAGTTGTTGTAAGGATATACCTGTGTTGAATGGAGGAGGTAGGATTAATGGGACCAACAAACTCCAATCCCCATTGCTTAAATGGGAACTGAATAGTTACTGGTTTCAGAGGAAAAGCATATTTTTTGAATTTCCCTGCACACTTTTGGCATGGTTCACATCTCCTAACATAGGCATAAGCATCTTTAAACATAGTAGGCCAATAACATCCATCCCTAAGGATCTTGTGTGCTATGGTTTCGCCTGAGAAATGGCCTGCAGCAGGTCCTGCATGAAATTGAAAAAGTATATCATCAGTTTCAGCCTTCTCTAAGCATCTAAGAAACACTCCATCATAATTTTTCCTAAACAGAATTCCATTAATGAATTGATAAGGGGCAGACTTTAATCTCAAAGCTCTGCGTTTCTTGAAGTCTAAGGTTTCGGGAGAAAACTCATTGTTCATAAAAAACTTGATATGGTCATACCATTTAGATGCCGGAGTATCTATTGCATTAACAAAACTTGTAGGGAGTTCTTCCTCCTGTTCCCGCTCAGTATGTTGTTGTACAAGGTCATTCAACTGAGCAGTAAGTAGGCATAAACCTTGCCCTTTCACAATTTTCACTGGATCTCCAGATTGTATTCCTGCAAGGCAGTCATCCAATGGGCCCTTTTTTCGCCCAGATCTTTCTGTACCAGCACATTTCTTATAGTTGTATATGGCACAATTACCTTTGTTCTAGATTTCAACAAATAGGGCCTGTAATGTTTCACAGACTTGTACACTGCATAAGCCTGCTTATCAATTTGGGAATAATTAAGTTCAACCCCTTTAAATGTTGAGCTCATGAAGGAAATTGGGATTTCTGTATCACTGTCATGATTCTGTGTCAAAACAACTGCATAAGAAAAATCAGTAGCGAAAGTATATAAAATAAAATATTTGTTAAAATCAAGGGACATCAGAGTAGGAGCTTCTGCAATGGCCTTACGAATTTCAACAAACGCATCTTTCTCTTCCTATGCCCAACTAAACTGTACATCTTTCTTAACTAATTGCCGCAAATGTTTAACAATCTGTGCAAAATTGGGTACAAACCTGCATACAAAATTGATCTTCCCAAGGAATGACTACATGGCTTTGTGTGAGCCAGGCAAACCGATCTTTGAAATAACATCTGTGCGTTCTGGATCAATAATCATACCTTCTTTGGAAATAATGAAACCTAGAAGATTACCTTCCGTCACTGCAAATATAGACTTCTCGGGGTTCAATGATATTCCGTATCTCCTGCAGCGTTCAAAAACCTGTTTCAAAGCAGATAAATGTTCATGTCATTTCTTGGAATATATAATAATGTCATCTAGATACACTATGACAGAATTATGCATTAAACCTTTGAAATCTATGTCCATTGCTCTCTAAAACATGGCCCCTACATTAATCAGTCCAAATGGCATTCGCCTATGGGCGAAGGTACCCCATGGGGTTCTGAAGGCTATTTTGAGTTGGTCATCAGGGGCAACCATGACTTGGTTGTATCCTAAAAAACCATCCGGGAGAGAAAACATTTATGATCCTGCTACCTTTTGCAGAATCTGTTCCATGGGAGGAACAGGGTAGTTATCCTTTTCGGAGGCTCTGTTTAGGTTTCTGAAGTCGACACAAAGTCTGATTTCCCCATTCTTTTTACGAACAGGTACTAGATTTTCTATCCATTGGGTGTGTCTGACAGGGAATATGATTCTGGTTGTCAGTAGCTGGTCGAGTTCCTTTTTCACAGAGGGATCCAAACTAGGATGCATCTTTCTCAGTTTATGTTGGTAGGGTTTCACTTCTGGCTTCATAGGTATGTTATGATGCATAATGCTGGTATCAAAGGTTTTCATTTCATCATAGGTCCAAGAAAAAGCATCCTTGTATTCTTTACAGTCTGATGAAAGCTCTTTTTTCTTCTATAGAACAGTCAATTCCAAGGTTAATTAATCGAGGATTCTGTTCAGTGCCAAGATTGACTGGTTCGTAGTTTAGGGAAGGGCTTTGTGTCTTGCAGTTGGTCCTGTGTTTAAACTTGTCTTGTAGGTCATAGAATTTTTCTAGGTTGATTACTGACTTCGGAATATTGTTGGAAGGATCATCTAGGAATATTTCATGCTCATCTTCATCTATCGCCATGTCTTGGAAGGTATCTTGAGCTAAGAGAAAGTCTAGGATCTACTAATTGTCATCAAATACTTTCCATCTTGTAACATTGTCAGGGATGGAAGGTCTGTACATCAATTCAATTGAAAAGGTTTAAGGAGACATGCCTTCTGGGGGAATTAACCTAGATGCAGTATTTGCTAAAAGGTCAGCATCAAAGTTATGTGACCTAGGGACTGAGTTAATGTTGAATGCAGAAAAGGAATTGGTGAGTTCTCTTACCATTTTCTGATAATTAGTCAACCGAGGAGAAAGACAGTGTATCTTATTCCTTACATGTTTAACTATAATTTCTAAATCACCAAAACATTCAATGACTTGTGAACCCATATCAATAGATTTTTTGAGTCCCTGCACCATAGCTTCATATTCAGCTACATTATTTGTACAATCAAATTCAAGCCTGCAAGCAATCATGGTTTTTGTTCCTTTGGGATCAATCAACACACAACCTACACCAGCTCCATCCTTGGATCTGGAGCCATCAAAAAACAAAGTCCACGCAGTGGGGTCTATCCTAAAATTGGTATTGACATTATAAACATTATGTACAATGGTTCCAGATAAAGGTACTATGGTAACATTTGCAATTTGTGATTCATTGTGCTCATTCTCTGGTGATAAATCAGCAAGCAAATCTCCAAAAAAGGTATCAAATGTAAAATGTTCAATGTGTGAGCTAAAATAATAGGCAGGTTCACTTGAATCATTCAGATTAGTGACAGTTTGATTCATGAATGGCTCCCTACTAATCGTGATCTTGTTTGGTTGTCCATTGTAGGGTAACCATAAGTGAGACCAATTGGTGGCAAAGTAACCTTTAAGATTCTCTTACCAGTCTCTACTTAGCCACATCCCATAGGCTTCGGGAATGTCATCTACAACAATGTCATTGGTCTGGTGAATCTGAGGGTCAGCAGACAAACTCAACAACACATTTCTCAGCCTCCCTACTACTCTTACTTTTGATATGTCGAGTTGGAAAATCTGAGTAGGGAAAGGTTCCCAAGTGGCATTAAGTTTTCTGCAGACAGACAGTGGCATCACATTGGAATAAGCACCAGAGTCTATCATGCAATTGTGTACGTTCCTGTTGAATATTTTGAAAGTTAGCAAGAAAGGAGGTGTCCTCTTGCTTCCAGATTTCAGATCTTCTGGTTTAGTGAAAGAGTCTAAGTTGTTATTCTGTGGTTCTCTTGGTTATTTGATTATCATGATTTTGGGTAAAGAATCCCTCATTGAAGGGATATTTAGAAGTTCAAACAAAGAGATTGTAACATCCCATAAAATACCTAAAAATTAAAATTTTTTAGAATAGCAATAATTATTGAATTTGTTAATGCGGAACATATAAAAATAGTTAAAATTATTAACTAGTATAATTAATAACGACGACATGTCGAATTTCTCAAAACAACATATGACGCTAGTCGTAATTGTTATTGCAGACTAAATGGATGTTAATCTCTTTAACAACAGACATTTTATGATTATAACACAAGAATACAATCTTCAGATCTGCTTCAGTTCTAAATGTAACTACATGCTGTACATAGGTTTGTATTATTATAATTTTCTTGGTAATGTGTTGACAATTTGTTTTGAATGATGACGAAGGGGTCCTACGAGGTGCCCTGAGGTTTACTTAGCTACGTTTAGCTAAGGCATTTGAATCTTGTTTCCATGTGCAGAACGCAGGTAATAAATTTTACGACAAACATGATTTAAGAGTACATGTGTCTTTCAATTCATCGTCAATGTAAAAAATACTAAGTACTTCCTTTCAAAACAAATTACTGAAGGTATGGATATTTTTGGTTCCAAATCTCGTTTGCGTGTTAGCTTACATACTTTTCAGTGTTATTATAATCACATCGCCAATTTTTTTTTACATTGCTATAATTATTATCTATGAAAAGTCATCTTAATATGACTATTGTCATTAACATCAAGTGGTGATACTTTTTTCCATTTGTCACACTATTTGAATTCTTGTGAAAATAGTGCTTATGTTAATTCAAATGAATTAGCATTATAATATGCACCGACAGAACTTTAGACTATCCTAAAGTCTCACATTTATCAATTGTTTAACAATACATAGCTAATATATGAAATATATAGTGAATATAGTGCTTATGCTATGAACTAGCATTGTATTGTGCATTAACAAAACTTAGACTATATCTAAAGTCTCTCATTTATCAATTGATTAAAAACACATGGCTAATGCATGAAATTATATAAAATTTACCCTAAATGACTATACATATACTATAGGAAAGAAATATATATAATCTATAGTAACTTTTCAATTCACGCACATACATTAGCATGTGATATTATTATCATGATGCCTAATAATAAACCTTAGGAACTATTATAGAAAGTGAACTATGAATCTAACATTTGCAATGATTTTGATCGTGACAAGGTATTAAAGTTTGGTACTTGGCATGCTTCCAAATTGTCGATTTCTGGTTTCAGCATTAACATCGCTCATCTGTTAAGTGAAGTGGAAAGCTTGGTTGGATGGTCTTCACGTGATTGAGTTTACAATAAGCACAATACAATGCTGAGCTGTGCCATGCACTAGCCCTCGGTCGACTCATTTGGAAACTTGGTAGATGCAACAATCAATGTGTATTGATTGCAATGATCTCTCGAATCTCAATGTGCCCAGCTAGAAGCTATTCCACCGTTGATCTTTACAAGATCTAGGGCTTGGAAAGAAACCCTAGTATTTCGTTGGTAAGTAACAAAGAATTGTTTCTGGTCTTCATTTCATGTTTAGTGGTAAGGTTCGAAGAGCCGACAATATTGCTGCAATGTAGGGTTTAGATTTTTACTGTGAGGAGGACTCCTTCCTCGGTTTCGAACCTTATACCTGTGAGAGGAATTTTATATGTTACAAGCTTACTATCTTTGTCAAATAGAGCCATGACTCAGCCATTAAAATTGTGAGGAGGTTCTTCTGTCAGTTTGTTTCAGTGTAAGTCGAACTGGAGTTCGATTATCCTATTCATAAAAGGGTTCTCTAAGTTTGAACTCGTATTTGCAGCAATTTCTATCAGGCTTCGTCGTTTGGATGGTGTGGGGTGTCTAAGTCCAAAAGCTTCGATGCTAAGGTAAGTTTTCATTGATAGTGGTAATAATACTGTACTTTTAAGTTATTCCTACTTTTTTCTTGTTTTAACCCTTTTTAAACTATCACTGGCAGGTGATACTGCATTGGAGGATTTCTATGAGCAAAACTTGGAATGAGGATGCTACAACAACCTCTTGGTAAGCCTCGGTGGTTCTTGAAACCTCGTAGGTACCTTTGGCATGGTTTAGCTGGTGAATGCAGTGTGACGAGAGTTGGAAATACAACCCTGTTCGGAGTAATGGCCGAGTTTTAAGTTTTATTTTGAATTATATTGTAAGAGGATAAACCCTCAGTATTTAAGTTGTTATTCGGCTCTGAAATGACTTGCTGTGTCATTTGAAAATGACCTTGAACTTGTGTTTGTACTGTTGTTTGTTAAGGGAAATACCATGTGTAATTTTGGAACCTTAAAAGGTCCGCAATGTAAACTTTGTCGAATTTTTAGTATATTTTGAACATGAAAATCATAGAGCCGAGGGTTCACTTGCGTCTGTAAAACAATGGCTTGTTTTGTACTGAAATGTTATAATTTTTTTTAAATAATGGTTTAAGAAATCGTTTGTATAAACTGTTGATTTGGTTTCGAACAACGATAGTTGTCTTTGGTCGAGAATAGTAGTTTGCATGTATGTTGGTAGATAGAACCGGTACTTCGTATCGTTTTTGGAATTCAAGTTTGAAATAAGGATGTGGTAAAATTCGGTCTATCATATGTTTTGAAATGGCTAAACACCACAGGGATTGATCTTGTTTCAATGAACGAAACCCTACCCTGTAGGTTTCGTTGGTAACCTTGAATGTTCTGAGAATTCGAACCTGAGAACTGGGCCTTAACTTGTGTCTCTAAAGGGTTCGACACTGTTTATGTTTCTTGTTAGGGTTTGAATACTATGTCTACTATATCTTCAGAAATATTAACTGAATTTGCCATGAATGGCTTGATATGTAATTTATTGAACTGTGTACTAAATAAACGTTTAGAATCTAAGGTCTGTGATCTTACGGTTTTGATCTTTATAGTGAAGGTATTTATATTTAATGATTGCAATCTAAACTAGATCAATATGTGATAATTAGTGAAGAAAGTAAGAAGTGTTTACTTATCATTTGTAAGTAACACTCTGTATAGAGAATAATTTGTTGTTGCTATAGTTCTAGAATATACAATGTCTGAAACCAATGAATTTATAATATTGGAATGCATAATACTACCATCTGAAAATAGATGGAGTTGAATTAGAAAATCTAGATCTGTGCAGAAATAAAAGTGTTTTTCTTTTATTATGAAAATAGAGGAAATGTTATACATCTGTTTATATTATGCTGTACTATTTCCTGATTTTTAGACATATAATTGAAATGGAATAATTTAAAAGAAATATTACGGTGTTTATCTATTCATTCAAATGGCATTTTTCCTATCACTCATCTCTATTAATTTTACTTTTGTTAAATTTTCAGAATTTACTTCAATCTGATCTAGGATATTAACTGAGAGAACAACATGTATAGAAAATCTACAGCATATCAATCATGGACACAATAATGCAAGCACACAAGAGACACAAAGTTTACTTGGGGAAAACCGTAAAGGTGAAAAACCCCAATAAGTTCCTCAGAGATAGATAGAGCAATGATACAACCAGAATACAAGAGATAGTCTTCTCCTAGCAGCAGAGCCTCCTCCTCCACAAGTGCGCCACTCTCCAAAGTGTGAGTGAGAGAATAGAATGTGTAAAATGAGAGAGACACACTCTCTATTTATACACTAACTTGACTTGACCTTTACTCAACTAAGTCGGCCTCAACTTAACCACTTAACATAATGGTGACTAGGCCAACACCCAATAGGGTGGTCTAATAACCCTTTGACCCACATGGCTAACCCCCAATAGGGTGGTCTAATAACCCTTCGACCCACATGACTTATACAGGGCCGACCCCAACAAGGTGGTCTAATAACTTATCAAGTATAAGTTACGACACTTACAATATAAATGACGACACTTCCATATAGAGGAATAATAACATCTCTATGGGAATATAGACACTTCTGTATAGAGGAATAATAACGTCTCTATAGGAATAAAATATACATATATGTGAAATACATTTTGAAGTTACATATACATCAACACTCCCTCTTAACTAGGAAGGTATTTCTCGACCTAGGTCTTCTAGCACAAGTCATCTTCTCTAGATCATCATCACTGGATAATCATCATCGAGTCATCATCATCGTCACTGCTGCTGCTATCTCAATCAATCTTTGAATCTACTCATCATAGGAAGTTCTACATAGCCAATCCTTTTTCATACTGGATGTAGGCCCACCACCTATAGGTCTTCGTCATCACTGGCCATACTGTGGAATCCTTAGGACTTATTACGTGCGTCACAAAACCTAGCTGCAGCATCCCAGGCTATTACAAGCACATAGCTCTACCTGTCGGATATCCCAGGAGCACATTACATGTGACCCATAAAAAAACTTGGCTGAAGCATCCCAGGTTGTTACGAGCACACAGCTCTACCTGTCGGATATCCCAGGAGCACATTACATGTGATCTCACCACAAAACCTGGCTGAAGCATCCCAGGATGTTACGAGCACACAGCTCTACCTGTCGGATATACAAGGAGCACATTACATGTGGTCCACCAAAAAACCTGGCTGAAGCATCTGAGGCCTTTTTCATCCTATCTAGATCTCCCAAGAGCAAATTACATGTGGTCATGGAAAAACCTGGCTGAAGCATATGAGGCCTTTTTCATCCTGTCCATATCTCCTAGGAGAAAATTACATGCCATAGGACAAAACCTCGCAAGAGCATATTAGGATGTTACGGGTACACAACTCCGACCTGAAATCTCCCAGGGCACAAATTACATGTCCTCCCAGAGCAATGCCTCGAAAGAGCATCCCAGGCTATTACGGGTACACAACTCCAACCTATAGGATCTCCCAAACATGCTCATCTGCACAACCTGATCCATGACCACAAAGTATCATCCTGATACTCATCATACATCATCCTGATCATCATCACTACAACATCCTGCTGCATGTCATCTAGAGAAAAATCCTGAAGCTCGTTATCTATGATCATCCTGATCATACACTGCATCCACCTAATGCGTACCAAGTATCTACCTGATACATATCATCATACATGATCTACCTGATCATACAATGTATCCACCTGAAACATATCAACATACATGATCTCAGTATCCACCTGATACATATACAGATACATGGTCCAAGCATCCAACATGATGCATATACAAAATACATACAAATGATCCAACTGATCATATCCAACATCCAACATGATACATACATACATAAATGATCCAATTGATCATATCCAGCATCCAACATGATGCATATATATAAATGATCCAACTGATCATAACAAGCATCCAACATGATTCATATACATATACAGAGTAGTAACTGGAGCATCGTCCTGATGCTCATCATCCATGATCCTCCTGATCATCATAGCATCATCCTCTTCAGATCATCGCATCATCAATGAAGCAAATCCCAGATGCAAATCATCCAACACTTACACCACTGACATGGGATAACACATCTACCACCATTCGGGGAAGGCTCCATCCTTTACTTTTTCACCATGGGAGAACACATCTACCACCATGTGAAAAATGGCTCAGCAATTACATCACGACTAAGGGAGAACACATCAACCATGTCAGAAAATCTCATGTGCATCTGCATCTTCAAGACTCATCATTTCCCTTTGGAAGGAACCTCAATCTGAAGTGCACCAAGCCTCTCTCTGAAGTACTCAAACTGCACTCTGTCCAACAGCTTGATCAATACATCTGCAACCTACTCATCCGTCGCAACATAATCTGCTTCGGCTGTACTCAGTGCTACGCAGGACTGCTTCCTGTTGAACCAAGAGATCACACCTGATCCCATACTGAAGCAACATCCAGATGTGCTCTTCCTATCTGCAGCACTGCCAACCCAATCTGAATCAACATAACCTTGCAGGTTAAAATTTTGATTCGCTTCATACTTGAGCCCATAATCCACTGTACCCTTCAGGTACCTCAGAACATGCTTTATAGCAACTAGGTGAACACTCCTCGGATCCGTCAGGAACTGGCTCAATGTGTTCAACGCAAAGCAAATATCTGGTCTCGTGTTCGTCAGGTACATCAAGGACCCAATCATCTGACGATACATAGAGACATCAACGGCTCAGATGAAGCATTTCACATAAGCTTTAGGTTCGATTCCATAGGTGTGGCCATGGCCTTGCAGTTCATCATCTCGAACCTCTTCAGGATCTCTACTGCATACTTCCCTTTTCCAAGGAAGATTCCATCTACACTGTTCCACACCTCCATGCCAAAAACAAATAGTGCATCATCCCCAAGTTCTACACACATATATGACTACACCATTCAAGAAAGTTGTCTTGAAATCCATCTGGTGTATCTTCTATTTCATCACTTTTATATTTCTCTATGCGGCCATCTGCAACATGCTTGATCTGATAGTTCCATTTGGAAGTCACAACAGACTTCCCTTCAGCTCTTGGGACCGCATCCCAAACATCGTTCTTCATGGTCGACGGATCATGGCATTCTTCCCATATCCTGGGAACTTCAATATCTTCAATAGATAATTTTGTTGCTTGAACAAATGTTGTAGTCCTTCTTTTGTAGGTGAAGGTATACGGTCTTTCCTACAAAACAAGTTAAATTGCATGATTAGAAACATCTCATAATTTTCAGACAAATTCTTACACATAAAGAAATATGTCATACAATCATGCAATTATCTTATCCAATGCTTCAATACAACATTCATCCATGTTCCACAACTTTCTAGATGCCTTCCAGTCTCTATTAGAACATTGTTAAGAGTTTGCACTACTCCCAACATGTCAACAAAGAGGTTTCATTCTAGATAAGTAGCACTAGAATGTTGTACAGTTCCATAGGCCACTTACCCACCACATGCATATTAGTAGTATACTGTTCATTAATGCAATCATTCTAATATGCACAATACATATCCTAAGTCTAGGAACATGAGCATATACATCATTGAACAATTTTATTTAAACAAACAAATATGCAAGAAATGATAATAAAAATACTTATCTTTGTTTAATTGTTGGGTTGACTCCCTCTCAGTCTTTGCTTCTTTTTCTACAACTCCATTCTGATGTGGATTGTGAGAAGTGGTCAACTCCCTCTGAATATCTGCATCCTTGCAGAAACTACTGGAGTGTGCTCCCTCTTGATCTTTGCTTCCTAGATTACCTATTCTTGAACTTATATTCATTCTCGATCCCTATGCATGCTTGTTAGTATCATCATTGTGTTATCCTTGAGGACTCATACATAATCACACATTTATTAGTATAATCTTAATACTATCAAAACACAATAATCTTAAGCATGTATAGTCATGATCATTTCAAACAGAAATAATAAGCATTAGTATTCAAGGTTTCAGGGAAGTCTTCTTTTACTCATGCATATTCTTATTTGATCATAGAACTCTTCTGGTTAGTTAAATCATCAATCAAGATAAGAGATATAATATGCATAAAACCCGTGATTACTCAAACCTATACCTTCATGATTCTTCTGGTTAGTCATATCATCAATTATGGTAAGAAACATAATATGCATACAACCATGACTATTCAAACCTATGACTTCATGAATAATCATTATCAACAACGAAACAGTATAAGATCCTAACACAAGGTAGGATTCTAGCTTGATATAGGAAAAACATACCTGGATTAGCATGCTAGCAAGTTATGTCTAACATACCCGCATAATGTCTACTGGTTCTCTTTAGTGACTTGTGCTAGTAACCTGCATGTCTCATACGTTAACCATTGTAGAACCAATTTATACATACCTCGTAAGTAGATCTTCTATGTGATCCATGACAATGGATGAATCTTTGTCTTCATGTCTCCATGATCATATGTTCTTGAAGTAGAACATGATTTGTCTTTCTTGGTGTACCTTTTATGTTAGCGAACAACATAAACCTCATACAACATCACAATGCATTAGTACAATCATAAGTGTCAACACCCTAATCAATGAATATCTTCTATTGTGCATTCATAATTTTATTAAGGTGATACGACAAGTCTAGATTTAATCAAGATTGTACTAACCGTAATAATATGAAGACAAATATACCATAAACTTAATCATGAACAAATCTCAAAACATACCTGGATAAGTCATACCTGTCGATATTGCTTGTAATCTTCTTATGTAAGGCCTTAGCCTCATCTCCCTCTGAAATAGGAACTTCTTCACTTATGCAAGTGACCAATCCATCTTCTTCTAGGATTAACCCAATCCACTTGATTTGCAAGAACTGGATCTGGAGCTGGATTAGGGTTTGTCAGAGAAACCCCAATTATTCAAACTTCCAAAATGATAGAAATATATGCCTTGATGAGCTGATCAAGCTGTATATTCAGAATTTGAAAACTGCAAAGTTTCACACCCTCAAAATTGCCTTTTAGATTTCCGGATTCACTAGGGAGGACCCTGAATTAGGGTTTGAGTTTACTAGAGCTTCACCCAACCAAAAGATTTGATTCAAATCTCTAATATTTGATTTTTCTGAGGAGCTTCCAGTCGTGGTCACAGATTTCCAAAATTCCAATTTTTGCAGAAGCCCTAATTTTCCATCTTTCCAATCAAAGTCCCGAACTGGGGTTTGATCAAGCCGAGCCTTCTGCCCAACAAAAAAATCTGATCTTGGTCTCTAAATTTCGATTTTGATGAGTAGCATCCAGCCGTGGTCTCCAATTACAAAAATTCCAACTTTCTCTGAAGCCCTAAATTCCGAAAACCATGAATGAAGGTGCTCAAAAATAATTATGTTATGACAGAAATATGTATCTGATTGTTTCTGGTGTAACTCTGAATTTTTCAATCCACATGGTCTGAAAATGTTTTTTGAGATATCTCGACCTGTCATCTTTCCATCCCGATAGGTCTGACCTCAATTGAATTCTCTGAGAGAGATTTATGCCAAGTGTCGCAATGTGACCTGTTTATGGGATAAAATTGGAGAGTTATCTTGTACGGAATGCCACGTGTCACTGGCTCAACTTCAGCATTTGAAAACATTTCTTGAGATAGTACAGTCTGTGTACTACTTGTCACTTTTTACGAAATTTCATTTGGAGCTTCCTAACCCAAGTTATGACCTTTTTTTCCAAGGTCACCTGTTTATGACTGAGATCTGGAAGAGGCAGAAACCCTATATTGTACAGATCATAAATCACAAAGTACAACGAATTAGAAGTTATCCTTTGGACACAAGGTACAAGGGGATCTTATATTCCACCTGTAAAAGTTTCAGATCCGAAACCTTTTCCAAAATGGATTTATAGCAAAATTGCTACGATGACTGTTTTTTGCTATATCAAGCCCTAGCATCGTAAGTGCAACAAGTGTCATACATGCCATATCATGTCTTCTTTCAGGCTAGCTCTGATACCATGTTAAATTTTCAGAATTTACTTTAATCTGATCCAGGATATTAACTGAGAGGACAACATGTACAGCAAATCTATAGCATATCAATCATGGACACAATAATGCAAGCACACAAGAGACACAAAGTTTACTTGGGGAAAACCATAAAGATGAAAAACCCCAATAAGTTCCTCAGAGATAGATAGAGCAATGATACAACCAGAATACAAGAGATGGTCTTCTCCTAGCAGCAGAGCCTCTTCCTCCACAATTGCGCCACTTTCCAAAGTGTGAGTGAGAGAATAGAATGTGTAAAATGAGAGAGACACACTCTCTATTTATACACTAACTTGACTTGACCTTTACTCAACTAGGTTGGCCTCAACTTAACCACTTAGCATAATGCTGACTAAGCCGACACCCAATAGGGTGGTCTAATAACCCTTTGACCCATATGGCCGACCCCCAATAGGGTGGTCTAATAACCCTTAGACCCACATGACTTATACAGGGCCGACCCCAACAAGGTGGTCTAATAACCCATCAAGTATAAGTTACGACACTTACAATATAAATGACGACACGTCCATATAGAGGAATAATAACATCTCTATGGGAATACAGACACTTCTGTATAAAGGAATAATAACGTCTCTATAGGAATACAATATACATATATGTGAAATACATTCTGAAGTTACATATACATCAACAACTTTTCTGTACTAGAGTACTATACAGATAACACTATGGGAAAAATACAGAAAATAATTTAATCATTCATTTAATTTACTTAATCATTCTTAAAACATATCATCTTTCAGTCATAAAATAAAATAGTTTCTTCTATATAACTGTAAATAATAATTTTACCATGCAGAAAAGCATTTAACTGTAAACAAGAAGTCAGAACAGTAGAACCTGGTTGACTGTAGGAGAAACAAACAACCCAAGGAACCTATTCATGAAGACAACCAAATTACTTTCCTTAGGACCCCCGAGCCTATTCATTGAACCACCAGGAAGAAGATTCTGTAGAAACCTTAGTTCATCAACTTGCAATAAAATATAGATTATCCAGTCATAAAGACTCATCAATCAAAGAGACCTGCACCAGCACCTCTGGTTTCCTTCTCAGAATAATTAGCAGATTCACAATGCACTCTCACTTAGCCTCCCTATTTGAATCTCTCAGTGATCACCTGATACACTTAAGGAATATTTCTGCAGAAAATATTGTGGAGCTGCCTACTCAATTCGAATTGCCTTTTCTAGGCTTCCTAGGCCTTTTAGTGGTTAACCTAGTCATTAATGAGACATCAGCTCTCTTCCACCGACCTGGGGGATAATGCCACAAATTTAGGGGTAGTTGTCCCATAACCAACAGCTAGTGGTGGAGTGCAAATGCTGCCATCTGTCCCATGCCTTCTAACAGCTTCCATTCCTCCTAGTGTGTTAGTGAACACTCATTTAACAGTTCCCTTGGTTGTTTGTCTCCTGTTTAATTTATTAAAATAATAATAATAAGTCATTACAATCATCCTTGACCAGATTTGGTCATAATTACAAAACTTTGTAATTAAAATTTAACATAATGTGTTTTGCAAATAAAATAAATAGTCTTCAGAATTTGGGTAGGTGACATACACCCCCCCTTAAATATCAACATTGTCCTCGATGTTGTTTAATCACTCTCTGAGTGTTCCTGAAATAGAGTTGGGTATGTTTCCCACATACTACTCTCCAACTCCCAGGTTTCCTCTTCTGGGCTAAGGTGCTTCCATTGCACCTTTACCTGCCCAATGGTGCGATTCTGGAGTAGATTTTCTCTCCTTTCGAGGATACAATCTGGTTCCACCTGAAAAATCGTCGTCTTGTCCCACCTGTACATCATTCCAATTTACAACATGAGTAGCATCATGTACATACTTCTTTAAAAATGATATATGAAAAACATTATGTATCTTTAGATTTGGTGGCAAATCCAGTTGGTATGCCACGGGTCCAACCCTTGACAAAATTTTGAAAGGACCACAATACCTAGGTGCCAACTTGGTACAACTTCCCAATTTCAATGAACTCTTTTGCTCTCTTACCTTAAGAAAGACATGTTCACCAACCTGGAACTCTTTATGAGTCCTTCTAAGATCTGCTTGACTCTTTTTCCTATCTTGGGAAGCTTTAAGATTTCTTTGTACCTATTTCACAATTAGTTCTAATTCCTGCAACAATTCAGGTCCTACAATAACTCTATTTACTGGGTCATTCGAAGAAACAAGTGTATTACATTTCCTACCATAAAGAATTTCAAAAGGGCTAAGCCTGGCTGATGCATGATAATGGTTATTATATGCAAATTCTGCTAAATGCAAGTAGTCCTCCCACTTACCATGCTGATCCTTAACATACATCCTAAGCATGTATTCCAATACTTGATTCACTCTTTCTGTATGTCCATCCGTTTGTGGATGAAATGTTGTGCTGAAGTTTAAGGTTGTATTCAACCCTTTAAACAAATATCTCCAAAAGTTTCCAGTAAACTTAGAATCACAGTCTAAAACTATCACTTTCGGTATCCCATGTAATCAAAAAATCTATTTCATGAATATTTCTGCAATATCTGGAGCCTTATGAGTAGTCTTTACAGGTATAAAATGTGCTTCCTTGTTGAGTTTATCCACTACCATCATGATGGAATCATTATGTTTCTGATTCTTTGGTAACTCGGTAATAAAATCTATACATATGATTTCCCATTTCCAGGTAGGTATAGGCAATGGCTATAAGAGTCCAGCCGGATGATGATGTTCAACCTTCACTTTTTGACAGTCTAAACACTTAGCTATATATTCTTCTACTTCATCCTTAATTTTGGGCCAATAGTACTCTTTCCGTAACATAGTGATGGTTTTCTGATAACCTGGATGACCAGAATAATGACTTTTGTGCATCTCATCTAAAATCAGAATTTTCACTTTTGGTATGTTGGGTACATACAATCTATTTTTGTACAACAACAGTCCATTTTCTTTTAAACTGTAATCTGCCATAGAATTTTCAGAATTGCTATCTGCTGTCTTTTCTTGTAAATTTATGTATTCTTCATCCGTTTCAATCCCTTCTAAGATCTGATTTTCTAAATATGTTGAGTATGTACTGATGGATGAAATAAAATTCAACTTTGCTTTACGACTTAATGCATCAACAACCTTATTCTCTTTCCCTTTAATGTGTTGAATTTCAAAATCATATTCACTTAGAAAAGTTAGCCATCTAGCTTGTCTAGTGTTCAAATTTGTCTGATCTAATAAATACTTCAGCCCCATGTTATCTATCAACAAGGTAAATTTTATGCCAATAAGATGGTGGCACCACATTTTTAAAGTGTGAATTACTGCTAATAACTCCAAATCATAAGTAGAGTAATTCTTCTCATGTATTTTCAGCTTTCTAGACTCGTATGCAACAGCATGTCCCTCTTGTGTTAGGACTCCTCCGAGTTCGTCATTACATGCATTGGTGCATACTATAAAATCCTTATTAGGATCTGCAATCCTCAAAATAGGCGTTGTATTTAGTAATTCCTTTAACTTCTTAAAACTGTCTGAACATTTATGATCCCATACAAACTTCTTCCCCTTCTTCTGTAAGGAGGTTATGGGGTTTACAATTTTTGAAAAACCTTCTATGAATTTTGTATAATATCTAGTAATACCCATAAATGATCGTACATCCGACACATCCTTAGGAACCATTCATTCATTAATGGCTTTTATCTTATCGGGGTCAATCGAGATTCCTTCTTTAGAAATTACGTGTCCTAAATACTGAATCTTATCCTTGTGAAAGTCACACTTACTAAACTTAGCATATAACTGATGATCTCTCAGAACTTGTAAAATAATACGCAGATGTTCGTCATGTTCTTCTTTACTTTTAGAATATACGAGAATGTCATCTATGAACACAATAGCGAACTTATCCAAGTATTTGTGCAGAATATTCTTCATTAGACACATAAATACAGTCGGGGCATTAGTCAATCCAAATGGCATGACTACGAACTCATAATGTCCATATCGAGTTCTAAAGGTTGTTTTAAAAATATCCTCATCCTTCACACGAACTTGATGATATCCATACCTTAAATCAATTTTTGAAAATATCATTGCTCCACACAGCTGATCAAATAGATCGTCTATGCGGGGTAACGGATATCGATTCTTGATTGTCATCTTATTCAGTTGGCGATAATCTATACAAATCCTTAGAGTGCCATCTTTCTTCTTAAAAAATATAACAGGTGCTCCCCAAGGAGACACGCTGGGTCTTATATAGTTTTTATCAATTAGTTCCTTCAACTGTGATTTCAACTCATTTAATTCCAGTATATTCATTCTATATGGAGCTTTAGAATTCGGTATTGCTCCCGGTATTAACTCAATGGTAAAATCTAGGTCTCTCTTAGGGGGTAATCCTGGGATCTCTTCAGGAAAAACATCTTGGAATTCTTTTAGGACAGGTATATCTTCTAGTTTCAGTCTGTCCTCTTTAGTACTTATTTCCTCATTTACTACATTCATAGAAAACATTTGACATCCTTTTCTAACTGCTCTATTTACTTGCATAGTTGAAATCTATCTAAGTGATGTCTTTCTTGGAATACCTTTTACTTCTACTGTTTCTCCTTCATCATTTAAACAAGCAAAAAATTTCTCATAACAATTCAGAATGACATGATGGGATTCTAACCAGTCCATTCCAATTAAGATATCATAGGATCCTAAAGGTAAAACATTCAACTTGGTTTGTGTCTTTAACTGATTCATAGATAAAACACAATTTTCAATAAAATCAGATACTTTTCTTTTTGTCCCTGTTGCTAGTCTAACTAACCAAGATTTATTGATTTTTTTGTTTTCAAATTAAAACTTTCTACAATATCTAGTGATATATAACTCAGGCTAGCACCTGGATCAATCAAAATAGTAATAGGGTGGTTTTGTAGCATACCTTCAATCTCTACCATAGAGACTTGATTCTCAACTTACCCGTTGTCTAGTGTTGCATTAATTCTGGGCATCTCCCTTGCCAAGACTCCCACAATAGGTTTAGTTTGTATGGAATGAATATTATTAGCTATCCACTTCCTCTTGGGGCATAATGAGGACCTTGACACTCAAAACATTTTATAGGTGTCTTTTGATCATTAGTTCTGGTAACATTAGGAGTATTTCTAGGAGCTGTAAAATTCTGTTGTTGATTATTTATGGGATTGTTCCCTTGAAAATTCCGATTCGGAAATTTTTTCTTTTGGAAACCAGAATTTCCACTAAACCTGATTTTTTTCTTTTTTAGCTCAAAGTTACTGGGTTTATGATTTTTTCAGCTAGATATCCCTTCTCTTTTCTGATTAGTGTCATAACAGAAAGTTGCTTTCCTCATGGCCTCTTCTAAGGTCTTTGGATTGTCATAATCTATTCTGTCCTTGATGTTGAAAGGTAGACAAATCAGGTATCTTTGAATCTTCGGTTTCTCTTCCATGAGGTATGGCACATACCTCAGCAAATTTAGAAATTTACTGTTCAACTCTTTCATATTCATAGTTCCCAGCTTTAAATCATAAAATTCCTTGGAATTTTCTTCATAGTATTGTTCAGATAAGAACTTCTTCTTGAAGTACCTTTTAAAAGTGCTCCAATTCACATCCTTGTCTTTGATGCCCTTCACTCTTTTGATGTCCTGCCACAAAATATTTGCCTTCCCGATCAAGTTGTATATTGCCATCTTTGCCTTCAATGATTCTGAATAATCATGAATTTGGAAGTACTTCTTCATGCCGGACAACCATGTTTCTGCTGTCTCTCCTTTCTCAGTTTCACCATTGAAGGTTGGGGGTTTGATTTTCTTGAACTCCCCAGAAATCTGTTCATACTGTTTGTGACTTTTTCTTTTGGGTTTGTAATCTCCTTCGCTGCTATCACTTGAATAATTACGTTTCTTTTTTCGTTTTTCATTGGCAGCTTCTGATGATGTTGAAATGATGTTCGCATCATCAGTCTTCATTTTCTTACCCCTGTCTCGATGAGGTAAGTCTTCAATCTTGGAGGTATTTTCAATCCCTCTATCTTGTTCATCAATTAGGCACTGATCGAACAGTACTTGGTTAAGTTCCTCTTGTGCTTTCAGAATTTTCTCATTGTCTTGTTTTATAGATCTGATTTCTACTTTTATCTCTTAAAATGCACGTAACAATGCTGATGAATTGTCATTTAATTTTCCATGGACTTCTTCTTCATAATGTTGTCCCATGCTATGACTGTTGGGTCGAAATCTGTCCTCCATATGTTCAACCGATCCTTCCATACCTGTAGCTTAAAAACAATTTCTGTATAACACAAATAGTTTAAATTTGAATTAGTAAGATTTCTGTTGTAATAAAGTTTTCTGTTGCGTGGTCTTTGGACCTTTTCAGGCCTAGAGTTTGAACGTGAGCTCTGATACCACATGTAACATCCCGTAAAATACCAATTTTTTTTTTTTAAATAACAATAATTATTGAATTTGTTAATGCAGAACTAATAAAAATAGTTAAAATTCTTAACTAGGATAATTAATAACGATGACACGTCGAATTTCTCAAAACAACATATGACGCTAGTTGTAATTGCTATTACAGACTAAATGGATGTTAATCTCTTTAACAACGGACATGTTATGATTATAACACAAGAATACAATCGTCAGATCTGCTTCAGTTCTAAATGTAACTACATGTTATACATAGGTTTGTATTATTATAATTTTATTGGTAATGTGCTGACAGTTTGTTTTGAATGATGACGAAGGGGTCCTATGAGTTACCCTGGGGTTTACTTAGCTACGTTTAGCTAAGGCATTTGAATCACGTTTCCATGTGCAGAACGCAGGTAAGAAATTTTATGACAAACATGAGTTAAGAGTACATGTGTCTTTCAATTCATCGTCAATGTAAAAAATACTAACTACTACCTTGCAAAACAAATTACTGAAGGTATGGATATTTTGGTTCCAAATCTCATTTACGTGTTAGCTTTCATACTTTTCAGTGTTATTATAATCACATCGCCAATTTGTTTTTTACATTGCTATAATTATTATCTATGAAAAGTCATCTTAATATGACTATTGTCATTAACATCAAGTGGTGATACTTTTGTCCATTTGTCACACTATTTGAATTCTTGTGAAAATAGTGCTAATACTAATTCAAATGAATTAGCATTATAATATGCACTGACAGAACTTTAGACTATCCTAAAGTCTCACATTTATCAATTGTTTAACAATACATAGCTAATATATGAAATATATAGTGAATATAGTGCTTATTCTATGAACTAACATTGTATTGTGCGTTAACAGAACTTAGACTATATCTAAAGTCTCTCATTTATCAATTGATTAACAACACATGGCTAATGCATGAAATTATATAAACTTTACCCTAAATGACTATACATATACTATAGGAAAGAAATATATATAATCTATAGTAACTTTTCAATTCACGCACATACATTAGCATGTGATATTATTATCAGGATGCCTAATAATAAACCTTAGGAACTATTATAGAAAGTGAACTATGAATCTAACATTTTCAATGATTTTGATCATGATAGGGTATTAAATTTTAGTACTTGGCATGCTTCCAAACTGTCGATTTCTAGTCTCAGCATTAATGTCGCTCATCTGTTAAGTGAAGTGGAAAGCTTGGTTGGATGGTATTCACGTGATTGAGTTTACAATAAGCACCATACAATGTTGAGTTGTGCCATGCACTAGCCCTTGGTCTGCTGATTTGGCATCTTGGTAGATGAAACAATCAATGTGTATTGATTGCAATGATCTCTCGAATCTCAACGTGTCCAACTGGCAGCTATTCCACCGTTTATATTTACAAGATCTAGGGCTTGGAAAGAAACCCTAGTCTTTCGTTGGTAAGTAACAAAGAATTGTTTCCGGTCTTCATTTCGTTTTTAGTGGTAAGGTTCGAAGAGCCGACAGTATTGTTGCAATGTAGGGTTTAGATTTTTACTTTGAGGAGGACTCCTTCCTCAATTTCAAACCTTAGACCTGTGAGAGGAAGTTTATATGTTACAGGCTTAATATCTTTGTGAAATAGATCCACGACTCAACCATTGAAATTGTGAGGAGTTTCTTCTGCCAGTTTGTTTGAGTGTAAGTCGAACTGGAGTTCGATTCTCCTATTCATAAAAGGGTTCTCTGAGTTTGAACTCGTATTTACAGAAATTGCTATCAGGCTTCGTCGTTTGGATGGTGTGGGGTGTCTAAGTCAAGGAGCTTCGACACTAAGGTAAGTTTTCATTGACAGTGGTAATAATATTGTACTTTTAAGTTATTCCTGCGTTTTTCTTGTTTTAACCCTTTTTAAACTATCACTGGAAGGTGATACTGCGTTGGAGGATTTCTATGAGAAAAACTTGGAATGAGGATGCTGCAACAACCTCCTGGTAAGCCTCGGTGGTTCTTGAAGCCTCGTAGGTACCTTTGGCATGGTTTAGCTGGTGAATGGAGTGTGACGAGAGTTGGAAATACAACCCTGTTCGGAGTAATGGCTGAGTTTTAAGTTTTATTTTGAACTATATTTTAAGAGGATAAACCCTCAGTATTTAAGTTGCTATTTGGCTCTGAAATGACATGCTGCGTAGTTTGAAAATGACCTTGAACTTGTGTTTGTACTATTGTTTGTTAAGGGAAAGACCCTATGTAATTTTGGAACCTTGAAAGGTCCGCAATGTAAACTCTGTCGAATTTTTACTATATTTTGAACACGAAAATCATAGAGCCAAGGGTTCACTTGCTTCTGTAAAACAATGGCTTGTTTTGTACTGAAATGTTATAATTTTGTTTAAATAATGGTTTAAGAAATCGTTTGTATAAACTGTTTATTTGGTTTCGAACAACGATAGTTTTCTTTGGTCGAGAATAGTAGTTTGCATGTCTATTAGTAGATAGACCCTATACTTCGTATCGTTTTTGGAATTCAAGTTTGAAATAATGATGTGGTAAAATTTGGTCTATCATATGTTTTGAAATGGCTAAACGCCACAGGGTTCAATCTTGTTTCAACGAACGAAACCCTACTGTGAGGCAGCTGCAACAATTAATTAATACGAATATGCGAAATAGCAGAAATGACAGAACTCAGAATCACTTTTATATTGATCACAGGCCACTTCGAGGAGGCAACCTCCTATGAGCAAGATCAATACAAATAACTTTATGGTGCCTTCATAGGTCTCAACACACACTTATATACTAATTCTAGGCGCCAATACTATGGATCGAAACCATGGGCCGTTACAAACTATGGATCAACAATACTATGGGCGACTTACAAAGCATATGCACCAACAACAATAACACAAACTATTGATCAACAAATACTACGAGATGACTTACAAAGCATATGCGTCCAACAACAACATACTAACAAAGTAAAGACATGGGTTCCTAACATCCCCTCCCCCTTAAAAAAAGCTTTGTCCTCAAAGCTTTAGATGTGGAAATTGTTGTTGAATCTGAAGGAGTGGTTCCCATGTAGCATCCTCTGGTTGCATGCAGTGCCACTGAATTAAGACCTCTGTGATAGAGCGAGAGCGAAGCTGACGCGTGCACCGATTGAGGATGGCCTCTGGCTCCAAAAGGATGGATCCTTCATTATCCAGTTCGGGTAAAATCGTTTGTCTGCTGATGTTGGTGCCAAGAAATTTCTTTAGACAAGAGACATGAAAAACTGGATGAATGCGGGAAGAAGGAGGAAGTTCCAATTTATAAGCAACTGACCCAATCTTCTGAAGAATCTGATATGGCCCATAGAACTTTGGAGCGAGCTTATGACACATCCCACTGGTTCAGCAAAGACACCTGTATATCGATCCATAATTTGTTGTAGATCCAAAGGAGTAGTGGAGACCGCTGATGGTTGAATCTGGATGGAATGGATCTGAGCGATGACACCATGTGAATTCTTCTTGAGGAGTTTTTCCATGCGATGTGAACTGATGATGCTGAGAGAACCTGGTTGTAATCCTGTCAATGTGTGTTTTTGTCCATTGAGGGAAAACTGCATCCAAAGTTCAGCAAAATCCCATAAGATAGGGCCAAGTGTGCGCAGCCATTGAGCGCCCAAAACCACATCACATCCTACTAAGGGCAAGGCAAACATGTTAGAGCGCAAGGTATAATCTCCCATAGAGATACGCACATTTTTACACTTCCCTTTGCAAGGTAAGGTGCCCCCATTGGCAACCATGACTTCAAAGTTGGAGCAAGGATGGATAAAACAATCAGCTTGTTTGGCGATCCGAGGGTCAATAAAATTATGAGTGCTACCAGAATCAATGAGTATTGTAAGAGGAAGCTTCTTGAAGTAACCCCTGACCTGCATTGTTTGGGGGGTGGTGATTCTAGCTAAAGCATGGAGAGATATCTCTGGCTGGTCATCCTGAGACGGAGGGTCAATAGGCGGTTCCTGAATGTCGACTGAAGCATCCAGTGTTTCTGGATCTTCGTCACCAATTTCAGAGGCAGGCAAAGACTCCACATCCAAGAGATAGAGCTTTTGTTGAACACATCTATGTCCCCGAGTGAATTTCTCATCACAATTATAGCAAAGCCCCTTTTCTCTGCGTGCTTGCATCTCTGTTTCAGACAAACGCTTGATAGGAGTCGGTCAAGGAGCCTACGGTATAGGTGGTCGCTGAGAACCCATATTTCGGAAGGGAACAAAAGTGGGCTTGGAGTGTTGTTGGGATGCAATCTTGTCTTCTTCCAACTTATCCAAACCTAGGGCTTCCATCATTGTGTTGGGACAGAACATTTTGACCTCAGAGTGGATGGCATCCTTTAGACCACTGATAAAACAACTCTGGTAAAATTCATCAGACAATCCTTCGGTGTGGTTGGCTAGATTCTCAAATTCGGTTTGATACTCTGCCACCGTGCCAATTTGACGAAGTTTAGTGAGGACTCCTGTAAAGTCATCAAAAGCACTATGACCAAATCGTTGCAAAAGGAACTGGAAAAAGTCTGGCCATTTGGGCTCTGGATGAGCCTTGATGAACCAATGGTACCATTGAAGAGCTTCCTGTTCCAAGTGAAAGGATGCCAGCGGAACTTTGTTGACATCAAAAGTATTATGCAGACTGAAATACTATTTTGCACGATAGATCCATCCAGTTGGATCAGTACCATTGAAGCGAGGAAAATCAAGCTTCGGACCACGGAAATTGCTGGAAGAGGAGAACCCATTGTCTGATGAAGACTCGGACTGCCGTTTGTTGTTCATAGCTGAATGTTCAAGATGGAGGCTGAGAAATTTTTCATCCAGATCCTGGAGTTTGTCTTGGATGGCTACAAGTGCTTCCTCCATGGTTTTTGCTCCTGCATGGGTGACAACCATAACCATAACCATTTTTTATTTTTTTTTTCCAGTTGACTGGGTAGGAAAACAAAAACAGAAACTACTTTAGTAAGGGAAAATCTGGACTAGGGAAAAAATCTGAAGGGTAATTGGGGTTTGACTAGGTTTTGGACACTGTCGACTAGACAGGGAAGCAACAATGAGGATTTCAGAAGCGGGGTGAAAAAATGGAAAAATTTGGCAGAGGGGGACAAAGAAGCAGAATTCAGAAAGGAACTTTGTGGTAAAATTTAAAGGTGATTGGGTGAAATATGAGGAAGTTATGGCAAACCCTAAAAATAGACAAATGTGGGCTTTCGGGCTTTGGGAAGGGGAATTGGGATAGGGTCCTCAAAAATGAAATATGCAGAATGGGATGACCGGGGTTCCCCGAAAATTTCAAGGGAAACAGAGTAAAAACAAGGGAGATATGGACAAAAAACTGAATTTTATACTCTTTTTTTTTTCCAGACTGGAGCGGCTACAGCTCAAAAGGGATCTGGAATAGCGCCGAATGGACTGAAAGTGGCTGGATCTAAAATGACTTGCAAAATGGATCTGAACGGCACAATAGTGATCGACAATAGTTCAGCTGAAAGTAGATATGGACCTCAGGTATGTGCGGCTTCCTAACAATTCAGGAGTTTCACTCGGCCACCAATGCTGTCTGATGGCTTGCGTATTGGGGCAGTACCCCTCACTCCACGGCTCAAGTAAAACTGATAACCGCTTTGCCACAAATGACAACTCTTGGTTTACCTCACGGGTGCGAACTAGTCAATCAGGTAGGGGTCGTTGCCCTTTTCGCTGGCAGGTCCTCTCAATGGGCCAGCTACTTCGGGATTCCTGTGGTACTCCTCACAATGAGTTGTAGGGCTTATGCCCAAGTACTTCCCGCAGTTAAGCGGATAGGGATTATTCCCAAATCCGAACCTGCAACAGATGCAAAAAAAAAAAATTGGCAGAAATTTCAACTAGCGAGCCCAAGAAAGTGCTCTGATACCAGATGTGAGGCACCTGCAACAATTAATTAATACGAATATGCGAAATAGCAGAAATGACAGAACTCAGAATCACTTTTATATTGATAACAGGCCACTTCGAGGGGGCAACCTCCTATGAGAAAGCTCAATACAAATAACTTCACGGTGCCTTCATAGGTCTCAACACACACTTATATACTAATTCTAGGCGCCAATACTATGGGTCGAAACCATGGGCCGTTACAAACTATGGATCAACAATACTACGAGCGACTTACAAAGCATATGCGCCAACAACAATAACACAAACTATTGATCAACAAATACTACGGGACGACTTACAAAGCATATGCGTCCAACAACAACATACTAACAAAGTAAAGACATGGGTTCCTAACACCTACCCTGTAGGTTTCGTTGGTAACCTTGAATGTTTTGAAAATTTGAACCCGAGAACTAGGCCTTAACTTGTGTTTCTAAAGGGTTCAACACTGTTTATGTTTCTTGTTATGGTTTGAATACCATGTCTGCTATATCTTCAGAAATATTAACTGAATTTGCCATGAATGGCTTGATATGTAATTTATTGAACTGTGTACTAAATAAATGTTCAGAATCTAGGGTCTGTTATCTTAGGGTTTTGATCTTTATAGTGAAGGTATTTATATTTAATGATTGCAATCTAAACTAGATCAAGATGTGATAATTAGTGAAGAAAGCAAGAAGTGTTTACTTATCATTTGTAAGTAACACTCTGTATAGAGAATAATTTGCAGCTGCTGTAGTTCTAGAATATACAATGTCTGAAACCAATGGATTTGTAATATTGGAATGCATAATACTACAATCTGAAAATAGATGGAGTTGAATTAGAAAATCTAGATCTATGCAGAAATAAAAGTGTTTTTCTTTTATTATGAAAATAGAGGAAATGTTATACATCTGTTTATATTATGTTGTACTATTTCCTGTGTTTTAGACATATAATTGAAATGGCATAATTTAAAAGAAATATTATTGTGTTTATCTATTCATTCAAATGGCATTCTGCCTATCACTCATCTCTATTAATTTTACTTTTCTGTACTAGAGTACTATACAGATAACAGTATGGGAAAAATACAGAAAAGAATTTAATCATTCATTTAATTTACTTAATCATTCTTAAAACATATCATCTTTAAGTCATAAAATAAAATAGTTTCTTATGTATAATTGTAAATAATAATTCTACCATGCAGAAAAGCATTTAACTGTAAACAATAAGTCAGAACAATAGAACCTGGTTGATTGTAGGAGAAACAAACAGCCCAAGGAACCTGTTCCACCCAACCTATTCCTGAAGACAACCAAATTACTTTCCTTAGGACCCCCGAGCCTGTTCATTGAACCACAAGAAAGAAGAGTCTGTAGAAGCCTTAGTTCATCAACTTGCAGTAAAATATAGATTATCTAGTCATAAAAACTCAGCAGTCAAAGAGACCTGCACCAACACCTCTGGTTTCCTTCTCAGAATAATTAGCAGACTCACAATGCACTCTCACTTAGCCTTCCTATTCAAATCTCTCAGTGATCACCTGATACACTTGAGGAATATTTCTGCAGAAAATATTGTGGAGCTACCTGCTCAATTCGAATTTCCTTTTCTAGGCTGCCTAGGCTTTTTAGTGGTTAACCTGGTCATTAATGAGCCATCAACTCTCTTCCACCCACCTGGGGGATAATGCCACAAATTTAGGGGTAGTTGTCCCATAACCAACAGCTAGTGGTGGAGTGCAAATGCTGCCATATGTCCCATGCCTTCTAACAGCTTCCATTCCTCCTAGTGGGTCAGTGAACACTCATTTAACATTTCCCTTGGGTGTTTGTCTCATGTTTAATTTATTAAAATAATAATAATAAGTCATTACAATCATCCTTAACCAGATTTGGTCATAATTACAAAAATTTGTAATTAAAATTTAACATAATGTATTTTGCAAATAAAATAAATAGTCTTCAGAATTTGGGTAGGTGACAGAGATGTTTGCTTTAACTATTTTTAAATCTTTAGCTAAACTATATTCCAATTCAGGAATTACTGTATCCTTTTGAGGAACATTTTTGTTTTTGTTGGGAGGTGGTGTTGAAGATGAAGGTTGTTAATACCCAAAATTATCCCCTAGGTTGTGGGAGAGGGCAAACTGGGGTAACCACTAACCAATCTTTAGACTTAAGCTACTGACCCACCTTAGTTTGAGAGGGCTCTCTCTACAGATCTATGAAAGACTGGAATAATCAAAGTTGTCAACAATGAAAACATGCACCAGCATTCATCATTCAAGATATTCAATTGCAACAATGCAGAAGATCAGATTTCCATGGGAAACAAAATGGTTTAAACGTAGCTTGGCTGAAACATAAGCATCTTTATTTGGGAAATGGAGTCACATTTAAACAAACTCTAAAAATTCATTTACAAATGCTTCACAAATGCATTAACACAGGGGTGAGATAGTAAACAGCTCGTAGTCAAAGTGATTTTAATTGGTGAAACAGAAGAGAAAGAAATAATCCACTGACATAAGGCATACAATGATGAATCCTATATCAATTTTAGCAAAAAGGTGACGATGGAATACTTGGAAAAGATAAGTAGAGCATAATTTCTATGAATTCTACTTATCTATCACACTGTACCAAGTATGAAAGAATGTTACAGACTGGAATTAACAATGAAATACACAATTCACATGGAAAAAGAAGGAACATACTACAAGACCAGTTACACAAGAATCCCTGAGAAACATTGGCTCAGCTCTGCAAATCTTTATTCAAAATATAGCTCAAAAATGTCTTACAGAACAATACACAAAAATTCCCATAAAAGTTTTCAACACTTTATTATTCTATTACATCACATATATATAGATGTCGGGAGTCCTCTTGTTCGACTCATCTAAACCAAAAACAGTTATATCGGAGTGACACCTCATTCAGGTTGTTTTGCCACTATCACAACAAAACAGAAAACAAGTAGAAACTGGCCTAACTACTTTCTTACAATCCATTGGTATTCTTACTAAGTAACATTTACTTCAAGTAAAAAAGTAAAGATAGTAAAATAATAGTTCCAACTGGCTATTTATATAGCCGCCTCAAAAAATATTACAAATTTCTCAAATAATAGGAAAGTTTCTTAGAAGTCCCAGATTCCAAACAAGCCTCTACAACTATAAAAAAGTCAAATCTCACTGTGGAAGACGGATATAGTATAGCGATCTGCTATACTTTTCTACATTAGCCCATTGGTCTGCATGTGGGAGGTCATAGTCCACCATTTCCTTTACCATCACTCGTATCTCGATATGCTCTACGTAGGAAAATGGGGGAAGCCTTTCACCAATGGAGATCAACCTATTCAAGATTTCAAAGTCCTCTTCGAACAACTCCATCAGAGCCTTGCCTATAAGCAGTTGGTTCAGACGTTTGAACTTTGTATGGTCCATCCTTATCACCCACAGTAGGTTTTTATAAGCATTATGGGAGATTAGCTCTTGGTCACCCTTCCAAAACAAAGGTAACCCCATTTCAACCAGCTTATCAAAAAACCCTTTGAATTCTGCCACTTGTCCCTTCATTTATTCAACTTTAGCTTCCACACTCTCGATCTGTGCATATTTCCCCAGGACCCTTCGTGCCACTGCAACTGTTGTGATCCGGTTCCCAATATTCAGCTTAATCATTTCTTCTTCGGATAGATCATTCAGGAAAGTGATGGCACTTAGTGCCGTTTCTTTAGGCCTTTGGATTAGGGTCTCCTTTGCAACTTCACAACCTTCTAGAGTGTCACTAATGGTCTTCTCTTTTACTCTCATGAACTCTATATAGGGTCTAAAGTTCTTAGCTTCTTTAGTGATCCGGTCCCATACCAAATGTCTGCACCCTTGTAAAGCGGCCTGCCTGGTAATCTGATGAGTGAGCTTTTTATTGATGTCAATTAATTCTTTGTGCTTCTTTTGGAGGAACTTCAGATATTCTTCCTTTTTACTACTCTCTTCTTCCAACCTTTGAGATTTTTCTCTCAGCTCCTTGATTTCCACATCTTTCAAGCTAACGTGAGACATATCCTGCACAAGATTGTCAGTACCATTGCTTTCCCCAGTTTGGTTTGAATTGGTAGGCCGCATGTCCAAATTGGACAAGTTAGTTTTCAAATCATCATGCTGCTTTTCTAAGCTTATTCTCTCTTTTTTCCAGCTATCTTCCTTCTCTGCAAACTTCAGCAATTCTGCTTTGCATTCACTTATTTCCTTAGACAAGTCTTCTTTATGTGTTTCGAAGTCTATCTCTTCGGGAGGTTCGATTAGCCGGATATTTGCAACCTTTTCCTTCTTCTGTAGTTTAAGAATCAGCTTGTATTTCTCTTCCAATAGGTTGTCCATGCTTTTACCACCACCATCTCTTATAACTAGGTCATATTGTACCTTTTTGACCTGATTTTGAAGAGCTCGGCTTTCACTTTTCTCCTGCTTTTATTGGTTTTCTAACTTTTTCACGGTAACTAGCAAGTTGTCGCTTTTCAATGCTGCTTTCACAAAATCATCATATACAAGATCACTAACCTGCTTGTGAAACTGGATTTTATCTGGTACTGGTATCTTTTGCCAATTGATCCTTGTCTCGGTCACTCCATCCTCCATCAATACTGCTAAGTTTAATATGTTATCATTTATACTACTGCTAGTCATCAAGGAAGTCTTAGAAAAACCTCTGGTGATAGGCATTGAATCAAACAGCCTCTGGGTCGAGGCTCGCTTGTTTTGATCGTATTGTTCACAGAGGTCATTCTTGGACCGAAAATTATTACCGACATCTCCCTCTTGAACATCTTGAAACTTGTATTCTACAACCTGGATCTCAGGAGCCGAAGATTCCTCATCATCTGCCCCTCCACTATCCATTTGGACAGTCAATCCTTCTTGAGCTGCTGCAACAATCAGCTCCTCTTTAGTTAGGGAAGCAATTGACTCGACTTGAATAGCCGCAACAACTAACTCATCCTGTACTTCTAATTTAGGTCGCTTGTCTATATTACCTTCTTTAGTATCCATATCCATGACTTCTTCTAAGTCTCTTTTTCGGCCCACCTCCATGGTGTCTGGCACTTGATCTAAATCCATTATTAAATCGGAAATCATGAGGTCTCCCCCCTGTGCCTCCACTGCTTCCTCCACCTCGGGTTCCCAACACAATAAATTTCACCCCTTTAGCACCCGTTCTGGTTCTGTATGCTAAAAAGCGCTGAGGTTACATTCTTTCCTTCTCTTGGAAATTATATGCAAGGGGTCATATTTGATGGCCACATCTTTTTTGAACCCTAGCGACTTCAATAACTCTTCCACCTCTGAAAAATCTTATTTATTCTTCACAATGAAAGTCCCTACCTTCCAAGGACATTTCACATCAGTGCTCTTCTTATGTTTCAGGAATTGCATCTCTTCCAGGGCCAATTTCTGTCTGATAAATTCAAGAGCAAAGATCCGCAATGTCAAAAAAGCAGGTAGAACATAAGGCTCCTGCACAAAACCATACAATCTAATAACTTTAGTTTCTTTTAACAAAAACCAGTCACCGACTGCCAATTCGTCCTTCAACTGCATCATTGTTTTCATTTCAGGTAGCACTCTAGGCAATTCTTCCCCAAAAATGATTTTATAAACAGGGGGAAAACATAGTTCAAATAATTGAAAACAATGTCTACCAGAACATCAGTCTCAAGCAATGAGGAGAAATGTGGGCTTTCGGTGTTGCTGTACATAATCATTTTCATCAACTACGTCTGATATCTAAAAAACATAGTACTCGGGAAATTGCTTAACTGTACATGTATCTTTTCCGCCAAAAATTCATCAAACCTCAGGGGTGGGATAAGCCCGCTTTCAAACCTGGCCAAACTGATGCTAATCCTAAAGAGTAAACCTAATTGGACTTCATTCACCCACAAATCAGTATCCAACCCTAGAAACTGAGCTAACAAAGAAAGAACCAATTGGGAATTGTCATCAAAAATCCTGACATTTAGGGGGTAGGGTTCCTCGGAGATTTTTTAGTCGGGTTTCAGGCATGTGGCTAAGAAGGCTTGACGACTTTCGGGGTTGATTTGGCGGTACAAGGAAACCACCGAATCTTCAGAAAAACCCTCCGACTCTTGGTACTGAGACTCTGGAATGAAAAACGAATCCCTAACGGTTGATGCATCTATATTACAGACGACTTTGGACCTACGAGCATCCATAATTACTCTTTGAGGTTCTGAGTAAGTAGAAGAACACCACGCTACAAACTCAGGAAAAGAGAACACCTAGTCAAGGTAAAAGAAAATGAACGACGATCTAAAGACTCCATGGATATCCAATCCCTGTTCATGCAAGGTTTCCAGTCTCTTCTTAATTTTCGGAACTGGGAGCTGAATGCATGTGTCAAATACATCTGCATCTCTATCTTCCAGGGCTATCTTAACCCTATAATTAGTATAAGCTTCTTCTTTCGTCATCTTATGACTGTAAAATACTTAGATTTTTCAGAGAATGGTGGTTATAGACCCTACCTATCACTTTGGAAGCCCTGCATGCACCCTGTCGAAGGTTCTTTCACCTTCGTCGTCTGCCACACGCCGAGAGGCTCCCTAACTTTGACAAGCTTCCGAAACAAATGTCAACCCTCACAGGCGTTCTTATATATATAACTTGGTTTCCATAAATTCCACCTTCTTTGGCCTACTATCCTTTGATCTCAACCGTTTAATTCTCACGTGCTCATTTTCCGTCGTCAAACATGAGTTTCCTTTTACCCATTGATTTGAAAAACTAACCATTTCCACTGTCGGATCATCTCCGCTAGTCTTCATCTGGGACGTTGATCTCATTTGAATGCATATAAGGGGTAGTATCGCATGCACCCAAAAAGCTTCTCCTATATCACCCTTTCTCTATGCGACAAGCTATGGAGCTGACACCTGTCCGGCGGGACCCGGTCCATCGCATCTACCCTATCACTATTCATCGTGCTACTTCTTGATGCGACAATGTATGAGGACCGTCCATTTATTCTCAAACGTGTATCTATGGTGAGTCCTCATACTCGACTTAGCCTTTAGATCTTTCATATGCTAGTGGGGTCTCCCCTATTATGCCCTGTGCATTTCAAACTACCCCCAGCCATTGATCTGGCTCTTCTTTCCACCCGAACCGTAGATCTGTCGGAGACTCAGGCCCTTTTTTCGGTAAATAGACCCAAACCTTTGGATCTCAAAAAGATCATCTCCGCCATAGATCCTTGTATATGTCCCCACCATCGCATGCACCTAACCGGGCATCGTTCACTACTGTTTCCTCTTTGCGACGTGCTCCTAAGCCGACACTTGTCCGGCGGGCTATGACCCATCGCATACTCATATTCCCTTTCTTCCTCGCGACTTGGCCATGCAACGGTCTTTTTAAAACCATAGATCTTGCTCCCGCCCTTGATCAACTGTGTCGATCTGTGCAACATTTAATCTTTCATAAATTTTCCCAAGGACTATAGGTTTTAGCGTATTTCTCCATTTATCTTAAGTCATTATTTTCTCCTATTAATACTTAGCCCTTGACATTAGCCCTTTATTACATCAGACCCCTTCTAGACCATTCTGTCTCCTGCCTTAGCACATGGCCATTGCCGATGGAGATCACTTCAAGCCTTTTTCTTAGGTAGTTGCCTGACCTTCCATCTTTCATGTACAGGTCTTTATGTTGTAAAAGAGAAAAAAATATATAGGTTCTAACAAAGGCTCCTAAGTGGGTTGTGGTCTAGACCTAGTGTTATAAGGGTGTTGAACATTGAACATTGTCTCAGGTTCTAGCTCTTCTTCATTCATTGGCAATTCAGAGAAATAGGTAACAGTATTTACCTGAGAATCCTCTTCTTCATCTTCTCCTTCTGGTAGTTTTGAATCTTGGCTTGGTTGGTCTTCAGAAGGTTCTGGGGTGTTTTGTGATTCAGTGGCAAGGGCTTTGAAAATGGAATAAATCTCTTCATAAGTTAATCCTTCATTAGGATTGGGAGGTGGTGGATTTTGAGGGGGTGGATAAGGTCTCCTGAAAGGTGGCCTTACAAAGCCTCTATTATTGTTTTGATTCTCATTATTATTTCTTTTAAGATCAACCATCTTGTTTGACATTTTCTGGAGAAAAATCTTGATGTCAGTCATTTCAAAGGGATCCTTGTTCTGGATAGTGGGCTTAGGCACAATGTCAGTTTTCTTCCTAGACGTGGAAGTAGAGGTTTGATCTTCTATAGCATCAAGATTATCCTTCAGACAATAGATATCCTTTTCAACTTTAATAGCTTCAGCATAAGCTTCAAACAAGTTGTCTTTATGTGCCCTCTTTACCCACATTGCAATGGAAACAGAAAGACCCTTTTCATAATATGAAACCAAAATTTGTTCCGTTGGAAGAACAAGGGCAGGGATTCTGTTCTTTAGGTAAGAAAATCTTTGGTTGTAATCCTTAACCCTTTCTTTAACTTTCATTTTCATGGAAGATAATTCCAAAACTAAATTCTGAGGTGTTTTTTCATCCCCAAACTTCTGGATAAATAATTTTTCAAACTCATCCCATGATGTTATGGTTCTGGATTCCAAGGCAAAATACCATTTGGACGCTTTGCCTTCAAATGTGTAAGGGAAGAGTCTGCAAACCACATCCTCATGTATAACACTCCTAATTCTAATAGCCTGCATAAAGGTTTTAATGTGATCCAATGTAGGTGACTTTTCATCTAGATTGAATTTGGGAAGCCACTTCTCAGGGTTCTTAGGTAACCTGTGTTGGTCCCCAAGTATCCACACAGCATTTTGGTCAAGCCAAGATATGTTCTAGCCTTCTTCAGCCATAGGTTGTTCTTCTTATTCTTCAGATGAAGAACTTGAGGAATGTTCACTCTTAGATGAGGAGGATGAATATGAAGGAGGAGAGGGTGGTGGCCCACCTGAAGGGATTGTTTGTGAAGCTTGTTCTGTTTCAGTGAATAATAAATCAAGATCAAACTCAGGGAGTTGTTGTTGGTTTGATGAACTATTTTGTTCAGTATATTGTTCAACTGAATTTTGATTATCTTGATTTTCTTGAATGTTTGCCTATGGATTAGTGTTTTCTTTGTGAATTGCTGCTAATCCTTGATTTCTCTCTACAGAGAGCCTCTGTTGTAACCTGCCAGTACTATCATTAGAACTTTTGAGCATTTCTTCAAGTGAGATAGGTCCTCTAGTAGGTGATATAATAATAATGTCCCATGTTCTAGGATCTCGATGAGTTGTAGGGGTAGCAGGGATAGTATTAGGATGTTGCACCGGTTTCTCAACAGAAGTAGATGCTTGAGTGTGGCTATGGGTGACAATCATTATTCTTGCTGGAAGAGGTTCTGAGTATTCTGTTTAGGCATAGCTTACTGTTGGCCCTCCTTCTAGCGCCATTTGTTGAGGCCTCGAATGTGCAGGGTATGCAAAGTGCTGGAATGGGTTTCTAAGCTCTCAACATAGGGGGAAAACCCAGATTGAAAGGCTTCAAAAGGCCCTATGCAAGGACAGTTCTATCCCCAGCCTGTTTGGTGTAGTGATCTCCCACGTATATTCGGCCTCCGCTGGCACTCTAAGAGTTGGTAGGTTTTGATCCAAAGGATCAATTTCCAAATGAAGAAAACCTAAATGTAAAAGTCTGTAAACACAAATCTATCTAAAAGAAATCTAAGCTAAGTTAGACCTATTTTAAGAAGGTGTTTCGAAATAGGTGCAGATCAGCTTGATATATGAATGAATAAGATCACTTATCAATTAAACAGAAATGTATAAAGATTAATGACTTATCCAGCTCAAGTTGTAATTAATTAATGAAAATCAATTGATTACAGATTGAGGTTTGTTATACATTCAAGACTTAATTTGTAGCTAATATGTCAATCGAAAAATTAACACCATTTGTAACTTACTAGAAGAATCATTTGCAGAAATCAATAAAATATTTTAATAGAATAAACTCTTTAAAACCTTCATAAACACTGTTGGCGGGCAAATCTACCCTATAGCAAGGAAACTAATGCTATCAACTTGGTTGGGGTGACAGGTAAGTGTATTGATGCTATTACAGAGACATTTACAAAAAAGAAAGAAGTTGTAGATCTTGGGAACACACCTTTCAAATCGAAGTTTGATCCTAGCCTTGACTTGATCTCGTGTTCAACTTCCAAATCTACCTTTCCTTCAGCAAACCTGTAATAACAATACCTTTCTCAAAACATTTTGGGCAATATGTAAAGCTTGAAAGAAACAAAAACAATGTTTAACATTCAGCATTGACCAAAATAGATCCAAATCAAGATGTCATTTCATAACACATTTCAATTGGAACAAGAAAAACAATTCAACCTTTATTTGTCAAAAGTAGAATGATGTACAAGTATACCTAATAATGAAGCAGGCTCCTACAACTTGATTCTGGGCTCTTGCTCTTCTCTGGCTTGGCTGTCTTCAACATCAACTTCTCCAATGTCTTAAAGTTTCTTCATTAACTCATCCTCTAGATTCTCTAGCTATATTTTCTAACCCTTCTCCTTTAACCTTCTTTGTATTTATAGGTTTAAAGAAGTAGTTTAGGTCAATGGAGGAAGTTGGGGAATTTAGGAAACTACCATCAACTAATCCTCCTCGATGAATTAATTTATTTTTTAATCATCTTTTAAGATGTACGCGACTCTCCTTCAGTGGAGTAGCGTATAGGGCGCTACCCTAGTGTTTGACAACTAGCGCTCATTTGATTTTAAATTGTGAGCGCTACTATGCTACACTGGAGTAGCGTATACTTAGATATGGGCGCTACTATTATACACTGGAGTAGCGTATGGGCGCTAGTCTCTTTGAGTAGAGTAGCGCTCATATCTCAAAATGATATTTTGGGGGGTTTTCCAATAATTTCAGGAAATGGAATGAGTTGTCATATCATCCAAGGTCAACATGCTCCTCCATCCAAGTTGTCCTTTTGTGTGATCAGCAGCTCAGGGTGATCACGGATGGAGAGGTGCAAGTTTGACCTATAATAGATGCCCCCTAATGTGTGAGGTCAGAGGGAAACGATGGCCGAAATACATTATAATCCAAAGCCAGAGGAGGAGCAAAGAACCGCAGAAAACAAGTCACAAGAAACCTGCAACAAAGATCAAGGTCAGTGAGCAATTACATTTTTGACATCTTATAGATGTGTAGTGTGATACAACATGATCTCCGATACATAACAAAGAGATGTATATAAAAGCATGGCCACTTGAAATACAAGCGTGGATCCATGTCAAACTGAGAGATCAAATCCATAACAACAAACTGGATCTATGTCTCATGGGGATCCGTATTAAGTGAGGCTCAGTCTTGCGCAACTTGGGTGATAACAAAATGGGGTAATGTCATCCAAAATCCCAAGGTCTTCATCCCACAATAACTCTAGGTACAAACCCTAACCATGTGAATAGATGAGCTGATAGTCGAACATGGGGGGTATCGTTTGATTACCGGTCATTGATGTATACCGTTAACAAATGCGAGGACTTCCACCGATAATGATGATGGGGTCCAAGGTACCAAGTACGATTCACCAAATGTGAATAGATGGACATGAATTCTAACACCTGGGAATCCTGTCGAAGAAGATACATTGATGTATTCTCAACATTCAACAGCGAGGAAAATTGCCACTGGTGACTGCAATCTCCAAGGTACTAACCGAAACTCTAAACTTCAATCCCAGAATAATGCTTTGGTGTCAATGGGAAGAAGTCCGTTGGAAGGGAGGCCTTAAGGAATCCTCCATCATCCAACTCGAGGAACACTCAACTGGTAAGAGCTGATATGGAATAATATGTAACAAGGCTGACACTAGGAAGGCCGACACATGAGGTCAAGGTAAACTGCAGAATGGCCGACACAGGGTAGATCCTTGAACATTGAGCACGACACAAAGTGACTTAGGAAGTTTCTGACATAATGGGGTAAATAAGTCTGAAATGTAAGAGACATTAGCAGACCCTCCATATGGTTGGAAGAATAACCAACCGGGGGAGTAAATAACGCGGAGGAAAAGTTCACCCTGAGGCCAAAAACTAAACCCAACCAACAAGATAGACTCAAGTAGGTGCTGTGTTCAAGGATAGAACTTGACTGAAAACTGCCTTTGACAATGAAGATATGATATGTCTTTCATGTTCCTTATTCTTTTTAGATAAAAGAATACCCTTCTTGTTGTTTTAATGAGTCCAAGAAAGAATGAAAACTCAATAGGTCCAACCATGTAAAAATTTTAACGAGCCCATGGGAGGAAGACTCAGTACCTTCTTCATAATTTATAGAGTTCGAAGAAGAGATAGAAGATTACTCTATATTTACTGATCTCTGGATTTTAATATCGAGCCGAGATCTGTTCTTGCTCGCCGGTGTTTTCAATTTTAAGGAGTCTGAAAAACTTAAACAATAACTCCATATATATGCTCGTGGATTTTAGTATCGAGCCCAAGCAGATTAATGCTCGCCGGTGTTTTCTTGTTTATAGAGTCTGAAAAACTTAAACAATCCTCTTTTCACCTATCCGTGGATTTTATATCGAGCCCGTATTAGTCTATGCTCGGCGGTGTTTTCTTATTTATAGAGTTGAAAAACTTAAACAGTCCTCTACTTACCCTCTCGTGGATTTCACATCGAGCCCGAGTAGGTGAATGCTCGCTTGGTATTTTCATGTTTAGAGAGTCTGAAAACCCTAAAGAGAGACTCCAAAAGGTCCTTTTTCGTACATTTAGTCTCCTCCCCCGAAAAAGTATAAAACAATGAAAGGAGAACTCTTCTAGCGCATACAGGAGTATACCTAGAGTATACATTTTCCGTAATTAATCCACTGAGGCCCGGAAAAGGGGTAATTCTATACCTGAGTGGATGAGCCTTCGATTACTTTAACGAGCTCGAAGAGGACAAGTTTGCTCGGCAATCTTGTTTAGGTTTAAATAGTCCAAACAAGAGCTTAAAATGACTTAAAGGTCAGCTTCTAGGATCGTAGCTTCATACCCTGCCAAAACTAGGTCTTCAACAAAATATTAGTCAATGCGGCAAAAATCTCGAATGATATATGAATTTGGAATATTTAGCTAACTGACAAGGTCTATCATCAAGAAATTTGAGCTTAGGAGACGAATCCGACAACAATTAAGTGAAAATTGAGTTTGGATCAGTGTTATACCATATTGTGTGTTTCAATTAATTAATTAGGGTTTTTTGAAAGTTTTGAAACTATGGAAAATTAACAATTATGGGTAAAAATCAAAATCCAATTGATATATAATTTCATTGTTTAAAAATCAATTTTCAATTTGTGTTGTAGGGCAAAAATTGGGCAACATTTTGCAAATTTCGAATCTCCACTGCGATCAAACCGAGCATCCAACCCCCAAACTTCCTCCACCAAGTAAGTTGAAATCTCCCTGACTTGCAATTTCATGGTTTATTTTTAAATTTTTGAGCCAAAATAGCTTGCAAAGCAATGCTCATAAGTTTTTATGCGCGGTCTCTACTGTGTAAACACAAGAGTAGCATACAAACTCAATGGGCGCTACTTTGCTCAAACAGAGTAGCGCCTACACGCTACTGTGTAGTATACACAGTAGCGTACATACTTGAAAGCTTATTTACAAGTGTCGAGACTCAAAAAATTTTGGTTTTTTGTGCAGGATGGTCTTACAATGGAGGGAAAGGGAGCATGAAGACATGGATAGGTTAGCCATGCAAGACCCGGCTACCCTCCATGCGCTCCGAAGATGCGGTTTGTTGAAATTTTATCGAACCGTAAACATGCGGGTATTAAACAAACTGTTTCGAAGACTGATTCAGTATTGGGATGTCGATACCAACACCTTTGTCATCCGTGGGCAAACATTGGAACTTACCGTTGATGACATATACTTTATTACTGGTCTCTCAAGGAGAGGAGATGTAATCAACCTGAAAGGGTCTTCTCGTTTGGGTGCACGATCAGTGCAAGAATATGTGAATACATACTGTGTTGCCGGAGAAGAAAAATCGGGAAGCCAAGCCTTGATTTCAACTATTGATGGTCTCCCTCTGAAAGTGATAGTGAGCATGATCAACCGAGTAGCCGGTAGTGCATCACAACACTTAGCTTCCAGGCATTCGATGCATATTGGTGTACAATGCTTGCACGGTCATGTTTATGATTGGAGTACTAGTTTGCTGGCAAACATGAAATCTCAATTGACAGGTTGCAAATCCGACACAATGAAGAATTTTGGGTACGGAAGTATTTTGTGTACTTTCTTCTTCGAGAGGATGCCTGCTATTAGTTTGGGAATTCCTCTACCACAGGTTAACCCCCGTGAGCCCATACTAGGCCGTTGGGGTGACATTTTCCTCCGCCAGGGTGGTGGGGAAAGTCACTATTGTTACCATACTGATGACTTCTGGGGGTGGTGGGAGAGGCAAGTACCCGCTTTTGAGCAGTTTCCCTATGCTGGATTGGATTTCCGTCACGATCCAGAGCTGGTGCTTCCTCCAGGTGGTGCCTGGGGAGATATTGGTATGTTTAAATTTTGAGAATTTATTTAATTTTTTCAAACTTTTTCAAGTATTTGATTTTTATGAATGAGATTTGAAGTTCTAATCAAGTGTCAAATGCAGATGTTGGGCCTGTTCGTCCTGAGGGACATCCTACCATCTATGTGAGGCCAGCTGATATTACCGCAGCGGATGCTATGTTGGGAACCCTGGAGAGGAAAATGAGTCGGTTGACTCATGAGATTCCTGCATGTCGCATGGACCAGATACCTGTTGACATGCAGGAAGATGTTGTTGGGGTTCCCCCGGCATGGCTTAGGGTGCTGCGGAGGGTTGCTAGACTAGTGATATGCTATCGCAATGCGGTAGATGATGAGGAGGTCCCTCCTTCTCCATAGGAGAAGAAAACATTTTATGTATATATTTTTGAGGCTACCATGCCTAGCTTTGTACTTATATGACTTGACTTGATAGACTCATGACTCAAAACTCATATTTTTTGATACGGTACCGAGTATATACAGTATCGGTTACTTACATGTGTATGTGTTTCAAATTTATGTGTGTAATGTTGTTTATGACAATGTATGATGCAAATGCCAGTCTAACACATAGTTTGCTAATGAATCAACTAAAGTGTTTAAACTTCTCGGAATGTGTTCATATCTCATAGAATGAAATTGTCTTTCCAATAGTCTAACTCGTAGAAACTGACGTAGCAATCCCGGATCCCTAATCTGATAGACACCTGTTAACTGAAATACAATTAATTGTGAGTCAAGCCTTACCTCCAGGTATGAAATGCCATGACTGAGATCATCTCGGAGAAGTTCTATAACTGCACTGTATTCAGCCACATTATTCATGGTAGGTCCCAAACAAACCCCCCCCGAAGAGACAAGTTGGTCAGCGGGTGAATAAATGACCCAAGCTGCTGCAGCCAACTGACAAGTGTGGCGACTGGCGCCATCAGCAAATCCTAAGAAATGTGTGGTTGACATTTGGTACACGAAACGAGAAACACACATAAGATTACCTAACGAGCATAACAAAACTAGCTTTACAAAAATATACAGCTATGTTACAAGAAAAAGTATTTCATCCTAGGCGTAGTACTTCTTCAGGTAGGGTCAATGCCTGGATCCTCCTTGTGAAGCCGGGCAAAGGTGTTATGAAAGTCATGGAAAAGATTAGTATACGGAATGATCTCATCGAGATAACATCCCATTTCAAAGAAAATGTTTCTGTTGACCCCAGTGAAAATGTTCACCAGCGATGTATGTAATCTATTTGCTTCAACAATACCAACCTGTGAAGGAGTGAGACCAGTATTCTCATCGGGTGGGGAACAAAATTCACCTCTCTCTAACAAGTTAAGAAAAGGAAACAAGAAGGAAGCGTGATCTATATGTTCACGAGGATGGTCCGGGTCATTCAAAGCTTCTAACATTTCTTCATTAGAAGGTAAAGTGATTTATGAACTGTCGAGAGAATGGATCGGGTCTGGTGTCTGAGTAGTGGCACAATCTATGTTTGACTCGACAGACACCAATGGATTCGACATATGTCCTGTTGTAGTTTGATGAGAATCCAAGTGGGTAACTTCTACAATAGGGGTGGGCTCGGAGGGGTTTGTATTAGTTGAGGGAAACTCAGGATCAGTTGTTGAACTAACCATAGAAGTTTCAGATGATGAACATCCCTCAGTCCCAACAAATAAGGTAGGAGCCGGTAGGTCAAAAGTGTCGATTAGTGACCCGTAAAGTCCTGCTCCTAAACTCTCGCCAACCGGGGTGGTTTGATCAATCAAAGGAACTGTGGTTTCTGAAGAAGTCCGGTTGTTTCTCTGAGTGAAAGAAATTTGATCGACTGTAACGATCTTACCTTCAAAAGGGAACATGACCACTCGAAAAACTGTCGATGCAATAGCTCGCATGGCATAAGTCCAACTCCTGCCCAATAACATATTGTAATCAAGCGGAGCGTCCAGAACTTCTACTTCAACAGAAACTGTCTTACCGACCAAAGTGACATCAAATGATGGCAAAACTCCATGTGGACGGAAAGTTCTACCATCAAAGCAGTAAGCAGTGTGTTAGAAGGGGCTAACTCAGGAGAACCTAAAGCTTTCCAACAGGAAATTGACATTACGCAAGTCGACGCTCCCTCATCTACTACAGCTCGTCTGATGGTCATTGGACCATGAACGACCTCAATCTGGAGGGCAACGTGATAGGGAAATCGTATTTGACATCAGTCATATCAAAACGCGCAGACATGTTGGAGGACTCCATACTCCCAATAGCTGCCAGAAGTGCATTTCATTGCAAAGGACAACTCTGCAAGACTTCTAAAGTAGACATGGCACAAGGGGTATGGGCTAAATCTTCAACCACATTGTAGTTAGAAGCAGCCCGTGTGTTGGGATTGTGCGATGCCCTCTTCAAGACACCTTTCGGAATCTTGGGCATTGGGTCCACAAGTATGTGGAGTGGAGTGGAGGATTCAGGAATCTCCTTATCCTTTTTCTGCGCTTTCGGGGTATAGTTCCTCGCTCTAGTTTGCAAAAGTGCATCAGAATTAACCATATTTATAAATGTTTGATCAACCAAAGCATGCGAAGTGCCCCCAGTTTTGGAGGTGACAGAAGTTAAACCTTGCCCTTTAGGAAATGGATCTTTCAAGACGGCAGGCTTCTTTTCTCTTAAGAGATTCTGGGCTTCTTCAAGTAGAGGGCATTGGTGAGTAAGGTGGTTCTGCTTGCAAAGTTTACAAGGGAACTTAACCTTCTTTTCCTCTTTGTTACCCTCTTTGGCATTGTCTTTTTTGGGATTTTGTTGGTTCCCCTCTCCTTTCTTGCCCTTCTTTTTATTGTTGGGCTACCGAGAGCCCTTTTGATTGTTCTGGACCTGATTGATAGGCTTAGAAGTAGAAGGAGAGGTTGTGACGGAAGAAATATATACAGTCGAATGTTTGACAGTTAAGGCTTGGACCTGTTTGGTCAGTGCTTTGAAGGCTGCAGAGTTAACTGAACCCACTATGCCGTCAGCATGTGGTCCAGGTTTGGGTCTACTCAGATCAGTGTTTGATATCGGTGCGTTAGGTATAATCTCGTACAGTAAACCAGATTGTGCATAAACAAGGTCTAACTGTTGAGTCCTTAAGATGGCTTCTTCTTCATTGGATACTCCAGATGTTGCTACTTCCTTAGAAATATAAGGAAGGAGTGATTTCAAATACCACTCAAGCAAGAACTCCGGAGGTATGTTGGCCTTAATGAGCCTCTTCCGTCTTCGCCACTCCTGAATGTGGTCAGATAAGTGAGTGGCTTTGTTTTGTCTAAAAGTCGACAAAAGTTCTGTTCCGGCATCATACCGAATAGGAAGCTGGAAGTGGTTCAAAAAGACGGTTGCTAGATCCCCAAAACTAGAGAAAGTAGCCGCAGGTAACTCAATGTACCATTTGGCTGCAGGACCAGTTAAGGTCCTTTGGAACAATCTCAATCTGATGGAATCCTCGTTTAAAGAATTGGAAGAACACCATAGGTGGAAGGTAGTGACATGGTCACCAGGATCTTCACCTGTCTTGCCTTCGAATTTTGGAATATCCGAAGGTAATTTGGTGGGAACTGATGGCCATGTGGCGTTATGACACACTGGATTATTTGTCAGTTTAGAAAGGTCTGGCAAATTTAAAGTTGCCAGAAAAGGTAGACGAGGCTAGTAAGATGGTACTTGATAATGGGAACCACCCATCATTTGACCCATGAAATGTTGGTAGGGGTTGCCCCCAGCCATCTGGTGATAAGGGTTACCTCCGGCCATGTGCTGATAGGAGTTGCCGCCTACCAACTGTTGATAGGGGTTGCCCCCAGTTAACTGTTGGTAGGGGTTTCCCCCAGCTATTTTTTGGTAGGGGTTGCCCCCTGCCATCTGTTGTTGTTGTACGAAAGAGTTATTAAAATTTCCCCACCCATACGAGAGTGGATTAGTGCTTTGCGGGTTCGTCCACTGTGGCTGGGTATTAGCCCCGCCATATTGTTGGTTAAAGATATTACCCCCTCCCCCTGAGAATAAGGAAAAAGGGGTGTTACTTGCAGGCATGTTACCTTGATTCATGTTAGGTCCTACAAAGGTATTCAAACTAGCAGAAGCTGATGTGGACGGTGCAGTCATGGTACCCATGACTGGCATGTTTGCAGAAGCACTTGGTCCTACCACAGGTGTGGAAACCCAAGTACTAGGAATCTGATATAACGGTTGAGAAGCAGAAGGTGTTGCACAGTTGGCCGTACTGCTAGGTCCAACAGTAGATGTAGGAATAGATGCCATCGTTGTAGAACTAGGCATACCTAATGTACTAGTGTTGAAACTGAAAGATGGAGTAGGCACAGATGTGGTTTGTGCCTGACTAGGTGTAGCAGTAAAAGAAGGGTTAACTGTGTTGGTGTTCATACCTAAAGTGGGAGTTTGGGGAACCCCCTGTTCACCTCCTGAGTTAGACATCAGATGTCCGGGAAAGGAATGATCTGCGCTGAAAAGGGGCTGCTGGAAACCAACAGGTGACAGAAGCGGAATTCTAGTGTTAGTTAAAGGAGGATTGAAAGGAGTGCTATACTCCGCGGAAGTAAGATCTTCCACCTCAACTGTACTAAAGTGTTGCTGATCTGTGGTACCTGGTAGTGGTTCCTCAGGAACCTCAATTTCAAGGTTTTCTGTTACAAGAATTTCTTTAGGTAATTCTATTTCAGGAGTAATTTCTGAAGAAATACCGAGGTTTACCCGCTGTCTTCTAGCTAGCTGAATAGGTTCTGTTCTAACTGGTGGAAGGTTTTGAATCCTTCTCGATCTACGGAGTTGTTGATTCTCTGTGATTATAAATATAAAATAACAGACTAGAACCTAGTGGCCACTACAACTAGGGGGCAAACAATATGCCAACTAAAAAATTCCTAAGTATACAAACCAGGCAAACAAAGGTGCCTTCCGGAGAAGAGTCTGGGATGATGAGGGCCCAGAACAGATCAACGAAGGAAGAAAGACAGTTACCTGGGGTCCACAATACAATGACTAAGGGTGCAAGCGCTGGAATCACCCAACCGCCCTCCCAAAGACCTGCAAGGGGTTTCCTCCCACATTTGTCTTAGGTACAGCAGATATACCCTCTACTGTCACCTGTGTATGAACCTAGAGTCAGATACTATGGATACCACAACACCGAAAATTCCTGAGGGAACAGTCACCGGTCGAATCAGAAAGCGTGGCCAGGGTATCTAATCCCGAAACTCGAAAGAGTCCCCAATACGCAATCCGATCCTGGCATATGCTCAAACAGCAAGTAGGAGGAGTATTCCCACAAAATGATCTCGCAATTACCTACTGCATAGATCCCAGGAAAATTTTGAGTGAGGTGGGTTTACCTATGATAGTCTCACTACGATTTTTGCGCAATGTGTAATCTTGGGTGGTTTAAGGTGATTTAAACCCAATATCCTAGCCAAAACTAGTTGGTGTAGTGTACCCTAAAAAGAAAAAATGTTTCTATTTCATTTTATTAACAAATTTTAGGGCTTTTATTACTCAAAAAGGGTAGTGCTTTTGTGTGGCGTGGTTATGACAAGAAAACAAAAGTGCAATAATATCAAAACTTCCTACAACAAAGCTCTTTTCATTTTTTCATTTACTTCTTTCCAAACTGAAAATCTAAGCAAACCTAAAAAAAAAATTTGTTTTCTTTTTTGAAATTATACAAAATATACTAAGTTATCTTGTAACAACAGAAACAAGTTCTATTTAAGCTTAAAATACCAAATTTTTTTTGCTTTTTCAATAAACGAAAAAGAACTATATAAAAATGGGAAGCAAAATAAAACTTTATATGCAATGTATGTAAGTATGGCTAAAAGTTCTTAGGCCTATATCTGTCGAAACCCAAGCTCGAAAAAGACTTGATCTACAGGTTTTTTGCAAAGAAAAAACCTATAAACTTGAAAACAAAGTGGAAGAAAACAAAAGAGAAAGACACAAAAGGACTAGCCTAAAGCATCTAGCCCTAGCAAGACCACTATGCCAAGCACAAGTAGACAAGCAAGCTGCCTTACTAACACAAAGAAACTGAGAAAATGAACTAGCCTACAGTTGTTTAAAAGCACTTGCAACCAACAAAAAGACAAGAAGTCCAGGAAGAATGAAACTTGACCAAAAAGAAGACACCCTAGAGGAAACTAGTGCTCATTTGATTTTAAATTGTGAGCGCTACTATGCTACACTGGAGTAGCATATACTTAGATATGGGCGCTACTATTATACACTGGAGTAGCGTATGGGCGCTAGTCTCTTTGAGTAGAGTAGTGCTCATATCTCAAAATGATATTTTTTGGGGTTTTCCAGTAATTTCAGGAAATGGAATGAGTTGTCATATCATCCAAGGTCAACATGCTCCTCCATCCAAGTTGTCCTTTTGTGTGATCAGCAGCTCAGGGTGATCACGGACGGAGAGGTGCAAGTTTGACCTATAACAAACTCATAAATCATAAGCAGTGATAAACCAAGGTTGTAGATCAATATGTTTAATAAATTGCAAAGATTAAAATAGTGTCAGATAAATAGCTTGGAGGAAAATCACATCCATCAAATAAACTTGACAAATTGACAAAAGTGGATCTGAAAAGTAACTTTATTGTATTCAATAACCAGTTTATAATAAACTACAAGCTTGCATCAAAACAGAGCATTCCCAGCCTCTCCTGCATATTTTGTCCTCCAAATTCCATCATCTCTTCTCTGCGAGGAATAATCTCTTTAAATAAGAGTTTACAATATAATAATACAAACAGTAAATTCCCACAAACCGAGATTACAAAATCAAATATAACCTAATGTTCTAGGAAAGCATGCCATCTGTCCCAAATCTCTAACAACTCATCTATAATTGTATAATTAGCTGATTCAAGCCCCAACTGGGCATTGCATTCGAATGTTTCCATCTCATTCTTTGCTAGCTTATGCCAAATTCGGATAAAGACATGGATTTTACGTTCCAAGGAAACCAGTTCAACTTTGACCTCTTCTAGAAGTTGAATTTGTTGTTGGGCTTCTTCACACTTGCGCTCAATTTCCTCGATCTTCAATTTTGGTGGACAGGCATCTTCGATGAGTTCCATGGAAGGCAACTGGAGAACCAGCATAAAATTATCTACTGCATACCATCGCCTACTACAAATGGCTTGGGCTCTCTTGAGGATATCTTCAACAGATTCATTGAGTTCGAGCCAAGTATTCAATGCACCTATGATTTTCTTAAATTGAAAACTGTTAAGAATTGGGAAGCCTTCTGGAGTGTCTTTGATGTATCTCTGCCACTCAACAATGTTTTCATATGCCTTAGAAGACTCTATCCTTTTGTCTTTCTACTCTTCAAGGGCACTATACATCTTACCAAAAGTGATATGAGTCTCCCTGATCTCATCCAGGGTACAAAATAGCTTCTCCAGGTACTCATGATACTCTTTATTGACTTGAAGGGCCAAGTCTTTGAATTCCTGAGATGTCATCTTAAATAAAGTGGAGGAGGCTGCACTTGCAGTTGCATCCTCACATTTCTTTTGCAATAAGGCAATTTTTTGATTGTTGGCAGAATTTTCAACTTGTACATTTCGAATTTCAGCCTGCAGAGAGTTGTTGCTTCGCTCCACATCTCCTAACCTATCTTCCCATATCCTTCTGAGATCAGCAACATATATGTCATGTTCCTCCTTGGATTTTACCAACTCTTCTTGAAGCTTCTCCACTTCTTCCTTTTGCTGATCCTTTTCCCTATTCAGTACCTGGACTAAATCAAGGTTTGCACCAGCAAATGCCCCTAGGGATGTGGCTGCCTCAAATGCTCCTATCTGGGGATCATTGGATTGTTGAGCCCACAATATCTGATTAGGAACAAATATTTCCATGCCATCTTGATCAATGCTTTTATTCTTACCCCTTTTTACCACTGCCTTATTATCCTTACTGTATAAGTAATGCCCAAGAGGGACTACTTCATCATCTTCCCATTCAGTTATTATTTCAAAAGTAATTGAAATAACATTTTCTGTTGAAAACAATGAAGGAGTCTGAGTGGCCATGGAATTGGGCATGGGCATAGTAACTTGAGGAATATCCATAGGGGTAGAAACAGTCTGAGGAACTGATGAGAGAATAGTTGGAGAAGAGATTGAAGTGAAAGCTTCAGAAATAGGAACTTGACCATCATTAGAAGATGGTGATGATGGAGAAAGAGTTGAGGGTGGCTCATTTTCAGTAAGTAATGATGAAGTGGATATGGATAATTGCAGGGGGACAGTCGAAGACTGGGCTTCTGCAAAAATAGATGAAGGGATGGAAAAAGAAACTGAGTTACCAGGACAAGGGGTGGCTCTATGAGTCAATGTATGAAACAATTGGGAAATAGAGAATGGTGGCATCACCCCTGTAGGCAGAGTAGAAAGCTCCTAAATAGAATAGTGATGGAATTGTGATGTCAGGGGAAGTAGTAATGAATTCTAAAACTTGTTGATCAGGATCACAATGATCCATTTCAATAATGTCCAACAGGTTTATGACTTCCTATGAGTTGTCTATCACTTCTCTAGTGATTTCTTCAATAACCTTATCAGTAACTTCTTCAGTCACTTGGATTGCAGTATGTGGTTCATCTTCAACATCATTGTAAATGAGATCAACAGTTGGGACTTTTGATGTGGAAACCTGAACTTTCTGTCTCTTGGGAGGGTTACCCTCAACCATTGTCAAATCATCAACTACCTGCAAAGCTGTTGCAGTCACCAAAGCATCTATAGTGAACTTAGGTGGTTCCACTGTCCGGGTGCCCAATACTGAAGTCAATTTTGCTAACTACTACTGGGAATCACGAGAGGTTTGCAATAAATATTTAACCTACTCAATTGTTTTCATCTGAGGAGGCTCTTCCATGGGAGCTTTACCTTTATCTCCATCTGTATAGGTAAGCATCAGAGGGGTACTTTGCTTTTTTTTTCCCTTCTAACTTGCTCAATGAGATTCAACTCCATTGTTCTTTTCCTGTAGACTTGAGCTTTAATGTCTTTCTGATATGATAGGATTTGTTGTTGTTCATCTAAACTCTTGGCCCTTGCCAATACTTCAAAAAAATTATTCACTCCTTGATAAATGGAATCATCTAGGAGCTCTTCATGAATGTAGTCCATTTTCTTGTGATATTGCTTGAAATGTGCACCCAGGAACTTCATAGGATCATGCTTTCTTTTGGGGTCTTTACCTAATTTCAAAGGATCCAGCTGATCACCAAGCACTGTAGCCCAGGTTGAGGTAGGAATAACTAATGGGCCAAGATTCAAGGAGAATTTAGGCCAGCCTCTCTTTTTGGGACCAGTAAGCTTCTTGTAGACACCATCAATGGCAGTCTAATAGGACACTTCTTGAATAACCAACCTGTCAGGTACAATTCTTGGGAGAAGGTGAACAATGTCACTTCCCCAAACTCTGATCTATGAGAAGGACTCATAAACATACCAATCTCCAATGGTGTTGATGAATGTTCTGGCATCAGCTAAAAAGGCAGGAGCTTCCTGTTTGAAAATTTTGAAATAAATAGTGCCCATAAAATAGTCACAAATTTCGTAAAGCAGGGGCACATAATTACTTTCCCACAATGCACAATGGTATATATGGACAGGGGGAGCCTCATGGGTCCAATTCCACCCTAAGTTAGGATATTGATACTCAGATCAGAAGACATCAAGGATGTAGGATGATAAGTAAAAATGTGGCTTCTTTGAGGCAAGTGCCTTCTGAAAGTCTTGAATTGATGTCTTAATTTCCGAAGAGAGGATGGATTCCCAAGGGAAAGACTTTCCTGTTGTTAACACGTGGTGGGCTATGGGAGCCCATTCGGCTTTAAAAACTAGACAATTGGTGAGACCAAAGAGCCTGCAGAGCATGGCTGCAAGTAAAGAGTAAGGTTCCTTAAACCAAACAATCAGATAAAGGTCATCTGCCTTCAGCACAAAACTACTAGGTTTAATCATCTAGGATTTCATCATCTCACTGAAATTATATCTGGTCTTGGAGCATTGAATGAAATCAGGAGTAAGGGTTTGTGCTGTCGGTTTGAGAGCAAAAGCTCTGATAAAAACTTCAGGGAGAAAGGTAGTCAATTATGACCCTGCACTGTCATTGAACGACTGGTCCTTAGGGTTAGCGTTTTCTACAATCCACTTGATAGGATCAGTATAATGTAGGACAGCAGGGCGAGTAGCAATAGCATGAATTTGGGAAGCCCTAATTTTTTCATAGGCAGGTCGGTCTTCTTTGATGTCCGACAGGTCATCATTGTCAAATATTTCATATATTTTAGCCCAATCCATTTGATATGTTTCAGTGACTCTTTCACTGGTGTTTGAGAAAAAGCCAAAATTGGGATCTTTGGTCAGTGAATCCTTGTGAAGTGCTTTGGACTGAGTAGTTCGAGACATTTTGGTGAAGCTTGGGAAATTCTGATAAATATATGAAACAAGATCAAAACCCAAACCAAAAAGAGGAAAACCATAAATAATAGACGTAAGATTGACAACAAACCAACTTGATAACCAGCAAAAAACTGTGAAAGTGACCCTGGTAAGAAAATGGCAGTAAAATCCACGTAGGAGCGTAATTTTCCGACAGTAAAAATGATAACGAAAAATAGAAAAAATCATGTATTTATGGTTTTTTTTTGTCGGATCAAATCTGGGCCGTAGATTCAAAAGAAATGAGCGGCTGGGATCAACCCCTGTGGGATGCGAGATCGAGTTGAAGATCAAACGTTATTCAAAATTCCCGAAATCCACAATCCGAAATTGCGGGTTTTACAAATTTTACAAAATAAACGTGTTTCCGAAATCCGCAACCCGAAATTACGGGTTTCGGGTTTCGGAAATGAAAACAAATATTAAAACCGAATAACTTTTTCCACAACCCGCAATCTGTAATTTGCGGGTTGCAAGTTTCAGAAACACACAACGCGATTTATTAACGCAACGAATTCCAGCAATCCGAAAATCGAAATTTTGGGTTTCGGGTTGCGGAATCGGAATTCATAAAATATTTACACGGTCTTCCCGCAACCCGCAATTTCGGGTTGCGGGTTTTGGGTTGACGAAATCCTAAAAGAAGAACAAATGATTCCCGCAATCCGCTATTGTGGGATTGCGGGATTGCGGGATTTGCAGTAAGAAAATGATTTTGGGAACAAATCTAAGGTTTTCTGCAAATCAAGAAAACAACCAGAAACTTAGAAATCTTCAAAGAAGAAAATAATGATAACTAAACAAACCAAGCAAAGGGAAATATGCCATAGCAAAGCAAAATTTAAAAACTTACCTAAATACCTTTATATTTACATCAATGGGGTTCCCATGATTAGAATGAAGCGTGGGATCTGTTGTACCTACAACAAAGAGTTACCTTGAATTTCCATGGTAGGAAATTTGAGGTACCTTCCAATTTGTCCTTGAACCTAAGGCTAGATGGTGCCATCTCTTATCTACACACAAATCCCCAAAACATATAAGCACCATCTTTGAATCCATCTAGCTGCTAGTTTAGGTTCTCGACAGTTGGTTCTAGTAGTTGATCTACTATCGTAAACTCTTCATATCATTTCAATTAGATAATATTTGATACCATTTGAATTTTCCAAACCATAGGAGACTATTGTCCTTATGTTCTCAAGTAAACAAAGTTATTTAATTGTAAACATAAATTCTTCACATAACAATAATCACACATATAGCTGGAAAATGAACAACATAAGCATAAACACAATACATAGATAATTACTCATTCAAATAAGATTTTCATTAGCATTTCAAACCTTATAAGGAAACCTCCACAAGCTATCAAACTAATAACAATATGGTACACCCAACCAAAACAAATCTACACACTTATTGAGGAAAAATATGCCTTCCAAATCTAATAAAATGGTCATTGCTTGCTATATGGACTATTTGTATGGCTATACAGATCTCTCATGTATGGACCTACCTACTACTCTCTTCCTGATTCCTGACTTTGGCTCCTCTCTGATGTTGTAACTTTGTTCCATAGATGAAATAAATCACCTCTTGACAAGACTTGTCTTAGGGTGAATAACGAAATGTGTGTCTTAACCCTCTATCTTGACATGTCTTTATACTTGAATTGAAACCCTAATCTCATAGTGAGATGTATAGCTGAGATTAGTCTAGCTAATGTATAAGAATACTCTTTAATTGAATCAACAACTAAATATAATACTTTCACTTTATCACTAAAGTGAATTACAAAATAGATTCGACTCGAACTAAGTGAATTACAAAATAGAATATTCGAATCGAACTACTTTCAACATGTTTGACAATAAAACTATGCAGAAGTTCCCATCCAAGCTACAACCTTCAACAATAAGCACAAGTAGAACATATGCTACATATGCACATGGAATATATGTGTGACTCTCCTCTCCACATATTTATGCTAGACTAAGAATGAAGTTAAGTGCAAACTCTTATTCACACTATAACTTTGAGAGATGATGATGGGAATTCCTTACATTAAGACTGATAGGATTCATAAGTAAGGTAAGGCGTGAATTGGAGAGAGATCAACTCTCTAGAAGAATAATAAACTTATAATTGGTCTAAAAAGAATGGAAAAATGCTCTGATACACTCCTTATAACACAATGTTGAACGTAATTAATGTAATATGGTAATGGAATTATGTGGGTGAGATGGATAGATGTTTGTTAGAACTCAAAATGTCTCTTTTAATTTCATTTGGGTTGATATTATTGACCTAGGAGCTTAACTATGTTAAATTAAGAGAGGCATGTCATGTTTGAATTGCTATACGATCTCTTAAATACACCAATGTGACCTGCATAACTTGAGGAAATGAAGAGTACATCAACTAATCACAAAAAGGTATAAAGAAATGAAACCAAAACACTTGTTATCCATTCATAACCATAGAGGTAAGGAGCACATTTTTTAGGAATGTAGGGATAGGATAAATCGGCATGGAATAATCATGGACCAATGAATAATCATGGACCAATCATTGTGGAACAATCATGTTGAAATAAAATGGATTCCTGGTTTAACTAAAAATAAAATACCAAGACCAAACAAACGATAACTCATCATGTTGAGGGTATCCCTAGAATAAGTAACCCTCTTGCAAACTAATGGGATTAGAATAAATATCCTTAGCTGGTGGATATGCCGTGGATCACCGTAATATCTAAACCATGACAATGCACTATCATGGAGTAGATGCCTTATATTGACTAAATCGAGTTAAATGCTTTAGGTCCGTGATGTAAGTCATTGGAATAAAAAATTTGGAAGTTATGGTGAGATTAGATCAAATTAATATTAACCTAGAGGGCTTATGGGATGGTAACGAAAGTAGGCAAGTCGGGAATTGTGAAAATTCTATGAATCGAAAAGGAAAAGCACCTTACAAAAAGGTTGTATGTATCTAACAATTTAGAAAAAAGTAATAATTGGGTGTGGTGCTTCAATATGATTGAAAACAATATGGAGTGGTCAATATGATTGAAAACAATATGGAGTGGTCAATTTAACTTCTCTAGTGTCTCACTTCATGTTTCATAGCATTTATATTTTTGAATAATTATCAAAATTGTAGAAAACTCTATAGGATAAATTTATGTAATGATAAAGATGCACTCTCTCCCCTTAACTAAGAGTTTGGAAATTACTAGTGAATTTTTGAGGTGAAAATTATAATTATTATAATGAATAAATCACTGAGGTTAAATCATTCATAGTTACAAGTGTATAAAACATGACATAAAAACTTAAATGACTATGACCTAGAGTCTAAACTCCTTAATATTGTTTATTATGACAATGTTTGGAATGAGTTAAGCTAGAGATGCAAAGTGACATTAGAACTTTCGGTAATTAGGAAAAGATATATTAGATAGAGAAAGAGATAGTGAATTGACAATAGATGCACTTATTAGTATCATTATAGACCTGGAAATTTAATTTTGATATTGATGATTTAAGCATGCCAATAATGTCATTAATAATTTATGGTTGAATTTCATTGTATGGATAAGAACACATGCCTATATTGTTATGGCTTTAGATGATGGGGGATTACTTGAAAGTTCTAACAATGTACTTGGATGAAGAGACTATTTGTAAATATCTATCATCTTATTGATGTGGTGACTATACATACCCCATAAAATACCAATCTTCGTGTTGTATGATGAGAAATTATAATCAAAAGATGATCAATATCTTGATGATATCACATATAATTCATAGCATTTCATGAAGGTCTTTTGAAGAGTCAACCTTGACTAAAAAACTTAACAAGAGAATATCCATGTACTAGATGGGTGTTTTGATGGTCTTTCTTACATTGGATGTGATATTTTTAGGTAATAATTTCTTATATATTCATGCATACTAGTGATTTTGATTTTACTAATTAATCATTATAGGAGTGTTCTTGATGTTTTATTATATGATATAAATTGAGTTGATTAATCATGATATGGGCATCCATGATGTTTTATTGTGTTGCTTATGTTGTACGTTGTGAGGATTATCATATTCATGATGTTATGCAGTCTTATGAACACATGTGGCATTTAACATGCGGTCTCATTCTATTTATGTTGACGTGATACTTATGATGGCATGTCATAACTGCATGAATATTTTTTATGATGTTATGAAGATGATATCTCATGATGAGATGTTCTTATTATGGCATGTCGTTCTTTACTATTTGAGATGTTCTTATTATGGCATGTTGTTCTTTACTATTTGAGATGTTTTAATGACAATGGTGTTATGATGAATTGTGTTCTCATGATGGCATGCAATAATTAGCAAATGGATCTTTTCTATTCACAATGAGATGATGATGTTATGAATATAACTAATGCCTTGGTTGCATGATGTGAGGTGGAACTTGACATGAAATCCACCCATGTGTGCGAGGGTCAGTTTATTCAATGATATCACGACACCCCATACCTATGAAAAAAAATCTATACAAAGTAACACGGCCTTATGGGTTGGGGACAAGCTCAATCAAGAAATCCATGTCATTGGTTCTTTTACTTTCCCTAATACATACTAGGGTATAATACCATCTAGAGGAGGCCAAGGCGCCTGATGCTAAAATTCCATAAGAATGGTTGGAGTTGTACTCGTCAGTGGAGTTGTGATGTTGGATTTTCGATGCATGGGGTTGAGTCCCTAGTTGGAGTTGGGGAGGGAGTTTAGGTCATCCTTTTGAGATGACTGGGGTACATGGGTTAGTGTACTAGATTAGATTCATACTAAGGTAAATGAGCCATAGATCCCAACATCCGTTGACTTGCCTTAATCTTTATGCCAAAAGTCGAGGATCTGGATAGGTTGTACTTGCATTTTCTGGGAGTTGTGATGTGGAATTTCAATGCCTATTTTCAATCACACTATGATATGTGACTCTTATACTAGTTGCAATAGAGGGTAATTGTATAGAAGATATGGGAAGAAAGTACAACCTACAAGTAACATAATTAAATTTAACTCCAGGATGAAGTTCCCTTAAGGGGAAAAGTATCAAATGTCCCACATTATATGTATTTGAATTATAATTGCAATTTGTATGATGAAAAAATAATAGTCAAATATTTTAATTATTAATATAAGTAAAAATTAAATAATAAATAAAATAAATAAAGTGGAATTTAAAGTAAAAGCTAATAAAACTACAAATAAAGTGTAAATAAAGTAAAAGCTAACAAAAATTGCAGTTTAAAGTAAATTTAATGCAAAAATGATGAATGCATGGATTACAAGTAGAGTCTATACACTAGAAATTTTGCATGGATACAATTGATGAATCGTTATTTAATGGACGTCAAGAAGGTTATAAGGACTTTACTTTGACCCTGAGGGGCTTTTAATTATGGATGATAACTGATCAATGTTGAGGATATTGAGTGGTAAGTAGAGTTACAACTGGCACATTTTTATTGACTGAGGACTTGGGGACACTAAGTCATAGATTGCGGGGTTTGTTGGGAGGGGAGTTGTCCCCCCAAATTCGGTTGCCTAGTTGATGCTTGTTGTTGGATTCTAGTTGTCTGAGATTGGCTATCATCATTGTATTTTAGTTTGTAGGTCAATTTCATTTGCTAAATTTCGAGTATGCATAGCCAATGTTTAATTCAACATCAACCCATTAATCTATGCATATTTTATCTTGAATAACATGAGATTGATTGTTAGTTAATTGCTTCAATGTCTTATTGTTTCATCTTAAGGTTGCTTGTATTTCTTTATGATAATATTCCTTAATACTACATGTTGATAGTTAGAGAATATAGGTGATCCTTACACTTTCAAAATGATGAAAGCAAGCATTTTCTTGACTAGTGAGAGGGTTTCTCCATTTTCAATTATTTTTTCCTCTAATGCATTATGAAATATTATGGATGTTAGCATTATATGGTTGAAAAATATTCATGAGGTTGATGATATGACACCAACCCAATTTTTAAGAAAAAAACTTGAAATAGAGTTAAAGACTGAAGTAATTATCCTCATCTTCTATGACTTTCAAAAATTTAATTAAAATATTAAGTATCTCATGTTCAGAATAGTAACTATTTAATATGCGACCAATTATTGGATTATGAAGATCTGTATCTTTGCAAAACACTTTGATCACTATTTCAACTAATTTTCTATCACGACATTTAATAATGCTTAGTAATCACAATAAGATAGAACAAATCAAAATGATACCATTTTCATCTGATTAAATTTAATACCCTCAAGGTTAACATTAAACTCTTTCAAATAGTGCACTTGCATGCATCTTTAACAATTGGTGATATAACAACTAACTCAAAGTAGTTGAACACATGTTTGTAGACTTTGCTATGATATTCCAATCTTGAAGTCATAGAAAACAATTCATGTAGAGAATACTTCAACATCTCTATATTCCTACAACCAACATAGATCCATCTTAAACCCGAATCTATTAAGCACTAAGAGGGATCCAATTTGTTGAGGTGTATTTTTTAACTTAAATTTTTTATACATCCAAAAAAATTACACCTCCATAAATTTAATCCCTCTTGGTGCTTGATAGATCTAGGTTTAATATGGATCTATGATGATTTTATTTTTATTTTATTTTATGAGGAGATAGATTTTTTTTAATTATTTTTCATTTGGTTTTAATTTTTTATTTTATGAGTCGACATGAATTTTTTTAATTACATTTTATTTTTGGTAACATAACGTTATGTTATGTGACAACATCTCCCCATATTGGGCCGTAGAGCACCTCACTCCTCTCGGTGCAATCAAACTTGATTTCACCATATAAATTCTTTCTCGCAACCAAATTAGACAATATATTTATTTGCAAATGTGACAACAAGCCTTCAAGTTTGGATTTTGTTTAAGACTCCAATGAATAACATTAAATATCACGTTGATAACTCGACATGATCATGAAACATCATTTCGGAAGCAATTGGTAAAATAGACAGTGTTTCATCCACACCTAAGAAATAAATGATTTCTTTTAGATAATAAAAATATATAAGATGAATTTATTTGATGTATTTCTCACCATTATGAGAACTTTGCTACTTAGTTTTCAAATTTATGCTTTTCTGAAAAAAGCATTTAGAAATATTCCAATTTTACAAAAAAAATCATATTTTTTGAGACTTGAGAATGACTAAAAATAATCTTAAGTTTATTCTTCCCTACCCCTTCACAATTACCTTATGATTCAAGACTTGAAACGCTTAAGTTTATTCTTCCCTACCCCTTCGCAATTACCTTGTGATTCAAGACTTAGAAACACTTTTTTGTTGATAAATACAACATGCATTAGATCAATGTGTGTACATATATAATTTTTAGTTTGCATGAGATCAATATGTGTACATATACAATTTTTGGTTTGAATTAGATCAATGTGTATACATATACAATATGTATACATATACAATATTTGGTTTAGATTCTACAACAAGAGTTTAAGTCTAGATAGTTTAATGTTATTTTAATATATTCTATAGTAACAAAAATGGTATCAATCACCATGTTCAATAACACAATAGGAGTGAACCAACTGAGCATATAACATCCATCCACATCCAAGGTATGACTTTCATAGCTGTCCCCAACATGATTTGCACTCTTGTCAAGGCTAAGTTAGAACCCCTTGGAAGAATGTCATTAGAAGTATGTGCAAATATTACAACGATTTCGCAACATGTATTTTTTTATCAAATATATTAATATGATGCTATATATTTAACCACGCAAGGCAAATACAATGAAAACATGACAACTAACCCACAATTGTTTTAGCAATGGATATATGATTAATAAAAATGATGAAAAGCAAAGTCAATGCTAGTGAAATATTAAAAAATTAACGTTTTTAAATGTTTCACGTCATTAATTCAATGCAACAGAGACCATAATTTTGATGCAAATTCAATGTAAAATTCACAATGCACATTGCAAAATCCTTGACACATGCTAGCAAAAAAATGAATTTGAAAAAATAGATTATGGGTTATTCGGAGACTTGTATTATATTAATGAATAGTGAAGGAGTTTAATTAAATGATTATTTTGACACCCTCATTTTTATTATTGATGATATTGCTTTATTGGAATAAGAAAGAAGGTAAATATATTTTTTTTTCATTGAAAAAGTGCTATAGTTGCTATTCATTATGAATCAAATTATACATGAGTTTTGTTGTTGATCCACTTCCGTAAAGAGAAAAACAACCAACATCTAGAAATGAGCTGACATACAATACTAATAGACATGAAAAACATAGTATAAAATACTTTCGGTAGACAATGCCTCCTTTTAAGGCTAGTACATGGCAATACCAAAACAAAAAATAACCGATTGACAAAAAAAATAGCAGTGACATAGCAGGTGTTTAGTCGGACAAGAAGAAAGGGATGGAGCCACGGTCCATCGTATCGCCATTGAGCCATTCCTCAAAATGTAGAATTCCTTCCGGAGCACTTAGAGCCAGTTTAGATAATCTGTCTACCTCCTTGTTTTGTTCCCTAAAAATATGTTGAAAATGTAATGCGTGGAAAGATTCTTGAAGTTTGCGGATGCATCACTGCGACCATTCTAGAACCAAAACATGAGGCTGAGCCTTAGCTTGAGCCCAATCGATGATTATTTAAGAGTCACCATAGACCACAATAGAGACAATGTTTCTAATCCTTGCAAAGTATAGAAGAGGATCCATCGCAAGAAGCCCGCTTCTTATGTTTGTTCCAGGACCGCATCCCATCTAGCCTCTAAAGGAATGATATCTGGATAGACATAAAACAATCCCCGCACCTGAAATGCGTCCTGAGTCTTTTGAGGCCCCATCGAAATGGCCAAAGGACCAACCGTTGAATACCAAGGGCTATATAAACCTCTGCCTAGGATCAAAGACGACTTTATAAACATTGACTTCCCTGACTACTAATTTTATAATAAAATAGATGTTTAATGATTTGTTCTCAAACGACATACTATTTCTATGCCTCCAAAAGGTAAACATAACTTTATTATAGTTATTTTGAGTTTTGTTGTGTTTGTTCCTTTTCATGCTTCGAAAATTCCCATAATACTATGAAAATTGGAACAATTCTTTATTTAGATAAACACTATTTTTGTAAAAAAAAAAATACTATTTCTTTTTAAAAAAATATTCCCTCATGTGGAAAAGTACTATTTATTTAAAAAAATATTATAAAGATATTTTTTATATTATATATTAGTGTTTAAAAAAATATTATAAGTATATTTTGTTATGTTACATACTAGTGTTCACATCTAAATCCATTATAACCATGTCAACGAGATGCACTTCATCCACAGCACCAATGCCAGTTGTTAAATTAGGGATCTTTTAAAATTATTATTGATATACAAGAAATTTAACATTAATGAGTGTTATGTGTTGATCTTTTTAAATTATTATTGGTATACAATAAATTTAACAGTAACGTGTGCTATGTGTTAAACACCTCAACACATGATAGTTTGGTGTTGTGAGTTTTGAAAACACAATGTAAATAATAAATGGACTGATATTTCTAAGGGATCTTTTAGAGCTCGGCTTCCCAAGATTGACCCTCTTGATGTCTGGTTTCATATCCTTATGGGGTTTGGGGTTGTTTTCTTGAATAATCCACTTTTGGTTAGTCATGGTCTTTTAACATATTTTTTCATTTGGATCATGGCCATGCTGGTTTGAGGGTTTATCTCTTTTCTAAAAAGCTTTCATGGATAGTTGATTATTGGATCACGATCATATTTCTTTGGATAGTTTTTGATATTTTGAAGAGTAGTTTGATGATTGCTGGTTCATATTTGTATTGAACTACGTTCTGACACAATTATTAATGTAAGGCTTCTGCAAGTGTGGTTTTATATTAATGAAGCTACCAAATATTTTTCAAGAAAAAAAACATAATATGATTTCAGTTTTACCTTTACATGAAGATTAAATCATGGTGTGTGTTTTAATTCCAAAACCACCATCGCTAAGGAAAAACATAGTGCCACGACCCTAGGTGAAATATGATTAAACTACATCTTATTTGAAGTCAAAGGTGTACCGTCGCAGCTTCCAACGCATCAATTTAATTAGAAAAAGGTAAGTTATATTTATGTAAAAGTGATTAAAACATGAATATGCTACCTCATTCGAAGTCTTTATCAATAGTTGGATATTCAGTTGTTAAAGCACCCATTTTGAGGTCGTGAGTTGAATAGGAGTTAATACGCCCTACTAAGGAATCAATAATTGTTGAGATATATATGTGAAGAATAAGAAAGGGACAATTAGAGTTTATGTGGCTATATTTAAAGTCACTTTTAGTAAGGGAAAATGTAGTTAGAAGTGTAATTTGGAAGATAAAATTAAAGTAATGTTTTTTAAATAGATTTTAATAAAATGGAGGAAGTTAAGTAAATGTGTTTTAATTTTATGTATTATATTAACATTTCAAAAAGAGTATTCAAGAAAAAGAAATTAATATTATTATTAATATGAAGTAAAGAAAATATATTAATATTGATTTAGTAAATTAATTATTAATTCTCGAGTTAAATATTTTTGAAAAAACAATATTTTCAATGTACAATATGAAATTAAGGACTTACAAGCAACTAATTTATGTTTATAATACATATCCCAATCTAATGTTATAATTATGTATAAAAAAGGGTTAGACAAAATTCTCGCTTCAACCTAGCTAGAAATACTGGGATCTTCATCTTAAATATGAACAAAATGGTTTTGATGTTCTTCTATAAGAAGAATAAAATAATATTTCATGAAGTAAGAATGGATTCATGCTCAGTAGCATCTCATCAAAAGATATAAAGGTTGTATTGGAAGTGATCCTTTAAGATAATCATAAGTTAATACAAAAGATACAAAAATAATTTGACAAGGTTGTCTTTGATAAAGATGAAGAAATCTCTCATCTAAAAAATATTATTTACACAAATCAAGAAGGCAAAGAATAAGATGCAATGCAATTATAAGTTAGAACATGAGAATAAAGATCCTGAGAATAAATTATCAGAAAAAGATTAAAGTTGTTCTTATTGAAGGAACCTTAATCAAAGGTTGCTTGTACAAATCAAAATGTTAAAAGATGAGTAGCCAAAAAATCAAGATCTTAAAAATAATTTTGACAAGTCAAAAAATGAGGAAGAACTTTTACGCTTGAGGGATCATAATCAAAATTTACTTTACACAAATTAAAAAGTTAAATATTGATAAGAAGTTGCTAAAACAAAATTTAGGGCAATTTACCAATAAAGAATCAATGATTGATAAATAAATGATTGTTGAATCTATTGAAATAAAAAAGTTGTTATATGAAAAAAATTAAGCCTTAAATAAATGAACCAATACATATCCATTCAACATCAAAAATCAAAATGATGCTTTTATTGAAGTCTTATCGACTAATAATTCACTAGAGGTATCAATAGAAAAAGGTTCCAATAACATGACACAAGATATGAGGATTTATTATCGTCATCCTAATTATAAAAATTCTCGAATTACTCAACAAACAAATGAAAGAAAAAATCGATATGAAAACCAAAACCAAAATGAATATCCTATTATATTGAAGTGAAGTTCAAGTTGTGGAATATTATCATTTCACAAATCATAAAAATCATCTACACAATTTTGCAGAAAACTAAATTAGGCTGATACAACCCTTTCACAATAATATAATTTTACTCCACATTTTGTAGCTCATATTGTATAATGTCATCAACCATCACAACTTCAAGAATAGAGAACCTGAAAAGGCACTAGAATTCAGGCATAAAGCTTTTCCATATGCTTTGAGGACAAAGAATCTTTGAAGGAATAGGTAATGTAACAAACATAAATATATAAATAATGAACATCGATGATGATGAGGAGGAGGAGGAGGAGGGATGTGACACATCCTACTTAAAATAGATTACCTATCAAGCATTGTGACTAGTCAATGTTATAAGTACACTGTCACATGGCATTGCAATTCACATTATCTATCGCATTCATTATTCAATTATATTTCTGACTTTCCCTACATGTATTTTAACCTTCTGTCATTTTTACATTGGATATTCAATAAATGAACCTCGTTCATTTTAGAAGGCAACAACAAGATGCCCTCGGTGAGTTGTAATATACTTTATGGTTGTTATATAATATTCAAAATATGTATTTATTTTATGAAGATTGCATTAATCATTATAATAGTTAATTTAATTTGTTTTATGTTGCAGAAAAACTTGATAAAATGGTTTGCAACATTTATAAAAAGTACAAGAGAAAACAAAAATAAATACATATATATGGATTAGTTGGATTTGATGTAGTACGGGTCAAGTTCCAAGGGTCTTAGCCATTGTAGATTGAGCATGTTAGCAGTGGTACAATTTATCTTACGTTTTCAGTGAAAGTTAAAGTGTCATTAAATCTAATATACTACATTTCTCATGGTACTTATTCTTTCTATGACATGCATATTAATATTTGAGCATAGGGCACAAATATGATAATGAACATCAATGAATATCTATCTCTATAGATTATAAAGATGAGACATACAAATATGAGACACTCCATTTTGATGATATACAATTTGATGGAAAATGAGAAGTTTTAAAATATGGCGGTGGCACAATTTTCCATCAAGAAAATTTTGACACTATCATATGGGAGTAGTCAACATGCTACCATAAACATTTAGCTAAAATAAGTAGTGTTAGTAAGAAAAGAGAATTACGACATCTCCATGAAAACAACTCTCGCAAATGTGCTATTTAGTGATAAAAGGGCCCTTCGTAAATTATTCAAGACAATTAAGGGGAGGAGAAACTATATCAAATGAAATATGTTCAAATTAGTCTTATATTGAGTCACTCATGTTACAATTAATTTAGTTACAATTAAATGTCTTATATTTAGTTTAACGACTATAGTTGTGAATCCACCAATGAAAAATTAAAATATATCCGAAGGAATGGTTATGAAATAATGGTGGAAAATTTATGTTCGATGCCTAAGGTAATTTATAATTAATTGTGTGTTTATTTTTTAACTTATATATAGTTGGAATTACTCATTGATTGATTGAAATATATTATATTCTTCAATATTGATGATGATGAGGGTGACTCAAAGGGATCAAAGGGTATTGACAATTGTTTAACTATTATGATTTTTTATGTTTTTACAGAGTAAGGATGAGGAGGGAGTTAGCAACATTTCAATCAACTCTTGATGTCAAACTCATTTAACTTCCTTATATGTGTTCATATTTGTTCATGGAATGTTACATATAAAGTTGACATTTCCTTGGGTTGGTAGTGTATCACTTGTTTACGTGCATAAAAAATTACATGGTTATTTTACGATTTAATTTAAAATTTCATCATTGCATTTATATAAACATAGATTTTGGCTTCCATGGTGTGAAGTTGATTAGATGTTAGTGTGACAAATTTTCATAATGCATATATAAGTACATGTTTTTTTTTCTCTTAATGTGTGAAACGATGACTTAATGTTAGTGAGGTATTACATTTATATATACATGGTTTTTTCTTCCATGATCAGTATGAGTATGATGTAATATAGACTTATACTAATCATCAATCTCATAAATATTTAAATATTATAAAAACATTAATTACAAAAAAAAATTAAGTAATCAATAATAATAATAATAATAATGATTAATAACATGTCACAAACAATGGTTAGAGCTTGAGATGATGAAGATGCCCGGCGGATCTCTGCGGCTAGGGCTCAAACCCTAGCCGCCTCACTCTGGTTTTCGTTTGCAGGGACGCGGTCTTCGTAGCAGTTCAGGGATCGCTCGTGCTTGCAAGGCCACGGATCGAAGTTTGACTGCGTTTTTTATTGCTTGCGTTGCTCGCTCTGCTGCGTCCTTGATTGCTGGTGGTCGCCGCCTTCCACGATGGCCCCAGATCCGTTTGCAGAGATGGAAAAAGACCCTTTGGAAGCTTTCAAAGCATTAGTCCGGTCGGCAGGACCTAAAGCCAAGCCTTCTCTCTCGTCTAAGTTTGTTAAGAAGATGGAGGAGATCCCCTCTCTGGAGCTATCTCCAGAAGAGCCATGCAATCTTGCCCTCCTTCTAGCAGAAAAGGCCCTCATCGGAAATTTCACGGGGTTATGGCCTAGCCCCAAAACGGTGGAGGCTTGGATGGAAGAACACTGGAAATCGCTGATACATGGAAACGTTTCTCTGTGTGCAGTAGGCAGGGGCTTTTTTGTTTTCAGCTTCTCTAGCAAAGAGGATCGAGATCTAGTTTTCAGATCTGGTCCCTATTTCATGGGGCCGAGGGGGCTATTCGTAGCCCCCTGGACTCTTGATTTTAATCCCGGAGATGAGATCACTGCAGCCCCTGTTTGGGTTAGGCTGCCTCATCTCCCCCTGCATCTATGGGGGAAAAGTTCTCTGGAGGACATTGGAAATAAGCTTGGGCGTTTCCTGGACAGTGTGGAGCCGAAAGGGGATCAATTTACCTGTGCTCGTGTTTGTGTTGAGGTTAACCTTGAGAAAGGACTCCTAGAAGCCATTCAGCTCTCCCTGGGGGAATGGCGCCATATCCAAGAGCTGGACTATGAGCAGATTCCTTTTAAGTGCCTTCGGTGCCATACTTATGGTCATTTCGCAAAATGCTGCCCCAAAGCCTCAGAAGTGGCGGAACCAGTTAAAGGAGATGATTTTCAGCCAGTAACTAACCGGCGAAGGCAGCCAAGGCGAAAGGAATCACTAGCCCAGGTTCCGAAGGCCACTCCTTCAGCGGAGGCAACTCTTGAAATTAAAAACAGCTTTGAAGCACTGCAAGAAGAAGAAGCCCTAGACCCTGAAGCAACAACAGTTATGGAAGACCCTCCGGTAGATGAAAGACTTCCGGATCCTTCCCTACCTGGCTCAGTAGATGCGAAGGAAGCCAGGGCTTCAGATCCTGAACCCCCTGCCCCTGCAGGTCCGGCTGTTTCAGTCCCCTCCAGCGGCTCTGTGGGAACTATTGAACCTGAAGACATTTCAGTCCCGTCTACACCCCTTACCAGAGGGCGAAGGACCAACAAGGCACGTAGAGAAAAGGAGACGGCTTCCAACATCTCTTTTGGATCTCAGAAAAAGCTGGATCCCTACTTTAAGGGGCAAATTTCATCCCCCTGAGTCTAAATGCTTTGCTTTTGTCTTCTACTTTGCTCACAGTTTGTGAGAATTTACCCTTGTAAGCTCCTTTTGTCATTTTCTCGAATTAGCTCAAGAAACAGATGGGATTTGTCTCCCAAGACTTTCACAAGAAGGTTGGCAGCATTGTTAGAGGTCACCAACCTTCTTCAGATTTGTAACTTTTTGATTATGGCTTGCCAGAACGCCGATTAATGCAACCTAACCGTTCTTGTCAAAAAAAAAAATAATAATAATGATTAATTAATTAAATAAAAATAATTAAATAATAAAAAATAAATAGATAATTAATAATAATACATTTCAATTTTGATGTTAAAACGATGCAAGTTTGATGCAATTTGGATGAACACAAACCACTTGTGACACAATATGATGAACCTGTTGATGCATATATGTGATGCTACTTTGACACAATTCAATGCTAAGACGATGCAAAAGTGAAAAGTAATAACACAAATGTGACTCTTACATAACACTTGGACAATAAATATGATGACAACAAGACACAAATATGTTGAAAAAAAGATGCCAAAGTTTTGTATTTTGACACTAAATAGATACTAGTATGACTCAAGTAGGACACAATTAGAACGTTAATTATTCATCATCGACACCCAAGTCAATACATGACAACGCTAATGCAACAAAACATACAGATGAGTGATGCACAATCGATACAAAATGTAACTATGTAAGGCGTACAAGATGGCACAAAGTCGACACAAATAACTATCTGCATCACATGTTTCGTATGCTAGAGCATGGTATTGTGGTAGTGGATGAAACACCATAACATTTCTTAGCTCGATGTGACAAAAGTCTCCTTGAATCCAATACTATGCACCATGTTACCCCCCATTTGTCATGAGTGCCTACAAGTGATTTTTATCACACATTCAATGAGGGTTATTCCATTTGTTGTCCTGATATAACTTCTTGATGGCATGGACTAGCATTTTTGGTAGAGTGCTTGGCATATTTGGAGGGTCTTCCATGGGAGTGCTCTAGGCTATTTGGCATGATTTGATAACATGGATGTCTTGTGGTTGGGTTTCCATGGATTTCCCTCCTCCTAACACATGTTTGATGGTGTATGATACTCATTTGTCATGGAGTATTCTTGGTTTCTATCACTTGGATGGAATATTGGTTCCATTATCTATTATTGTTGGTTAATCACTCCACTTGATTCTATCTTGGCACACGTATCGATACATGTTATTGACTTGTAGATGGGATCATCCCCTTTTTCATGGTTTGGTTGGCTATTGTGGATTCCTTTCTTATTGATTGATGGTCTTATCTTCCACACATGGATTGATGAGTTGGCATGAAGGTTAGGTTTTGGTTGATAAGTGGACATCAATGGCACATGTTTTAAAGTCTTGACCTTTAATGAGATCAAAAGAGGAAAAACATCCACCTTTTGGAGCTTCATTACTCATACTTCATGCCTTGTTTTGAGGAGTGTTCACTTTTGGGGGTGGATTGTATGCTTTGTCATGCTAATTTTTAAGGAGTTTTCCACCCCTCACTGGTTGTCACACATTTATTGTTGGAGTGTTCACACATTTGGAGCTTGTTACACTCATTTATGCCTTCTTTGATGGAGTGCCTACCTTATTCATTCCTTTTCAATTGGAACATTCACTTCAGAGTGTGCCTATTGCTCTATTATGATGGAGTGTTCACCTTTGGAGATTTACTCCGATTCATTACTAGCATTTATTCATGGAACTCTCTCTCTTGGAGGTTGGTTTGCACACTTATCTCTGCCATGATTGTGAGATGATTTTATAGAGGAGCCTCACTTTCACATGTTCCTATGCCTTATTGAGATAGCGTTCACCTTTTGGAGTGTCACTTGCTCATTTGTGATGGGGTCATTCCACTTTTGAGGGGTTTGTTGCACATTTATTTGAGGTCATTTGTAATTTGAGGAGATCTAGTGGGATTAAACCATAGATCTAGGGTTTTTCCATCAACATTCACGGTTTGTGGAAATATCTTGTTGGAGTGCTACACTTGGAGGGACTTTGAATTCCATCCATTGGGTTTTCTACTTGTCATTCATCCTCTTTGATGGAATCCCCCTTCTCATTCATCTTGAATATTGTATACTTGTGGTTTGACCACCGCATTTCATGCATATTGTCAGCGTTGTTGGAGTATTTTGTATTTGTTTACTCCATCTTAGGCTAGATCTAGGATTTTATCATTATTTTATTGTAGAAGGAAGAGGAGCTTAAAGCTATATAAGGATTTTCTCTCTCCTTCATTTGTCATGGTTGGATTCTAGGAGTTCTCTATTTTGGAGCTTAATGAACATATATTTCTTGGCGCATATTGAATTCTAAAGGTTTCTTCTCCTATCTATGTGAGGCTAATTGTGTTAGGAACCTATGTCAACCCTTCTCTTTACTATGTTAGTATATTGTTGTTGGACGCATATGCTTTGTAAGTCGTCCCGTAGTATTTGTTGATCCGTAGTTTATATTAGCCCATAGTATTGGACGCATATGCTTTGTAAGTCATCCCGTAGTATTATATGTCCCATGGTTTTGACTCATAGTATTGGGCATAAACTTAGTATATAAGTGTGTGTTGAGGTCATTGAAGGCACTGTGAAGTTATTTGTATTGAGCTTGCTCAAAGGAGGTTGCCCCCTCGAAGTGGCCTGCGATCAATATAAAAGTGATTCTGAGTTCTGTCATTTCTGCTATTTCACATTTTCTTATTAATTAATTGTTGCAAGTGCATCACATCTGGTATCATAGCACTTTCTTGGGCTCGCTGGGTGAAATTTTTGCCAAATTTTTTTCACATCTGTTGCAGGTTCGGATTTGGGAATAATCCCTATCCGCTTAACTATGGGAAGTACTTGGGCATAAGCCCTAAAACTCATTGTGAGGATTACCACAGGAACCCCGAAGTAGCTAGCCCATTGAGAGGACCCGCCAGTGAAAAGGGAAACGACCCCTACCTGATTGACTAGTTCCCACCCGTGAGGTAAACCAAGAGCTGTCGTTTGTGGCAAAGCGGTTATCAGTTTTACCTGAGTCGTGGAGTGAGGGGTACTGCCCCAATACGCAAGCCGTTAGACCGCATTGGTGGCTGAATGAAACCCCTGAACTGTTAAGAAGCCGCACATACCTGGGGTCCATATCTATTTTCAGCTGAACTATTGTCGATCACTGCTGCGCCGTTTTAGATCCAGCCGTTTAGATCCATTCTACAAGTCGTTCCAGATCCGGCCGTTTTCAATCCATTCGGCGTCGTTTCAGATCCCTCTATTTTCACTCACTTCTGGGTCGTTGCAGATTTATCTGTTCCAGATCCCTTCCGAGCCGTAGCCGCTCCAGTCTGGAAAAAAAAAAAAAAGTATAAAATTCAGTTTTTTCTCCATATCTCCCTTTTTTTCACTCTGTTTCCCTTGAAATTTTCGGGGAACCCTTGTCATCCCATTCTGCATATTTCATTCCTGAGGACCCTATCCCCAATTCTCCTTCCCAAAATCCGAAATCCCACATTTGTCTATTTTTAGGGTTTGCCATAACTTCCTCAGATTTCACCCAATCACCTTCAAATTTTACCACAGAGTTCCTTTCTGAATTCTGCTTCTTTGTCCCTCTCTGCCAAATTTTCTCATTCTATCACCCCGCTTCTGAAATCCCCCTTTTTGCTTTCTTGTCCTTTCGAAAGTGTCCAAAATCTAGTCAAACCCCAATTACCCATTAGATTGTTTCCCCAATCCAAATTTCCCTTTACTAAATCAGCTTCTGTTTGTGTTTTTCTACCCATTCCACCCAAAAAAACAAACAAACAAACAAACAAACCTGGTTATGGTTGTCACCCGTGCAGGAACACACACCATGGAGGAAGCACTTGCAGCCATCCAAACCAAACTCCAAGTTCTGGATGAAAAATTTCTCAGCCTCCATCTTCAGCATTCATCCATGAACAATACCAGAGAGCCAGAATCTTTTGCAGCCACCGGGTTCTCTTCTTCCAGTAATTTTCGTGGGCCGAAGCTTGATTTTCCTCGCTTCAATGGTACTGATTCGACTGGATGGATATATTGAGCAGAACAATATTTCAGTCTGCATAATACTTCTGATGCCCAGAAAGTTCCACTTGCATCCTGTCATTTGGAACAGGAAGCCCTTCAATGGTACCGTTGGTACATCAAAGCTCATCCCGAGCCAAACTGGACATATTTTTGCCAACTCATTTTGCCACGATTTGGTCCTAGTGCTTTTGATGATTTCACAGGAGCACTCACTAAACTTCACCAAATTGGCACAGTTAGAGAGTATCAGACAGAATTTGAGAAATTGGCCAGTCACACAAAAGGATTGTCTGATGAATTCTACAGGAGTTGTTTTATCAGTGGTCTCAAGGATGAAATCCGCTCAGAGGTCAAAATTTTTTGTCCCAACACAATGATGGAAGTCCTAGGGTTGGCTAAGCTGGCCGAGGACAAGATCGCAGCTCAACAACACTCCAAACCCACCTTTGTTCCCTTCAGAAATATGGGTTCCCAACGACCTCCCATCACATCTGCTCCTCAACCAACTCCTATCAAGCATTTGTCTGAAATAGAAATGCAGGCACGCCGAGAAAAAAGGCTTTGCTATAATTGTGATGAGAAATTCACTCGGGGACATAGATGTGTTCAACAAAAGCTCTATCTCTTGGATGTGGATTCTCCACCTGCCTTAGAACTTGGTGAAGAAGCTACAGATACAGTAGATGATCACGTCGACATTCAACACCCCATCTCAGGACGACCCACCCGAGATCTCTCTCCATGCTGTAACCGACGTCACCACCCCACAAACAATGCGGGTCAAGGGATACTTCAAGAAGCTCCCTCTTACCATACTCATTGATTCTGGTAGCACTCATAACTTCATTGACCCTCGGATTTCCAAACAGGTTGATTGTTTTTTCCATCCTTGCTCCAACTTTGAAGTCATGGTTGCCAATGGGGGCACCTTACCTTGCAAGGGGAAGTGTCACAATGTGCGTATCTCTATGGAAGATTATAACCTACGCTCTGACATGTTTTCCTTGTCCTTAGGCGGATGTGATGTGGTTTTGGGAATTCAATGGTTACGCACACTTGGCCCCATCTTATGGGATTTTGCTGAACTTTGGATGCAGTTTAAAGTCAATGGGGCACAACACAAATTTATGGGCTTACAACCAAGGTCTCTCTACATCATCAGTTCACATTGCTTGGAAAAAATCCTTAAGAAGAATTCACATGGTGTCATCGCTCAGCTCAATTCCATTCAGATGCACCCATCAACAGTCTCCACTACTTCCTTGGATAGATATGCAGGTATCTTTGCTGAACCAATGCGCTTGCTACCTTCAAGAGACCTTTCCGGCAAGAATTTAGCCACATCTACCTCTCAGCAGGAAATGGTGGCTATTTTGCATGCAGTACAGAAGTGGCAGCCATACCTATTAGGGAATTCTTTCTGCATCAAGACTGATCTCCAGAGTCTGGAAAATTTTCTGGAACAATGGGTCTCCTCCCCAACACACCTGAAATGGGTTATCCCTATATGATCACTTACAAGAGGGGTAAGGACAATATGGTGGAAGATGCTCCTTCTCGCACAATTGATGACCTAGTTTCTCTTACAGCTCTTTCTCTGCTTGTTCCAAATTGGTTGCAATATGTTCAACAGGGCTATCTCTTCTATGAACTCCATGCTTCTTCATCAACAGGGCACTCTGGGTTCTGCAAAATGTATGACCGGGAACAATGTAACTTCTTTTGGCAGGGACTAAAAATGACAATTCAACAGATGGTGGCTGACGATGATACTTTCCAAGTCAACAAGGGTGAAACGACACTCCTTTCGGGATTGCTCAAACCCTTGCCCATCCCTACACAGCTTTGGCCAACTATTTCTATGGATTTCCTACAGCGCTCTAGTGGTACAATACCACATCTCAAAGGACACCATATGAAGCAGTCTATGGAAAAACACCGCCAGTTCTTCTTCCATACACCCTTAGCATCTCCCAGTTCAGGCAATTGACTCGGTTCTTCGAAACCGCGATCAGATTCTTCTCATTCTACAGGACAATCTTCACATGGCCAGAATTCACCTGAAACAACAAGCCGATCAGCACTGTTCTGAGCGCATTTTCCACGCAGCTGACAGGGTTCTTCTTCATCTACAGCCTTCCAAGCAATCCTCCTTGACACTCCAAAGGCGTCAGTGGCCCGAAATGCAACCCGAGGATGCTACCGGGGAACCACTCCTTTAGATTCTGCAACAATTTCTCCAACCAAAGCTTTGAGGACAAAGCTTTTTCTAAGGGAGAGGGGATGTTAGGAACCTATGTCAACCCTTCTCTTTACTATGTTAGTATATTGTTGTTGGACGCATATGCTTTGTAAGTCGTCCCGTAGTATTTGTTGATCCGTAGTTTATATTAGCCCATAGTATTGACCCATAGTATTGGACGCATATGCTTTGTAATTCGTCCCGTAGTATTATATGTCCCATGGTTTTGACTCATAGTATTGGGCATATACTTAGTATATAAGTGTGTGTTGAGGTCATTGAAGGCACCGTGAAGTTATTTGTATTGAGCTTGCTCAAAGGAGGTTGCCCCCTCGAAGTGGCCTGCGATCAATATAAAAGTGATTCTGAGTTCTGTCATTTCTGCTATTTCGCATATTCTTATTAATTAATTTTTGCAGGTGCATCACATCTGGTATCAGAGCCTCCACCAAGGTTCAAGTCACAGAGCGGGTGGAAACGTCGGCATTGCAGTGTTCGCCTGGGGCTCGTACGGCGCAAAGGGGACACCACCGTACGGGCGCACATCCAGCCCAGAGTCTGGACTGCGGAGCGTGGTGGGATGTTAAGATCCTAGTGGGCGGCCTTCACTAACATCTCGAGGTTTTGGTGTAACGGTTTGTATCAAATTGTTCCTATTTCTCAATGTTGCTAATGAATTGTAGAATTACTAGAACTTGTTTGATTAGGGCCATATGATATTAAGGGTTTATTTACCTCATTGGAAGGGTTTTATGTGAGAATTACTTCTACTATTTCCCTTTGATGACTTATGCACGAATGCATTAGCTTTCTCCTATAATCTCCTAGAGTTGTTGCTTTTTATTACTTCATTGTATAGGCCAAACCCTAATTAACAATGTTTTGATGTGGCACCATTTTGGACCCTCCTAGTTAATTTCTACACTCATTTTTTAGCATGTTAGGATTTCTTGTGGCATGTGTATGCAACCCTTGTTCTCTTAACCATTCATGAACTCACCCGCTTGGACTAGTCCCTTGACTCCATTTTTCCCTTGTTGGATTGACACTAGTCTGTTTTTCCTTCTGTCACCCTTTTATTTTCCTATACTATAGAGACAAAATATTTTGCTAAGCTGTCTCTTCGCGACACCTTGTCCTTCATAGAAACAACCTTAGCAATTATATCTTAGAGTAGCCCCCCTTCTATTGGAGAAAATCCAATCTAAGGTGTAGAGAGGGATTTATTTAAAGTGGGTAACCCCTCTAGGTTGTGTTTGGGTTAGCATTGCTATTTTGAGATTTAATCATACATGCTAATTTGGGAGGTAGCATTTTGGCACCATTGTTGGGGATAAAATCCATTTCTTAAAATTTGTAGTCTTGCTACATCTACAACATTTGTGAGAGACTCTTATTGCATATTTTCCTTCTCAAATGGCAACTTCATGAATGGAATAATCCCTTGTTCGTTTGAACATTTGAAGACATTGTTGGGTGTAGATGTGAGCACACTCAACAATTTGAAGGATTTCAAGATCATCTTGGCAACTCCACACATATGGTATTTGGTATGAGGTATGCAATTTTCAGATTTGAAAAACTAGTATCTTATATGTTTGAAGATTTGAAGAGGAAAGTATGGCTTTTCCCACAGGAAGAAAATTTGTTGAATATTGGCTTAAGCCTTTGGATTTTTCGTATATTCCCGTATATACACATCAATTTCAATTTGAAATTTGGTTGGATCATCTTCCAAAATTTTGTGGGACTCTTATTATGGTTTCAAAACATATTGCATCATTAATGAATTTTATTATAGACTTCAACATGGTTGGTGAAGATGTCTTGATGAAGGCATTTGCACTCATGTTGCATTGGAGTGGTGCATGGAAATGGTACTGCAATTTCAACCCAAAGTAGGTAAAGTTATTACCTTATTTGATTAAGGAGTTTTACAAATGTGGCCATGAGAAAAACATTACAAATTTTAAAGATGAATATTTTTGGCCTCATATTTGTGATAAGGTGAATTCAAAGATTCATGACTTAATGCTTATATATATATATATGAAAGAAACCCTTCAAAGTTTCTCTTGGATGAATTAAATAAGAGAGTTAGTTTCTATGTATATTTATGTGAGTGCACTAAAAAGAGGTATGGTGATGTACTCCATCAAACATTGAAGTTAAATTTTGGTATAAAGTTCTAATTCTAAAATATAACAAACCTATCATCATGCCAAGATAATCTTAGAGCTTGATAGTGCACACGATGAATGGGGATATCAAGAAAATGAAAAAGTTGTTGAATAAGATCTATTTATTGAGAACACTCACGCAACCACCTCATCACTAATGAATAACCGAGAGCAAAGTGATGAAGGCCTTTTTCATATCTCCACAAGGGACCTAACACAAGAAGAAAGCAATAATGAAGGAAACACTCAAGCACATGACACACATTATTATTCTTTTGAAGATAAAAAAGAATCCCAAAAAGAGGACCATGATAGTAAAGATTAATCTCATGAACAAGTTCCAGAAGAAACTCGTGAAGATCCCATTTGAGATCAAGCACTTGATGAGGCACTTGTTGATGACTTTATTGGTGAGATTTTGCATGCATCCATCTCTCCTCCACTTGAAGACAAGGGTGCGGTAACTTATAGCCTTTCTTAAATTTTTGAATTCGATGATATATTCTATGATGCTATTGAGAGGGATGTCCTTGAAAACAAACCCTAGGGTGATGGTGGGTTGGAAGAAGAATTTGTCTTTCTTTTTGTGAAGATTAAGGCAGCATAGGCATGACGTTGTTTGTGGACATTGCTTTTTAGAATTTTGTTCATAATAGGTGTATGGATTACATGAAATCCATGGATTACATGAAATCCTCATCTATGATACAAATGGGGATGTTTCTAAGTGAGAAAATGCAAATTTTGAGTTTTTGGGATAGCCTTGCATGTTGGGGGTATATTAAAAAAAATTGTATGATATTTTTCAGCAATATATTATTATTTATGATACAAATTTTGGGTGACCTTGGGTGGCTTTGTGAGAATATGTACGTAAGTTTGTTTTAGCCATGTTTTATAGTTTTTTGTGTAGATTTATTCCAGCACTTAGAGTAGATTTATGAGCCAAATAATGCAGATTTGGGGCAGTAGTTTAAGGAAAAATTTCAACCATGGTCTTCATTGTCTAACGCTAAATTTTCTCAGGTTTCAAGGCTGTTTTGTGATACTAACAACTAAAAAAAATTCAAGCCATAAGATGTTCAAGTGTTTGATGCATTTATGGATGGAAAATCACTAGGATTCATATTTTTGGGGTTGGAAATTGCATAGAATAGTAGAGGTTTGAGGACAATTTTTCTCAGCCTTCTTTTTCTTTAAGTTTTGTTGAGTTTGCCCATGAATTTTTCAGCTGGGAATGACGATTTGAGTGCTGAAAAAGGTATATAGCAGTGAGATATTTATTTCAGAATTTTTTTGAGTAATTTCCAGACATGCTTGAAGAGATTTGATGCTGTTTTTTCTAGGCATATGAAGCATATTTATAAGGCTAAAAACACAATAAATTTCAAGCCATTTGTTTCCTCGTATATTGGTGATATCATGCCTAATTTTTCAGCTATAAAAAATGTTTTAGGGCTGGAAATTGTATGGTGCAACAAGGTTTTTATGAAATAAATTTTCAGCCCCATATTTCTTCCATTTCTTCTTATTTTGGGAATGCACTTCAGATGGAAAATGTTCTTTTAAATCATAAATTTATTTTGGGAAACCAACTATCATATTTAGAGCTTTATTGCAAAAAAAATCAACCAACAAAAGGGTGTTTTCAAACCCTAAATTTGATGTTGATTTTGTTTTTCTGATTTTGGAAATTCATTTCTTATATCATGTTTATCTAATGTGGAGAATGATCTTGAAGGATATCACATATTTGAAGAGCCTCATAAGCTCTTGTTGCTTGAGGGGAGGAGTGATGATGATGATGGGGTGCTCTATGAAATTTTCAGCCATGAGGATGCTTACAATAGTCCTATCCAAGCTTGGATAGAGGATTCTTGTGATAGTATATACTTTTCTTGGCATGATTTTGGTGTTCTTGGTCTTCTTCGTGAGCACATTTCATATTTCAACCTACATTTCATCCTACATTTCATGGAGATTCCAACATGTATTTACTTTCCATTTGATGTATCCTTGTTTTGGTTGGTCACAAAACACAAGGGAAAATGCCATGGCATTGATGAGATAAGTACATGGCTACTTGGGTCTATGATTTCACCTAGAATTTGTTTTCTTGTATGTTTAGAGTAGGGTAAGAAAAATAAACTCTTGAGAGCATTAGAATAGAATGAATAAGCTCAACATGTGAGCATTAGATTTCATTTTGGCATTGTTGGCTTGTGCCCTTCTTTTGCTATAAAGCCAAATTTTGATGTAATAAACTTTGGACATGATGTAGTGTTTAGGGATGTTGAGGTTATCCATACCACCACATGATTTTCTCTTGTAGTTGGTGGTTATTGCTAACATGCACATTTCAAGATTATGGAGCTTTCATTCATTCTCAAGAAGAGCACATGTCATGTAGTTGGAGCCAACTCCTACCCCCCATTTTGTCATGGGTGTCTAAATGTGATTTTTATTACACATTCAACCAGGGTTACAAGTTGATGGAGCACTCTTTCATTTGCTACTTGATATAGCTTCTTGATGGCATGGACTAGCATATTTAGTAGAGCACTTAGCATATTTGCATGATATGATGGCATTTTGAGGGTCTTCCATATGATCATTCTAGTCTAGGTTATTTGACACTGATTTTTTGTGGACCATTCTTGGTTTCTATCACTAGATGGCATCTCGGTTCCATTATCTATCATTATTGGTTGAGCACTCCACTTGATTCTCTCTTGGCACAGTGTGGAGGCATGATATTGACTTGTGGAAGGGATTGTCCCCTTATTCATAGATTGGTTGGATATTGTGGCCACCTTGCTTATTGATTGATAATCTTCTTAGTACATGGATTTATCTTCTACACATGGCTTAATGACTTAACATGGAAGATAGGTTTTGATTGATAAGTGGACATCATTGGCACATTTTTTAAGTTATTGATCTTAAATGAGGTTAAAAGAGGGAAAGCATCCACTTTTGGAGCTTCATTATTATATATAAAAATAATTAACAAAATGATAATATAACATTTAAAAGTACAAATTGAATAATAATTAAATTTGTGTGATCACCTTTTTTTTCAATCATAGCGTTAACATATATAATTTCACTAGAAAACTTATTATTATTTAAAATTTATTTAGGATTTTAACTTGAACATATACACATAAGTTATTAAAAGTTATATGTGTTAAGGTGTCTATATATATATATACAAAAAAAAGCTGTGAAGTCATAATTTACACTGTAATAATATAAAAAATCCACTTTGCAAATAGAGGCAACTATCTTCTTGGCTGAAGCCACAATCCATTATCCTATTCATAAAAGTTTCCAGGCTTACACAAATTACTTGACGTTCCTGCAACACAGGAAAGCCTCCAAGCACTTAGCTGGAAGATAGAGATTTGCAGTCAAATTGATCCGTTCTGTCTTTTTCCCTTATCTTCTTCCTCTGTAAGGAGTTGGGCAGGGAAAAGGAAAGTGTTGATGGCGAAGTTGCGCTTATGTATGAGAGAGCCTGCAACAGGCAAACCATATTCCTGCAGTAACAAGTCCAATCTCCACTCAGGCATCACCTCATAATCGCCCTCCCTGTATGTGGGATAATGTAAAGGCATCCGATGGAAGGCCGGAAAGGCCGACTCCTTTGATACTATTTCTTCAAGCCTTCCAATTCCTTGTGAACCAGAGCAGTGGATTTTCGTATGGGATTTTTGCTTATTCTTCAACTCAATCATTATTTGGGGCATTGCCTTTACTTTGCAATGGAAAGGCCATTGAAGCACTGCTGCCGCGGTTCTCAGCTGGGACGCCTGCATTGCCATTGCTGCTGCCTCCGCCTGTGCTGATAGTTAAGCCAAGGGAAGAAATAATTGAATAGATACCAGACGCAGCCCCAACCGAGGACAACTGCTTCTAATATATGGAGATCTTGAGGAGTGAGTAATAGGCCTGATCTCGTTGGACTCCTTGGCTGCCACACACATCCTGTCATCTACGATGTAGTTAGGCTAGAAGCCTTACCCAATCACCGGGTCCCATTATTAGGTTTCCCCTCTCTCTATATATATTGGGTTTCTTTTATATATATATATATCGGGTTTCTTATATATATATATATATATATATATACACACGTACCTGTCAACTACTATGTCGGTAGGGTAAACAGCTTAACCATTGGGTTTCTTTATTTATATATATATATTCATTTGAAAAATAAAGGAATCTTAGATGCTCACATAACATGTCAATATATCACGTGAAATTTTTTGAGGAAATCAAATACGGATAATTTTAATTATGGAACTTTGCTTCAAGGGTTTTGGTTAAATTTAAATTATCAAAATTTAAAAAGAAAATGGTGAATGAAGGTGGGGTTTTACCTTATTGGAAAATAATTATTCATAGAAAATGAGTTTGTCCATTTATTGACTCACTCCTCTCTATGTCTATATTGTTTTGGTTGAGCTACATACATGTTGCTGCTAAGAGTTTTATGTGGAATCATTATCAAGTGCATTAAAAATCAAATTTGTAGCTTATTGTAAATTCTTACCAATTTAAGGCTGAACAATCAAACTTACTATAAGTATACCATTATTAAGATCTTAAAGATAAAAAGAAAATGCCCCAAAACAAGAACAACATATGCAAGTTCAAGAGGCTGTATTGCAATGTGGTTTAACACTAAATTGTTGAGGCCTTTCTTCTACTAGCCCTCTTTTAATTCTCAACATTACAATACTTGCACCCTCTTTTATCTACTTGAGAATCCCCAAGGGATACGTCCCACGGATTGACTGCACTCCTACACAAAAAAGGGGAGTTTCTATTCGCCATACAAATTGATGAAGTGTAACTCACTCATAGTGATGGGAAACTAGTTAATGGATTCATCCATTTTCAATACATGTTAGTTGTCTAAACTCTAGGAAGAGAGTAATGAAATGGATTTATCACAAGACAAATAAGTGAATGGATTCATTTCTACTATAGGTCAATATTCTATCACACAGTTTGACCACTACCTCAAGCATCCCATGCTACTTCAAGGTGCAAAATGAAACCTCAATAAAAATTGGGCCTTTTCATATTTGAAAAAACTCGTGATTCATCACCATTAAAGAGTGTCAAACACTTGTTATTCAAAGAACTCAATGCTTGAAAAAAAAATGAAGAGAAAAAGAGATTGGAGAAATTGTATTTCCATTGGCATAGAGTCATCTTAGTATCAAATCTATTAAATATCTAGAGAGATTAAAAAATCTTTAGGTAAATAAATATGTACATGTTTCCTCCATCACATGTATGTTTTCTTTACATTTAAAAATAAGTAGTTGAATTTATTTTTATATTTGATTTCATTAGCATTACCCATAAACACATATAGCACCTTGTTGTTTCTATATAGGTGCAATGAGTTTGAATCTATGTATTCTTTATGCTTTTTCCCTCCCAAAGTTTACTTAGGTAAAATATGACTTATGAAAATTCTAAGACATTAGAGAGGAGTGGCTAGGATCAGCTCGAGTCAATTAATATCTATGTACATGGGATTCCTCCCACAAGTGTATGGTAGAAGAGTAGGAAATCAACTTATCTTCTTGATTATAGTACCAAAAAATGAAAATGTTGCCCGATGATCCTTAGTTTAAGGGTTTTTTTAAAGGATTTTAAAAATGGATTTTATATCAACATAGATCCAACTTAATTTTGGATCTATAAGGCTTAGAGAGGGATCACAAAGAAATCAAGGCTCGAATCTTTCCATCCTTAAAAGATATGGGTTAAGATAGATCTATGTTGATTTTATTAATTATTATGTTATGAGCCTTAACTTTTCTTTCATTTTAATTTATTAACATTATATTACATTACACATCTCATCCATACTAATCTATAGAAAGCACATCACTTCTCTCGATGCGAAGATTTATAAAAGAACTATTTCTTTTATTTGGATGAAACTTTTGAAATATACATAGAAGGAGAGGTGAAGGATGCTAAGCCCATGAAAGCCTTGGAGGATGTAAGATCACCTTTTGGAGCAAAGTATTAAAATGAGAAAGTCAATTAATTAAGAGCTAGTGGACTTTAAGTAGCGGGAGAATGATGACACTATATTTACTTCATCACCTATGTTAACTTTTTCTCTCCTTTGCATTGTTTGATGATTTATTTTGAATTAAATCACTATTTGGAAGGTATATGTGCTAAACAAGATTGGTTTGGGTATGGTGTGAAGGATTGGGATCTTTTGTTGCTGCATAGTATTTACTTTAGCCTTTTGTATTGATTTCTAGCTTAGCTATCCCTATGAAACCACAACCTCCATCATACGATATAGGGGGGTTGATTATAGCAAAATCCACTAGTAATTTCATAAATCACAAGGGGATGACTGTAGTGACAATGGAATCTTTAAAGGATTTATTTGTTTTGAAATTCTTTCATGAGGTAAATATGAGTATGATACTAATGAAAATGCTAAAGATAATTATGTGAATGAATATGCTTTTTTTTTTGTAATTACTTTAAAGAAGTAATCATGTTGGGATATTTTGTATGACATGTCCCTCCCAAGCCTATCATAATAAATTGGGTCAAGGAGGTTTAGGAACCACATTGGTGGCATTGTGTCCTTACCCACAACAAGACTATGGGATTTTTTTCAATTTGTTGAGAATGCCTACATCTTAGAGGTTCTTGGGAAAAATGCCTACATCTTAGAGGTTCTTGGGCAAGGATTGTGTATATGAAAAAATATATTTGTTGTTTTTTCCTTGTGGTATGAAGGGATTTTGACTTACCGTGCAATCTAGTTGTCATGCAAGGTGTGAGTAGAGTTTCCTAGTCTCCCTATGAAAATATGGTCATTCCTAGAACATATTTTAGTCTTAAAAGTTGGATTTATCTATCATAAGAGATACAGGTTCTTTAACTCTAGTCACTAATTCAAAGTGTTCCTTAAGATCAATCTTTCAAAGGACCATAAATAATTTGTTCTCATTTGGATTGGGGGAAACATGATCTATCAACACGTTCACTACATTTATTTTTCAAATACCCATTTCTAGGGTGAAATTCCAAGCCCCCATATCCACCATTCCACATTAATGAACTAGGATAATCGTTTTCTAGATATGCATATGTAGACTCCACAAGCTAAAAATGTCTCTCTAGGTTAATAGTAATGTTGGTGGATGATGGACCCAAGTGGTGCGTAAGAATACAATTAATGAACCTTTGAAGCCCATAACCAAAGAGAACTTAGTGCAAACTGACCCTTATAATCCCCATGATACTTCCACAAATATATTGATAATCCAAGAGTTCTCTAGACTCTCTAAAGAGAGCATAATAAATTGCAAGGCTTTGTCTCCTATTTGGTGCTCTCAATGACCTTAGAGATAACAAGGAGATTTTGCATGGCGGAATGTGTTCCCAATGGGATTCACCAAATGACATGTTTAGGGACTGAATTACCCCAGTAGAAAACATATTATTCATTAGATCTTATTTTTTATTAATACGGTGTATATTCTCTTACAAGAGGTCAAAATACTAGTTTACTTTTCTTCCTGCAACCTTATATATTATTTGGTTGGTTAGTAAATGAGTGTCTTCAAATTATCCTAATTGGAAATGTGGGTTGCTACCTTGATATCCCCTAATCTTGATAGCATAACTATTGAGTGGGATACAAACCCTACACAAAAGGATAGTTTAGGTTTTGGTGGATCTTGATGTAGGCTAACATATAGGACTAGTGAACATTTACACCTCTAATGATGCTAGGGAGAAATTTATTTTTTCCCCAATAGATGTTTTATGAGCTTTTAGAATCCCCTTAGAATATTTTTAGAGGCTTCAATATGGTGAAAAATCAAGAGGATAAGGAAGGGGCATTGTGTAGTTAAAAAGAATCCTAGATATCCTTCAAGGTCTAACTACGGATTTATGACCTTAATGGATACTGATGGCATCACTCTATTGAGTTGTGGTTTACAAGGAATAATTTTTGAAACAAGAAATAAATAATCCTTCAAAGGTTAAATAGAGTGATTCATGTCAAATAATACCTCTTTTTACTTGACTCTTTTAGTGGTCATCATGTGTGAGTTGATGGCACGACCACTCTATCGAATAATCAACCCATTTGGATTTGCATATATTGGGGTGCACAAAATATGCACATGCATTTAATGAGCTATATCATTAATTTTTTTCATTTCAGGACCCATATATGTTTTTTTATCTGAAAATTGTCCATAAAATTTTACCTAGACTTTGTGGGGAGGATGGGTGGATTACTTGGTGTCAGATGTGATTTCTCAAAGTGTATCCCTTTTGCATGGATAGGGGTGATAGATTGTGACTACTCATCTAAAAAACCAATCCATTTATGAGAAAATTGAATGTGTTTTTAGAGCCATTCAATTCAACCCCTTTTATGAAGAAAATAAAGCATGAGAAGCTAAGTTGTGCCCTATCTTGAGATTACTTGAAATCCATCAAGCCAATGTTTCTTAGCTTCATGATTGTATAAAATAGTTAATGATGGGATATATGCATACTAAGGCCTTCTTTAATGCCTTGGCTATTAAAGAATATGGTGAAATAAAGGATTCTTTGAAGACTACATATGGTTGGATGACTGGCCAAGATCTTATTGATTAGGAATTCATATCTCATTAATTAATGGTTTTTTAATCCCATGGCTTTATGGAGGAGAGAAAGGTGGCCATGCAATATTTCCTTGATGTTGTCCTAGTTAATGCTACAAAGGAGAAACAATCCATTACTTGTGTTAATGTATGGGTGGGATTAAAATCACGTATTCTAACTTATTAGTACTACCCTTCTTATATTTGATGATAAGATGATATTGTTGTAAAAATGCCATCAACTTGTAGTGCCTTGTTTGTTGAACCTTACTTTGTAAATGCATGTATATTATGGAACAAACCCCCCCCCCCAAAAAAAAATAGAAAGTACAAGTAAATCCACGCCTTGAGAATTAATTAAGAATCCTCTTTGGGGGAAAACCTCCTTCTATAATATATCAAATGCACGAGATGAGATGATCTTTAAACTTAGGACTCTTTGGTATATATATGAGACAAAGGGTACATATTACAATTAAAGGGTCTAAACGACCAATAAGAACAACACTAATATAACAATAGAAATGTTATTACTCAATATCTAAGGCTTAATCAAATATTGCAATGGTGTGGTTGAAGTGGATAATGGTTTCCTTATCCATCAGAGAGTGCTTCTATTTATTAATAGATTGAGCTAGAGCATATATTTCCTTGTCATCTGTAGGGTAGTTTAGGAATCCACCATGGAACATTCCATAATTATAGCATACTATCTTACCTCGTAACAACACTTCTCCCTTAACATATCCACTTGCATCTATCTCCACTTTGAATGGATTTTGCAAATAGGGAAATGACATAACTACTGTTTGACTAATTGCTTGTTTTATCTCTTAAAAGTCCTTTTGTTTAATATTTCCCCATTGGAAGCTCTTATCATTGGTTGTCATGGTATGGAGTGGTGCAACCACAATTGAAGAGGATGTTATAAACTTTTGAAGGTACTATGCTACTCCTACAAAGCTCCTAACTTCAATGAAATTGGTCGGAATTGGCACCTTGATGATTTCCTCCATCTCGTGGGATCAATCTTGAATTCCCATCCACCAATTACATACCCCAAGTACACCAAGGACTATTGGGAAAATTCACATTTCTTAAGGTTTGTCAACTTTTGATGTTTTTAGGGTCTCTAACATCTGCATGAGATGTGAGATATTCAATCCCTAGGTATAGATATAAATAAAATATATCATCCAAGTACACTATTAAAAATGAATCTATAAATGCACATAATAAAACATTCATTGATCTCATAAATGTAGATGGTGCATTACATAAACTAAAAGGAATTACTGACCATTCATATAGACCTTTCCTCTTCTTAAAGATGATCTTGTAGGTGTTTTCCTCTTTTACTTGTACCCGGTGGTATCCTAATTTTAGATCCAATTTGGTCAAGTACTTGGAATGTTTTAGTTGATCTAGCAAGTCATTGATATTGAGTATAATGTATTGATTCTCGAGAGTGATCTTACTCAATAATCTGTAGTTGCTACACATTCTCCAAGTCCCATCCTTCTTGGGAACTGTGATGGTAGGTGATCTAGAAGGTGAGGTACTTTTTTGAATTACTACGTACTCTAATAGTTGATGAAATTATTTTTTTACTTCATTTACTTTCAATATGGATTATTTGTAAAATATTATGTTAGGCAATAAGGAGTTAGTAAATCATTGTATGTCACGCTCCACTTCCCTCTTAAGTGGTAACCCTTTAGGCCCTTGGAACACTTCTCTATACATTTGTACGAGCTCCTCCAACTCATGTTTATACTCTTTAGTAAATCCTTCCAAATATTCCTTTACCTTTATAGATTCATCTCCTTGTTGATTCAGTCTTAAGAAGATAAATACAAAATTTTTACTTGAAACGATTAGTTTCTTGGATTAGTTAGCACTTACCAAAGAGATATTGGATTTATCGTTATACACATTGATGATGCAATCATTCCCATCCTTAATAAGGAAGTTTCATTTTTCTCTCCTCATGAACATCACATCCCTCATGTACATATAGGAGCTTCCAAACACTACACCACACACATCAAGTGGTTCTACATCTACTTCCACTTCATCAATACAGTCTTCATTTATAACATATTTCATCTTACACTTCTTTGTGACCCTAAGTTCAACATCCTATTTAGCCATCCCAATGGGTATGGCCAAGGATGCTCGTGAGCTTTTAATCCAAGCTTACTTACTAGATCCTTTGCTATGAGGTTGTACTATGAATTAGAATCAAATGTAGTACCCACCTTTGTCTTCTTAACCCGATTATTGATATGGTAGAGTCTATTCATAACATTATCTTCGTTGGGATGGAGGCTACTTAGGTTCACCTCATTATACATCATAATGCATACAATATTGTTTCCTATATATTTATTTCTCTCTACCTAGTCGCTTGAATCCACCACTAGTATTCTATTCTTCTTGGCCTTGATGTTCTTTGGATTCAACTCTGGATGTAACTTCCAACACTTATCTTTGGTATGACTATCAATATTACATGGTTATAAAGGTTGCTTGGATCCTTTCATGATTGTGTAGTGGATGTTGTCTTCTTATCCTTTCCTTTCCACTTCTTCGTTCCCTCCTTGGAAGTGTCTTGGTGGTCTTTGAGCTTGGAAGTTGGAACCACCTGGTTCTCCTCTATTCTCTTCCATATCCATATATTGTGATTGCACACAAACTCAACAATGACCCTAGGTTTAAATAGCATTAGTTTCCTCCTTACATGATTGTGGAGTACACCTAGATACTTGAGGGCTACTTTTGAGTTATTGGGAGAAATTCCCAACAATAATGGCCTGCTTTCATAAATCAATGGTGTACTCTTGTATACTTCTCCCTTGCTTCTACCGGAAGTAATGATAATGGATCTATTGGTCCTCTTTGTAACCAATGGGGTAGAACTAGGAATTAGTGAGGGTTTTAATCACATTTCACTTAGTTATTGGATGTTCACCCTCTAGTTGTATGTGTGTGGCTATTCTACCAAGTTTGGGCATGGCCCTCTAACTTCAGTTGGTAAAACGACATCGTTTTCTCTTCTCCATGTCATGAACACTGAAATAAACTTCTATTTGTTGAAACCTATTGGAAAATTAATCCTACATGATTATGGTTCTAATTGTAAATATTGTAAATAATGTAACTGAATGAGGAGATGGATAGTCTCTATAGGAAATAAAAAATCCCGTTGGAAGATGAATTCCAACAGTCACTCCAAATGTATAAATAAAGGATTTTAAATTAATAAAATTAGAACCATGGAGTTATTACTCTCTGACAGTGGTATCAGTCCTCACAACTTTAACTCCATGGAATTTTTAGGTATGTTTGTCCTCAATATTGCCGTTGCATTTTCTCATTTATACTCCCCAAACCTGCAGGACTAGGACTATGTGATTCTTTCTTCCTAATCCTGAATTTCCAGTTTGATCATTGCTTTCCTTTCCTCCATAATCGTTTCTCCTCCAGAAGTGTAAACCCTATAATCTCTCCCCTCTCATCCATTGCACTCATGTGGTGTGAAGACCACTATCTATGTCGAGAGAGGGAAGCATTGGTAACTATCCACTTGAAAAGCTTGTTGCAATACATTTTGTAGTGATGTAACTATCCATTGTGTACATGTTAATGCTTCCCACGATCGCTTGATATATTTCCACTTAAAATTGACCCCCTTGTGCAAAATTGACATTGGCCCTCACTGAGCAAAACCCTGCTTCTGGAGATGGTGTAATACAACCGTTTCTAAGAAATTAAAACATGGTATAGGAGTTTCCTTCCGTGAAACCCATTATCCTGAATCCATTGGAATCAACGATATCACAATCCGAGTTATGGTTTTTTTTCAATGGCTAGTTGCAAGTATCCCCTTGGGGCCATTCAGGGACAAGTTATGAATTTGCTTGGAGGGCATGAAATCCAAACGGACAACATACTTGAGTTATGTTAGATACTATAGATGTATTTGTACATTGTGGACATGGTCATGATGCCTATGGTTTCCAGGGATATGTCGATTCAAAATTGACCCCCTTGCGCAAAATTCGCATTGGCCCTTACTGAGAAAAGCCCTAGTTCTAGAGATGGTATAATACAACCATTTCTGGGGAATTGAAACATGGTAGAGGGGATGATTTGGATGATACCCAACATCCTGAATCCATATGAATCAATGGTTTAATTATACGAGTTATGGTTTTTCGTTCTATGTCCAGTTGCAAGTAACCCCCTGAAACCATTCAGGGACAAGTTGTGAATTTGTTATAGGGGCACGCAATTCAAAACGGGTAGCATAAATTGGCTCTGTTAGCTCCCACATATGTGTTTGTACCTTTTGTATGTAGTCATTATTCCCATTGTCGTGTGGGAGATTTCAATTGAAAATTGACCCCCTTTTGCAAAATTACCGTTGGCCCTCACTAAGCAAAACCGCACTTCTGGAGATGGTATAATACAATTGTTTTCTAACAATTAAAAAAAGGTAAAGGGGTTCCCTTCAGTGAAACCTGACATATTGAATCCATAGGAATCAACAGGTTCATGATCTGAGTTATGATTTTTGTTCTATGGCCAGTTGCAAGTAGCCCCTTAAGGCCATTCAAGGACAACTTATGAATTTGCTCTATGGGCAAGAAATCCAAACCGGGAAACATAAGCGGGTTATGTCATCTCCCACAAATTTTTTTGGCATTTGTGGATGTGTTCATGCTTCCCATGGTTTCCCAGGATACTTTAATTCAAAATTGACCCCCTTGTGCAAATTGATGTTGGCCCTCACTGAGCAAAACCCTAATTTAGGAGATGGTATAATACGATTGTTTCTGGGAAATTAAAACATGGTAGAGGGGTTTCCTTGGGTGGAAACCGGCATCCCAAATCCATTGGAATCAACGGTTTCATGATCCGAATTACAATTTTTTTTCTATGGCCAGTTTCAAGTAGCCTCCTTGGGCCATTCAAAGCCGACAACTTGTGAATTTGCTCAGGGAGAAAAAAATTCAAACCAGGCAGCATAATTGGGTTCCATCATCTACGACATATGTGTTTGGCCATTGTGGACATGGTAACACTTCCCATAGTTTCCCTAGATATTTTTATTCAAAATTTACCCCCTTGTGCAAAATTGGTGTTGACCTTTGCTGAGCAAAACCCTACTTCCAGAGATGGTAAAATACAACTATTTCTGGGGAATTGAACAATAAAACAAGGAGTCTTTGGTACCATGAGAATATGATCACTCCCATAAATGAATGAGTTGACCTTCTTGGAGGACCAAAACAATGCCCAAAATAGTAACATTGGTAATTAGGGTGTTTCTCAAAGAAGCCACCAAGCTCCTCCACTAAGAGAAAAGTGTGTAAGGAATCATATTCTTAACCATTATAACCACCTCTATGAATGGAATTTTTCTCAATCCGGCCATTTGCTAGGGTTAACTGAGATAAAATATAAATAACAATCAAAGAACATAAGAATTGTTAGAACCAAAAACATTATTTGTGGAAAATGAGAATTGTTAAAACTTATATAGTCCCAAAGCCTCAAAATAGTCCCAAGTATATCAATGTTTAATGAACGAGTATCACTTGGTAAGTGGCTCTAGCAATTGTTTGTTTATACTTGGAAGACACAAGTGATTTATGGCATCTATTCAATTGAATTATGTCATGTATAATTCTATTTGATTGTAGACTTGTATATATTGCAAAATCATTGTTGACAAATAAATTACGTTTATTGTTAACATTCAATATGCTAAGACAGAAAATATCAGCATTACATTCCATTTCACAACAATAGCATATACAGGATCACTGAAAGAACAACAAGCACAACATAAACACTAGAGACACAGATTTATCCTGGGAAACCCTCATGGGGTAGAAAACCCAGCAAAGCTTCCTCAATATAGATGATCAACAATACAGATATGTATAACCAAAACATGAGCTCCTTCTCCTCCATAGCAGATCTCTCTCTCTCACCTATGCGCCATTCACAAGTGAGTGAATAATGAGTGAGTGTGATAAATGAGAACATAGCTCCTCTATTTATATACTACTCCGACTTGACTTTTACATTAGCTAGGTCGGCCCCAACTTAACCACTTAACATAATGTGACAAGGTCAACCCCACTAGGGTGGTCTAATAACCCTTTAACCCACATGACTCATACAGGGACGACCCCCCATTAGGGAAGTCTAATAACCTAAGTTACCACATTCTCCACGGAGGAATAAAACATCTCTGGATATACAATAAGGTCTTCATGGAGGAATGAAACATCTCCGGAATACAAATATAATATTCTTAGAAGTTACAATATCTCAACACTCCCCCTTAATGAGAAGGATATTATAATAACATCTGCATGAGAAAGGAGTCATCAACTACATGATACAACTATAAATCATTGAAAGCTTTCTTTATACATCATCATCAATAACTCAATCAGTTACTAGAACATAATCAATACTGGAACATTAGCATCATCAGTATTGAGTCTTCATCTTCTACAGCACTCGATCAGCTACAGTATCATCATCATTTGGATCACCTGATCAACAACCTTATCGTCTGGATCTACCGATCAACATCATCGTGATCTATACCATCACGATCACCAGCATCGTCATCTAGACCATCATGATCAGCAACATCGTCATCTAGACCACCACGATCAACAACATCGTCATCTAGACCATCACGATTAGCAGCATCGTCATCTAGACCATCACGATCAGTAGCATCGTCATCTAGATCAACACGATCAGCAACATCGTCATCTAGATCATCTGGATCCTCTCGATCAACAGCATCAACATAGCAGCATACTCTGCAATGCACAAGATTCTATTACGGGATGATCAATCCCTCTCACTTTAGGACATAGGTCCAAGGATGATACAATCCTGATCTGCTTACGGGATCATCAATCCCTCTCAATTTAAGACATCTCTCATGTCTATGGACGATGCAATCCAGATAAACTTACAGGATGATCAATCCTTATCAATTTAAGACACCTCACCATGTCTAGGGACGATGCAATCCCGAATCAACTTACAGGATGATTAATCCTTATCACTTTAAGACACCTCACCATGTCTAGGGACAATGCAATCCCGAATCAACTTACAGGATGATTAGTCCTTATCACTTTAAGACATCTCACCATGTTTAGGGACGATGCAATCCCGAATCAACTTACAGGATGATTAGTCCTTATCACTTTAAGACATATCACCATGTCTAGGGACGATACAATCCCGAATCAACTTACAGGATGATTAGTCCTTATCACTTTAAGACATCTCACCATGTCTAGGGACGATGCAATCCCGAATCAACTTACAGGATGATTAGTCCTTATCACTTTAAGACATCTCACCATGTCTAGGGACGATGCAATCTCGAATCAACTTACAGGATGATTAGTCCTTATCACTTTAAGACATCTCACCATGTCTAGGGACGATGCAATCCCGAATCAACTTACAGGATTATTAGTCCTTATCACTTTAAGACATGAGTCCAAGGATGATGCAATCCTGATCCACTTACGGGGTGATCAATCCCTATCACTTTAGGACATGAGTCCAAGGACGTTGCAATCCTGATCCACTTACGGGATGATCAATCCCTATCACTTTAGGTCATGAGTCCAAGGACGATGCAATCCTGTCACGTACATTTTGAACCAAACATTTAGGGACGATGCAGTCCTATCATGTACATTTTGAACCAAACGCTCAGGGATGATGCAGTCCTATCATGTACATTTTGAACCAAACGCTCAGGGACGATGCAGTCCTATCATGTACATTTTGAACTAAACGTTCAGGGACAATGCAGTCATATCACATCCACTAGGGACCACTTTCTCGGAGACATATGTCTACGGATCTCTTTTAGGACATGTGTCCAGGGATGATACAATTCCTCCTCGTCCACTTAGACAAAGTCTAAGGACCATATATTGACCTCATCGTTGAAACCGGTAACCTCATCATCGACCTCATTGTCGGAACAGGTAACCTCATCATTGATACAAGTATCCTTGTCATCGATACAAGTATCCACATCATCAATACAAGTATCCTCGTCATCGATACAAGTATCCTCGTCATCGATACAGTATCCTTGTCGTCGATATAGTATCCTCATCATCGATACAAGTATCCATATCAATACAGTATCCACATCATCGATACAGTACCCTCATCAATACAGTATCCACATCATCAATACAATATCCTCATCAATACAGTATCCACATCATCAACATTACCGTCAATATAGGCAATTTCATCATCGATACAAGTATCCACAATGATACCAATATCCAAATATCATCATCGACCATATCACTCCCCCTTTTGAGGAGGGTCCTTCTGAACTACACCAAGCTTGTCTCAGAAATACTCAAACTCTTCTCGAGATAGAGGTTTGGTCAATACATCAGCAACTTGTTCATTAGTGCTCACATACTCGAGCTTGATAGCTCCTTTCTGCACCATATCCCGTATATAGAAATACCAGATCTCTATGTGCTTTGACTCATCATGGAACACTGGATTCTCTATCATCTTGATACAACTCTGGTTGTCACATAGGATCACAGTGGGGTCCATCTCTAAGTCAAACAATCTTGATAACAACTTTCGAAGCCATATCACTTCACAACAAGCAATTATATATATTCCGCTTCAGCTGTGCTGAGAGCCACACTGAACTGCTTCCTACTAAACCATGAGATCATGGAAGATCCCAGACAATGACATCCGCTCGATGTGCTCTTCCTGTTTGATACACTTCCTGCCCAATCAACATCTGTGTATCCATACGATCTGAAGTCATGATCTCCAAAGTCTATCGTACCCTTTAGGTACCTCATCACATGCTTTGCAGCTATCAGGTGAACATGCCTAGGTTCCACTAGATATTGACTCAAGGTGTTCACAGCAAAGCATATATCTAGCCTGGTATTCGTCAGATACATCAATGACCCAATAATCTATTTGTACAGAGTCACATCCACTAACTCTGATAAGTCATCAGCTAACAACTTCAAGTTGGAATCCATGGGAGTGGCCATTGATTTTTCATTCCAACATATCAAATACTTTCCCTGGTTGAGAAAGATTCCTTCTGGGCCTTGCTATACTTCTAGACCTAGGAAGTAATGCATCAATCCAAGATCTTGCATCTCAAATTCTGTAGCTAGCTTCTTCTTTCTTTCCATGATCTGTTTCTCATTCCCTGTCAGAAAGAGATCATCCACATGCAGTAATAGTATGACAGGTTCATCATCCATAACCTTAGGATCAACTTTAATTTTGGTAAATCCTAAGCTTGTCAATAAGCTAGCAATTCTCCCTCTGTAACTGAACATCATTCACACTCTGCATTGAGTGATCTTCTGCATATCTATCCGTTCCATCTCCCGTCAAATGGGTCTACTAATTTGGGCCTCAAGATCATTCAAACTCTGTGGTGAGTTCCTTCTTGCATCCATCTAAGAGAAGAATGTCATCTGTATATAGCCACCATCTTCAACCTTGTAGAAAAGGTTGAAATCCGCATCACCCATGGTGATCATTAACTTATAAAATGACTATCGATCCTGGTGTAATGTCCCTTTTTAGGAATTTTATTAAAATGGCAATTTTCCACTTTTTTTCCCTAGTTCGACCTTTGACTAGTTTTGATCTCTAGGTCCCAAATTTGCCCCAAATGATCCCAAATCTTCTGAGAAGGTATATGAATGATATTAGAACATAAATATGTGTTTCATGGATTCCTTTGGACCTTTAAAATACTTCTGCAAATCCTCTTTCAATTCTGATCAATGTAGGTAACTTTACTAGTGATTTTCCTTTGACTAGTATTGGTCTCTAGGTCTCAAATTGACTCCAAATGCCTTCAAATATTCAAGGAAGGTGTATGAATGATATTATAAATTTAATATGATTTTTATGGATGAAATATGTCCACCAAAAGACCTCCACAAACTCTCTTAATATTCTGGACCAATTATGCAATTTTACTAGTAATTTGGGGTTCAAATCCCCCTGGGGTAAGTACTGAAAATGGCTTCCCAAATGCCTCCAAACCCACTAAAATTTATGAACAGAGGTATGTAATGTGTTAATTATTTTATTAAAGTCTCATATGCACCATTAATGGATTATTACAACTGTTCTCACCCTCTCCCATTCAACTGCAAAAATCCTCAATTCGACCCTTGGGGAAATGGCACTATTTCACCTCCCAATACAACTAAACTGAGTAAAAATGCTTCAAATGCTCAAGTACGGTACATGAAACTTGTAGAAGACATCCATGGCAGTATATTGATCACAAATATATCAAATAATCATCCATTCATTCGAAATCATCATCAATACATTGGCTCACAACAAGGTAGTGGGGAAATAGCATTGTTCTTCCATTAAAAATGAGATTTATACATTTCTACTTGGAATTTAGACCTGAAACTTTTTGGAGATGAAGAAAAGAGTATTTAATTCATATTAAAAAAGAAATGGGGCATTAAAAGCTTCCCCAAAGAGTACAATAGCTCACCAAAAACACCCTCCCTCAAGGATCAAGAATATGCCATCAAAACTGGAAATGGTTGAAGGAGTGAGCTGCAATAGAAGAAACCATGAGCTACCCTATAGCTTACACCTGAAAATAAAGAATCCATTAAATCTCCAAATGAAAGGTCTGAATGTCCTTTCCAATTACCAACTTGGATGGGAATCTTTCACCCTCGAAATTGGCTAAGGCAAGAAACTAGTCATCCACTAGCTCTCCCTCTTCACAAATGCAATTGCAAATTCTACAAATGATCAAAATCCGGTTTCATTCTTTGTTATTGACATTTATAAACTTCTAATGTCCTCCATGGGTCGAATTCCTTCCAAGAGACTCATGCCAACTCAAGTTGGGAAGATATTCCAAAGAATGCCACTTGTACAACAATTCCTAGTCTCCCACTTCCACCAAATCACATGTGGAAGCATCTTAGCTTCCCTAACACCCTTGAGCACCCTCTTGGAGTCTATTTTTAGCCCTGACATGTCATATATGTCATATGTCAGCCTTCAGGTCTGATTTGTGTCATAGGTTTCATAGCATCTTCATCATTGTTGTCATAGAGCTAGGGAATCTAGCCCAAGTGTCTCACTAGCTCCAAATTGCCTCTTCCTCTTCCATGGGAGTTACTCTTCCTCTATATTTAGACCTTGGGTGAGTCATGCCATGAATAATACCTTTTGGACTCCCCCAAGTATGTTACCATTCACCTTGAATTCGAATTGGTGAGAGAATGATACCAAGTGTAGTGGGGAAATCTAGCCATATGTGGGTCCCACTTCCTCCATGTGTCTTCATGATGAAATGCCAGTTTGATTTTCACTTGTATATATTTATTTATCTCCTTTATTAAATATTTATGCCATTCTAATGTTCAAACATCATTTATTATCCCCATTATTCCAAATCCCAAAGCTTCCACCCCAAACCTAGGAAACTAGTAATTTTCCTCCTTGGCAATTATTTGACCTTTAGCATCAATTTAACAAACTCTAATGAATAGGGCCAATGTGATTAGGCCATTGTGACCCAATACCAAGTTTGGGACATGTCAAATCCTCCCTTCCCAATTTTTCTTGTCCTCAAGCAAATTTAAACATGGGTGTTGAAGAACCTACTTTATGTGTAATTCTTTGAAGTTGCCATTGAATTTCCCAACCTTGAGTCTTTGAGTTTCCATGAATATTTTAGAGAGGAACCACCATGCTTGCTGCTGCATTATTCTGATAAAAATCACTTTATTAAGTGGGGAAATCCATCTCCCATACTGCTTGTTTCCCCAAAAAAATTGAAACCAATGAGATAAAAATTATTCCAGGGTCCCATTGCTTGTATTGCACCCCAATAATTAAGAGTGCTCTCCAACCCACACCATTAGTTAAGAGGATTCCTAGATCCCATTTTCTTGTATGCATCCTTCCAAACATCATGAGTACCAAATATATATCATCAAATTACATAACAACATAATGAAAATGTACATCAAGGATATGCTTCATCAAAGAGTCATGAAAGTGCTTATACCTCCGAGCAAGTAGACCACCATTTTCCAAGTGCATACAAGCTTCAAGTGACCAATCAAATCTGCTCCAATGACATAGGTGAGGATCCCATGTCCTATAATGTTGCTCCAAAAGGATGTGATATGCATCAAAATATTCAACCATGTATTCTTTCATCCAAGAAGTGAATGAAGAATCTCCACTAAAATCTGAACCAAATAATGAGCAGAAAAAACAAGGAGACTTCAAATGACTCTAAGAAGTCTCACCCATACATCCCTGAATGTGAGAGTCATAAAGATATAACAAAGTATGTGTATTGCAACAAAAATGTTCTCCAATCATAAATCTATTCACCCAAGTGTTGGATGAAGTTCCTCCAACATCAAATGAATCAAGTGTTGAGCAAGAAAAACCATGAGTCTTCAAGTGACTCAAATGCATATCATAGGTGCATTCGTGTAGATGTGCATCATCATAAAGTAACAAAGGATGCTGCTGCAAATGTGAATAAGAATGTGCTCCAACCATGTCATCATAAAATTTAAATCTAGGAGTTCCATACTCCTCGTGTGGCACCATCAAAAAGAACCCTTTCACCCATACTTCATTGAGACTAATGCTGCAAAACATGGAATTGTAGGATGTAGGATAATGAACTAACTTACCCAAATGATAAAAAAGTGCAGAAGTTTCATCATGGGAAGGATCCATATGGGTAGTATCATGCAGCTCCTTCAAAAGTGTGAAACCTTTGTCATAGATTGGTTCCAATGTAGAGGATTCATGCTCTTCTTTAAAAATTGCATAACCTTCATCAAGAGACAATTCAAGTTCCTCTTCCACCACATCAAGTGTTTGGATATCTTTAAGTTCATCTTCAAACACATTAAGCACATTCAAATTTCCACATTTCTCATGATCCACCATGTCATTAGAATCCTCCAAACAATCTACCATTTGACAATTTGAAACATAGGAGGAAAAACAAGTATCTTGCAACTTTTCAAGAAGTTGCTCATTTTGAATTGTGAGCTTATGAATATCCTCATTATTCTTCAAGTATGCATCATGTAACAATTCATTAAGCTCAAACAAATGGTTTCTATCAAAAACCAAAGACATGAAATAAACTTTGATGTGGCACATTGCTCTTTGAATCTTCTCCATGTCTTCAATGAAGGATGTTTCCTCCAATGAAGTAGCTCTCCAACAAGAATTTGACACCAATGCTTGAGTGTAATGGAGAATGCTGAGGGACTCTTGGATCTTCTTTTCATTCATCTTTAAGGACCCTTCAAGAAAATGAGGCTCTTGCAAATGAACCTCCTCATCTTCTTCATTTTTGCTTGGACCAACTTCATGAAGCTCAAGTGGTGATGGGGAAGTTGATCTTGGTTCTTCTTCAATTGCTACAAGGTCTTCATTATCATGCTTAATGGAACTTGGTCTTGCAACAACACTTTCAAAAGTGATCTCTATGTCACCAACATAGAGGTGTGAGCACCCATCAGTAGGTACTCCTTCATAGTTTAAGCATCCATCAGTAGATGCTCTTTGGTTCATGTCTAAGCTAGAAGGTGTCTCGAAATGATCTTCCATATTTTTAATAGAATATTCTTCATGCTATTGTGATGTCTCTTCATTTTTATCCTTCAAGCAAGATGATTCATTATGCTCCTTGTTTTCCTTATGATCAATATCTTTGGAATCTCTTTTTGAAGAATTCCCAAAAGCTCTCCTCAAGTGGGACATAATTTCATGCACACATGTATGATACTCACTCCAAGGTTCTTTACAAGAAGGGCATAAACCTTTCTTTACTAACTCCACATCTTCATGTTTGGGCCTATTTTCAAAAACATGTTTAGCAAAGTACTCAAAAGACATCGCATTTTGTGTATTTTTGCTAAAAGCAAAATATTCTTGATATTTTTGATATTATTGGGGCAAGGTTTTATATTTTGCTCTCCATCTTTGGAACTCACTCATAGAATTATCCTTGGTTGGTGTGACACACTCATATTCATAATATTTAAATTCATAAGAATAATCTTCATTTCTCTTGAAATTGTAAGAAGTGTTGCATGATGGAATCTCTTCCTCGTACCCTTCACATTCTGCTTCATATTGCTCATAAGCATCTGCATATTCCTCATAAGAATTGTACTCATAGGATTCATCATAATAGTAAGACATGGCTTCCTATTATTCTTGAATGTATGTACCTAATACATAGGTGCAAGGACCATGCTCTGGTACCACTGTAATGTCCCTTGTTAGGAATCTGATTAAAATGGCAATTTTCCACTTTTTTTCCCTAGTTCGACCTTTGACTAGTTTTGATCTCTAGGTCCCAAATTTGCCCCAAATGATCCCAAATATTCTGAGAAGGTATATGAATTATATTAGAACATAAATATGTGTTTCAGGGATTCCTTTGGACCTTTAAAATACTTCTGCAAATCCTTTTTCAATTCTGATCAATGTAGGTAACTTTACTAGTGATTTTCCTTTGACTAGTATTGGTCTCTAGGTCTCAAATTGACTCCAAATGCCTTCAAATATTCAAGGAAGGTGTATGAATGATATTAGAACTTTAATATGATGTTTATGGATTCAATATGTCCACCAAAATACCTCTGCAAACTCTCTTAAGATTATGGACCAATTATGCAATTTTACTAGTAATTTGGGGTTCAAATCCCCCTGGGGTAAGTATTGAAAATGGCTTCCCAAATGCCTCCAAACCCACTCAAATTTATGAACAGAGGTATGTAATGTGTTAATTATTTTATTAAAGTATCATATGCACAATTAATGGATTATTACAACTATTCTCACCCTCTCCCATTCAACTGCCAAAATCCCCAATTCGACCCTTGGGGAAATGGCACTGTTTCACCTCCCAATACAACTAAACTGAGTAAAAATGCTTCAAATGCTCAAGTACAGTACATGAAACTTGTATAAGACATCCATGGCAGTATATTGATCACAAATATATCATATAATCATCCATTCATTCGAAATCATCATCAATACATTGGCTCACAACAAGGTAGTGGGGAAATGGCATTGTTCTTCCATTAAAAATGAGATTTATACATTTCTACTTGGAATTTCGACCTAAAAATTTTTGGAGATGAAGAACAGAGTATTTACTTCATATTACAAAATAAATGGGGCATTAAAATCTTCCCCAAAGAGTACAATAGCTCACCAAAAATGCCCTCCCTCAAGGATCAAGAATATGCCATCAAAGCTGGAAATGGTTGAAGGAGTGAGCTGCAATAGAAGAAACCACGAGCTACCCTGTAGCTTATACCTGAAAATAAAGACTCCATTAAATCTCCAAATGAAAGGTCTGAATGGCCTTTCCAATTACCAACTTGGATGGGAATCTTTCACCCTCGAAATTGGCTAAGGCAAGAAACTAGTCATCCACTGGCTCTCCCTCTTCACAAATGCAATTGCAAATTCTACAAATGATCAAAATCCGGTTTCATTATTTTTTATTGACATTTATAAACTTCTAATTTCCTCCATGGGTCGAATTCCTTCCAAGAGACTCATGCCAACTCAAGTTGGGAAGAGATTCCAAAGAATGCCACTTGTACAACAATTCCTAGTCTCCCACTTCCACCAAATCACATGTGGAAGCATCTTAGCTGCCCTAACACCCTTGAGATCCCTCTTGGAGTCTTGTTTTAGCCCTGACATGTCATATATGTCATATGTCAGCCTTCAGGTCTGATTTGTGTCATAGGTGTCATAGCATCTTCATCATTGTTGTCATAGAGCTAGGGAATCTAGCCCAAGTGTCTCACTAGCTCCAAATTTCCTCTTCCTCTTCCATGGGAGTTACTCTTCCTCTATATTTATACCTTGGATGAGTCATGCCATGAATAATACCTTTTGGACTCCCCCAAGTATGCTACCATTCACCTTGAATTCGAATTGGTGAGAGAATGATGCCAAGTGTAGTGGGGAAATTTAGCCATATGTGGGTCCCCACTTCCTCCATGTGTCTTCATGATGAAATGCCACTTTGATTTTCACTTGTATATATTTATTTAGCTCCTTTATTAAATATTTATGTCATTCTAATGTTCAAACATCATTTATTATCCCCATTATTCCAAATCCCAAAGCTTCCACCCCAAACCTAGGAAACTAGTAATTTTTTTCCTTGGCAATTATTTGACCTTTAGCATCAATTTGACAAACTCTAATGAATAGGGCCAATGTGATTAGGCCATTGTGACCCAATACCAAGTTTGGGACATGACACTTGGGTACCCATACAGAGCCTGATTCACACTTCTTCTTCAATTAAACCATTAAGAGAATGGTCTTATCTATCCACTTGGAGCAAACATCTCGTCATGATCCTCTTCCTCTTTCTAAGAGAATCTTCTAGCCACGAGCCTTCTATAGTATGTTTGATTTGTAAGTCGTCTTTGGTGAACATCCATCACTTGTTCAGTGTTCATCATTCTTCATGATATTTCCTACAAATCAAAATTAATTACATGATTAGTAATACTTCATAATCATCAAATCATGTTGACACGGTAACCTATTATGCATACAAATATGATTCACATGGTTATGCAACTATCTTGACAAATACTTTGGCACAACACTTTTCCATATTCTGTATGCATATAGTGGTTATCTAGATGCCTTCCATCTCTACTAGAACATACTATCGAGAGCGTGCACAGCTCTCAGCATGTCAGCAAAGAGGTTTCATTCTAGACAAGCAACAATGGAATGTTTGTCCAACTTACCAATCATATGCATATTAGTAGTATATTGTTCAATGCTATATGAATGTTTACACTCAGCATGATATATTCTAGGAATACAAATATGCATACAACTATTACAAGCAATATCATTTACTATTTCAGAGATTCAAATAACAACTCAAATACTTATCTTTTATGTTTGTGTGGTTTCCTCCCGCTTTATCTTCTATTCATTCTGTACCACTATGCATGCTCAAGTGTGCACTAGTGTCATCCTCATGATCTCATACACAAACACACATTCATTAGTATAATCTCAATATTATCAAAACATTATAATTCTAAGTAATCTTAAGTATGTATGGTCATGATTATTTCATACATAGGTATACTTACCTAAGATCCTAACAAAGAAGGATTCTAACTTGATATAGGAAAACATACCTAGATGATCAAGCTTGGTTATGTCTTAACATACCCAAACAATAGCTTCTTTGTTCTCTTCAATGATTTAGAGACCTTGTGCTAGAACCTGCATATCTCATAGGTTAGGCATAGTAGAACAAAGTCATACATACCTCGTAAGTAGAGCTTCTATGTGATCAAATATTATGGATGAGTCTTTGTCTTCATGTCATCATGGTCATAGAACTTGATTTGTCTTTCTTGATGTACCTGTATCTTGTTAGCAGACAACATCATCCTCATACAACACCACAAGTGCATTAGTACAATCATAAGTATCATAACCCTAATCAATGAATGTCTTATATCATTCACATGCATTCATTATCAAACAATCATAATTGTACTAACCTCAATAATATGAAAACAAACATATCATGAACTTAATCAAGAATTAGATTTCAAAACATACCTGTATTTCCTGAAGTCATACCTGTCAGGATTGCTTTTAACCCAATCCACTTTGATTTGCTAAAACTGGATCTGGAGATGGATTAGGGTTTGTCAGAGAAACCCTCAAAATTCAAAATTTGAATTTCAAACTTCTGAATGGATGGAAAGAAGTGGCTTGCTGAGTTGATCAAGCTGGTATACTTCAATTTTGAAAACTGCAAAATTTGACCCCTCAAAATTGCCTTTGAAACTTCTGGATCTTCTAGACAGGATCCCAAACTAGGGTTTGGTGAAGCCCACCCTTCTTCCCAATCAAAAGGTTCGATCCAAAGCTCTAAAATTCAATTTTTTTGAGGAGCTTCCAGCCGTGGTCACAGACTTAAAAAATTCCAACTTTTGCAGAAGCCCTAATTTTCCACCTTTCCGATCAAAATCCTGAACTAGGGTTTGATCAAGCCCGGCCTTCTTCCCAACCAAAAAATTCGATCTTGGTCTCTAAATTTCGATTTTGATGAGGAGCATTCATTCGTGGACTCTGATTCCAATAATTTCAACTTTCTCTAAAACCCTAATTTCCCACAGCAGTGACAATTCAAGAATGAAGGTGCTCAAAATCCAAATCTGTTTTGACAAAAATATGCACCTGATTGTTTTTGGTGTAACTATGAAATTACGAATCCACAGGGTCTGAAAATGATTCTTGTGGTAGCATGACCTGTCATATTTCCAACCCCATAGGTCTGACCTCAATTTGATTATCTAAGAGAGAGTTATGCTAAGTGTCGCAACGTGACCTGTTTATGGGATAAAACAGGAGAGCGAACTTGTACGAAGTGCCACGTGTCACTGGTTAAACTTCGGCCTCTTAAAACCTTACCTGAGAAACTAAATTCTGTGCACTACCTGTAAATTTTTACTAAATTTCATTTGGAGCTTCCTAGCTTGAGATATGACCTTTTTTCCTAGGTCACCTGTTTATGACTGAGATCTGGAAGAGGCAGAAATCCTAACTTGTACTGATCATATCTCACAAAGTAAAACGAACATGAGGATTTCCTTTGGACACAAGGTATAGTGGGATGTTATCTACGACCTTTAAAGGTTGCAGATCCTGAACCTTCGCCAAAATGGATTTATAGCAAAAGTTCCACGATCACTGGTTTTTGCTATATAAAACCCTAACCTTCAAATTGTCGCAAGTGAAGCAAGTGCCGTAAGTGCCATACATTGCCTTACTTCAGGTTAGCTCTGATACCATGTTAATATTCAATATGCTAAGATAGAAAATATCAGCATTACATTCCATTTCACAACAATAGCATATACAGGATCACTGAAAGAACAACAAGCACAACATAAACACACTAGACACAGATTTATCCTGGGAAACCCTCATGGGGTAGAAAACCCAGCAAAGCATCCTCAATATAGATGATCAACAATATAGAGATGTATAACCAAAACATGAGCTCCTTCTCCTCCATAGCAGATCTCTCTCTCTCACCTATGTGCCATTCACAAGTGAGTGAATAATGAGTGAGTGTGATAAATGAGGAACACACCTCCTCTATTTATACACTACTTCGACTTGACTTTTACATTATCTAGGTCGGCCCCAACTTAACCACTTAACATAATGTGACAGGGACGACCCCACTAGGGTGGTCTAATAACCCTTTAACCCACATGACTCATACAGGGCCAACCCCCACTAGGGAAGTCTAATAACCCAAGTTACCACACTCTCCACGGAGGAATAAAACATCTCCGGATATACAATAAGGTCTTCATGGAGGAATGAAACATCTCCGGAATACAAATATAATATTCTTAGAAGTTACAATATCTCAACATTTATATATTGACATGAGAGGGTTGATAGTTAAGGTTATCTATGTAATACACTTTCCATTTGATAGTTAACTTGTATAACAATTTTTTTATGATCTTTACTAACATTTATTACAATTGTTGCATGTTTTACATAATTGGAATGACATCTTAGCTATAATTTATCTCATATTTGATTATCGTATGTCCACTTTGATATGATGTAATATGATTATGGTTCAGTTTCATATGTTGTAATATAAGAAATATAACATAAATATGAATTATTGCATGAAATCAATACTAACTTTTCATTTTGAATGCTTTTTTTGCAGAACACAGGTCTGGAAGACCCAATTGAGGCTGATCCAGATCCAAATTATGTTGAGTCTAGATAAAATATGGCAGTTGGTTATGATGAAGATGGAGATGGAGATGATTCCTAGGAGGATGATGATGATGAGGCAGTGGCATTGATCATATTGACTGTATCATGGATTGTTGTTCGGATACCATTATGATACCAATATCATTTTGAGTTTTATATATATCACTTTGACTTGTATCATATTGACTTATATCATTTTGACACGTATCATATTGACTTGTATCATTTTTGACATGTTAATGATCTACTGGTATATTTGAATTTCACTTGTTTTAGTTATAGATGATGATGATCTTATCAATATTATCGTCTTAATTTATATATATTAGAAGTGGTCGATGTTTTTTGGATGGATATTTACCATGAATGATGATTTTTCTACTTTGGATGGATGTTGTCAATATCAATTAAATTTCTTCATAAATGTTATGATATAAGTTTGAAATGCAATATCTGTTTTTTTTAGATCTTCTGTTATGATATAAATTTGAAATGTGATATCTGGTTTTTGTTTTATAGATATATGTTATTTGACATGATATTTATCTAATATTGGTATATTTGACTCACTTGTTTTAATTATAGATGATGATAATTTTATAATAATTATCTTGTTAATTTATATGCACTAGAAGGTATAGATGTTTTTTTGATTGAGATTTAATAAGTATAATGATTTTGCTAGTTTGTATGGATGTTGTCCATTTCCCTAAAAATTCCTTATAAATGTTATGCAATAAAATATTTGAAATGCAATATTAGTTTCTCTATAATCATATATGTTATTTATGAGCTATGATGTATTTAACTAATAATTTAATTGAAATTAATAAAGTGGAAGCTATAAAGGAAACAACATGAGGTGCTAAAATGGAAGCAAAATGTGGCTCTAAATAGGAAGCTAAATTGGTTTATTTGTGATATTTTACAGGATAGATCACACAACTAGAGTAAATCTCACAAATCTCACTCAAGAATTGTAGAGAAGAAGAAGAAGAAGAAGAAGAATTGAATCAATATTCACTCATAAACTCAGAAATGGTAAAATCTGTAGTATAATCATACATCAGCTGTAAGATGGCACTGTGAAAATGAATACTAACTCAATACAATCAAATGAATTCGAATACACCTAAGTTCATTCGAATTCTCCTCAATGTGTGGCTTGGACAGCATTGGAGACATCACCCAATCAGTGGTAGTAGTCACAAATAGTCAAATGTCAGTCAAATGAGTCTAATTGAGTCTCACTGATGCATGTGGCACTAATCAAGGGAAGGAGAATCCAAGGTGGGCGCATGAGAGACTGTTAGTAGTCAAGTGGCACTCCGATATAGACAACTAGAAGCTACAGGCAGTTAAACTGAGCAATCAATGCATAAATTGTGCAATCAATACAAGAACTGACTGTTGGAATCCAAGAGTGTGTAGTAGGGTGCATTTGTCATCCAGGTGAGGAAAAAAAGGTGCACTAGGTAGGTAGGAGGGCTCCTGAGGGATAAAAACAAGCTCCAAGGGGATGAAAATAAGCTCTAGGTGTTGGGGAGAGTACCATACTGATGACTGGATGCATGCAGAATGCATGCAAATATAAAAAATGATGGTGAGAATATTCCAACACTCCCCCCCCGCAAGCCAAACTATGAGGAAACACATAACTGAAAAACTAGTAGGGCCCTGTTAACTGAGACCAAAGTTCACCCCCGTACAACAATCTAAATAAATAAAGTGAGGAAAGAGGGAAAACCCAGTGGGAAGAAAACCCCCCCTCAAGATAGATTGTAGAAGGTAATCAATCATGTACATCACTCACCCCAAAAGGTAAGTGGACTTCTACACCGAAGAAAGATCTATCGGCAATAAATGGATCAATAATGTGAGAAGGATGAAACCTTCCATTTTGAAAATATGATATGGTTCTCCTTTGATCAAGTGGATCACCAACAAGATCTCCAGCAGATCTAAGAGTAGTGGTTTCCAACGAAATTTTTAGGGGCGAAATTTCACCAATTGGCTATTTTCTGTGATTTTTTTCAAAAAATAAATTCGCTATTTGGTCATTTTTAGTCTCTAATATCGCCTATATTTACATCAAATATGTTTTTTTTATCATAATATTCACCAAAAATCACAAGTTTTAGTAGTAAATTGTATGCTTCATATTTAATATTCGCCTACCAATCTATATATATGTTTTTTTTCAATCCAAAATAATCGCCTAAAATACTATACTTAAGTATACTTTTATAATCCTTAAAAAATACCCTGGTGGTTGCCCATATAGGAAGAGGAGGATATGTAGGCTGTAGATCTGGATATTGGTCTTCCATTCACTCATCTTCACTAACTGGTGCTATATCTTCAGGTTCTTGTGGATCTGGATCTAGCATTCTCTAAAAAATAGTTATCTTCCTCTTGGGAAGAAGTGGATCATGCTCCAAAAACATGTGCTTAAGTTCTCCAACAATGGATGCAAGTGAATCTGGAGGCTTCTTGAACTTGCTCTTCCTACCAAGCATGGTGAGAACAAATCCAAAAATATGAATATCATTATGGAGCATGCGATTCGAACCAACTGAGGTAGAATCAACTCCATGAATGTGTATGTAGTTCTTTGATATCTCCTTTGAACCGACATAGGTGAGATCATAACCAAATGAACTAATACATGATGGTGGTGGCTTGGAATTCAAATCAAATCCAAGAATTGATAGATGGATTCTTAGGATCTCCTTTGAACCAGCAAGGGTGAGATCAAAACCAAAATCACAAGGATATGCATGAGACTTGAACCCAAGTGAATGATGGTGTCTTCCATCTTCGGTGAAACTCTGAAAACATGTGACAATGAGAAAATATGAGTTCATAGGAAGCATATGATCAAGGAGGGAGAATGCATCACCTCCAAGATCTGATTTTACCTCCAAAATACTCAGTAGATCATCATCTTGCACATCAACAGGATCATGGGAAGTAGAGATTTCAAAAGTCTCTTCAACTTTTAGAGTATTAGCTGACATATCTTTCTCATATTTTGAATTAGAAAATGGATCAACTTCATTAGTGGTGATGGAACATTTTGCAAAAGGAGTTGGATATTTAGGTGCTAGATCTATAGGTTCTTGTGGATCTGGATCTAGCATTCACTCTTTTCTGTGAACCTTCTCTCTCTCAACCTTCTTTGCTGGATCTTTTCCATTCAAGAAACCTTTGCAGGTGCCTTGGGAAAACTTGAGATTGGGTAGACTTTCAACCACCTTTTGAGTATGCATATATTGCAGGTACTTGTAGTTGAGATGCCCAAATATTTCATGCCATATACTACTCTCTTCATTTGCATGAGTGTGAAGAGAAAACTGTTTGGAGAGAGGTAGGAAGTGGGAGAACTCATAGAGTTTCGACTTGTGGTTTGCAACACCTTTTGCAATGGTAGATCCTGATACCATGTCTTGTATTTCAACCTCATTTGGAGAGAAGATCACCCTCTTGGGCTCTCCAGTATGGGTCATCTGGTAGACTGAAATTAGATTGCCATTAAGTGTTGGAACATAGAGCACATCTGAGAAGTACCCATGATCAAGCTTGATCCTTCCAATCCCCTTAGAGGAAACCTCAGAATCATTCCCCAACATGATTGAAGGACCAACTGTGGATTCAAAAACAGTAAAGAATCTTTGTAGGAAGACATGTGTATTGATGCTACTGAATCTATGATGAAGGAGGACTCTCTTGATGCACCTGCCATGAGAGCATGGCATCTCTCCTTGTCCTCATATTTTGAAGATTCAACTTCTTTCTTCCTAGCACATGCAGGTACTGGAAGGTTATTCTTTTCAAGTAGATGATCCATCAGATCTATAGTATTCTTTATACAACTGCTCTTAGGATGAAATCCTCTATTTCAATAGGTACATTTGGATTTCCCCTTGTGAGATTGCTTGTCTTTCTTGGAATTCGAACTTCCTTCTAACTGATAGGGAGATTCCTTCTGCTTCTGCTCATTCGAATTTCTGTCTAAAAATTTTTGCTTGCCTTTTCCATTCGCTCTCTTCACTTCAGCAGCTGCAAGTGATGAATCCATCTTGGGTTTTATCATTCCCATATGAATTAACTTATCCTCCTCTTATGTGAGAGACTGGATGAAGTCTTCAAGAGTGGGAAACTTCCATTTTATGATGGATAGCTTCTCTGTCTGGAAGGTAGAGAAAAATATTGAGTAATCAAGGCCTAATTTTGATAGAATGGCTAGGATTATTTGCTTCTCTTCTTTCTCTATTCCATATGTCTTCAATTTTGAAATCATTTTTTAAAACTTGGTAAGAAACTGAGTGGTTGAGTCGAAACTGCAAGGGCTCAGTGAGATAAGCTCATTTTCCAACTTGTGACCTTTCAAGTCATCTTTCTGTCCAAGAAGATATTCAAGCTTGTCCCAAACTTCTTTAGGATTTTTCAGAGCTATGACATGAAAATGGAGGTCTTCGGAAATGTTGAGGAGTAGCAGTCCTACTGCTTCATCAAGTTTATCCAGGTACTTATATTTCTCAACTGCACCATTGGGTTCGACTACAGTGCCATTCAATAATCTAGAAATATTTTTGGACTTCATGAATATGTCCATCTTGGCTTTCCCTTCAAAATAATTTAAGTAGTTCAGTTTTAGATCCATTAACATTGTTGAATTCGAATTCAAGATGGAGATAACTTGCAAAACAAATGAATTTGTTGATGGAGATTTGCTGCAAATTCAAATGAACACTTCCTTAGGACAATGAGCACATGTGACTGGATCCTTCACACCTGGATAGATCTCACTGGATTGCTCCAGTGAATTCAAGACAATTGCACTAGGAATTGCTGTGGAAATCTAGAGGCTTCTGGTGCTCAATGAAAGACAATTGCTCAATGAATTGTTACAACTGTTGTTGCTGCAATTTGAATAGCTTGCTCCAACTCTGATACCATGTGATATTTTACAAGATAGATCACACAGCTAGAGTAAATCTCACAAATCTCACTCAAGAATTGCAGAGAAGAAGAAGAAGAAGAATTGAATCAATATTCACTCATAAACTCAGAAATGGTAAAATCTGCAGTATAATCATACATTAGCTTTAAGATGGAACTGTGAAACTGAATACTAACTCAATACAATAAAAATGAGTTCAAATACACCTAATTTCATTCGAATTCTCCTCAATGTGTGGCTTGGACAGCATTGGAGCCATCACCCAATTAGTGGTAGTAGTCACAAATAGTCAGATGTCAGTCAAATGAGTCTAACTTAGTCTCACTAATACATGTGGCACTAATCAAGGGAAGGAGACTCCAAGTTGGGCGCATGAGAGACTGACAGTAGTCAAGTGGCACTCCGATATAGACAACTAGAAGCTGCATGTAGTTAAACTGAGCAATCAATGCATAAACTGAGCAATCAATGCATAAACTGTGCAATCAATGCAAGAACTGACTATTGGAATCCAAGAGTGTATAGTAGGGCTCATTTGTCATCCAGGTGAGGAAAAAAAAGGCGCACTAGGTAGGTAGGAGGGCTCCTAAGGGCTAAAAACAGGCTCCAAGGGGCTAAAAATAAGCTCTCGGTGCTGGGGGAGACTACCATACTGATGACTGGATGCATGCATGCATGCAAATATAAAAAATGATGGTGAGAATATTCCAACATTCTTAAAATGAAGCAAAACTGGGTGCTAATTAGGAATCAAATCCCAACACTAAAAGGAAGCAAACCCTTGAGCTAAAAAAGAAGCAAAACCATATGTTAAATAAGCAAACCTTGGCACTAAAAGGGAGCAAACCCTAGAGATAAAAAGGAATCAATTCTACAAACAAAATTTGGTGCCAATTAAGGAGCCAAACCCAGTGTCACATAGGAATCAAAAAGAAAAAAACAATTTTGAAAGCAAATATGGAAGCAAAAAAGGAAGCAATAATGGAAGCAAGACTAGAAGCAAAAAAGGAAGCATTAATGGAAGCAAACCCGACATATAAAAGGAAGCAATAATGGAAGCAAAACCCAACAGAAAGAAACAACACTCAATGCTAAAAGAGAAGAAACACCTAATGCTAACAAGGAAGTTAAAATGGAAGCAACATTGGAAGCTAAACTGGATTCCAAATAATAAGCACTACTAGAAATAAAATTGGAAGCTACAACTCGTGTTAATTTGGGATCTAATCTCGATGCGATTCTGGGGCTCTGAAACAGGAGTAAAACTCGGCGCACATACTCCTCTCTACGCTAAATATGAAGTGAATGTTGGCGCTAAACCCGACACTATAGTTAGCAACACATTATACAACTTGATGAGAACCCTCCAAAGTTCTCATTTCTTTTATTGGTTACATTTAGTGGTTATTTTTACCCCTGATTCGAAAAGTGGTGCTACCAGTAGCAACCCTTTTTTTCCAAGGCTAAAATTACAATTTTTTTGAAACCTCGACTAATTCCATGACACTCAAAAATGTATATCAACCCCCAAATAAAAAATGGTCCTCCCAGAATCAACCTCCTTTTTATTTAGGGTTAAAATTACAACTTGTTTGAAACCCTAGCTTTAACATTCGATGTCCTTGCAATTGAAACCCTAAATAAATGCCCAGATCGAAAAGTGATGTTACTAGTAGCACCTACACTTTTCATTCCAAGGCTAAAATCATAATTTGTTTGAAACTATGTCCCTAACAGACGGTTTTGTAGAAACAAAAATACCAAAATCAACCCTCGAATCGAAAATGGATGCTATTACTAGTTGCATGCCCTGCTTTTATCAGTTACAATTATAAGCATTTAGAAGCATGACTTGAAAATATAGACAATTTAAATAATAAAAAAATCACTATAAAAATGAAAAAAGAGAGACAATTTGTTTTTAAAAATGATGAATTTATAGAAATAAACTATATAATTTAAAAAAATAAAGAAAAAGAATTAAAAAATAATGTTTTATTTATAAAATATTAAAAATTAAAAACTAGGTAAAAAAAACTTTAAAAAGAACATTGAACACTTTTATTTTATTTTAAAACTAACACATAAAATTTAAAATATTTAAAATTGGAAAAAAAACTAATTTTAATTGGAAAAAATTAATAAAAAAAGGAGTTAATTTACCCCTAGCTCCCTATATGTTAGTATATATTCAGTGTAGTCTAAATATTCTATGTTTTCAATTTTTTCCAAGCATATTTTCCATCTAATTTTGTTTGTATTCCGGTTGGAAATCTTTAAAAAATCTTAAAATCACATATATTAGATATGGAAATTGCATAATTTGGATGCCATAGGGGTATTTGAGGGTGTTGAATCTATATATGGAATAAAAAATACAATTTAAACACGTAGAAATTTAGATTTTACAAAAAAAAATTACTGGATTCTGACCAAAACTCACTGTAAAGTCGAAAACGTAGAATAAATAGACTACTCCTATATTTACACCCTAGCTCCCCATATGCTGGTGTACACGTGATATATGTTAGTGAAGGGTGGGAAAGGGGACTTAAATTTTTATTTTTTAATTTGTTAATTAAAGTTATTTAATGTATTTTTATTTTTATTTTTTAATTTGTTAATTAAAGTTATTTCATGTATTTTTTTTTAATTTTAAATATTTTAATTTTTACATGTTAGTTTTAAAATAAAATAAAAGTGTTTAATGTCTTTTAATTAAAGTTTATTTTTACATAGTTTTTATATTTTAATATTTAATGTTATATAAATAATTTTTTTTAATGTTTTTAATTTTTAATTTTTTGTATAGTATTTTTCAAAAAAAATATTATTTTTAGTTAAATTTGTTTTGTTTTGTTTGTTTGTATGTTTTTCGTTTTTAATGTGATTTAAAAAAATTCGTATATGTTTTTAGGTCGTGGTTCATAAATGCTAAAAAATGTAACCTAACACGGTCTCAAACAAGTTGTGACTTTAGTCTCGGGATGAAAAGTCATGCTATTGGTAGCTCCATTTTTTGATTTGGGTGTTTATTTAGGGTTTTGATTATAGTGGCACCAATTGTTAAGAATGGGGTTTCAAGCAAGTTGCAATTTTAACCCCGAATAAAAAGAAGAGTGATTTTGGGAGGAGCATTTTTTATTTAGTGGATGATTTATGGTTTTGAGTGCAGTGGCACTTGTCAAGATTTCAAAAGATTTGTGCTTTTAGCCTTGGAAAAAAGAGTTACTGTCGATCGCAACACTTTTGATTCGGGGGTTGTTTTGTGCAAAAATTTGAGTTTTTATAGCTAGAGTTCTTGTTTTGAGTATATAGTTATCATCAAGTTGTATAATGCGTTCAATGCAAAAGAGGGAGCAAAAGACGACGATATACCCGACGCTATTCGTAACATAAAAAATGAAGCAACTAAAAAATGTAGCACGGTGTCGTATTTAATGCCTTCCATTCAATTCAACTCAAGGAAACAAATACACTAAAATCTACCGCAAATTCTAGCGTTGATGGCATGTTTTGTATGGTAGTGATCTTGAAGTCTAGCGTTAGGGTTTTATTCCTTGGAGAATTGAGAATAGGGTTTTAAGTTGAAAACTAAGGTGAATTTGTTGAATAAGGAAAAGAGGAGGAGAAATGTTTCCATGGAGGACTTGTTTGAGTGATGCATGTTGGGGTTCCTTGGTTGAGATAGGGTTTATTGTTTTCCTTAGATAGGGTTCTGGAGAACTAGTGAATTGTACTAGCCTTGAGATAAGGATATGGTATGCACAACTTTATATTTTGCATATTAATGAAGGTTTCAATTATCCAATACTTGTGTAAATTGCATATTTGATATTCAACTATCATTGCTCTTCATGATTTGCAATTTACAAGTTTATATGTCTTGCTGATTTGACATAAGTAAAGGGAAATTATAAAGTGATTTAATCTTGTAATTGAATAAGATAATGGCCATTTTATTGGTGTAGATAAGAGTTCGATCTTATTTATGCATGATAAGATTTCTCTAAAAGGATAAAGAAAATTGGAACACTTTGGTATCTTCTCTCCTTGGATTGCAATGGATTGTGATTGTCAAGAAATTTCAACATGGCATCAAAGCTTGTTGTGATTGAGACCAATCTAGTGTAAGGTGTTTGTATTTCAGCTAAAGATTGCATGGGAGATGTACTTGACATTGTTTGAGGATGTAGGGTTTGATACCCTAGTGCACTTGAGATGAGTACTTGCACATGTGAGAGGTTTTTATGAGTTTATCTTGTGATGAGAGATGATGGATTTACTATATTGATGGATGTTAATGGATGTATTTTTAGAGGGTGTGATTCCTAAGAGGACTTATGATAGGTGGCTGATTTGTTCGAGGGGTTGGAAATGATAGGTGGTAAATATGTGTTTATTGATTGGAACAGTTTTATTTTGTGTTAGATTCTTATGAGGACCTATGATAGGTGTCTGATTTGTTTCGGTAGATACCAATGTTTTTCACCCTCACTAGCGTTGGGAATGTTATATCTTTTGCATGTAAATCATCTAGAAAAGTTGATAGCCAACCAGTATAAGTCGACTAGAGTCGGAGGTTGACAGACAGTGTAAGTCTAGTTGACTGGCCAACTGGAATAATTGTTTGGTCGAAGGAAAATTGCTAGTCGACGAAACAACTAGAATCTCACTGGGTGATCAAGCAAGGTTGACCCATTCAAGTCGAATGTAACAAAATAAATGAAAATGGTTAGGAATTTATGGATTTTCATTAATGAGAAGTTGGTTGCATTGCACCTATAAATAAGATGTAATAGCTATGCAAATAACAGAATGGGGAAATGTATCGAAGTGTGATTTGTGGTCTAGCAAATCATAGTTTAAACACTTGTTATGAGAGTTTGATTAGTATATGAGTGTTAAGCTCATTGGTTTGTTGGTTTTCCCCTACGAGAGGGGTTTCTACGGTAATTTCTGTGTAATGTGTTGATATGTTATGTGCCATTGTTTTATGTCAAATTGTGTTTAATTAAATGAATCAATTTGCAATCCTAATGTAAATCGGTATTAGAACCAATAGCTGGTATCATACATGTATTTGGTTGCAAGGGGACACCTTTGTTCCTGAGGGTTTGGATTGGTCTTGGATCTAGTGAATACAAGTTGCAGTGGGAGATTTACGAAAACATTGATTTATAGTTAGAATGACTAACACATTGATGATAGAAATTGAAAAGTTTAATGGGAAAAAAATTGAGTTTTGGAAGGTTAAAATGGAGGATCTCCTTGTGGATCAAGAACAATGGGTTGCAGTCGTCCAAGAAATGATTTTGGCTGGTGTGTTGAAGGAAGATTTGCAAAATATCAGCAAGAAGGAAAGGGGTACAATATGACTTTGTTTAGCAGATTCTATATTGTTGAATGTATCAGAAGAAGACATTGCAAAGAAGCTATGGAAAAATTTGGGGAACTTGTACTAGTCGAAATATCTGGTTAACGAGTTGTTTCTTTGGAATAAGTTATATCTTTTAAGGATGGGTGAAGGTGACTCAATTACATAGAACTTGAATGCATTCAACACTGTGATTAGTAAGTTGTTGTCCATGGATATTAAAATCACAGAGGAGGAAAAATGTATTAGACTATTATGTTCTTTTCTAGATTCTTGGGATAGCCAGGTCGTGGCTATTGGAAGAAATAGTACCACATTGAAGATCAGCAATGTGCTCGCATCTTTGTTTTCATAAAAGATGAGATGAAAGAACATGGAAGGTTCAACCCACGACAACTTGACGATTATAGGTTGATAGACATGCAAAGGGAAAGGTAAAACCTCCTATAGAAGATCAAAGTTGAGGGGTAGATCTAAGACCAAATCCCCTAGTCCAACAACAAAAACATTTTGGAGGTGTGGTAAATTTAAGCATTATAGATGAAGCTCTAAGTCGAAGGAAGTCAAGAAAACCAAAGTGTTTGAGGAAGGTCAGTTAGATAATGGTAAGAATTCACAAGAAGATAAAGGTGATGTGTATTTGGCCTTCACAAGTACACAGTCGAATCGTGACTCTTATCTTATCGACTTCGGTGCGTCATATCATATGACACCTCTTAGAGAATGGTTTGTGAGTATGAGAAGTTCGATGATGGTGATGTCCTACTAGGAGATTATTCATTGACTAGGATAGTTGGACGAGGTAAAGTTTGATTGAAACTAAAATATGGAAGAATAGTAATACTTACATGACTGTTGCATATCCCAGGTTTGGCTCAAAACCTTATCTTAGTTAGTAAGATGGGGAACGCACGCGTGCAATATGTATTTGAAAAAGATGCATGCAATATGGTGCGAGGAGAAATGGTACTGATGAGAGGAGTTCAGAATGGAACCTTGTACAAGATATTGGGAAGAATAGACACTGACAAATGTGCTAATGTGGTATGTCCCGAGTTTGACAACATATCTTCTTGTCTATTCAACTCAACCATGTTGTGGCATCTAGGGATGGGACATTAGGTGAGAAAGGTATTCATACTATGAAAATAATGGTATGGTCGAGTGTCTCCCAGACTATTTTGAATAATTCAACTTCTATCAACATTGTGTTTATGGTAAATAGAGCCGTTTAAGGTTATCATATGGTGCTACTAGGGTTAAGGAAATACTGGAGTTAATAAGTAGTGATATGTTGGACCTATGTTAGTTCCTTCACTAAGAGGATCTCAGTATTACGTTTCTTTCATAGATGATTTCTCCAAAATGACATGGTTGTATTTTCTAATGAATAAATCTAAGGTCTTTAAAATGTTTCAAGAGTTCAAATCTCTCGTGAAAAATTAGATTGGTAAAAATATCAAGGTGCTGAGAATTGATAGCGAAGGATAATTTTGTGGAAAGGAAATCGACCAATTATGTAGACAACGCGGTATAGATTGACAAAACATAACTCCCTACATGCCTCAATAGAATGGAGTTTCTGAAAGAATGAACATAACGTTGATGGAGAAAGCTGTGAGCATGCTCAGTGGTGCAGTAATCGCACAAGAATTCTGGGAAGAGGTAGTCGACACGACATGCTACATGGTGAATAGGTCGTCGTCGATGGATTTGGTTGACAAGACTCCATATGAGGCATGGAATAGTAAAAATCCCTCTCTTACACATCTTAGAGTTTTTGGGTGTGAATCCCTTGTGCATATATCAAAGGAGAAAAGAACCAAACTCAACAACAAGTGAGAGAAATGCATCTTCATTGAGTACAAGTATGGTGGTATAATCTATGGAACCAGTTATAAGGAAGGAATTTTATGTGATCTTCAGAGAAGTCAAATGCTCTTCCAAGGATTAAGAGGTTAAAAGAGAAAATGAGCTAAAAATGAAATGGTTTGAAATTAATAACGAAAGTATGGGTTTAGGTGAGTGGACTGAATCCAATGAAGAGGTGGAACAACAAACTCCATATGTCAATAGGTTTGGTCAAGCAAGGAAACAACCAAAAAGGTATATTCCACCCGAATTTCACTCTGATTTTGCATTATCTAGAACATAAGATGATCCCATGTTGGTAAGGGAAGCGATGACTCAATAGAGGGAAATCTATAGAAAAGTGCCATGGAAGAGGAAACGAAATCCTTGAGAAAGAATGAAACATGGGATCTACTCACATCGAAAAATGGAAGGAAACTCGTCGGTAGTAAGTGGGTGTTCAAGAAAAAGTTGAATGCAAGAGGTCAAGTTCAGAAGTACAAGGCTCGAGTGGTAGCAAGAGGATATTCCCAAGTCAAGGGAGTCGACTTTGGTGATATTTTCTCTTAAGCTTATAAGGTAACGTCCATAAGGGTACTAATGTCTTTAGTTGCAGCATTTGATCTTAAAATAGAACAAATGGATGTAAAGACAACATTTCTTCATAGTGATCTTGAAGAAGAAGTATATTTGAAGCAGCCTGGAGGTTTTACAGTGGAAGGAGAAAAGGAGTTAGTTTGCAAGCTTAAGAAGTCTCTCTACGGTCTAAAACAATCGCCTAGGATGTGGTATCAGAAGTTTGATATGTATATCTGGCAACTAGGGTTTGTGAGAAGTCAAATTGATCACAATGTTTATGGGAATAAATCTAGTGGTCATTTCATATATGTAGTTCTGTACGTCAACAACATGTTGTTGGTCGGAAATAACATGGATATGATAAAGGAGGTAAAATTGTAGCTTTCCTCCAAGTTCGACATTAAGGATATCAGAGAAACAAATTTCATTCTTGGAATGGAAATAAATGGAGATCAAGTCAGTAGAAGGCTCTGGTTAAGTTAGAGAAAATATGTCGAGACAGTTCTGAAATGTTTCAACACGCAGGAGAGTAGACTAGTCAAGGTCCCTATTCCTGTGGGAGTCAAACTATCTACTAAATAATGTCCTAAGACACAAGAAGAAATAGAGTATATGATACATGTGCCCTATGCTAGTATTTTGGGTTGTATGATGTATGCTATTGTATATCCCCGACCCTATATTTCCCATGCAATGGGAGTATTGAAAAGGTACATGTTTATGCCTACACAAGAGCACTAGATCGTAGTCAAGAGAGTATTCAAATATCTGTGCGATGCAACGAATTATGCGATTTGTTATAAAGGAGAACTTGAGGACAACAAGGAAATCAATGTACATGGATTTGTCAATTCCAATTGGGATGGATATATCAACTGCATATGGTCATCCAACAGATATGTGTTCAAGTTATTCAGCATAGAAGTTAGTTGGATTAGTAGGAGGAAATCAATTAATGCGTTGCATCCTACTAAGGCTAAACACATGGAAGCTACACATGCATGTAAGTATGTTGTTTTGTTGTAGAGTATGTGTTTAGAAGTTGGTTTTAATGGATAGCATGTTGTTAGGTTGGATTGTGACAGTCAGAGTGAAACATTCCTGGAAAAGAACCCATCATATCTGATTTAAGGGCAAAGCAAAATGATGTACAATACCATTTTTTGAGAGAAATGGTGGAGAACCAAAAGGTGTTACTGGAAAAGGTGGACATGTTGAAGAATGTTACAAAATCATTGACCAAGTCGATGAGCACAGAGAAGTTTTCTTGGTGTAGGGAAATGATGGGCTTGTTATCCCTACTTTAGTGACCTAAATTTTTGAGTCTCCTGTTTATGCAAAGAAGACATCAAGTGGGATAATATTGGGAATGTTATATTCTTTACATGTAAAATCGATTGGCAAAGTCGATAATCGACTAGTATAAGTCGACTGGTGTTGGAGGTCGACAAATGGTGGAATTCTAGTTGAATGGTCGATTGGAATAGTTGTTTGGTTGAAGGAAAACAACTGGTCAATAGGAAGTCGATGGAATGACCAGAAGCTCGACGAGCAATCGACCAAGGTTGGCTTAGTCAAGTCAACTGTAATAGAATAATTGAAAATGGTTAGGAAGTTATGGATTGTCATTAATGAGCATTTGGTTGTATTACATCTATAAATAAGATGTAATGGTTATGCAAATAGCGGAATGGTGAAATGTAATAATGTGTCAGTTGTGGTCTAGTGAATCACAATTATAAACACATGTTATGAGTTTTTTATTAATAGATGAGTGGTAAGCTCACTGGTTTGTTGGTTTCCCCCGAGAGAGGGGTTTCTAGTGTAATTTCTGTGAAATGTGTTGATGTGTTGAGTGCCATTGTTTTATGTCTAGTTGTGTTTAACTATATAGATCAATTTGAAAGCCTATTGTAAATTGGTATTAGAACTAACAACTAGGGGGAGGATCATTTTCATATTGTATATTTTCCATGATGGACATGGTTTTGGTTTCTTGTTTGTCCTCTAACATTGTGTCTAGTGTTGGATGGTATGTGTACAACAAGAGCTTCGAGACATATTACATGTGATAGGTATTTATTCAATTTATTTTAGGAGAAAATGAGAGGAATGAGTTTGGAGCTTGGTGATGGTACTACTCTTGTGAGAGGAGTTGGATCCATTTCCTTTCAAATGCATTTAGGTGATGTTATTGAGTTGTATTATGTTTTGATTTTTCGTGGTTTGAAGAAGAATATTTTTTTAGTGTCTTGTATGGTAGATATATAGTAGATAGTTGCTTTTGAGGGACATCAATGCACCATCGTTTCTTGTAATCTATATATTATGAGGAATTTGGATAGAGTAGTGACAAAGGATGGCCCTTATAGGTTACTTGTTGATCTTGAAGCACTTGTACATTCCAATGGGAGGCTCAAATAACATTCTAGTTGTGAGGAGGTCCTTGCATGGTGGGATGCCATGGAGATAGTTTTATAACATATTATGGATTATGCATAACATCTTATGTTGATAGATAAAATGATACTCTATGCAATTGAAACATAAAAAGGTCAATTATTGCATAATAAACATGTAATATATTTGGAATAGTAAATATGTAACTCAACTATAATTGCTACTATTAGCTTGATGAAATGGTATTGTCATTATACCCCCTCCACCTACATGTTGTCTCTTTCAAGTGAAGTTGATGTATAAATATAAGCTTTTTTAAAAAGAATGGTAGTGATAAATGAAAATTTGTGGAAGTCAAGCAAGGATGGAATGCAAGGAGTTGTGAATCATGGAAGATTTGTGAGGACAGGGTAAGGCTGTAAAGAAATAAAGAATCACAACATAAAATTACAAGCACTATAGGTTCTTGAATGCCAAAGTTTTTCTGGATACAAATAGTGTGAGAAGACTACGAATGTTGACTAATTGTAATTACTAAGGTGGAATCACACAAATATTTATGAGGAGGTTTAAGGAAATGTAAATGGTGTAATAAGCTTAAGCTACAAAGGGAGATTACAAGAATATGGATACAATAAAACACTAGGAAACAAATACATTAGTAACAAAAGAAAGATTGAATCAACCGAGGTGACATGTTGGAACATGTAGTGTCAATTGAAGTTCTTTTACTTTCACTTCCATGTAATGTAAATAAACCAAAATGCATAAAATTTAGTAAAAAAGGGTTCTAAGAATCATGGATATAGAGTTTGGGGTTGTAGGTAGCATTGACAAAATGATGAGATGGAGAAATGCCAACTCAATAGACTTGTACTTTTTAAGTACTAGAACCATATTTTTAGGTTTAATACATGTATTTAATTATTTTGTTGTTGTTTACCTAATTTTTCTTTTCATCTAAAATCCCATGACTTGTGCAATAGGGTATCTATGTCTACTCGAGTTCGAAATAATTAAAATCTAACAAATCACAACCAATGCAAATATAGTAACAATAAAAACCATATTACACACAAATCAAGGGGAATCAACTATAGAAGCACACCAACCCATCATAGAACTTTCAAATAAATGGATAACAAATATATAAAAAAAGCTTAGGTATCAAATCACCATATTAAGTATTGAGAACCTAAAACCAAATTCCTATAATATATATATAATACAAGCTTTCAAAGATATTGATTCTGGATTCAGAAGATAAACTTTGTGTGCATCCACAATGTGACACCTATAGACTTGTAAGTTATAGTTCCTATTGAAAAATCAATCAAGGATTTTGGTACATTTAAGTAAATTTAATATAACAATAAGTGGTGCACTTTTAGTAATGCATTTCTCCACTAGACTTATTAGGAAAGCTATCAAAATTGAAAAGGCCTGTAATAACATTGATTAAGATGAACACTGTAAGCTTAGGCAATTTTGACAACCAATTATTAATCCAGTTCGTTACCAAAATACTTGTTAGAAATTGTTTTCAACATTTGCATTCTCTGAAGGCAGTGCTGAATTCTTCTGTTGGGGTAGTGCTGAATTCTTTTGATTCGTCTTCTTTATCTTTAGTTTAATTATGAGGGGCGGCCTTTTTGCTCATTGTAGGCCTCAGAGTACCTTCAAAGACTCCTCCCAAGGGGATGAATTGCCACTAAGAGCGCATGTGAAAGATCAAGGAAGGAAAAACCTGTGTTAGGTTTGTCGACTTCTTCATCTTCTCGGAACCACGATAACAAGAAGAAATGAAACGCATTGTTGGAGGTTTAATTCCCCGGGAGTGATCACGATCAAGAAGAAGATGGGTATGAGACCGCAGAACAGCATAGCCCTTCACCATATCATGATTGCCCTGGTTTTGTTCGACAATGATGACGAGCCCCCACAAGCCAGACAGAGGAGGATGTCCTCGTCCTCGACTTTCAAGCTCAAACTACCCCATAAGGTTCTGGAGAGCAACATTATTAGCGTAGGCCTGGATTCCCTGAAAGGTCCGTTCAACATTTGCGAAGAGAGCTCAGGAAGGGATATCATCAACACCTCCCATTCTAGATGTTACCTCTATAGTTATGAATTGCTTTTCTGCAACAAAGGCCTCATCTCCTCCTAATTGCAATGGAAGGATTCGAACTGTTTCGCCCTCCCCATTGGCGAAAAAACCATCGCCTAGCAAAATTTCCAAACATGTCAACATCAATCTAAAAAGTTAAAAAGACTAATATGACCCGAATTCTGTCGAAGCATTGTGTTCCTTTCAAATGGACAAGATACCTGTAAATTTGTAATGACCTTGGTGAGGAGGCACCTCGGCGAACTCACCTCACCTGGGCAAGTTTACTGTGGGGCTTGTGCAAGACCCCAAGGAGAGCTTGGAAACCCGACTTGGGATCCTCCTGGCCCATCCGTGGGCATGTGGGAAGCCTGAGTAGGCAGGAAAACCCAAGCATCGGTGGGCAAGAGAGGCTTAGTTTGTCAAGCTTCCGAGTCAGGCCGGTAGCCCCATGACATGTGGTATAAGAGCTAAAGCAGTTGGGAAGCTGAGTTAAGCTCTTCACTGAGACACAAACATGTTGCCAAGGTTTGTTGGGAAGCAGGTGTGGAAGATGCCAGTTGAAGTGATGGGAGGCAGCACTGTGTTAAATTTGCTAGCACGTCTTCAGGTGACAATAGGGTAGAACGACTTGTAGTAAAGTGCCTGTGAGGTAGGGCATGTTTGGCCACAGTCTTGCAAGGGTGAAGTGTGCCTGGATTGATTTATTGGTTGAGAGGAGTGTTGGGAGACTTGTGACTGGTGCGAAGAGACTGCGATCCGAGAGTGTGCTGAGCAACAGAGCGCGCGAAGAGCAGGTGACGTGAAGATGAGGCATAGACCGGTAAGAGTGCCTAAGACTCCCAATAGTGAGACGACTTGAGTAGGTCAGACGAAACCGACAGACCATTATTTTTGGTGATGGAGGTGTGGACGAGTGGTGATTCTCAAGGCATTGCAACACTCAACAGGATTGTGTCCTCACTAAATGGATTGGGACGTTGATTTCATATCTATGGACTCCTTGACAGATTCAGTAGATGGGTGAGAAGTGCCTAGTGAACTGACACACTTCGGTTGAAGTGCATCCAACACAATTAGGTACTCCGGTTGGAAAAATTACTAAGTTCGCTATGGGAAAGCACACTGCAGAGTATATGTTGGAGTCTGAAGCAGACCCAATTGTTGGATAAGATACAGAAGAGTTCTTGCACTGTGAAGACAATGATGGGAAGCCGGTGCCAAAGACTCCCAAGGTGAAGCCCAGGCTTGCGTCGCTTGAAAAGAGTGTGGAGCAGATGACTTGATGCTCTTTGCAAGAACGATGAGAAGGCAACAACCATGGGGGAAGAGATGGACCGTATGTAGAGGACGTTCCAATAAGTTGTGAACGAGTGTAGATCCATAGTGGACGTGCTAGTGGAAGTAGTGAAAAATGATATAGATGGCAGAGTCGTAAAACTTGAAATCTTAGTGCAGGAGCTTCAACTCCGAGTAAGGGAGCAAGATGACACCATCCCTCTTTTGAAGTAAATCATGGATAGTGAGCATGGTTCAATGGCAACACTGAATATAAGAATGAAGGATCCCGAACCATATGGTGGAACTCGAAACGCGAAGGTGCTTGGAAATTTTTACTGGATATAGAGCAGTACTTGGATTAAGCTGAGCGAGAGTTCGGATGAGGCCAACGTGAATGTTGCAGCTATTGTTCTCACAGGAAAAATGAAACAGAGGAGGAGAAACTGGGCAGAAGACGTGGCAGAGGATCGCTAGATGAAATAGATTGAGAATTGGAGCCATATCAAGTCTACGTTAAAGCCACAATTTGGACTAGGGAACCGAGGGTGGGTTTCCCGAAATGACCTCATGAAGCTCAAGCATGTCGGGAGGGTCCAAACATACATTAAAGCCTACACGAGCCTCATCCTAGAGATAAAGGACATGAGTGATGAAGACATGATTTATCACTTCATGAAGGGATTGCAGCCCTGGGTGCACACAGACTTGCAGCACCAAGGCATGCAGACCCTTGCCGCAGTGATCTCAACAGCTAATAAGCTTATGGACTATCGCGTTGAAGGCAACCAAGAGTCCAAAGGGGATGAAGATGATCATGAGAGAGCATCATGCAAGTTCAAGAATAAATCGAAGGGCAAGCCAAAGTTGGGTGGAAGGTGTGACAACAAGACGGCCAAAAACGATGAGGGGCTTGTTATCACATATATAGTAGTCGGGCTACCATACATTATTTTTCTGATTCTAGTACACTATTCAGCCAGTTCCCTTGCATTGAGATGCTGAGATGAGCATCTATTTATGGATCATGATTATTATTATGGACAACAGTGTATTCCCCATGCCATGACTGAGTCTTAGGACACTCAGAGAGATGACTGATGTAGCTATTTAGCCATTTGTACAGAGCAGTCAGTAGTGCCCAGAGTTACAATAGAAGTTTCAGAGGACAAATGTTGGCTCAAATGATGAGCATTCAGGTATATGACTCAGCAGGTATATTATGGTGTTATGGTTATATTGCTTTTATCTTCATTATTATAGCATTTCTTAGCATTTAGTATCATGATCTGGTGATCATATAGATATGTAGACCTGGTTGTACTTTTATATATCATATTCGTCCCTACTCAAACTTAGAAGTTCTTGACCTATACTCATTGGTTTTACCCTCCCTAGGGAGAATAGAGGTGATCATTCCTACCATACTTTGGCTTGCTAGTGTTGGTCTCATTATTCACTACCTTCATCCATCCATTACCTACCCATGTTTGTTATTTACCTTGACTTACTACTTGACTAGTGGCATGGAGGACCTTTCCCCGTTGTAGCCTCTGTATTGGATGAGCTTCCTTGTTTATTATGTCTCGGCTCTGAGTTGGTGACAAAACTTACCTTTGGTGAGTTGGATTTCCTCATGAAGTCCCCCTAGTCACTAAAGATGTTGTTGGTTAAACCTGAAACTTTTAGTGCTGCCATGAATACAAAGTATGGAAATAAAATGTTGTATCTTGTATGAAAGCCCATTCATGCAATGTGTTTCTCAACACACATGAATGAAAGGCAAGCCAAATGAAAATGGCTATGAAATATCAAATGTTATATCTTTTGTGAAATGTAAATACCTAGGTAAACAAACTGTCTAAAGACACACCTAGAAGTGCTCAGGTAAACAAGTGCCTTAAAAACACACCTGCAGCAAGAAGCCTAATAAAATGTAAATCTATGCAATGTGTTTATAAACACACATAGATCAAAGGTTATGGAAACTATAAGCCCAAAAAGAAATGGAACTTAAACTCTATATCAAAAAGATTGCTGGCCTCATTTGTATTATGGATTGTGTGCATCTGTCAAGGTGAATAAACACTCTTTGAACAACTTACCCATTTGTGAGACACTGCTATTCCCTGTGTTTTTGCTCATTCAGTATATGCTATGATGTGTATTCCCTTTCCTTCTCCGAAGTGTCACAGTGTTAAGTCAGTAAGTCATCCCTTAGCCTAGCCATTTTTATTTTAGCCTTCACCCTTCACTAGCAAAATGGTCACAACTATGAAGTGAGTATGGTCTTGAAAGTCTAGTCTGAGTAATAATAATAATTAATGACTTTATATATTTGGATTTAGATCGCCAGTAATTATTACCTCTTGTTATAATTGCTATTTGAATGAATTGTAGAGCATGCATTAACCTCCAATACTTGCAGCAGCTTCAGATGATATTCTGAGTTATATTTTGGTCATGTTGACTTGGTCAAACCCAGTTAGACCACGGTACCACAGGACATGAGATGGTTAGACCCTATGATGATGCAGATAGATGGTATATGGTCTATGTATAGGTACATGATGGTTCTATGCAACAGATACAGGTTTATGATGATGATTTGTGGTTTTTAGCATTATTTGATCATTTACAGATTATTATTATTTCATCTATCCGGGCATATTGGATATAATATATGATCATGCAGAGACCCATATGGTGGATGAGTACACATCTTAGATGGATTTTGGCTCTTTGAGTCCAATGAGACAGTCTTTTTTCAGTTCCGGGCAGTTACAATGATGATTTAGCCTCAGTTGGCTATCCTAGTACAGTTTTGGCTTGTCATAGCATTGGTGAGATTTGATTGGTTCGCCTAGGGAGATGTGCATGGAGGGGGTGGTCCAGCCACTTGTTATTACCATATTACCCCCTTCTCAGACGCATTGGTGAGCTTATCCTGACAGCGCAAGCACTCCAAAAGGCAGTTTGGGTAGTTTCACACTTCCCGAGGCAGTCCAAAAATGGTAAAAATGGCTACAGAGGAATTCGATTTGGGCTACTAAGGCAAGATTATGACATGGGATGATGTTTGATGATGAGTGTGATGTCTTCCACACCTTCTCCAGTAGTTTCAGCTTTCAGTGGGACCCACATCCATCACTTTTGGCACTTTATGATGATTTTTGGAGCATCCTAAGGCTCACGACTTTTCCAAAGAGGCACGATTTGGTGCTTAGATGATTATTTTGATGACATTGTGCTATGGGGATTGACCAAGGGTGTTAGAAATTACCCCTTGGACCCACCATAAGCTATTTCTTATATTTTATCATTGACATTTGGTGGGACCCCCTTATTGTGGGTGATTTGTCCATTATTATATTGTATTATTAAGTTGATCCATGTATTGTATTGTTGAGCTCATCTCAACCATTTTATTAGATCTTTTGATCTTTTGATCTTAGCCACTCATTCAAAAAGTGGTTAGGGTTATGGCCTCTCTCCATCCTATTTAAAGGAGAGAGCTTCTCATTGTAAAGGGTCTTTGGCTCTTGGAATCTTGATATAGAAAAACTTTTTTGTGGAAATTCTTGTGGTCTCCTTTGAATTTGGTGTTCTTAGATGGTGATTGAAAAGTCTATTTTATCCTAGCATTTGGGCATTTGTTGGAAGATCTATTTTGGTGGAAACTTTGTCTTGTCTATAGGAGGGCGAATTCATCTTGGGCGTTTTTGCAGGGCATCCTCAACTCACTTGGCTCGGCATTCGCTTGTATCAGGGGGTTACCATTAGTATCATTGTGATCTATGCTTTTCTCTTGTTACTTCTTCTGTAGGAGTATCCTTTATCTCTTGATGCATTAAATATGATATTATTGATGTTTATTGTGCAGGAGAGAGGGCGCATTGGCTTCCTTGGGCAAATCAACTTCATAGAAAACTACTTTAAATCGCTCCAAATTGATCGGGTTTGCATAGATCATCATCATCAAGGTATCTACAAGGTCATCTAGGTAAGATCCATAGGTTTGTTCTTCTTGTCTTGGTTCCAATCCATTGGCATAGCTACTTCATTGATAAAACCCTCATATTTCAAACCCTCATTTTACAATTTCTCAGATCTAGCAAGATCTACTTGGCTTTTGGGTATAATATTTAAAACACACCTCTATAGCATCCACGACAATTCGAATCTATAGTTTGGTGTGGATTGGCCTTCATCCGACCCATTTTCCAAGGAAAATTAGCCTCTTCAAGGGAGGCCACACTTCCTAGTTGGGTGAGTTTGCTAAGATCTAGCACCTGGGTAGGTGAGATCCCACTTGATCCTTCATATCCACTATTGATAACCTACCCCTAGTGTGTCACTTCTGTGATTTTTACCATGTGGGCCCCATTCCTTATTTTGAGGGTTGGGCCCCACTTGGTTCACTTGGTGATACATTTCAATCTCAGATCTATTGAGATCTAGCCATTGGATGATCCTAATTTTCAAGATCCACCTAGCTTGACACCTCAACATCCTTGATCTACAATTTGGTGGACATCTGACTCCATTTGGCCCATTTCCCAAGGCACTTATTTTCTCCAAACCAATTCGACTTTCTTAGATTGTTGAGTTAGCTTGTGGTTTGATCTTTGTCTTGCATGCTTGAACACTTAAACACTGTCATATCCACTCATCAAGCTTATCTTTGTTACTGGTTAGCCCCAATTTGGTCCCTAACGACCCTGCATTGGACTCGGTTCCCAAGGAAGTGGATTTTCTCATCTTTGACTAGTACCCTGATCCTGGATCTTGTATCAAACCTCATAAGTCACTCACATAACCATGTTGTACCAAATCTACACTGTTTAAACCTCTTGATCCAACCTATCACTCATCTTGTGACTTCATCCATAGATCTAGGGTTTACCATACACCTTACGTACTTCATCCATACTTGATTTGTTCTAGTGTCTTGGTCTGATCTCTCCTGTTGGGAGTAGATCTGGGTCTCCCCCTTTGTTGTCTTGGGCTAGATAACATAAAGTGAAGATTGCCTCGACTGGCATGACAACCATCCATTGGGAGTCGAGGCTATCTTGGTTGCACCTCTTGGGTTTCCCATCCCCTCTGCCATCCATCTTGGATCCATCTCTAGGGGCAACTACAAGTTTGGGTATAACAGGGCCCAAGGAGAAGGATAATTCCATTTCATGTTACATTTGTGCGAAATACCACTACACCAAGAATTGTCTGTTGAGACCACATAAGTTGTTTGAAGTGGAGCATGTTGAGAAACCAATGGTAGGGGTGTTATAGGTGTTGAATATTGTTATGGAGGAACTGGTAGTCACCCAAAAACTGAACTACAAAATTCTATGTTACGTGACGGTGGAAATAAATGGGAAACAAGTGGTTTCCTTGGAGGATAGTGGCACCATGCATAAATTCATGAAAGAATAAGTAGTCAGAAGGATTAAGTTGTATATTGAGCCTGGGCATATTTCCTTCAAGGAAATAAATTCGGGAGTGGAAAGGTGGTTGGAGTGGCCAACAACGTGCCTTTGAAGCTTAGTGAATGGACTAGTGAAGGGCTTCATGGTATTTCCAATGAATGACTTCAATGTCCTCCTGGGGCATGACTTCATGAGGAGGGTTAAGGAATCACCCATGCCTCACTTGAAATGTTTGGCAATCCTTTCATGACAAAATCCTATCATCATGTGAACTGTGATGAGGCCATGGACAGATGGGAAGGTCAGGTATATTAGAGTGATGCCTTTCGCAGACTCAGTTGCAACACACTCTCTCAATGTAGAAAAGAAAGGCCAAGGGAAAGGAAAGAACCCAATTGAAGTAGTGTTGGAACCAGATAGTTGAGAGTCCCTGAGATGCTTGGAGGAGCGAATGGACATAGTTGAGAGGATTATGAATTTGGTATTGAAAAGCACGGATAATCTTACCAAATTATGCTTGGCTATGTAGGAAGACCAAAATTGACAAGCGGCATGCACAACAGTGACCCAAATGTAGGAGGGGACACCAAGTAGTGCTATGACCACCTTAGATGTAGATGGAAAGAATTGGCTTGATGACTTTAAATCCCGATGATTGTTGGATGAAGGTGATGGAAATATTGGTGATAACTTGCTTCTTCTATTATATTTGATCAAAAACTCAGCGGAGCAGCCGAGAGAAGGTGGTGATTTGGGTGATGGCCATGGGTGCTATCCGCCCCCTCTTTCTCATGGACGAAGCCATGACACAAGCCCACTGTTGGTGTTGGAGCTTGATCTTCCAGATTTAGAGATCGTGTTTCACCCATGTTTGGATCCCAGACCATGACGGGGGGTGTGGGGGGACTTGCCTCACCATTACAGTCGCCATGGGGGTCTAGTACTGGCAACAATTGATTTGGGAGACCCCCTCTACAGGGGCTTGGGGGAAGCATCCTCATAGCGAAAATTTCGGAGAAAATTCCTTGTAAAATGTTGTAATTCCATAGTCATAACTTGGTCAATAATGGGTAATTTACGGGCCCGTGCTATTAGGTATCCCATCCCTCTTTAAAAGGAAGGCATTGTAATACGGTTGTGTGTATTGTAGTATTATAAATATCTCTGTAATTGTGTCTGAGAGAGACTGTGAGAGAGTGAAGAGGAAGTTGTGGAGAATGTGATGTGGGTTGTATCCCTTCATTTGTTGGACGGTATAATAAAAGTATTAACAGTTTCTCTGCGGACATAGCCCATATTGGGTGAACCACATATATTGATGTCTCTCTTGTAATGTGTTTATGCGTTTTATTTCTGTGTCTTATTTTATGCTATTGTTCTGCGATCATGTTTTTCTAACACCCACTACCTTTGGCGTAGGTAGTAGGGGCCTGGGTACCTTGAGCAAGAGGCACACCAGAACTATGAGCCAAATGACACATTGGACAATAGGTCTAAGTGCCAAGTGGGGATAACAATAGGATTCTCCACAAAAACAAAATGGTCACTGAGTAGCAAGTAGGCTTGGGTGATTTGCATCGATATGTGTGTTACCTCTAAGTTTCACTTGGATGAACTGTTCAGTTGAGCTGCCGCAGAATGAACAAGTCATTTTTTCATTGTCAGGAGTTCAAAAGTTCAGAAGTCCATGCAAGCCAAATTTGGCCCTTTTTAAAAAAAAATCATGTTCATACCCCTTGGGGAAATTGTAATAAGTTGATGTAGCATTATGTCCTTTGTAAAAGACTTGTATTTCTTAGGACTTAGACATCAATGTGTTACAATGTTTTTTCCTTGTTAATTATATGTTGCTTTTCGGCAAAGTATAATTTTCTAGTTTTTTCACTCACACCTCCAACACTGGAGTATTTGTCTTGGTGGTTAGGCCTTAGGAGGTTGTTAAAGTGTAAGTGTATATGTATATTACCATGTTAGTCATGGATTTTGAGTGATATGAACATGCACTAATTCCCCCTAGGTTTATTTTATTTTCCCTCAATAAAAATCCGTTCCCATAAAACGGGCAAAATTTTAATGTTTTAATTGTAAAAAGTCAAAAAGTCATAAAAGTGGTGTTAGGAGGTGGAATTTTCCATGGGCGTGCTCATTTTCTAACCCAATGCACCCACATAACCCCTAAACCCACTTTTGAGCGATAATTTGTGATTATTTATCACTAAATTTGATTTTCTCTCGAAAATAGCCAAAAAACGTTAAGTAAGTAGCAAAACATGGAGAAAAATCAAATCCCACCAATCAAGGAAACTTGTCCCAGACATGTTTTAGTCAGGATCTCAATGATGGCGAGTTAAATTCCAGTCTTGGGAAAGTTAACTTATCTCTCGATTTGGTTGGTGAATCTCCATCTAGAGGTGGTGCATATCCATCAAGAGGGGCGCAACTCATGAAGGAGGGCGCATCCATTTGTGGCGATGTGACTCCATAAGAGAGGAGGTGCACCATTTAGGTGTGAGATGGAATCAATCAAATCTTTGATCCCTCAAATAACTCCCACGTGCTCCAGTTCAACTCAAGCTCACTCACCCTCTCTTCTGCCACTTGGAGAATGCACCCTCCTTGAAGAATGTGTTCCCTGTGTCTTCATTTGGCTATTTAAGCAAGGCAAGTTTGCCTCAATCAAGATGGATGGTGTAAGATCTGCTTTTGCTCATTGTAATTCATTGCAATATTCTTTATTTATGAATAAAAGGATTTGGAGGTGCATGGTGTGTGGATGTACTGCCAATTATCTAAGGTAATACGATATCAAGCTAGTTTTATTTTGGATTGTAGGTAACTAGTATGGCTTCAGAAGGTTGCTCCCAACCCGAAGAACAATTTTTTTGGGTTCAAATATACTTGTTTACATCTTTATGCTTAGGGATCTAGAAGGTGCATGTGCTTATAGTTGTATCTCATGCTTTTATGATTCCTTATATAGGGATTACCATATCTAATCCTCATTTGCAAGTTTTAGTAGCTGTATAGGGTTGCTAATATGAAGGAATGAATGAGATCAATTGCATAATATTCCCTTTTTAAATTCTAAAGTGGACATAGTTCCTCCACTTCCCACCAATAGATACTTTAGAACTTGATATTCAGGCTTGGGCTTATCTTCTCTCCCATCTCTCATATATTAAAAATCAATTTTCTTGGTTACCAGTTACTTGTTGCTATAATTTAGATATGCTTTATTTTTTGAAGTAATATTTTATATCAGATCTGATTTATAGTTTATGTGTGCATAGATCTCAAATTATTTTAAAATTTGATCATTTTGCATCTAGATCTAGCATCGAAGAGGCTTCCTATTGCAAGTTATTTTAAAAGTAAATCTAAAAAGCTTGAGTTAAAGGATTATTTCATAATTTTAAAGTAATATTTGGCAAAGTTAGTTCCTGTTCATTGGCTGCCGCAAAAGGGAAACCAAAGATCCTAAGGAAGCTTGCTTTAGCTTGCCTTCCTTAGTTCCCTTTTCGCTTTATTTACTTAGTTAAATTTTGCATATTTTTAGGATTTTACTAACAGTGTTCAAAGACACTTCCAAAGTGTTTTTGGGCATATTCTAGATAAATTTATTCATTGATTTTTAATTTTTCTTAATAGGTAAGTGGAAGTGTTGCCCATTTTTTGAAAGAATTGAACCATCCAGAGCACTAGGAGCACCCTTCTACTTTTGTAAATCGTTTTTCTAAACTTTGTAATATTAGTGATCCTATTCTTCAAAGGATTACAGACATTCCATAAAAATTGTAATCACTCACAATAAAAAACAAAAGCTAGTGGGCTACCTAGTGCCCACACCCCATCCCCCCAGGGGGATTTGCAGTTTTCTCGGTGGTGTGAATTTTTCCCTTTTTATTTTTCTTGTTTGATACTAACCTGCAGAGTAGTATACTTTTGTTAGATTAGATGAATTAATTTATCTTTTCAATTATTTCATTTGTATAAAGTAACAAACCCATCTGCTACGCTTTCTTGAAGTATGTTATTGTTTCCACTAAAAAGGATTGCCTGAGTAAGTGTTTACAATCATAAAATATATTCGTAGCCTTAGATTAATTAAATGACATTTTTTTTTTATTTCCAGTTAAAGTAACGAACTTTGACTTAGTTTCCCTGTATGCTCTTGTCCACAGCAGGCTTTGCCTGATCATCTGGAACAATCAGAAAGCGATCTGAGTGACTAGTCTAATAGGACAATCCACCGAAGCTTATTTACGAGAAATCAAGAGGTCACATTGAACTTACTATAGAGTCAAGAGGGTTACCAAAGCAGGATTTATGTCTCTCCTTGTTGGACACTTGGTATAATTGTTATTGCGCTCAGTTCAAAGAGATAAGTTCTTTGCAGGACAAACCTTAGAATAATTTACTTTTCAGTATTGTACTTTCATTTCAAAATCTCCAAATAAACCCAATCTAATCAACTCATATTAATAATTTAAAACTGAACCAGATACATTTGCAAAACATTTCACTTTACAACACAATTTTCATCTACGTGGCATTGGTCTACTTACAGTAATCATTTTCATTTAAGTGAATTTACATGTTGGATGGATATTGTTTTTCATTCGATTGAAGTTATTTAAATCACCTTTTAAATTCTTGTTTCAGTAATTCTCTAAAAAAATCCTCTCACTTTCATTTTTCATAACTCAGAATTATAATCCTTATTTACTTTTCTTAGTGACAACCCCCCTTGGCTTCGCTACAAGTTGGCCTAGACGGAGGAGTCAAGAATCAAGTGACATCTCTTGACTCGAGACTTTCCCCCAAAGTTGCATCCAGTGGCTTGAAGATTTCTGCCATGCTAACCTCGAGGTGCGTATCAGGTGGAAACAATTTTTGGCATTGTTGTCGGGGATAAATATTTTTATTCTCAGAGTACGACTTATTTGTTTTCTTTTTGTTTTATATCTTGTTTGATGTGTCTAGCCTATAACTGAACTTTACTCAGTCCATCTGGAGACTCCACTATCATTAAAATCAACAAGGTATTCTACAAGAAGAAACTCTGACGGTATGCTCAATTTAATTCCTAAGCCCAAAAGGGTTTTCCAAAGGAGACATAACAAACTCACTTCTTGTAGGATACTTGACAATATCGGATCTGAGTCCATTTGGGACATCAGCCTATTATTCAATAATAATAATAATAATAATAACAATAGTATGTCAATAATGGATGATTTCTTTAAACCCCTTGAATTTGTTTAGATAATAGGGTACCCTCACAAATTGCCGAATAAATCCAGTGAAAAGATACCAACTTTCCAAGGAAATAATGCCATCAGTGCTATAGTCCATCACAATAAATTTTCAAGATGCATGGTTTGATGTCGTATGCCTGCTCATGACCATGATGATGTTAGAATGAAGTTGTTTTCTCTATATTTGGAAGACGATGCCTATGGTTGGTTCATGGGCCTTGATGATAATTCTTATAATACCTTTGTCGAATTATCAAAAGGTTTCAAAAGAGGTGGGGTGAAAAGAAGGAACATCGTCACTAGTTGGCATCCCTTCATACTATTAAAAGAAATGAAAATGAAACAATGGATGAATTTAACAAAAAATTCAGAGACTTGGCCTCAAGTATTCATAACGGTTTTAAACCTCTAGATGCTGTTAAATTTTGAGCATTAATTCACAATACTCTAGGACCTTTGCTGAGAGAATAACATATACAGTATATCAATGCATGACAATCACAATATGACAAGCATCACAAGAATCAAAAGCATAAGAGACAAGAGACAGAGTTTCCGTGGGGAAAACCCTAAGGTGAAAAACCCCACAACTTCCTCAGAGATAGAGAGAGCAATGGCTCAACCAAAGTACAACCAAATAACACTGAGATAGTCTCCTAGTAGCAGATGATTCTCCTCCTCACTAGTGCGCCACTTTCTGAGTGAGAGTGAGTTGCTTTTCCGAATGAGTAAAATAGAGATCTCCGATCTCTATTTATACTAACCTTTTTGCCCAGTGACCTCATGGGGCTGACTTGTCTAGCTAGGTACATCCACATTATATTATATATAATTCAAGGCCGACCCCACAAGGTGGTCTAATAACCCATCGGCAAGTACACACACTTGCAACACTTGTCAATCCACATGACGACACTTCCTTATAGAGGAATGACACATCTCTTATAAGGGTACAATAAATATATAAAAAATACACAGATGAAATACATTCCGAAGTTACATATACATCAACACTCCCTCTTAACTAGGAAGGCATTTTTCGACACAGTACTGCTAGACAAGTCTTCTTCTCGGGATCATCATCATCGATGCATCGTCGTCATCATCGTCACTGCTGCTGCTATCTCAACCAATCTCTGACTCTACTCGTCATAGGAAGTTCTACAGAGCCAGTCCTTTTTCATGATGGATGTAGGCCCACCACCTACAGGTCTTCATCATCACTGGCCATACTGTGGAAACCTCAGGACTTATTACGTGCGTCACAAAACCTGGCTGCAACATCCCAGTCTATTACGAGCACACAGCTCTACCTGTAGGATCTCCCAGGAGCACATTACATGTGACCCATCACAAAACCTGGCTGAAGCATCCCAGGCTGTTACGAGCACATGGCTCTACCTATCGGATCTCCCAGGAGAACATTACATGTGATCTGACAACAAAACCTGGCTGAAGCATCTAAGGCCTTTTTCATCCTGTCCAGATCTCCCAAGAGAAAATTACATGTGGTCATGGAAAAACTTGGCTGAAGCATCTGAGGCCTTTTTCATCCTGTCCAGATCTCCCAAGAGAAAATTACATGCCATAGGACAAAACCTCGAAAGAGCATCTGCCAGATATCCCAGGGCACCGAATTACATGCCATAGGAAAAACCTCGTAAGACTATCTACAGATCTCCCAGGGCACAAATTATATGTCCTCCCAAGCAAAACCTCGAAAGAGCATTTGCCAGATGTCCCAGGGCACCGAATTACATGCCATAGGCAAAACCTTGAAAGACCATATGCAAATATCCCAGGGCACAAATTACATGATTACCTGCACAACCTGATCCACGGCCACAAAGTATCATCTGATACTCATCATACATCATCCTGATGTACACATGATCACCCTGATCATCATCACTGCAACATCCTACTGCATGCCATCTGGAGAAGCTCGTCATCCACCATCATCCTGATCATATAATGCATCCATATGATGCACACCACGTATCTACCTAATACATATCATCATACATAGTGTATCCACCTGATACATAGATACATGATCCACACAATGTATCCATCAACATACATGATCTACCTGATCATATCTGATACATATCAATATACATGATCTACCTGATCATACAATGTATCCACTTGATACATATACAGATACATGGTCCAAGCATCCAACATGATGCATATACAAAATACATACAAATGATCCAACCGATCATATCCAGCATCCAACATGATGTGTACATACATATAAATGATCCAACTGATCATATCCAGCATCCAACATGATGCGTACATACATATAAATGATACAACTGATCATATCCAGCATCCAACATGATGCATACATACATACATAAAAATGATCCAACTGATCATATCCAACAGAAACCAGAACATCATCCTGATGCTCATCATCCAGCGCTTACATCCACAGCCATGTGAAGGATCCCCCTTCCAACATGCTTGGAATGGCTTCAGTAGATGTGTCCATCACTTCTTCCTCGAAGTGTCCTTGATCTGAAGAACGCCAAGCCTCTCTCTGAAGTACTCAAACTTCACCCTAGCTAGTGGCTTCGTCAGCACATCTACAATCAGCTCGTCCGTCGCAACATACAGGAGCTTCACAGCTCCTCTCTGCACCATATCCCTGATATAGTGATATTTGATCTTTATGTGTTTCGACCTGTCATGAAACACTGGATTCTCGGATAGCTTCACACAACTCTGGTTATCACAGAAGATACGAGTAGCATCCAACGAGATATCAAATAACTCAGACAATAGCTTCCATAGCCATACTGCCTCACAACTAGTTGAACATGCTGCAACATACTCTGCCTCAGCTGTACTCAGTGCCACATAGGACTGCTTCCTGCTAAACCATAAGATCACACCTGATCCCATACTGAAGCAACACCCAGATGTACTCTTCCTATCTGCAGCACTGCCATCCCAATCTGAATCAACATAACCCTGTAGGTTAAACTTTTGATTCGCTTCATACTTGAGCCCAAAATCCACTGTACCCTTCAGGTACCTCAGAACATGCTTTACAGCAACCAAGTGAACACTCCTCGGATCCGTCAGGAACTGGCTCAATGTGTTCACAGCAAAGCAAATATATGGTCGCGTGTTCGTCAGGTACATCAAGGACCCAATCATCTGATGATACATAGAGACATCAACCGGCTCAGATGAAGCATCATATAGAAGCTTTAGATTCGATGCCATAGGTGTGGCCATGGCCTTGAAATCCATCATCCCGAATCTCTTCAGGATATCTACTGTGTACTTCCCTTGACCAAGGAAGATCTCACCTGCATTCTGCCACACCTCCATACCTAGGAAGATCCCACCTGCATTCTGCCACACCTCCATCATTCCCAAATCTTTCATATCGAATTCAGCAGCAAGCTTCCTCTTAGTATTTGCAATCAGTCTGTCATCTCCTGTTACAAATAAGTCATCCACATACAGGAGTAGAATCAAAGGATTCCCTTCCTCAACCTTGTAGTAAAGGTTGGAATCCGCTTTACTCTTGGTAAAGCCCAAACTAGATAGGAAGTTGTCCATCCTACCATACCAGGTTCTGGGAGCTTGCTTCAAGCCATACAAGGATTTCTTCAATCTGCACACATATGACTCCCTGTCATGTATTTCAAAACTGAGTGGCTGTTCCACATATACTTCCTCTTCAACTACACCATTCAAGAAAGCAGTCTTGACATCCATTTGGTGTATTTTCCATATCATTGCTGTAGCCAGGGCAAGTACTGTTCTGATGGAAGTATACCTGGGTATAGGTGCAAAAGTTTCTTCATAATCTATTCCCTCTTTCTTAGAGAAGCCACGAGCTACGAATCTTGCCTTGTATTTCTCTACACTGCCATCTGCAGCATGCTTGATTTTGAAGATCCATTTAGAAGTCACAACAGACTTCTCTTTAGGTCTTGGGACAACATCCCAAACATCATTCTTCATTATTGATTGGTATTCCTCAACCATGGCATCCTTCCATTCTTTCTTTTCCACTGCTTCTTCATAACTGGAAGGTTCTTTGTTCAAAATGTCACAGAGTAAAGCAACATAGCTGGTATGTGATCTGGTTCTCTTCTTTGCTCTGTGTTCTTCTTCTGGAATTCCAAATCTTTATGCATCTTGAATGAGCTCTCTAGCCCATGCAGGTTTCCTCTTGTGAGAGTTATCCTCACGGGGTGGATCTACAGGTTCTTGTGTATCTTCAAACTCACGAACAACTTCTGGAACTGCTTCAGTCATGGTAGTGTCTTGAAATCTGGTTTCCTTAGGTTCTTCATAAACTTCGATAGGTGCCTTCCTTGATTTGATGAATTTTGAGTTTTCATCAAATGTTACATCCCTGCTGACATCAATCTTCTTGAACCCTGGAAAGTATATTCTGTAAGCTTTCGAGCTTTCACTGTAACCCACAAAGATACCCTTCTTTCCTGAAGGATCTAGTTTAGTCCTCTTTTCTTTTAGGACATGAGTGTATACTGGACAACCAAATATTCTGAGATGGCTGACTTCAGGTTTCTTACCAGAAAAGACCTCTTCTAGTGTCTTGTTGTCCAATATATTGTGGGGTGTTCTGTTCTGCACATATACAGTTGTTCTAGCTTCTTCTGCCCATATATGCATAGGTAGATCCTGGTCATGGAGCATTGCTCTTGCTGCTTCCATGATTTTTCTATTCTTCCTTTGTGGATTGTAAGGAGTAGTCAACTCCCTCTTAATCCTTGAATCACTGCAAAGCTTCTTGAAGTCACCTGAGGTGAATTCTCCACCATTGTCGGATCTGAATGTTTTGATCTTCTTGTCAGTTTGATTCTCCATCAAGGTTTTGAATTCCTTAAACTTATCAAACACCTCATCTTTGTTCTTTAAGAAGTATACCCAAGTCTTCCTGGAGAAGTCATCAATAAATGAGAAATAGTAAACATACCCACTTAAGGAACTGGATGACATAGGACCACATACATCTGAGTGGATGATTTCCAGGATGTCTTTTGCCTTGCTTTCACTGCTTGGGAAAGCCTTCTTAATGTTCTTACCTTTTGCACATCCCTTGCAAACACCTTCATGTTTGGTCTTGATTTCAGGAAGACCCTCTACAGCCTTGCTTGCAATTGGAAGTGCTCTATAGTGCATATGAGCAAGTCTTCTATGCCAAAGTTCACTTAGCTCCATGGATTCATGCACCATGGCATGTTCAGGTTGTCCCTTCAATTTATACAAACCTCCCTCTTGCTCTCCAATCACTACTGCATCATCTATGGTCTTTCCCTTTGGCCACATTAGGACTTGGCCATCCACAAATGCAACCCTCATACCTTTTGCATCTAATGCAGAGATTGAGAGTAAGTTCTTCTTGAGCCCAGGTACATAAAGAACTTCTTTCATCTACAAATATTTTCTAGAATCTAGGTTGTAGGAGGCTTCACCACTTCCTTTGATTGGGTATTCATAATCATCCCCAAGTTTCACCCTATGGGGTGATTCATGTTCAAATAGATTCACAAAAGATTCCTTAAACCAAGTCATGTGTTTGGGGGCCCCACTATCAATCAACCAATCATTACAACCATGGGAGATGGTACCTGTGAGAGCAGAGATTAGAACATACTCTTCTTCACTTGATGAGTCATCATCACTTTCTTCCCTAGCCTTCTTCTTGGGTGGTTCATCATCCTCGGTAGCATGAGCATGAAACCTTCTTTTGCTGCCCTTCTTCTTCTTGTTGGAGTTGTTGTTGTCCTTCTTGTTCTTGGGACAATTTATGGCAATATGTCCTTTCTCATTACAGGTGAAGCAGATTCTTCTTTCTTTGAAGTGATGTGAAGATTTCTTGGAGTGAGATGGCTCTCTCTTGGACTTCCCTTTCTTGGTGTGAGCTATGAGAGCTTGATCTTCATTCCCCATCTTTTCTTCTCATGCCACAAGCCTTGCTTCTTCTTGTGAGCATTCTTCCCGTAGTCTACTGAAGGAGATCAACTTCTTCCTTGCACAAATTCCTTGGATAAAGGAATCCCATGACCTGGGTAGGCCATTTAGAGTGGTCATTACCACTTCACCATTCTCCACCATTTCATCCACTGCTTCTAGTTGTTCCTTGATCTGGGAGACCCTCGAAAAATAATATTGAATGGTTTCTCCATTCTGAAACTTTACTCCTTTCAATTGGTTCCGCAGGGTCATCTTCCGATTTATGTTCTTCCCTTCAAATAGCTTGGTCAAAGAGTCAAACATATCCTTGGGTGTCTTTAGAGAGGACACATGGGGTATGAGATGATCTTTAATGGAATCAGCAATGATTCTCTTTGCCTTGACCAAGTTCTTCTTATGCAATACCTTGGCCTCTTCATCCTCTGGGATAGGGATGTCTTCTTTCACATATGAGTCCAACTCATTCTCTTCCAGGATTAACCCAATCCTATACTTCCAAGCCCGGAAGTTATTAGCTCCTTCAAGCTTATCCACAAGCTTGGTGTGGTGATACATCTTAAAGAGTACTTCAAATGTAAGTAGAAAAGATTTAGATCTTACCACTTGAAATGCTGAAAACTAGATCTGGTCCCGGATTAGGGTTTGTCGGAAAAACCCTAAAAATTCAAAATGTGAATTTCAATTTTCTGAAACGATAGAAAGATGCACCTTGATGAGCTGATCAGCCTGGTGTATTCAGAATTTGAGATCAGCAAAGCTTTACCCTTCAGATTTGATCTTTTGTCCTCCTGGGTTCACTAGGGAGAGCCCTGAATTAGGGTTTGAGATTCCCGGAGATCTACCCAGCCAAAAATCTCGATCCAAAGCTCTAAACTTCGATTTTTGCAAGGAGCTTCCAGTTGGGTCTTCAGATTCCATAAATTCCTATTTTTTAGGAAACCCTAATTTTTAGGGCCAAATCTGAAAATGCTCGGAATTGAATTCTGATTGGACAGATAGATGCGCCTTGATGAGTAGAGTCAATATACTATACTGATTTTCCAAAATCTGTGGAGAGAAACCCAATAAAAAAGAAACTCAAGCTTCTGTCACTACAAAATGTCTTCTTCTTAGGTTAGCTCTGATACCATGTTAAATTTTGAGCATTAATTCTCAATACTCTAGGACCTTTGCTGAGAGAATAACATATACAGTATATCAATGCATGACAATCACAATATGACAAGCATCACAAGAATCAAAAGCATAAGAGACAAGAGACACAGAGTTTCCGTGGGGAAAACCCTAAGGTGAAAAACCCCACAACTTCCTCAGAGATAGAGAGATCAATGGCTCAACCAAAGTACAACCAAATAACACTGAGATAGTCTCCTAGTAGCAGATGATCCTCCTCCTCACTAGTGCGCCACTTTCTGAGTGAGAGTGAGTTGCTTTTCCGAATGAGTAAAATAGAGATCTCCGATCTCTATTTATACTAACCTTTTTGCCCAGTGACCTTATGGGGCCGACTTGTCTAGCTAGGTACATCCACATTATATTATATATAATTCAGGGCCGACCCCACAAGGTGGTCTAATAACCCTTCGGCAAGTACACACACTTGCGACACTTGTCAATCCACATGACGACACTTCCTTATAGAGGAATGACACATCTCTTATAAGGGTACAATAAATATATATAAAATACATAGATGAAATACATTCCGAAGTTACATATACATCAACAAATGCTTCTATTCTTATCTATTACATGGAAACACTTAGCAGTGAAATTATATACCAGCTAAGGGATAGGGAACCTACCAAACTTAAAATTGCTCATGAAATGGCCATACAAATTGATAGAAATATGCAGTCATCGGGGAAATCAAATATTCTTCGTTTTACAAGAGGTATCCATTCAATCCCTAAGCATCGGGAAAAAGGAAAATCCATAGATTCAAAATACAAGAGCTCTTCTAAAGAATCCTTGAAATAAATGGAATAAATGATGAAGACCTTGGTAGCTGACCACACATCCCAAATGAATGCCATGCATAATAGGTTAGTTTCCAATTAAACGTATCATGCTTCCCAAATAGGTCAAATGCAAAAGTTTCCCCCCAAAGGAAACCAATATAGATGGAAAAAGAAAGCACCTCTCTATGAGCAAAGGCCACCTAATCATCTATAGATGACAATTATGGTTCAAGATGATACTCCTCCATATTGCAGAACATGTGACCTATTCCACGATGAATCAAATTGTCCTTCTTTTTGTCGGATTAATGAGCAAGGGTCGACTGGAACAAGTAGCTAAGTAGATGTCCCGAAGGGTCCATAATTCATCAATTTGGTAGGAAAAACTCACCTTTTTTCTAAAGAAAATTGGCAATAGGCCATAGAATATAGTCAAGAAAAGGACTATGTTACCTAGAATTTTGGTGAGAAGCCTACACCCGAGGAGATACGGGATATGGAAAGGTATAAAGGGTACAACTATCAGAAAAGGAACAATGTTGCACCAACTAAAGCAACTCAATATGTGCCTACGTTAATAAAACCTCCTATTTCAAATTATTCAAATCTTGACATGGGTAAATAGGTAACTAGTGTTAAAATTCTTGTACATGCAACTAAGATCCTTAAAAATCCAAATCAGAAGAATAAATTTATGAAATCCTTAAAAGGCCCTCAGGATAAATCCAATGATAATCCTAGGGATAAATATGCCATTGAATATGCCCCAATAATTCTACATAGTATGGATCCAAAGAAATAAGATCACTCGCCTCTTTATATATCACTTATGATAAATGATCTTCTACTTCACAATTGCCTGTTAGATTCTGGTGCTTCATCAAATGTTATCACAAGGAAAGTTATGGAAAAGCTAAATCTAAATATCACCAGACCATAACACACTGTTTGTGCCATGGATGCAAGAGAGATTGATGTGGTAGGAATAATTCTGAAACTTCAAGTAAGATTGGCAAATTACCCAGATATCCATTTAACCATGGATGTGATAGAATTGATGAACCCTACAACTAGGGAATGATTTTGTCGAGAAAGTGGGTTGCAACTCTAGTAGGATGTATCCAAATGGATTGGACTTATGCAACAATACCTACATCAGAGAACACAAAAGTTAAACTCCATAGAGAAATTGAAAGGAAGCACCATGTGGAAAATCCTAAAAATCCATCAAATGAATTTGTTTTCAATACATGTAAATTTGGAAATTATGCCATTCTATCTAACTTTTTAGCTCCAATAAAAGAAAAATTGAAGGAAGAAAAGATAGATGAATTATGGAAGATGTATTTGATAGGGAATATTCAAAGTAAGGAAAAGGGGTAGGCATAGAAATCATCTCACCATCCAAGAAAACTTTCAACTTTTCTTTTAGGCTTGAATTTGAGGCATCTAACAATGTAGCAGAGTATGAATCACTCCTACTTGGGCCAAAGACTGCTAAGGATATGGGGATTAAAATGTTGATCATTAAAGGAAACTCCAACTTAGTAATTCTCCAACTTAAGAAAAAATACAAATGTAGGGGTGATACATTGGAGAAGTATATAAATGTTATTTGAGACACTATGGAATGGTTTGATGCACTAAAGCTTGAGGAAATCCCTAGAGAGCATTACAACTTGGTAGATAAGTTAGAAGTATCAACTTCCACCCTTCATCCTACAACTGAGATGATAAATGGTGATGGTAAAATCGAAATAAAATTTTAGGACATAAATCCCTCATAATATAGATCAATGGTAGGTTTTTCATGATGCTAAGAAAGTCTTGAGATTTATTCACAATGTCTAGGAATTTTCAGATTGTGAGATCAACTACCAATAGGAGGGAAAAAAGTATAAGGAAGAAGAAGAGAATCTGAGAAATCATGTTCATAGTAGTCTTATATATTTTGAGAAAATATTTGACAGACAAGGTAGGGATAAAAGTAATAAAGAGTCAATAAATACAAGGGATTATATTGAAATAAATATCAGAACAGATAAGGATCCTAAATTGATAAAAATTTGGAAAAATACATCAGAAAAGGAAAGAAAAGACTTAGTCAATTTGATAAAAGAGTATAGATATGTGTTGGTGTTTACCTATTATGAACTTAAATCCTATAGAGAAGATTTTTTCCAACACACTATCCCTCTTAAACAAGAAATGATAGAAGTCAAGCCTTTCCGCCAAAATCTAGAAGGCAAATAAATCCAAAATTAGCACCCGTAGTTCAAGCCCCTTTTTAGAAATGGGGTATTTATTTCATCGGTCGGTTTAAAGAAAATTCAAGTAACGGTCATACTTGGATTCCTACAGCAACCGATTACTTTACCAAGTGGGAAAAATCCATACCCACTAAAGTTGCAACCAACAAGGTAGTGATGAACTTCCTTGAAAATTGGATCATAACCAGATTTGTTGTGCCATCTAAAATAACAACTGATAATTCCCAAGCCTTTAGCTTAACATAATTTTCCTCATTCTGCTTCAAATATGGCATTATCCTATTCCATTCATCAAATTATTATCCCTAGGGAAATGGTCTAGCTGAGTCAAGTAATAAAAAATAAATGACCATCATAACAAAAATGGTGGGGGATAATAAAAAGTCTTGGGATAGTAAGATAAAGTTTGCGATTTGGGATGATAGAATAACTAAGAAAAGTGCAATAGGGAAGAGCCTCTTCGAATTGGTATATGGCCTATATGTTACCTTGTTGGTTCACCTTAATCTTCTAGTGTATCAAATGCTTCAAGCCTTTAGCTCAGACCATGATGTGATTCAGAATAGAATAAATCGATTGATTGAATTGGATGAGAACATGAGAAAGGAAATAGACCAAAGTATCAAAAATCAAGATAAAGTACATAGGACTTTTGACAAGACTGCCAGACCAAGGGCCTTTCAAAAAGGGGATATAGTTCTGTTATGGGATAATTGATGAGAAAAGTCAGGAAAGCATGGAGAATTTTATGGTGTTTGGACGAGACCATACATCATCCTTGAGTTGGCTTGTGCAAATTAATTTTATCTCAACAACATGGATGGAGAGAAGTTAACTCTTCCCATGAATGGGCTACTTCTCAAGCTATTTTTCAATGATATTATATGATTCCCATGGGGGCATATTCTGTATCATAACACTTTCTATCCCTTTCCCTTGTACTTTAGCTTTTACTTTTTTCCTTTTTGTACATTAATTTGTAAATAGTTCTTGTATAATAGATTTGTACATTACTCATTGTAAAATAGCCTTGTATATTATTTTGCAATTTATGTTTCACTGACATTTTTTAGATATACATGTTTGTATGATATCTTTTAGTTTGGTGTAGGAACTGAAGATTATTGAGTTCTCTCCTACTCTCTTTTATTAAAGATCAGTTCGAGCACACATCCATGGATGGAGCCAGATGTTACCTCCAAGTTTCACTTGGATGAACTGTTTAGTTGAGCCACTGAAGAATGAATAATTCATTTTTTCATTAGAAGTTCGGAAGTTCAGAGGTCCATCAAGACTAATTTTGGCCCTTTTTAAAATTTTTGCATGTTCATACCCCTCGAGAAAATTGTAATAACTTGATGTAGCATGATGTCTTTTGTAAAAGAATTGATTTTCCTAGGACATAGACATCAATGCGATATTCCAGAGTGTTTTTCCTTGTTAATTATATGTTCTTTTCAGTGACGTATAATTTTCGAGTTTTTCACTCGCACCTCTTACACTTGAGTATCTGTCTTCATGGTTAGGCCTTAGGAGGTTGTTAAAGTATCAGTGTCTATGTATATTACCATGTTATTCATTGATTTTGAGTCATATGAACATGCACTAAGTCCCCATAGGTTTATTTTATTCTCCGTCAATAACAAAAATTCCGGTAAAAGAGGCAAATTTTTAATGTTTTAATTGTAAAAATTTAAAAAGTCATACAATTGGTGTTAGGAGGTGGAAATTTCCATGGGGGTGCTAATTTCCTAACCCAGAGCACCCGCTTAACATATAGCCCCACTTTTGAAAGATAATTCGTGATTATTTATCACTAAATTTGATTTTCTATTGAAAATAGCCAAAAAGTTAAGTAAATAGCAAAATATGGAGAAAAATCAAATCCCACCAATCAAGGAAATGTTTCCCAGACATGTTTCAATTAGGATCTCATTGATGGCGAGTTAAATTCCAGTCTTGGGAAATTTAAATTAGCTCTCAATTTGGTTGGTGAATCTCCATCTAGAGGTGGCACATATCCATCCAGATGGGCACAACTCATGAAGAAGGGCACATCTATTTGTGGTGATGTGGTTCCATAAGAAAGGGGTCACACCATTTAGGTGTGAGATGGCATCAATCAAATCTTGGATCCCTCAAATCAATCCCACATTCTCTAGTTCAACTCAAGCAAACTCACCCTCTCTTCTGCCACTTGGAGAATGCGCCCCGTTACCACCTAAGTTGCACTTAGTTGGTTTCCAAGTGAGTTGGAAAATATTGGGATTATTGTAATAAGTTGGTATAGTATGGTCATTTTTGTAACATGATTGGATTACCTTAGCTTTATCTATCAATGTGGTACTCTAGAGTGTTTTTTCCTTAGGAATTATGTGGTGCGCTTCAGTGGTGTATAATTCCTGAGTTTTTCACTCATACCTCCAAAGCTGGAGTATTAACCTTGGTGCTCAAACCTTGGGAGGTTATTAAATTCTAAGTATTAGGTCCCCTAGGATTTGTTTTACATGCTAGCCATCAATATTGAGTCATATGGACATGTGTTAGGTCCCCTAGTTTTTTTTTTTAATTTCCGAGGAAAATAATTTTTCTCCTAAAGTTAGACTATTTTTTAATAGTTTAAATGGAAAAATTGAAAATGTAATAAAAGTATGGTTTGTGGGTTTAAATTTGACAAGAGGATGCTCATTTTATAAACCAGAGCACCCATTTAACCAATCAACCCACTTTTCCTAAGTTTCGAGTGAGTATTTATCTCCAAAATTAATATGTACTCAAAAAAGACCAAAAAGACCAAAAAGACCAAATAAGACATAATAAAGTCAAAATTGAAATCCCACTGATTAAGGAAGTTTGTCGGATTCATATCTTTGATGATTGACAATCAAATCCAAGTCAATTTTAGAGCATCTCTTCACCGATTTGATTGAAGATTGGATCTCATCTAAAGGGGGGCGAATTTGTGGTTGGAGAGGTGTCAAGTGGAGGTTGAAAAGTGTCAAATGGTTGGAGAAAGGTGTCATTAATCTACCCAAACCTATCACATGTGTCAAAAAACCTTTTCCAAGTGTATCAACTTATTTCTCCAAGTTTCAAAGAGGATCTCTCTTGGGAAGTGCACCTCCCCCTCTCTCATTTGGATATAGAAGCGAGCTCTTTCCTCACTCTTCCTCATGGATGCATAGAACCTATCCCATTTTGTAATCTTGATACTATTTGAATATATGATGGAGAATTTGGAGGTCCATCCTGTGCCATTGTGTTGAATGATCATTTCATGAGGTTATATTGTGGTTTATGCTTTCTTGCTTCAAGTTTATTAATGGATCTAGCTTAGTTGATTATAGAGTAAGCATTTTCATATGTCAACTTGCTTATTTGTGCTTTGATTTAAAGAGATTTAGAAGTAGCCAGTCATACTCGATTGTATTTAGGGTCTTTTGATTTTCTTTTCTTCTAACACACTAGATCTAATCATTTTTGGTGCAAGATTGTTTTATAAGCTACATATCACAAGCTTAAAGGGGGATTTGAACTCGGTTGTATATTCTCCTCTTTTAGGCACCACTTTTAAAACTAATACTTTGTTTGTAGGGGATTCCAAGACCAACACCAAAGATCAAGCTTGGTTTTGGATTCTTCCATTTTCTTCAAACAAACAACTCTTCTCTTCCTTTCTGTTTTGAAGCAAGTATAATAGATTTAAAGGATGATTTTTTAAATCTTTTACTTCTCAAATAGATCTAGAAAAGTCTTATTTCAAAGATAAATCATAGTGTTGTACGGAAAATAATCCTAATGACTGGGGTATGAAGAGGTCACCAACATACCGACTTTAACACATAGAGACCAAATTGCAGACAAACAACAAGGTATAATTCATGAAAAAAGACGAGGGTTTTAAGATTAAGTAAGTGTCACCTTAAATAAAAAAAGGTTGATTCAAGCACTTGATTCCCCAATATTTCTTATACACTCTTGTATAAAGACCTGCAAAACAAATGCCACCATTCTCAAAGCTTTTGACTTAAAATGGATATATAATCAAACTGAAAGCACATATATATAGAAATATAAAATACTCTCAAACATCCAATTCAAATATCAAATGCTAATGATATGAGAAAGGAAAAGTCTCTTTATTAATTGCAATGAATAGAAAAAAAGACACATTTCACCTTGATATGTAGAAACACCTCTCGAAACCTGATATGGATTCTGTTGCTCATCTCCTTCTACCAAAAGTACTCTAGCATCTCTCTACAAGATGAGTGAACCCCCTATCTCATGGCCCTCCATTTGTATTTATGACAAATAAAGGAGAATAAACTTGAGAAAGGACAAGTTAGGGTGGTTGTGGAAGTTAGGAAACCACCTTCAATTTCCCATATTTCGAATTTATTTTTTATTTTTAGTGATTTATGAGGAACCCGCAAGTGAAATCTATACACCAAGCGAGTAACCCGCTTGTGATCTTCTGACAACATGCGAGTGTAACGTTTTGGTAAAAATCACGAGTGGTAAAGGGATCACCAGCGAGTGACTCACTATTTATCAAGTCTAAAGTAGCGAGTATGTCCTAAGATCAATAGACAAAAAGGAGATGATCTCGAGAAAAAAAGGAATGTCTAAGGCCACAAGCATCTATAGCAAATCCAAGCTCTTCCATCATGGTGTCATTTTTTGTGAGCGACAATTCAGTGTCGTCACAGATGGACAAGTGTTGATTTGATTGATAACAGATGCACCCTAATGTATGAGGCTAGAAGGGTAAATGATGGATGAAATTCATTATAAACAGTGAAGTGGAGGAGCGCAATAATCATAGAATCAGAGTCTCAATCAGTACCTGAAACAAAATAAAGGCATTGTACAATATAATCTTGAAATATTTCCATGTTCAACAGGATAGAACATAATCTCAAATACATATGTTAACTGATGTATATAGCATGGCCACTGAAATACAAACATGGATCCATGTAAAAAGGGAGAACATAACCATAATGAACAAGATGGATCTATGTCTCATGAGGAGCCAAAATGAGTGTGGCTCAGTCTTGTGCAACTTGGACAATAAACAAGTGTGATAGGCCCAAGGTATTCAATGCAAACCGTCACAAAAGGTACACATCCTAAACCATGTGAATAAAGGAGTTGAGGTCGAAAATGGAGGATACTGTTTGATTACTGGTCATTGATGTGAACCGTTAACAAACGCGAGGACACCCACCAATGATGAAAATGGGATCCAAGGTACTTAGTACATTCTTACACATGTGAATAAGAGGTCTTGAAGTCGAACACTTGAATAATATATTGAGTAAGAGACATTAATGTATTCTCATAACTCAACAGTGAGAGAATCTTCCACTGATGACTGCAAATCTCAAGGTACTATCCAAAACTCTAAGTCTTCTTCCCATAGGAAAATTAAGTCGATGGGAAAATACCTGTGAGAAGGAAGGCATTAATGAATCCTCCATAATCTAACACGAGGAACACTTGGAGACTGAATTGGTATGAAGTAGGATTGAGTACAAACTAATATATAAGGAATGCCCAACATGAGGAGTCAAGGAAAACTGCATAATGGATGACATAGGTGAAATCCTTGAATAGTGAGCACAACACTAGAGTTGCTTAGGAAACTTAGAACGTACAGAAAACATGATATAACTCTGCCATGTAGGATACATAATAGACTCTCCATATGATTGGAAGAGTAACACTTCAGAGGAGTAAACAACTCTCGAATCAGGTTTATCCTAAAGCAAAAACTAAAACCCATTGACTCAAGACAAGTGCTATGTTCAATGAATGACTAGACTTGCTTCCATAATATCAAACAATAACCAAGATCTTTCCCTTCCCTTTCTCTTTTTAAGTATATTTTCATTGTTTGACGAGCATGAAAAAGATAAAAGGAATCTCAATAGTGTCTTTCTTGTAAAATTTTAACGAGTCTAAGAAAGTAAACTCAATACCTTGTTCATTTTTTAACAAGCTTGAAGAAGAGAGAGAAGAGTGCTTGATAGGAGTCCAACCATGTATAATTTTATGAGTCCATGGGAGGGAAAACCAAGAATTTCTTCATTGTCTTATGAATTTGAAGAAAATATAGACTAATACTTGATAAGGTACCGATCCGCGGATTTTAATATCGAGCACAGATCTGTTCATGCTCACTGATGTTTTCATATTTAAGGAGTTTGAAAAACTTAAACAAGAACTCCATACACCTACTCGTGGATTTTATATCGAGCCCGAGTTGGTATCTACTCATAGGGATTTCATATTTAGAGAGTCGGAAGATCCTAAAGAAGACTCCAAAGGGGCACTTTTTCGTAAATTTAGTCTCCTCACCCGAAAAAAGATTAAAACAATACGAGACAAAACTCGTCTAGTCATAGTGAACTAGAGTATTCCTTTTTCGTACATAATCCACAAAGGTCCGAAAAAGGGTTAAATTTATGCCTAAGTGGATGTCCCTTCAAATCCTTTAACGAGTCTGAAGTGAAAAAGTATAATCGAAAATCTTGTCAATTTTAAGGAGTCTAACAAGAGCGTAAAGAAAAATCCATTAGGCGGGAGCTCTATAAAAGGTGGCAGCAAGTAATAAAGAAATAGCATGCAATTATTGTTTGCAGATCCCAATATACTAAAAGAGCTCCCGAGGTAGAATCTAACAACATGGGCACCAATATGGCATGGTGTGCTATCTAGGGTGTCCCATGTAAAGTAGGTCCTAACCATGGAAGAACAATGACGATAGTGGGAAAATGGAAAGGTTAATCTCGTAGTCCATGGTGAAAAAGGGGTCCTATGGTGTAAAAGATGGTAAGGTATTAACGCAATGTGATGCATAACGGTAACCTGATCTAAATTCCATGATTAAAAAACCTTTTTCAAGTGACAATGCGGACAAAACCTTATAAAAAGCGCCTTCTCACTTATTGACCTAGTCAAAACAACGTTATTAGTAGTCATAATTAAAAAAAATATGACATAAAAACAACACTAGACTATATAAAGTGGGTAAAAATTAAAAAAAAAAGTAATTACCACAAATAGTCAAAAGGGATAAAAACCAAGTGATTTACCATTTTACCATTTCCAAGAGCAAAAATCCCTAAGATTTCAATCATTTATTGCAACCAATCCAGTGGATGCTTTCGAATTCCTTCAGTTGCAGGTAACTCTTGTCTCCTTTCTCTGCATTTTGCATGTGTTTTTTATGGTTTTGTGTGATTTTTTTGAGGTTTTATTTAGCTTTTAAATATATTTATGCATACCCACGGGCATATGAGGTTGAACTAGTGGGTTCGATGAAAACCCTCGGGTGAAGGGTTCTTCACCCACAGTTAAACCGCTACTATCCTAATGTAGACTCACGGGTGGCGCAGTTTATGTTTGAAAAACTCAACACTCACTTAAATGAATTATTTCCTTGCAAATATGGTGCTTACATGGAGGGAAATAGATCACGAGGCAATGGATAGAGAAGAAATGTGTGATCCATTGACCTTAAATGCATTACGCCGATGTGGCTTATTGAAATTATTTCGCACATCAAACATGAGGGCTCAACCTCAATTGCTTGAGAGCTTAGTGCACTTGTGGGATCCAGATCAAGCATTGTTTAACCTTCAAGGTGAGACACTAGAGGTTACAATAGATGATATCTACTTCATAACCGTATTATCCTGACAAGGAGAGGTGGTTAACCTCAAAGGCACTTTTTGTGGAGTGGGGTCCCTATCCATGCAAGATTATGTGAACACTTCATGTGTATCCGGGGCAGAAAAAAGTGGCACTCAAGTGTTAATAATCCAAATAGCAAGCTTACCATTGAAATTCATTTTGAGTACCATCAACCAAGTGGGAGGTAGTGTTGCACAACATTTGGCCACTCGGATTTATATGCAAATTGGTGTGGGGTGTTTGCATAATGTGATCTTTGGCTGGTGCAGTGGGTTGTTGGTGAACATGAAACACCAACTCACGGAATGAAAGAAGGGAAAGAATAAGAATTTTGGGTATGGAAGTATCCTATGTACATTATTCTTCGATAGGGTGTCGGGCTTGAGCCTGAGGGTGGCCCTTCCACCGATCGACCGTCGAGAGCCCAAAATGGTTCGTTTGGGAGAGGTATTTATACGACGGGGAGGTGGAGACATCCACATTTCCTATGATGATGAGGATTTTTTGGGGTGGTGGATCCATTAGATGCTTGCATTTGAGCAGTTCTGTACGTTGGATTGGACTTCTGGGGAGACCCGGAGCTCATGCTCCCTCGAGGAGCAGCTTGGGGAGACATAGGTAACAACTTTTATTTTGTAATATTCATTTTTTATGAATTTTATCATAGATATATACATGTATAGTTTGGTGAGTTTAAGTACTGACAAAAATGCTTGATGCATATGTTGGACTAGTGAGGCCATCCGGACACCCTAGAGTGTTCGTATGACCATTAGATCCGAGCAGAGCAGATGCCATGCTTATGACCATTGAGGGGAATATGAACTAGTTGAAGCATTATATTCCTACATATTGGATAGAGCGCATGCCTATGGATATGCAGGAACATGTAGTGGGAATGCCCCCTGCATGGATTGGGATAATCCTTAAAGTATCTAGACTGTTTATCTGTTATAGAGAGGTCATAGATAAGGAGGCTGAGGCTCTAGCCTCTCCATAGGGACATTTACATCATTTTGAGAATATACGCCCAATTTTTGTATATTGATATGTATATTTTATGGATATGGATACCCAAAGTCTTTTTATTATTTTTTGGACCTATATATACATGTTCTTTTATGTGAGTGGTTATTTATTTACTATGTATGATACAAATTCCAATCAAGTATATAGTCTGCATATGCATCAGTTATAGTGTTTTGATTTTTTGAAATGTGTTGATACATGATGAAATAAAAATTTCTTTCAAGCTATCTAACTTTAAAGAACTGACATAATAACAAATAATCCCTAACCCAATACTCACCATTAAGATGAGACACGATTAAATGAGAATCAAGTCTAACCTCCATAAATGAAATGTCGTGGTGTAACGCATCTTGAAGTAGCTCAACAACAACGCTATACTCAGCCATATTGTTAGTAGCAGGGCATAGACAAACACCTCCCGACGAAACAAGCTAGCCTGTAGGTGAATAAATCACCCAAGCAACTAAGGCAAGGTTACGAGTATGATAGCTAGCACCATCAACGAATCCTACAAACCACTCTGTTGACATCTGAAACACAACCAGAGCTACATGAGAAACAATAAAATATAAAATCTACACTACTGTACAACTATTTACAAGAAAAATTATATGAGCTATGCATAATAATTTTTTAGATAGATCTCATTTCTAGGCTCCGACAACTTATACCCATCATAATCAACCAATTCATATGACCCTTTCTTCAAAACCTTGGATACAACGCAAGGTCTGAGCCATAGAGACTTGAAATTTCCTACCCCCAAAGGATCTTTTTCCTTGTCATAGAACAAAACAAGGTCTCCTTCAGAGAAAATTCTAGGTTTAATAGACTTATCATACTGTCTTTTGACTCATTTCTTGTGTGCTTCATTTGCAATGAGCACGTAACAGTGTTCTTCATCAATATGTTCTAGATGAAGCATACGTTCTTCCAAAGTAGATTTCTCAGGTAAAACTTGAATGGCCAAATTTAATGATGGTATTTCACACTCATCCGGTGTGACTGCCTCCAGCCCATGAATGAGTTGTAAAGGTGAAAAACCAAAGCAGTTTTAACGATTGTTCGATATTCCCAAAGAGTCGGACAAAACATGATATTCTAGTTTGACCTACTAGCATTAATTATGCACTGGAGACTGGTTTTCAAATTTCTTTTTACTGCTTCGAATTGTCCATTTTCCTTCGGGTAGAAAGGAGATGAGTGCTCCTGTCTAAATCCAAGCATAGTAGTCAACTCGGTTATCATATTATTTTGAAATTTTCTGTCATGATCCATAACTATCTCTTTAGGGATACCAAACCTCGAGATAATCTGATTGAATATGAAATAGGATGCAGTTTCCCCATCCGCCTTCATAGTAGGGATTTCCTCTGCCCACTTAGTAAAGTAATCTACATTGACAATAATGTATTGATTCCCCCCAGCAGAAACCATGTTACATGTCACATAATCAACTCCCCACTTTGTGAAGGGACCCACTACGATGACGGGGAATAAGGGAGTAGGATGTGCTCGCATATTTTTCGTAAAGAGTTGACATGGATGAAATCGCTTAACAACTTCCATATAATCCTTGAAGATGGTGGGAAAAAAATAACCAACACACAATATTTTATTGGTTGTTTCCAACCTAGAAAGATGACCCCCACATGCTCCACTGTGGGAATCATTCAGAACAAACTCAACCTCTTCAAGAGTTAGGAAACAACGTAAGATGGAATCAATCCCTCGTCTATACAAAGTATAGAAAATTATGAGGTAATTATTAGCGTTATTTTGAAGTCGTCATTGCTCTTCTCTTGAAAAAGATGTCTGCCACATCAAAGTCTGGAGATAGATTAAAATATACTCATACCATGGACCAGAACTAGAAATTAGGAAGATGTGTTCATCAGGGAATGAATCATCTCCCACCTTACAATCCTCGCCACTAGGGAACTCAAAAATGAGCTCGGAAAACCCTAAGGACTTTTTAGATTTAGCAGACTGATAGGTGAGATCAAACTCCTGAAGGATATCAATCTATTTATTAAATTCCCCCCCAGTTATGCACCGGGTTAAAATATATTGAAACGGATTAACGTCTATAATGACTATAGTGGTTCACAAAAAAATGTAATAGCAAATCCTTTGAACAACGTAAACTGCTGCAAGTTCCAACTTCTCAACGTGAGAATACTTGAGTTCAGGTCTCACCAAAGCACGACTAAGGTAATAGATGACGTGCTCCTGGAGTTGATCACCCTCCTGAACTAGAATTGTGGAATCTGATGCGGCCAAATATAGAATAAAGTCTTGAGTATAATCTGGGGGACTCAATAAGGGATTTGATAATAATGATTTTTTCAAATCCTCAAATGAGTGTTGAGCAGCCTCATCCCATAAAAATGGGGTGTATTGTTTGAGTAAATGCATAAACCCTTTCGTTATTTTTGCATAGTTAACAATGAAACGTCTGAGGAAGTTTTCAAGTGTTACAAGGAGGAGGTAATTTAACGATAGCCTCGACTTTCAATGGATTGACCATAATCCCTTTGCTGGACATGATGAAACCTAGTAGTTGTTCAGAATCAACACAAAAAATGCATTTATGAGGATTCAATCGAATCTTGTAGTGTATGCATCGCTCAAACACGTCATAAATGATCTAGATGATCTTTTCTCTTTTGAGATTGCGCGGGGAGATCATCTAGGTAGGGTTCAACTATATGTTTGATATCATGGAAAGAAAAATTCATTACTCGTTGGAAAGTAGCTCCAACATTATTCAAACCAAAAGGAATCATCCTATAGGAAAAGGTACCCTAGGGAAAAATAAAAGTCGTTTTGTGTTGATCTTTGGGTTTTATTTGAATATGATTACATCCTGAAAATCCGTCCATAAATGAACATATTTTGTTACCCGCAAATGCATCTATAATCCGATCAATGAAAAGCATGGGGTAATTATCTTTAGGACATGCTTGATTCAAACCCCTAAAATCGATGCAAACGTGGATAATAACTTGTTTTTTATCAACTGGAACTGGATTAGAAACCCATTCCGTCATTACAATAGGATAGATAAACCTGGCTTTCAAGAGGTTTTCAACCTCAACTTTGACAACTGTAGATTTCTATGGGTTAATTGGAAGAAGATTTTTCCGAACAAGTTTCACATTTGGATATGTCTTAATTTCATGTTCAACAATATATGGGTCGACTCTTGACATCTCCTCATATGACCAGGAAAAAACAACGCAAAATTCTTTAAAGAGATCAGTATACAAGCAAACTTCCTCAGGGGAACAACTTGCACCAATGAAGATATTTTCCACAAGATTAAGTTTTATGGAGATATTGATCATAATTGTTTCTGATATATTATCCATATTACCTTCAGCAAAAATTCCCTGTTTCACTAAAGGGTTAACAGGCTAGTTAAAATCCCCACTAAGTCTCACATGAAACTCCTCATTCTCAGTCCTATCTAACTGTGGAAGGAAATAGGATCTGGGATGTATATGTTCCCAAGGTTTATCAATTCCTACCATTGCTTCCAAAATGGCTTCGTTCGAAGGAAAAACTGTGTCTAAACAGTCAAAAGAATGAGTGGATTCTACCACCCATGCAAGTGCATAATCATCATCTAACTCCTTGGAGACCGAAGGAGTCAAGATGGAATCTATGGCGGTTTCATGTAATGATTGATAAGCCACTTATGCCACAAACAAGGGCATCATCGGTTCATTATGAGTGGGTAATATACAAAGATCGATTCTATTAGATATTGCAAAAACATCCTTACATACTAAAGCATTGTTTGGAGTACTCATTGAACCAATATAACTCACGGGAGCATGGAAATCGAAAGTTCCCATAAGTGATGAATACAAACCTAATCCCAAACTCTTGTTGGGTGGTTGTGCCTGATCAATCATCATAATATTTGACTCAGGAGAGGTTGTGTTATTTTTCTGAGTAAAGGACAATTGGTCAACAATGACGATTCATCCTTCACAAGGAAATACCAAGACCCGAAAATGGACGATGGAACGGCTTGCATAGCATACATCCAACTCATTCCTAACAATAGATTGTAGTCAAGAGGAGCATCTACAACCTCTACTTCCACTGAAACCACTTTCCTTACTAACTGGATTTCAAAGGAGGGTAAAATTCCCTGTAGATGGAAATATATTCCATCGAAAGCAGTAAGCAGTGTTAATGAAGGAACCAAATTAGGGGAGCCTAAATCTCACTAGCATTAAATAGACATTACGCACGTAGATGTGTCCTCATCTACTACCGTTTGTACAATGGTTTTGGAACCATGAACCACTTCAATCTGGAAGGTGACGTGGTAAGAAATTTGAGGTTTGACATCAGACATATTAAACTTCACCAACATACTTGAGGAATCAAGACTTCCTATGGATGCCAGAAGTGCATTCCGTTGCGAGGGGAAACTTTGCAAGACTTCTAATGATGACATGGCACACAGAGTTTGGGATAAGTCTTCCACAAAAAAATAGTTGGGAGCGGCCCTCACATTGGTATTGTGTGATGCCCTCTTATAGACACCTTTTTGTATATTAGGCATAGGGTCGGTAGGCCTCTCGATGTGAAGAGGAGCATAAACCTCAGTAGTCTCTTTATCTTTTTGTGATGATTCGAGGTTATAGTTCCTTGCTCTAGTTTGTAATAAAGTGTCTGAAATAACCTTGTTTATGGACAACTGATCAGATGGCGTGGCACCTTGGGTTCCCCCAACACTAGAGCCGCTGGAAGCCATGCTCTGTCCCTTAGGAAATAGATCCTTGAGGAAGACATGTTTCTTTTGTTGTAATAGCTTATGGGATTCATCAATTAAGGGGCATTGATGAGTCAAGTGGCCTTCCTTGCAAATTTTACAAGGAAAAATTACTTTCTTCTTTTCTATCTTACCCCCCTCAGCATTGTCAGTGGTCTTGGGATTGTTTTGATTACCCTCCCCCTTCTTTCCCTTGTTTTTCTTGCCACCGGGTTGCTGAGTAACCTTTTGGTTAGACTGCATATTATGTACAATAGTTGTTTGAGAAGGGGATGTGGAAAGCGTAGCTGCCTCCACTGCAGAACGCTTTACAAATAGCTCTTGAACTTGTTTGGCCAAAGATTCTATATTCGATGAGTCAGCTGAACCAATGATGCCATCAACATGCAGTCCAGGTTTAGGTTTGACAGGATTAATATTTGATCTTGGTGCGTCAAGAATAATTTCATACAGAATCCCATACTGAGAGTAAATCAAATCTAATTGCTGGGCTCTCAAAATGGATTCTTCCTCTGAGATAAACCCTGAAGTACTGAGAAACATCTTTAGAGATGTAAGGTAGGAGTGATTTTAAAAACCACTCTAATAAGAACTCTGGAGGTATCTCAGCCTTGATCAACTTTTTCCTCCTTCTCCACTCCTGAATGTCATCAGAAATGTGATTTGATTTGTTTTTCCTAAATGTAGACAAAAGGTACATACCAACATCATACCGAATGGGAAGTTGGAAATGGAAGGAACACTGTCGCCAAGTCATAAAAAAAATTATAAGCAGCGGATGGAAATTCAATATACCATTTGCTGCGACGCCGATTAAGGTTCTCTGAAAGAGTCTCGACCATATCGAATCGTCGTTCATTGGGTTTGAAGAGAACCAAAAGTGAAAGGTGGTGATATGGTCTCTGGGATATTCTCCAGTATTACCTTCAAACTTTGGAATGTACGAAGGAATTTTGGTTGGAACGGGAGGCCAAGTCGGATGGTGATGGACCATATCATTCGTGAGTTTCGAAAGGTCTGGAAAATTTAAAGTTGCTAGAAAAGGTAAATGAGGCCTAGCCAATGAAAAATGTGTTTGGGGAGGTGGATAAAGAAAATTACCTGAGCCATTTCCCCCATAAGGTTGGTTGGGGTTTCCCCCAACCATCAGTTGTGAAGTAAAATCATTTTGAAAAGAGATCCATCCATAAGCAAGTGGATTAATACCTTGGGGTCTTCTCAACTGTGATTGAGTATAAATAGCTCCAACTAAAAAAGGAATTCAAGAGAAAGAAGTACTACCTATTCAACCAAAGAGTGAAAATGGAGCACTCCCTACATGCACATTCAATGTTTGTACATTAGTTAGTTGGAAACTATAACCTGTAAAGGGATTTGAACTTGTAAATGGTGTAGTGGAATGAATAGGAACGAATCCTACAAAAGGTGCAGAGGGAAGAATATGTCCTCCATGCAAAGGGAATCCATGGACAAAAGGAGTCGAACTAGCTGGACCAATCTAGAAGTTCTGAAGGAAAGGGGACGACGTGAATGGTACTATAGGGATTCTAGTAAAAGGTAAACTAGGCGAACCAATGTTGGATCCAAAGGGTATAGAAGTTGAAGCAACTTGAGTGCTAGGTAGTCTTAAGGATATTGTAATAGAGTTCAAAGATGTGATTGGAGAAGAAATCAACTGCAACGAACTAGGTATTTGAATGCTAACATGAGGAGGAGAGAACCCTCCAGACACGATAGCAGAAGTGGGAGCGTAAGCATTTCTCTATCCTTCCCCTGTGTTATCCATGATAAAACTAGACATAAACCTATAAACACTTAACTAGGGTTGAACTAAAGAGATTACTTGCGATAACACTGGATCGTAGGGTCCAGTTAAGGGTGGTTTAAAGGGTCTTACAAAGCCTTCAGCTTGTAATCTCTCAACCTTAGGTGTGTGTGAAACTGGTGAAGTTTGAGTGGAAAGTTTTATTGGAAATTTTCCAAGTATAAATTTGTAGATTTATTTTGCAGTTTATTTGACTAATCCACCAATTTTTATACTTTTAGCTTGTTGTTTTTTATCAGATTGAAGGAAAAAGAGGGGGAAACTCTAGTGATATTTTCAACAGATTTGGCTATTTTAAGCCTCCTGAGACCCTCTTTCTTCATTATTTCCATTTCTAGCTTTGTAAGCTCTTGGATCCAAGTCTAAAATTACCAAGTGGCGCTTCTTTCAAGCATTGTAAATATTTTAATAAAGAGAGAAGTTGGGATACAAAACGCCCACACCCCATCCCCCTAGGGGGATTTCCAGTATTTTTCGTGGATGTGAATTTTTCTAACATTTACTTTATTTTGATCAAACAAGCACACAACCACATTTTATAGGCTGTGTAATTTAATTAAGTGGTTTAAATTATTGCTTTCTTTCATTTTCGCAATTAGAAAATAAAGCTAGATTCGTTTCCATGAAGTATGCTCTCGCCATCACCTAAAGGTTTTGTCGATTAGTAGTGGATGACCATAAACTAAAACATAGTCTCAATGATTAGTCTCTTTCCCATTTGCCAGTTTAGTTACTTACATTGCATTTTACAACATTTTTAATTTCAGTCACTTACATTGTCAATTGGAATGAATATTTTGTTGTTAACTCAAAGTATGCTCTTTCCCTCTGCGGGCATTTTCCTAGTCGTTGGGAAATCAGAAACGAGTTGTACCATATTCATAAATTTTCCCATCTAATTAAAACACTCATATTAATAAAATTAACAATCCTCAACATAGTGAAAATCCAACACTCGATAATTAAACATTGTATGGGAAAATTTCTTAGAAGAAGCAGGAACCACTGGAAAGTGACCTCAGGTCCCCATTAGGTTACATCGTTGTTGGTGTAGTGTTGAAAATACCCTCGATAATCTATCCAACCCACATGTATTCATGAGAATCCACCCTTTCTTCATTTCCATAAATTACTCCTTGTACCTCATGGTATATCTGGATCTCGCCTTTTCCCTAAACTAAACTCACCTTTAATAATTATAAAATTGACCAAGAACACATTGCAAAACATTTCATATTCAGCTACAACACTTTATTCAACATTTGACTCCAAGGCACATGTCCATATATTGTTATATATTTTAATCTTTCTTTATGTCATGATTTAACTTTATGCTATTGTTCATAATTACTTTTGCATAACTTGGATAGTAATTCACATTTTCAAACTCCTAAAAAACACCCCATCTAATTAACATTCTAAAACTTAACATCCTTAGAAACATTCCATAGGGACTGCCCCCCTTGGCTTCGTTAGGATTTAGCCTAAATGGAGGAGTCAAGATCAAGTGACAGTACTTGACTGGAGACTTGCCCCCAAGGGTGCACCGAGTAGTAGTGAGATTTCTGCTGCGGTAACCAAGTGCGCAATCTGGCGACAACATTTTTGGCATCGTTGTTGGGGATAAATATTTTTGTCTCTGGGTACGAATTTTGATTTTTGTACCTTTTTTCCCTTTTTCCTTGTTTGATGAATCATTAGATCTAATATTTAATTTTTTCATTTGGGACTCCACTAACCTTTTTTTTTTATTATTATAAAATTTCAAAGTAAAAAATAGAAATTTTGTGAGTGTTTTAAAATGCATATTTGTATTCTCATATGGTGACTCTAATGAAGGGATAAAACCCTTGTTTCTCATAAATTTGTTGAGAATTTTTGTGTGTATATGAGCCCATGCGACACATAAAATTTTTAAAGATCAGTTTTTGAACAACCCTCCTGATGCAGTAGCATATACTTTCCATGGTCATTTCAAATATATGCCTCTAATTGCTGAGTATGGATGATGAAGAGTCTGGTGATGAATTTTCAAATGAGTATCCTCCTATTGACTTCTCAAACATCCTAGGTTTCCCTAATTATCATATTGTTAGAGATATATCTGATCATTTGCCAATCTTTTGGGAAAATGGTGATTCCGAGACCCAACATGTCATATCCTTTCTTAAGGTTCTGGACGAATTCAATGTTTCATATGAATATAACATGATGGAGATGTTTGATAGTACTCTGTGGGGAAATTCTCATTATTGGTATTCTAAGGGCCTCCCAGATAAGTGTATTACTTCCCTTCTGATCTTCCTTAGAATATTTTTGAGGCAGTGACACAGTAGAGGATTTGGTATGGAAGCTTTGGACAATATCCTTGAGAAGTTATTTCCCATATTCCTGGCTTGGATAGAATATCATGAGGATGACCCTAATTCTCCTCGCCTCATCATAGTAGAAAACGAAAAATATTAGGAGCTACCTCTGAGTTATGCTAGTAAAGGGAAGATTAGGAATCTTATTAAAGAAAATCGTTCCTCTTTCCATCGGATTCAACATGACCCTATTGAAGAGATTCATGATGACTCAGTTATTGAACATATTATTGAAGACCATCCTCATGCCACCATAACAGAAGACATTGAATATTGGTATTTTTCTCAATTTTATTTTAGTGATGATGATCACATTTGTACTCCTAATCCGCCTTCACAAGAAACCATTACATAAGCCGATATAAAAATCCAGGATGAAGTTTGTAATGCATATGATGATGAAGTCTTGGAAGGTTTACTTCCCTGTGACCTTTTTTCTGAGGATGAATATGATCATGAAGAGGACAACCATAGCCAGGAGCTTAGTACAAGTGATGAATACTCCCTTATGTCTGACCAGGATATTGTTGATGATTATTGGACATTCATGGAAAATCCCATCTATGACATAAAAGAGAATGTTGAGTCCAAGAATTTTGGTGGTTTCATTGAAAACCTCATTTAAGATATCTCCAGGGAGGGTAGCGTTCATTTAGAAGTAAATGGAAGTACCATATTTGATATATCAAGAGAAGGGAGCGTGGATTTTGAGACTTTGGAACATACGGACATGGAAGAAGAACATGTTTTTATTCATATGAATAGTCAACAACTTGCATGAGTATTAGCATTGAAGACTTGGAGAATCAATGCATTGGAGAGTCAGATCGGATACAATCAATTGAGGATCAGTCTCATCTGTCGTCTTCACATACATAGATTCCTTATGATTTGGAGTGGCTTGGGGCTTCCACAAAGAGATATTATTTGATAAGTCATGTTAAACAATATGATGAAGTGGTTAATTTTCCTCGTCATTCAAATTTTTTTTATCAATCCTATCCAGTCATGGATAGGAGAAGCCTGCAGGAGGACTTTCCAATTTGGGAAGCAGTTCAATGATGTATTACATACCTATGATCTCCCATCCAAAAATTTTATGCAGGTTTTTATTTCTTGAATAAATTTTCCTTTCTTTGGATGGTAACCAAATGCAAGGCCAAAAACTCTAAAATTAGTGAAATGTTAAGATGGCTACATTGTATTTTTCATTTTACTTAGCAATTTTATTATGTTGTGCTTAGAGTAGGAAAAATAATCTCCTCAAAGTGAGCATTTACTTTCTGTATTTCCTTTTCAATACTTTCCTTTTATGAACTTAGGAACTTCCTTAGTTTCATTTTCTAAAATAAATGAAACTTGTGGTCATTGGCCCTTTTATAAAACTTGTGTTACTAAATGGTTTTCTTCTCAAGATGAGATGTTTTTACAGGTTAGCAAAAATGAATATTTTGGTATTCTCACATCCTATCCTTGTTTAAAGGCTAGATCGAGCACACATACCATAGTTGGAGCCATATGTTACCACCTAAGTTGCACTTAGTTGGTTTCCAAGTGAGCCAGCAAAGATTGCATCAATGTACTTGTTCATTAACAACATTCAAAAGTTCAGCCGGACAGTTTTGGCCTGTTTTTCAAAAAATGCATGTCCATGCCCCTTGGGGTTATTGTAATAAGTTGGTCTAGCATGGTCCTTTTTGTAACAGGCTTGGCTTACCTTAGTTTTATTTATCAATGTGGTACTCTAGAGTGTTTTTTCCTTAGGAATTATGTGTTGCGCTTCAGTGGCGTATAATTCCTGAGTTTTTCACTCATACCTCCAAAGCTGGAGTATTTACCTTGGTGGTCAAACCTTGGGAGGTTATTAAAGCGTAAGTGTCTATGTATTTTTACATGCTAGCCATCAATATTGAGTCATATGGACATGTGTTAGGTCCCCTAGGATTTTTTTTAATTTCCGAGGAAAATAATTTTTCCCGTAAAGTTAGACTATTTTTAATAGTTTAAATGGAAAGATTGAAAATGTAATAAAAGTATGGCTTGTGGATTAAATTTGACAAGTGGATGCTCGTTTTCTAATCTAGAGCACCCATTTAACACATAAACCCACTTTTCCTAAGTTTCGAGTGAGTATTTATCTCCAAAATTAATATTTACTTGAAAAAGGCCAAAAAACCAAATAAATGGCCAAATTGAGATCCCACTGATTAAGGAATTTTCTCGGATTCATATATCTGATGATTGGCAATAAAATCCAAGGCAATTTTGGAGCATCTCTTCACCGATTTGATTGAAGATTGGATCTCATCTAAAGGGGGGCGAATTTGTGGTTGGAGAGGTGTCCAGTGGAGGTTGAAAAGTGTCAAATCCTTGGAGAAAGGTGTCATTAACCTCCCCAAACCTATCACATGTGTCAACAAGCCTTTTCCAATTGTATCAACTCATTTCTCCAAGTGTCAAAGAGTATCTCTCTTGGGAAGTGCACCTCTCCCTCTCTCATTTAGCTGAAAAGCGAGGTCTTTCCTCACTCTTCCTCATGGATGCATAGAGCCTCTGCCATTTTGTAATCTTGATGCTATTTGAATATATGTTGGAGACTTTGGAGGTCCATACTGTGCCATTGATTTGAATGATCATTTCATGAGGTGATATTGTGGTTTCTGCTTTCTTGATTCAAGTTTATTGACAGATCTAGCTTAGTTGATTATAGAGTATGCATTTGAAGATGTCAACTTTCTTATTTGTGCTTTGATTTAAAGAGATTTAGAAGTATCCAATCATACTCGTTTGTATTTAGGCTCTTTTGATTTTCTTTTCTTCTAACACACCTAATCTAATTATTTTTGGTGCAAGATTGTTTTATAAGCTGCAAATCACAAGATTAAAGGGGGATTCAAACTTGGTTGTATCTTCTTCTCTTTTCGGCACCACTTTTAAAACTAATACTTTGTTTGTAGGGGCTTCCAAGACCAACACCAAAGATCAAGCTTGGTTTTGGATTCTTCCATCTTCTTCAAAAAAACAACTCTTCTATTCTCTGCCATTTTTTGCCATACAGGCACCTTGTCTCCATTTCTGATTTGAGTTTTGGTTTGTGTAAAGACTCCTCTGCACTGTACCTTCCAGGCAAAGCCCCTTTTGTCTAGCAGTGTTTTGTTTGGCTTGTTTGTATTGGTTTTTGTGTCTTTTGAGTTTTGGATTCATGCTTGGCCCCTTGAGTAAAAACTAGTGTTTTGCTTGCATTTTTAAGCGAAATGGGTTGTGACCCATCTCAAGGCTTTGAGATCATTTTTGGTTGAGTGTGATTGGCTTGTTTTAAAGACTTGAAGAGTGTGGGATATACATGTCTTTTTTAGCCTCTCTTTCTTGGGTTATGCATCTTATTTCCCTTACATGCTGAGCTATTAAATCATTTTTGGGAAAGATTGATTCTTTGTCTACACTTTAGTTCAAAGAAAAGCTTGATTTGGTCACTCTTTTGCTATGTTCATGAAATTGGAAAACATAAGTATTCTTCTTGCTTTAATTTGATCATTTGGAATTCTTGGTCTTACACTCATAAGAAGAAGAAAAGATTCGTTTCAGATTTGTATGCATTTGAGTTAGATAAGATGGTAAAGTGCTTTTCTTTGTCTTGCATTTAATTGGAAACATTGGTGGGATCTTTCTTTCCGTAGCTTAGATGTGTCTTTTTCAGGTGTTAAAAGATAGGAAATGACTTATAATTATTGCATTGGTAGATTCTGATCCTTTCTTGAGTATCTTTGAGTTGTTTGGGTGCTTGCCATTTTTCTTTGGGAATTTCTGAAAGATTAGAGTATTGTAGATATCCTCTCACTTTCTGTATATAAATATGAAAAGTGTTTAGTTATCAAATTCCATTTTTGGTACATGCATTTGAAAATTGAAAGTGCTTCATTATCTTGTCTCATACATTGTTAAGATTAGCTGCATCTTTCATTTTCTTTACGCTTTTTGGCTGATTATTGCAGAAAGTTAGAATTATTGCACTCTAGGAAAATAATTCTTCTTTTCGCTACTACTTAAGTACTCTTGGTTTGAAAGAAAGAAAAATCTCTCCCTACCTTAAGTAGTTTTCATTGAAAAGGAAAGGAAAATGTGCATTATCATGTAGTTGAGGATTGCATTATGTTTACATTTATGTACTCACCTCATGCATCCACCTAATCGTACAAGATAAAATTAATGTTAGCTTAGGTTAAAATCATTTAGCAACTTGTGTGTAAGTTAGAGACATGTTCCGGTGTCATTAAGCATGGCAGCTGTCGTTATTTTCCAGCACTGTAGTCCGGGGTTATTGTAGTCTTCCACGTACATCGGTAATTCGAGCTCCATCACGTACCCACCAAGTACCATAATCTGTACTTGGCATATATCGAAGGGTGTATCATGTAATCGACACATATATCGGAAGGTCTCGTGCCAACGGCTGTGCATTAGACAACACCACTATGGATTTGAGCTCCCATGTACCTTGCGTATATCGGGAGACACCATTAGGATTCCTGAAACCAACCGAGTTAACCTTTTGGCCGTCTTGGCAAAGCAATACACCGAGAACAACACTCGAGGAGATTAGCATGCACGTATTGTCCAGGTAATCGGGTATGTAGGCAAGGGTACGGTCCCAATCCTCCTTGTCGCGTCATATTGTTCGACCTTGCAATATATCGCGGTTTGCGATGCCTTGATAATCCTGTGAGGTTCCAGACTTTGAATCCACTCCTATTCACACAGTTTGCTTGTTGCTTTTAGACTTGAGTAGTGTTTGATTTGTGTGGTACTTTAGAGACTCTTAGGAAGTTTAGATATGGAAGATTCTTCTGGGACTACCAACCAAGGTGACCCATTCCAAGGTATGCCATTTGTTATTCCCCCTTGTGGAACTGTTGGTCCTCCCTTTATGGCTACGTTGAGTCTTCCTGGATTGACGATAGGATTGCCAATATGGTTATTCTCCAATCCGGTTACACCAAGTGCACCAATCGTGTCGGACCTAGGTCCTTCACCACATGAGCATCAATCTCATGATGACCCTTCTCCTTCTCCGTCGAAAGTTGAATCGGCTTCCATCTCTTCTTCTTCTCCTACTGAAAACTCTGATGTTAGTAAGAAGGCTAGTGTGAAGAAGAAGAAAGGGAAGATCAAAAAGAAGAAAGATAGGAAAGAGACCAAACGGCAACCATCTGCCTTTGATGGCACTCATTCTATGAGAACACCTCATAAGCCAAAGTTCCCTTGCAAAATTTGCAAAGGTGATCACCTTCTCAAGAATTGTCCCGGTCTTTCCCGTGTGTCAGAAGTGTGGTCTAAAAAACCAGAACCGCTTCTATCGTCAACCTCTAACCATCATATTCATGATACTCCCTTAACCAGTGACCCATTGGTGACGGGTCGGAAGGGTAGAGCTACAGACCCTTGCTGGATATGCAAGGGCTTGAATCGTACTTACCTTTGTCCAAGCATGGATGAAGCTTCATGGTGGTTGGAAGATATTACTAGTTCTCAATAGGTGCTTCCAACAAGTGATAGTAAGTTGTCCCTCGACCCCCCGCTGGTTGACCAAGTGATCAATTCAATTTCATCTGTAATTGATACTACTCTTCCTTTCAAGAGTGAAGTGATTGAGTTGTTTTCATCCCCACTCGATCCCGCTCTTCTATCAGAGAGCGTTCAGACTGCAACTGTCACTTTGACACAATCTTCATCCCATCCTACTCTCCCCGATGAGAGTAAATTGGAAACCCCTGATGTTTTCCTAGTTAGTTCAGAATGTCCTAGGCAAGGGGAAACCCTATCCATTTCTACATGACCCCCTCCAAGTACTGAGGTCATTTCCTTTGATTGGAATGGTCTAACAAAATCTCGTCTTCCTTTTCAAATATCTGTAGGAGTTTTCGATAAAGAAATATTTCGTACGATAGTTGATGAGGGAGATTCTATTAGTATTTTATCCTCAACCGCATGGCAAGCTATAGGTTCTCCTCAGCTTGTGCCAGTAACTGACAAGATTTTGGCTTTTAATAGAAGGCCTATTGGACCTTTAGGGATTCTCCCGCAGTTACCTATCACGTTGAGAGGTAAAACTGTTTATGTTGATGTCATGGTTGTCCAAGGTCCTTTAGATTTCAATATGCTCCTTGGACGTGATTTTGTCTATGCTATGAAAGCTATAGTGTCCACGCTCTTTCGAGTGATGTATTTTCCTCATCATGGGAATATTGTGACCATTGATCAGCTTTCCTTCGTGACACCCACTCATCATATGACTCCTAGTCATCAGACTTCCCTGAATGTTCCACATGTTTTAGTGGTTTCTTCCCCCTGAGGATGGGGGGTACGAGCATAGTTTATGTTTTGTTTCAAGCTCGTTAAAAAATGAAACCAACCTTCAAGCAAAGTTTCTCTTTAACTTCAAGCTTGCATAAAAATGAAACCATTTCACATGAGGAAAGTTCATGTTCTATGTCAAGCTCGTTAAAAAATGAAATAGGTTCCTACGAGCACGGTTTATGTTATGTTTCAAGCTCTTTAAAAAATGAAACGAACCACCCTAGCATAGTTTACCTTTGGTTTCAAGCTTGCATAAAAATAAAACCAATCCACTTTACGAGCACGGTTTATGTTATGTTTCAAGATCGTTAAAAAATGAAACCAACCACCCTAGCATAGTTTACCTTTGGTTTCAAGCTTGCATAAAAATGAAACCAATCCACTTTACGAGCACGGTTTATGTTATGTTTCAAGCTCGTTAAAAAATGAAACCAATCCACCGGAGCATAGTTTTATTCTATTTCAAGCTCATTAAAAAATGAGATAGACCCCTCTAAGCATAGTTTACCTTTGGTTTCAAGCTTGCACAAAAATGAAACCAATCCACTCGAGCATAGTTTTATTCCATTTCAAGCTCGTTAAAAAATAAGATGGCCCCCCTCGAGCATAGTTTTATTCCATTTCAAGCTCGTTAAAAAATAAGATGGGCCCCCTCGAGCATAGTTTTATTCCATTTCAAGCTTGTTAAAAAATAAGATGGGCCTCCTCAAGCATAGTTATTGTCTATTTCAAGCTTGTGTAAAAATGAAATAGATCTCCCTCCCATCGGTTCGAGTCTCTCCCTAGAGTTAGAACTTGCACCTTCATTTCATTTGACTCTCGTTTTCCCCCCCTTGGTGAACATTTTCATATTAGTATCTAGGTTGGTAGTTGGGTTAGCAAGCATCATTTTTAGACAAAATGAAGCTTGGGGGGCATGTCACATGTCGTACCGTCAACAATCATGTTGAAGGAACACCACCATGTTAAGCCACTAGCAATCATGCTGGGGACATTTACCAACCTCTGGGCATCATGTTGGGAAGGAACCCATCAATGGACCTTAACCATGAGCATAGTTCCCGTTCTATGTCAAGCTCGTTAAAAAATGAAATAGGTTCCCGCGAGCAGATTTCTAATCTTGTGTCAAGCTCATTAAAAAATGAAACATATCCTTTCCCTTTGAGTCGAGTCTCCTCGTAGACTTAGTACCTGAACCTTCTTTTCATCCGCCTAGGGCTAGCTTAGGTGAATGAAATGAAGCTTGGGGGCATGTCTTCAACCTCTGGAAGTTACGTTGAAGTCAACTCGATCGCCTCTCCACACCACGTTGGAGCTAAGTCACTTACTTCTAGCAATCATGCTGGGGGCACACACCAACCTCTGGATTCCATGTTGGGAAAAAGTCCACCATTGGGAACATTTTCGAGCATACTTTCCTTTTTAGGTTTCGATCTCATTAAACCATGAAAATTATCCCGAGCATAGTTCATTTTCTGTTACAAGCTCATTAAAAAATGAAGTAGACATCATGAGCATTCTTCCAACCTATCTTAGAGCTCGTTAAAAACAGTAAGATGGCATTTGATCTTACTTTTCACTTTTTTCGTGCACTGGTTGAAACATGAAAAGTGGCTTGAGCTTAATTTTTACTTTTTTGTGCTCTGGTTCAAATATGAAAAAGATTATGAGTGCTTTTTATACCATTCTCGTGCTCGTTAAAAATTTAAGTTAAAAAGGTGTGTCTACCGAGTATAGGTTTATCACTTTATCCGGCCTCGCTAGACTATTTATGGAAAAGGAACTGTGCCGAGTTTACTTATCCTTTGTTGTACTTGGTCATCAACCATGACAAAGTTGTTCATGGAGTCCTTTTTAAGCTCTTTTCAGACTCCCTAAATATGAAAAGATTGCCAAGCGAACTTGATGCTTTCACGCTTGTAAAAGCATTTGAATGATCATCTTCCTAGTGATAGTTTACGCCTTTTTCGGACCAGGGGGCACTAATTACGAAAAAGGAATACTCCAACCAACCATGGTTGGAAGAGTCCTCTCCCGCGTTGTTTTACCCTTTTTCGGGCGATGAGGCTAACTTTACGAAAAAGGACCGTTGGAGCCTTCTTTAGTTCTTTTCAGACTCTCTAAACATGAAATGACGCCGAGTTTTCCTTCTATGGACTCTTTAAATTTTAAACATTAAAGGGCCCATTATGGCACGAACCCCTCCTTTCCTAGGTTCATAAAACATTTTGGAATTGGACTCATCTATGATATGAGCTATACTGAGCATCTGGTTACCCTCATCAAGCTCATTAAAAAACAAGTGAGGCACTCATCATTCATGATGGGGAGAAAGGGAAGATTTTGTGTTACACCTTAACTATGGCAGTACATAGTCACTCGTGAACATGGCACTCGTTTGCATTTGCATTCAGTACTTGGATAATATGTTTGTCCTTGAGTCTTGTAAATTCCATGAGTCGCGTCGCTCCTTCGGATCAACCAAAGAATGCTTCCACCATCAGTTGCATTAGGGGTTGGTATCATTCTCGTCATGTCAATACTGCCAAGTCATGCCATGCGCATGTTCAAGAGATGTTTCCTTACTCATCATCTGCAGTCAGTATACCTTCGTTGATGTTGGTCTACCTTGAGTCAGTCTTGCACATTAATCTACCGTCCGATCTACACCAAACATCTGTTATCAAGTTTCATGTCGATGATGGGGGATTCATCATGGCCCTCCTTCGATGTCTTCATCCTTGTCGAATTCAAATCATCATCCGAGGAATGAACTTAGAAACCAACCAAGTACATTAGCCCTGCATGCCTCAATGGCAGGTTATCTCGCTTTCAACATGAGTTTACATCATTTGAAAGATTTCATCTTGCGTTCGACGTCAAATAATTTTTTCACACTTGGTGATATGTACTGTGATACCTTGGGAATCATTGACATTAATGGTGATCTCCCTTGCACTTGTTAACGGTATACATTAATGACCGGTAATCAAGTGGTTTCTACCATGTTCGACTCCAAAACATTGTAATCACATGGATAGATTCGTATCATTGCGGGTTCAACTTGAATACCCTGGGGAAGTTATTTTCTACCCAGGTTGCGATGGAGATTGTTTGGGATGCACAGATCCACTTTTGTATTGGTCATGGATGTGTTGTCAGTTCATATTACACGGATCCACTTTTGTATTGGTCGTGGTTGTGTTATCATCTCATCATGGATCTACACTTGTGTCTAGTAGCCATGATTGTGTTCAGTCGGTCATTACTCCCATGGATCTGCAATGTATTGGTCGGCAACCATGTTGTACTACATATGAGATTGTCAGTTCAGAGTCAGTTGTACTGCAGCGATGTTCTTCAGCCGACAAGTCTTTTGCCATTTTTTCTATCAAAGCACTTCACCTATACATCCTTAATAGCTTCATGCTTTGGGGGGCATTCTGTTACACCTAAAATGTACCCACCATCATGATTTAGTGTATACATCCCTGAAGTCATCTAGACCAAGTATTCATCTGAGAGGATTCGTACTCAGTTTGTACAACCTTTTGAGAGGTCATCGCAGGTTGCACACTAGCAACATGCGACGTCACAGGTTGCTCCATACCAAGGTGCGACGAGGTCTGTTAATGGGAAAAAATAGCCATTTCGAGATATTTCTCGAAGCTTTCCCATCTGGGGGCCTATCCCCGATCTCTTGGAGAGCTGGTACTAGACCCCTAACTCATTGGGAAGATCCCCTATCTCTCTCCTATCATCTCTCAACCTATCCTATCCATAATATCATCCACTTATTCCTATATAAATGAGTCTCACTCCCATACCAAGGGGGGAAGACTATGGTATCTACATGATGGTGAAATCTCTCTTAGGACACCTTCACTCACCTCTTGGATAATTCATGCTTCCTTGGAAGGGCTTGGCAATTGGCTTGTGTGGAGACGGGCTGCTACGTTAAGTCATTGGTTGTAGTTATATATCTCTATCATGTACTCCTCTATTTGCAGTAATACAAATGCTTTCCACCAATATCGTTCTTATGTGTAATGATGTTGTGTTGTTCACTTGCTTAACTGTTTACATAGATCTCTTATTGTATAGATGATATTTACTCGTTTCTCTTTTCTATGTCTTGACAGGTCTTGCTGCTTGGATCCGACGACCATGGGACGTGGAGAAACATTCAGGAGAAAGGATAGCGAATAAAAGAGGTAAGACATCTAGCACTTGATCCTTAAGTATATCTAGGAAACATGTTTGTAGTCTATTCTATTTGATCTAGACTCGCATTGAGCTAGGGAGATCCGGCTCACCTCCGGTCGAGTGGATTGTTCGGTAACAAATACACAACCTAAGTCTAGGAACATAAGTATATATATCATTGAACAATATTATTTAAACAATCAAATATACAAGAAATGACAATTCAAATACTTATCTTTGTTTGTTTGTTGGGTTGACTCCCTCTCAGTCTTTGCTTCCTTTCTGCAACTCCATTCTGATGTGGATAGTGAGAAGTGGTCAAATCCCTCTAAATGTCTGCATCATTGCAGAAACTATTGGAGTGTGCTCCCTCTTGATCTTTGCTTCCTGGATTACCTGTCCTTGAACTTATATCCATCCTCGATCACTATGCATGCTTACTAGTATCATCATTGTGTTACCCTTGAGATCTCATACATAATCATACATTCATTAGTATAATCTCAATACTATCAAAACACAATAATATTAAACATGTATAGTCATGATCATTTAAAACACAGATAATAAGAATTAGCATTCAATGTTTTAGGGAAGACTTCTCTTACTCATGCATATTCATATTTGACCATAGAACTCTTCTGGTTAGTCATATCATCAATCAAGGTAAGAGACATAATATGCATAAACCCTAGATTACTTAAATTTCTAACTTCATAAATAATCATTATCAATCATGCCATGTATACTTATATAAGAGATCCTAACACAAGGTAGGATTCTAACTTGATATAGGAAAAACATACCTGGATTAGCATGCTAGCTAGTTATGTCTAACAAACCCGCATAATGTCTTCTTGTTCTCTTCAATGACTTGTGCTAGTAACCGACATATCTCATAGGTTAACCATTATAGAACCAACTTATACATACCTCGTAAGTAGATCTTCTATGTGATCCATGACAATGGATGAATCTTTGTCTTCATGGTCATATGTTCTTGAACTAGAACATGATTTGTCTTTCTTGATGTACCTTTCGTGTTAGTGGACAACATCAACCTCATACAACACCACAATGCATTAGTACAATCATAAGTGTCAAAACCCTAATCAATGAATATCTTCTATCATGCATTCATATTTTTATTAAGGTGATACGACAAGTCTAAAAATAATCAAGATTGTACTAATCTTAATGAAGACAAACCTATCATAAACTTAATCATGAACAGATTTCGAAACATACCCACAAGTCATACCTGTCGAGTTTGCTTGTAATCTTCTTTAGCCTCATCTCCCTCTGAAACTGGAACTTCTTCACTTATGCAGGTGACCAATCCATTCTCTTCTAGGATTAACCCAATCCATTTGATTTGTAGAAACTGGATCTGGAGCTGGATTAGGGTTTGTCAAGAAAACCCTAAAAATTCAAACTTTGAATTTCAAACTTCTAAAAGGATATAAAGATGCACGTTGATGAGCTGATCAACTTGGTATACTCAGAATTTGAAAACTGCAAAGTTTCACCCCTCAAAAGTGCCTTTTAGATTTTTGGATTCACTAGGGAGGACCCTGAATTAGGGTTTGATTTTCCCGGAGCTTCACCCAACCAAATAGTTTGATCCAAAGCTCTAAAATTCATTTTTTCCAAGGAGCTTCAAGATATGCTCACAAATTTAAAAAATTTCCATTTTTGCAGAAGCCCTAATTTTTCACTTTTCTGATCAAAGTCCCGAACGAGGGTTTGATCAAGCCCGGCCTTCTGCCCAACCAAAAAAATTGATCTTGGTCTCTAAATTTTTATTTTGATGAGGAGCATCCAGCCGTGGTCTCCGATACAAAAATTCCAACATTCTCCAAAACCCTAAATTCCCGGAGCCATGAATGAAGGTGCTCAAAATCTAATTCTATTTTGACAGAAATATGTACCTGATTGTTTCTAGTGTAACTCCGAAATTTCAGATCTACAGGGTCTGAAAATTCTTCATGTGGTATCCTGACCTATTAGTTGTCCAACCCCATAGGTCTGACCTCAAATGGATTCTCTGAGAGAGATTTATACCAAGTGTCACAACGTGACTTGTTTATGGGATAAAACATGAGAGCGAACTTGTATGGAGTGCCATGTGTCACTGGTTCAATTTAGGCCTCTGAAAATCGTACCTGTGAAAGTACAGTCTATTCCCTACCTGCCACTTTTTACGAAATTTCATTTGGAGCTTCCTAACCCAACTTGTGACCTTTTTTCCTAGGTCACCTGTTTATAACTGAGATATGGAAGAGGCAGAAACCCTATATTATACAGATCATAAATATGAAAGTACAACGAATTAGAGGCTTTCCTTCTGAAAAAAGGTACATGGGGATCTTATATTCGACCTATAAGATTTTTAGATCCTGAAACCTCATCAAAATGGATTTATAGAGAAAGTACTACAATGACTAGTTTTTGCTATATCAAGCCCTAGCTTCGCAAGTGCAAAAAGTGTCATAAATGCCATACCATGCCTTCTTTCAGGCTAGCTCTAATACCATGTTAGATTTTCAGAAATTTCAATCTCATCTAGGATCTTAACTGAGATAATAACATGTATAACATATCTACATCATATCAATCATGGACACAATAATACAAGCACATAAGAGACACAAAGTTTCACCAGGGAAAACCAAGAAGGTGAAAAACCCCGTAACTTCCTCAGAGATAGATAGAGCAATGATACAACCCAAGTACAAGAGATAGTCCTCCTATCAACAGCTTCTCCTCCTCCACTTGTGCGCCACTCTCCAATGAGTGTGTGAGTGAGAAGTGAATGATCAAATAGAGTGCCTCCCACACTCTATTTATACTTGACTTGACTTGCCTAATAACCTTTACTAGGTCAGCCTTTACTTAACCACATAACATAATGCTGACAAGGCCGACCCCCAATAGGGTGGTCTAATAACCCTTTTACCCACATGAATCATACAGGGCCGACCCCATTAAGGTGGTCTAATAACCCATCAAGTATAAGTTATGACACTTACAATATAAATGACGACACTTCCATATAGAGGAATAATAACATCTCTATAGGAATACAAACACTTCCTTATAGAGGAATAATAACATCTCTATAGGAATACAATATATATAGGTGAAATACATTTGAAGTTACAATTACATCAACAAGTATACCCATGTTGCTTCCCTTCTGCAAGTTCTGTGAGCGAATGCAAGAATTACCAGATTCAGACGTTGGAGTTACAACATGCACTAACATGCGATGGATAACCGAAGTTCAATCAGGTATTTTTGGAAAGTTGGCAGGGTTATTTTGGAAAATTGGCACGGTAATTTTTGAATAAAATCGGTTGGCAAGATATCGCATGAGCTGGGTAAAATGATGGTCATATCATAAGTATAGGCAATCATTTTTGACATGTTTCCTTAGCAGTGAACTAAATAAGGTTTGCTGACGAGGACTAACGATAAGGTATAATCATTACAATGGTTATCAATTCATGCCTAATTATGCTTATGATTTAAACTCGTACCTTTCAATATAATGTTGAGCCGTCATTTTTCCACAGTGGTGCCATTTCATGGTCGCACCACTAGTGAAGACATAATTGCGCACATGCTTCCATGAGTTGCCCGTCGTCGACTGGGTAGGTAAAGTACATCCATGTTGGAATCACAAGAGTTCATGGCGAACAAGAGAGCTTTAATGTTACTCGTGAAGACTGGAGCACGCTGGTAGAAACTGGCGGAGATATAACGATATTTTAGTTAGAGAATTGGCGCAGTCGCAGCCACAAATTGGAAAGATCTGGTGGAGTCGCAGCTGCGAAATAGGAAAATTTGGTGGGATTTAGCGGAGTTGTAGCTGCGAAAATAGGGAAATTCAGCAAGATTTAGCGGAGTTGCAGCTGTGAAAAATAGGGAATTTGGCAAGATTTAGCGGAGTTGCAGCTGTGAAAATAGGGAAATTCGGAAAGATTTAGCAGAGTTGCAGCTGCGAAAATAGGGAAATTCGACAGGATTTAGTGAAGTTGCAGCTGCGAAAATAGGGAAATTCGACAGGATTTAGCAGAGTTGCAGCTACGAAAATAGGGAAATTCGTCAGGATTTAGTAGAGTTGCAGCTAGGAGATGAAAAAGTTGGCAAAGCTTTAGTTGAGTAATTGGCGTTGCAATGTCGTTCACTTTTCTTTCAAGGAGTTTTCCAAAGATAGGAATATCAACTAGAATTCCTGCAATCACTTGAACCAAATCGTGACTACTTCTGTTCGAGTGAACCTTCACGCATATACCTGCACACAATTCTAAAAAAAAACAAACCAATCAAAGCTTAAAAATGAAAAAAAAGAAAGATTTATTTATGTACAATTTTCTTGTGCAGAATTGCAGTAGTTCTTTTTAAGAATTATCAGGGACAGGAGAAAATACCTGCTCTAGCATCAGTTGATAAACTGGATCAGCTGCAACATGAAAAATGAATGCATTCTTTGAAATTGGTTTATGATACAGTCGCATCCGATGACCATTGGCAAATAATGGTGTCTGGTTTTCGTCAATAGTGGTCAATCGAACTGTTCCATTGTCAAATACCTTATCTATTTTGTAGGGTCCCAGCCATCTTGTGAGCAATTTTCCTTTAAAATCCCTCTTGAACCGTGAATCATACAATAAATCCCAGTCTCCTTCGTAGAAGACTTTCTTCTTTATGAATCTATCATGCCATTTGGAGCACTGTTGTTGAATTAATGTTGTCTGATGCATGACAGCTGTGCGCTTCTCATCTAATTCATTTAGCTGATTCAGTTAGTTCCTCTAAGCCTCTGTTAAGTCTAGGTTTGCTTCTATGGCTGTCTTCAGAGTTTTGATCTCGAATTCAATGGGAAAGACAACATTCTTACCGTATACCAATTCGTATGGAGAGAAACCTGTAGTATTGTGCCATGTAGTCCGATATGCCCATAATGCTTCTAGAAGTCTTTCAGCCCAGTCTCTGCAATTACTCTTGACTGTTTTTGTAAGGATAGCCTCGATTACCTTATTAGTGATCTCCACCTGGCCATTATCCTGTGGATGATATGGCGAGGTTATCCGATGCTAAATGTGATATTTCTGCAATAAATACCACTGCTGTCCTCCGTCTATTACAATTTATTTTGGTACTCCAAAGTGGGTGAAGATATCCTCATATAAGAAATCTATTACAACCTGATCATTAGCTCTTATTAGAGCCACAACATCCACCCACATGGTCATATAATATGTGCAAACCAAGATATAAGATTTTTGTTTTGAGAGAGGGTTGATAGGCCCAACAAAATCCAGGGCCCATCTATCAAAAGGTTCAACCACTAGCTGTGGCTGAAGCGAAATCTCATCTAGTATGTTTAGCTGGTCCATCCTTTGGAAGCTGTCACAATCCTGAACATATTTCATCGCATCCTGGAACACTGTTGGCAAAAAATACCCCATTCTTAATGCCTTATGACCAGTTTGTTTATCAGCAAAATCCCCCCCACAGGGCTCATAGTGGTAAGATTTCAAGATGGCTATAAATCTCATCATCCCTTACACACCTTTTGATTTCCAAGTCTGGACCTATATAAAAGAGATGTCGATCTATCCAGCAGTATCTAGCACTCTACTGTATGATTTTTCTTTTTTCTATTTTCGATAAGTGCGCTGGAATCTTGCATGCAGCCAAATAGTTAGCGACATCTGCATACCATGGGGAATGAGCTAAGACTGTGAACAAATGCTCATCAGGAAAAGAATCTTCGATTGGTGAATAATCATCATTGTTACCAAGTCGAGAAATAAAATCAGCAACAACATTTTCTTTTCCTGTTCTGTCTACGATAGTAATATCAAATTCTTGTAACAACGACAACCATCTAGTTACTCTAGCATTAGTGATAGGTTTATTCATTAAATACTTAATGGTTGAGTGATCAGTGTGCAAAAAAGTAGAATACCCAGTGATGTAATGTCTAAACTTATTGATGGCATAAACAATAGCAACGAATTTTTTTTTTTAACTATGTAGTTTAGTTCAGCAAGGGCCAATTTCGTATTGATATAATAAATTGCATATGGACTATGACCTTCCTGTTGTCCCAACACTGCTCCAATAGCAGTGTCTGAAGCATCAGAGGAAATATGAAAAGGAAAATCCTAGTTAGGCCCTCGTATAATAGGCATTGTGGAAACCTTCACTTGAGCTCTACAAACACTGTTTGACATACATCGGTCCAATCAAACTGTACATCCTTCATTAACAAAGTAAATAAAGGAGAATCTAGCTTGGAATTTTTTTTCTATAAATCTTCTATAATAACCAGCATGCCCGAGGAAGCTACGTACCTCTTTCTATGTTCCAATAGTAGGAATGTTTACAATTACCTTAATTTTAGCTGGATCTACCTAGATACCTACAGCAGAGATAAAGCGCCCCAAAACTATACCCTCGTCCATCATCATATGCCACTTTTCAGTGCTCAGAGATAGATGAGTTTGTTCACAGCGTTCTAAAAATATTTCCAAATTTCTCAATGCTTCATCAAAACTACTACCATATGCAGTGAAATCATCCATAAATTTCTCCATGCAATCGTTAACCATCTTAGAAAAGATCCCAATTACAGCGCGCTGAAATGTGACCGATGCATTACATAACCCAAAAGGAAGCACCCTATATGCAAAGGTGCCCCAAGGACAAGTGAAGGTGGTTTTATCTTGGTCTTTGGGGGCGATCTGGATCTGATTATAACCACTAAATCCATCCAGAAAGGAAAATAATTTCTTTCCAGACAAGGTGTCTAAAACCTGATCAATAAAAGGTAAGGGAAAATGGTCTTTCTGTGTTGCTTTGTTTAGTTCTCTGTAATCTACACAGAATCTCCACTTCCCATTCTTCTTAGGTACGATCACTAGTGGGGAAACTCACTCGCTGTCTGAAATTGTGTAGATAAATCTAGCCTCCAAGATTTTTTGGATTTCTTCCTTCACAACATACCTTGAATTCAGGTTCATTCTACGTTGAGGTTGGCACACTGGTCTGGAGTCACTTTTGATATAAATGTGGCAAGTACACAAATTTGAGGGGATACCCCTCATATCTATATACTCCCATGCAAAGGCTCCCTTATTTTTTTTCAACAGTGTGATTAGACGTTCTAGTTCATCGGGCGCAAGATTAGGGATAATGTTCAGAGTCTTTCCAGGCTCGATTTCTACTGGAGTACTTTTCGAGTTTTTAATTACTGGGATTCTTTCGGCATCACTTACTAGGGTCTGTTCGGTCAAATCTTCTTGTTCCTTTGCACTTAAGGTGCTGTTCAGAATTTGATATGCGTGTCTAGTGACATACATTGGCTCACTGATGAATCTGCTGATGGCATCATCTTCAGTTTCAGTCTTGAAAGTCAAGGCCTTCCTGATTGTTAACAACGGCTGAATGCCTTCCTCTTCCTCCAAATCCATCCATAATGGATTTTCAACATCAGAACTTGGTCTTGATGGAGGATATAGGGTCAGGTTTTTTATATTAGTCCTATCATAAATTGTCATGGAGGCTGATCTACAGCTGATACATGCATCTGTTGTAGCTAACCATGGTCGTCCTAGGATTAACGGGTGTCCCCCAGCTGCGACTTAGGTTGCAAAACTAAAAAGTTTGCAGGGTATTCCCACGAATCGACAGTGACCACCAATTCATCTAAGATTCCTTCAGGTTTGATTGTGGACTTATCATCCAGTTCTAATATGGTAGGGGTAGGCCTGATATTAGTGAGTCCCAGCTTCCTTACAATCTCTATGGTCATGACATTTATAGATACGCCTAGATATACCAAGACGTTGGGTATCTGAGTATGCCCAATGTATACTACAACAGTAGGGTTACCTGGGTCGTCATACTTAGCCAGTGGATCCCTTCCCATTATTAATTCAAACAGTTTCCCCACTACATGGATTGTAGGAGGGTCCGTAAGCTTCCTTCCTGGATTTTTCACGCACAAATCCCTAACGGTCTTGGTGTAGATAGGTACATCATGAAAGGCTTTTAATAGTGGAATTTTCACATAAAGATTCTTCAATTCTCCTAAGATATTGAAACGATGTTGTTCCACAGTCTTTTGTAAGGCCAAACGTTAAGGATACGGTGGTTCTCTCAAAATTTGTGTAGGCTGGTTTTCAATGTGTGTTTCTTCCTGTGTTTTAGCTGGTGTTTCAGTAGGAGTTTCAGCATCCTCAATAATGGGGATTGTTGTACTAATTGAATTCTAGAATTGTTGATTCATTCTTGTTTCAGTCACAAAGGATGGGACATCCTCAATGACTATGTGTTCCACTACCCTCCCTGATCGTAAGTGTATGCCATTGCAGGGAATTGGGGAAATGGAGTAAGCTGGCAGTTTCAAATTGTTGTACTGCCTTATTGTTTGGATTGGGGTTAGGTTGAGCAAGCAAATGTGGTTGTAGTGGTATGTTCATTGGTGCAGCGTTATTTTGGAGTTGCAGCTGCGGCTGCTGATACTATTGAGTTTTGTTGTGAGCAAACTGATTTCCTGGGTAAGGATTCCTCCATCCAGGAGACCAAGGAGTTTGTTGGTTTGATTGTTGTGCCCAAGGCGTCCAAGGAGCAGGATATTGCATTGAAGATTGAGGTGGATGCCATTGGTTATTGGAATAGAAATAATGTGAAGGATGTTCATATTATTCATATTGTTCCAAGAATTGAAAAGTGAGGGATTTGGATTCATACCTTGATTCCGAGGCTTCCAAGGCTTCTTCTGAGCGATGAAATAAGCTTGCTCCATATCTGAAGTAGATGCTTGTAGGACTGCTTTGACTTTAGGCAGTGAAGGACATTCTTTAGTGTCATGATCCAATTCACATAATCGACATACCTCCATCTTGTTAAGCGGGCATTCCTTTAGTGGGTGCTTCTTCCTACATTTAGCACAGAATACACCAAGTGCCAGATCTTCTTATGCTTGCCTCTGTTTTTATCTCAAAACATCCAACTACGAGGAGATGGAACTCATCATGTCAGTTTTAAATTTCTCAAGAATGTTACCTATTTCGGCCCGAGTAGCCCCTCGACTGGCTGACTTCTGTGTCCTAATGAGGACATCTCGGTCTCGATCTCTGTCTCAGGTATTGGTTCTGTAGGATCCCCTCAAATATCTTCAACATAAGTCGATGATGTGTTCAAAGGGTTCTTTTGAAATATCCCCCTTTCCCAACAAATTTAGCATGTCTAGGCAATCTTCTTTGATTCCACGCAGTAAAATAATTTTGAGGACATCTTTCCAAATCTTGGCATGACCAAACCTTTGCAAATGGTATAACAATCTTTCAACAAAGTCCTCCAAACTCTCCTCTTCTTTTTGAACCATTTTAAACATCTCTTCCCTCCTATCTCTAGTTCTACAATACTCTTGATATTTGGAAAGGAAAGTTTGTTTCATTTTCTCCCAAGTAGTAATAGTCTCACGACCCAAACTCATGAACCAACGCAGGGCATTTCCCTTGAGAGTAACAGGAAATAGCTTCAATTTTTCTATGCTGGAGGTATATTCATAGCTCTGACAGAGGATATCAAGTTCAAAAAGGAATTCATATGGATCTTTGGAGGACTTACCATGGAAGTTCGGCAGAACCGAGGGTGAAATATTCTTCATGGGGGCCACCTCTGGTGCTTGTAGGATAGGGAATTCAAGTGTGACAACAGTATCTCCATGCTTATTATCCCCCACCTCATCTTTGTGATTATTGAGACGTTCGTGGTGATCTCCATGTTCTTCATTATCCATGTTTCCCTGGTTCTCTTGTTCTTCCTTTCTTCTTTCCTCCTCTTTTCTTATTTCTTCTTCTCTCCTTCTCTCTTCCTCTCTCCATTCTTCCTCCAGTTCCTGACGGTGATCTAACCACTCCTCCTTAGTGACTCTGTGTCCATTAATTCGATAAATCTTTTCTCGAGCCACTACACCCGCAACACTTCCCTTATCTTCAGGAGTTTTCTTCTCCAAAATGGGATTTTATGCTCCTGTTACGTTCTCCACAGTTGATGCTGACGTTTCAAGCTTGGGGGGAACAGAGCCTCCTCTTCCTGAAGATGTTTGCGGTAGTTTGTTAGAGGAATCCGCTTTAGCGATCAATTCATCAATGAATGTCTATCTTCCTAAACCTTGGTTACTGCCACGACCTCTTCCGCCTGCAGGATTAGTATTTTGGGGGGGTTCCCGAATTTTTCTTCTCATATTCATGCAAGCTTCAAATATTCATAGCTAAATGAAAACAATAACCAACTACTATCTATGTCTATCAATTTCCTTCCCTGGCAACAACGCCAAAATGTTGGTCACTCTATATGCTAATTATTTCTAATCAACAGACCAAATGCTCAATATAAATTGTCAACCCAGGGAAGTCTTATTATTTCAAAAGAAACTAGCAAAATATATGCATAAACACTCAAGTAGCTTATTGAATGAATAAATATCAATTATCCTACCTAGTTGCTCAGTCAGACTCAACTCATTGCTAAAGCTAATCTAAATTATCCATCTAATAATTCAAGGTACTTCTACTTCCAACAGTAAATGATCTAAAAATAAATGAACTAGAATTGATTTTGCAAGAAGTTAAATCCTAAAGATATCAGACTACAAGTAACTCAAACCATAACCTGTCTAATTCAACAAATTCTAAGAAAGATAAATAACAGTAATGAACCAGAACTAAGCTTGAACCATAATCTGACTAATTTGGCAAATTCTAAGAAAGATAAATAACATGAAGGAATCAGAGCTGATCTTAACTGTAACAACAAATTAACACACTTGCATAAAAAAGAAAACTATTCTACACAGTCGACTGTCACACCACACTGTTGCAACACGCCAAAGGAAAACACAATCATTAACAACTACTGTTGCAACACAATGTAAATATGCCTACTGTAATTCCACACCAAAATAACAGAATCAAAACTAAAACATCTACCTAACTTGGCGATCTCTGTGAGAAGGTGGGCCCTGGCCTTCTAAAAGATATGCCGTGGAAACTAACACTTAATTAGAACTCATAAATATGAAGAATTGCTGCTCCTTGTATTAAAATGGTAGAACCACAGTTACAGTACTCTCTGTTACAACTCTTACAATCAAATGCTAACTAGCCAACCCCAGGCTCAGAACGCCTTCTCATATTTATACACAAGTGACATAATCTCGTCCCACTGATATGGGGAAGCCATGTAGATCTACGATCTTCAGGCTGCCGAATTGAAACAGAAACAATTACAGCCATGAATATAATTGAATGAAGTTGCTCGCGTTCAGGCCTGTGTTGTTACTCTGAGTTTTTAATGGACCGAACAGATTCCAACTGATTGGAAGAGAAGATGCTGGCCTCGTGGAAGGATGCCCGAACTTTCACAGCGATACATGGAACCAGATCCAGAAAGGGACAGTTGGCGCCACGTCTTCCTTTCCTCCATAGGTTTAGCGAGCTGCTACACCTGTGGTCTTTCAAGGCTCTGAAATATCTTTATCAAATCAATACATGTTAGCAAAAATTGAAAGATAAAGTTCATAACCATAAACAATATTAGGCATTAATAAGATAAAGCAATAATAGATTATACCTATTAAGATCTATGCTTGACTTGGAAAGATATCTACCTGGGTTATGGAAAAGTAAGGAAAAACAAGGGAAAAAGGTGTTGATAGGTATAGGAAAAAAGGGCTATTTTGGGGCCCAATAGGTGCATGTGCTTACAGTTGTATCTCATGCTTTTATGATTTCTTGTATAGAAATTACTAGGTCTAATTCTCGTTTGCAAGTTTTATTAGTTTTGCAGGGTTGCTAATATGAATGAGTGGATGAGATCAATTGCATACTCTTCCCTTTTTAGATTCTAAAGTGTACATAGTCCCTCTGCTTCCCACGAACAGATCCTTTAGCACTTGATATTCAAGCTTGGGCTTATCTTCTCTGCCATCTCTCACATATTAAAAATCAATTTCTTGGTTATCAGATACTTCTCGCTATAATTTAGATATGCTTTCTTTTTCAAAGTAACATTTTATATTATATCTGATTTATAGTTTATGTGTGCATAGTTCTTAGGTTCTTTTAAAGTTTGATCATTTTACATCTAGATCTAGCATCAGAAAGGCTTCCTCTTGCAAGTTATTTTAAAAGTATATCTAAAAAGATTGAGTAAAATGATTCTTTTAATATTCTAAAGTAAGATTTGGCAGAGTTAGTGCTTGTTCATTGGATGCCCCAAAAGGGGAACCAAAGATCCTAAGGAAGCTTGCTTGATCTTTCCTTCCTTAGTTCCTTTTTCGCTTTATTTACTTAGTTAATTTTTGCATATTTCTACAATTTTACTAACTGTGTTCAAAGACACTTCCAAAGTGCTCTTGGGCATCTTATAGCTAAATTTACTTGCCGTTTTATAGTTTTTCTTAATAGGTAAGCAGAAGTGCTGCCCATTTTTTGAAATAATTGAACCATCAAGAGCATCGGGAGCACCCTGCTACTTTTGTAAATCATTTTTTGAAACTTTGTAAGCTTAGTGATCCTATTATTCAAAGGATCATAGGAATTCCATAAAATTCACAATCACTCACAAACAAAAAGAAAAGAAAGTGGGCTACCTAGCGTCCACACCCCATCCACCATGGGGTAATTTGCAGTTTTGTTGGTGGTGTGCATTTTCCCATTTTTTAGTTTTCTCGTTTGATACTAACCTGCAGAGTAGTATACTTTTGTTAGATTATATTAATTTATTTATCTTTTCAGTTATTTCATTTTTATAAAGTAACGAACCCATATGCTATGCTTTCTCGAAGTATGCTCTTGTTTCTGCAGAAAAGGTTTTCCTGAACAAGCGCTTACAATCATAAAAGTGATTCTTAGCCTTCGATTAGTTAAATAACATTTTCTTTATTTTGAGTTAAAGTAATGAACTTCGAATTAGTTTCCTTGTATTCTCTTTTCCACTGTGAGATTTGCTTGATCATCTGGAAGAATAAAAAATGGATCAAAGTGACTAGTCTAATAGGACAATCCATTGAAGATTATTTACGAGAAATCGAGAGGTTGCATTGAATTTACTATAGAGTCAGGAAGATGCCCAAAGCAAACTTTATGTCTCTCCTTGTTGGACACTTGGTACAGTTTCTATTGAAATCAGTTCAAAGAGATAATTTCTTTGTGGGACAAACCTTAGAGTAATTTAATTTTCAATATTGTACTTTCATTTTACAATCTCCAAATAAACTCACTGTAATCAACTCTTCTTAATAATTTAAAACTGACCAAGATACATTTGCAAAATATTTCACTTTACAACACATTTTTCATCTACCCGACATTGGTCTACTTACAATAATCATTTTCATTTAAGTGAATTTACATGTTGGATGGATATTATTTTTCATGCTATTGAAGTTATTTAAATCACCTTTGCAATTCGTGTTCGAATAATTCTCTAAAAAAAAACTCCTAGAAATCACTTTCATTTTTCATAACTCGGAATTAAAAGCCTTAGTTACTTTTCTTAGGGAGCCCCCCTTGGCTTCACTAGGAGTTAGCATAGATGGATGAGTCAAGAATCAAGTGACATCTCTTGACTCGAGACTTTCCCACAAAGTCGCACCCAGTGGCTTGAAGATTTCTGCCACGCTAACCTCGAGGTGTGTATCAAGCGAGAACAACGTGCAAACTTAGGACTCTGATTGGACGGTTTGATCAACCAGATAATTGTAGAGAGACAAGGGAGTATGCACCTGGGAAAAATAGCAGAGATGAGGTGAAGTGACGGTGGACCGAGTAGCGTGACCGTGGCAGTAGGCGGGTGGTTGCGACAGTGTTTTCTAGGTGTGTCAGGCATCTTGGAGATGTTGCCGAGGACGACAACACTTTAGAGTGGGGGAGGATGTAATGACCTTGGTGAGGAGGCACCTCAACGAACTCACCTCACCCAAGTAAGCTTAGCATGGGGCTTTCCAAAGACCCTAAGGAGGACTTGGAAACCCGACTTGGGAGCCCCTTTGTTGATTCATGGGCATGCGGGAAGCCTGAGCAGGAAAGCAAAACCAAGCATTGATGGGCAAGAGGCATGGCAGGCTTGGCGAAGTAGACGTGGATTTCGGCAAGTGGGCGCACCCGACAAATCGAATTGGGATCTTGTAGGAGGGTGCACACCAAACCAAGTGAGTGAGTGCTAGCGGTTAGGTGAGTGGAATTGGTGGAGCACGTCAGCCAGCAGGCAAGTGGGGCATACACCCAACCCAAGGAATCCAAAACACCAAGTGAACCGAAAGTCGCTCTAAGGAATGGAAAGAATGGGCGCAGTGAAACATGTTTTGGAAGATCGGGCAAAGGAGCATGCCAAGTGTGGACCGGTTGGGTTTCGAGAGCAAACTAGTGCGGGTAGGAAAGTGGACCCACAGGGAAAGCAAGTGCGTCGGCTAGCAAAAGAGTGGGAGCTTGACCAAGGTTTGCGGACGACCAAAGAAGCAAGAGCGTCAGGTGGCTTAGCATGTGGGAGTGGGCAGCCACATGGGAAAATTCCTTGGGTTCTCATGGACCAACCCATTAGTATAAGTAAGACGTGTCATTGGAAAAAAAAGGCAGGAATCTAAGTGTGGATGAGAGCACACACTAAGTCAGAAGAAACTCGAGAGCAAACTTGAGGGGCCAGTGTGTGGATTGGTGCATAAGACAAGTGTTGCAGGTGGTGACTGCGATAGAGTCAGGGGGGAACTTTAGCAGATAGGAATACATCTCGCAAAGTAGAGTAATTCTTGGGATTTTCAGTGAGATGCTTGTTGGATGCTCACCCGTGTTGACAGCCAGTTTGGGTGCACCCGTTCTATGAACGATAACATTGTAATCTGCTATATATATAAACAGGGTTTTACACATGCCTGTCTTGGGGTGCCACCCTCATATATCTTGTTTCTCTTGTGTTTATTTCATATTTGGCTAAGTGTTGGAAACGTGTTAACGGTTGGATGTTCACACATTAAATTGGCTAAGTAAGATGATTGCATAAGGCATACGTGTTAAAGGTTATTCCGCAGGAAGGCGTAGTCTGTTGGGCTTCCAACCCGAGTTGGTCTCCCCCTCGACAAGGGAGACCCGGTTAGTGTCGCATGGCCTATAGAAAGAAAAATGTAACTTTGGTTATGAGTCAAACCGGTAACCCTATGAAAATACCTCTCTTGAACCTGCAGAATGACCCACAGGAGTTGCGAAAATATTATGCCACGGTGGACTGTGTTGCAAGAAGTCTCTGTGGTGTAGGGTTGTAAAGTACATTACAGAAGGATCGAGTTCAGAGTTATGAAAGTCATAAGGAACATAGTAAGAATGGTTATCACGAAGGAGATCTGTTCACTCGTAGCTAAGGAAAGATAAAAGTTTATGGCTTGTACTATGTTGTGGAATACATTCGAAAGCTGCGGGATCTCTCCATGGTGTGAGATTCGTTGCAGGAAGATGGCAATTGGGTAGCTACAGAAGGATCGCATGTGGAAGCATTACAAAATATTGGATTTCAGAATTATAATATTTTGCTAGGAATGGTGTTGAATCTTGCGGAATTTTGTATGACATGTTAGTTGCGAAATGGTGATGAGGAGTTGCAGACACCTTGAGTTTTATTTTCTCATTTACCATGCACCCTTAATATTATAACACCTTGAGTTTTATTTGCTAATTTACCATGCACCCTAAATATTGTAACGATGGAGAGTTGCAGATCTTTAATTTGTTTGTTGATTCCCCTTAAGCCATGTGTGAGAGTTTTTCATGATGTAAAAATGTGAAGTTTAAATACCATGTCGGGGAAGAGTAGCAGAGACCCCATGAATAGTTGCGGAAAGACTGAAAATGGATCTTGACGGGTCATGACTTGGCTATAGAAATATTGGAGAAGAATGCAGAATGTTGCAAAAAGTTCATAAAATGATCCTAGCCTCTTGCGGAAGGTTCATAGCCTATGGCACGAAGTTGGGATTTTTTACACATAATGATGAATAGAACCCAGTTGATAGTTGTGGATGGATTTAGCAATGTGTGGAGTTACTAGGCTTGATCGCCTTGATAACTGCACTATTATTTGGATGGATGGCTTGTTTTGGGGGGTTGTGGATAATGATGATGTTGAGAACTTGAGCAATGGCGTTGCGAATGAGTGGTGAAAGTGTATATCGATAGTGATTGTCATGTGGCCGAGTTAGAAGATTAGATAAGGATGATTCATTTTGTGGATGTTATAGGCGAGTATCCGAGGAATTTGCAGATGTCATAGTCGAGTATGCGATTTACCAATGTCATTGGCGAACATCCAAGATTATGGTGATGAGTTGCGCTGGAGTAGATTGTGTGATGATTGGGATTGTGGATCAAAAAGAGTTTGATGAACAATATCCTAATGAGATGGGTCCATAGTAGAAATATGAGCCTTGAAGTTAGAGCCAGAAGAGAGGGGCATATTCTTTCGGTGAGGACAGATGTGGTGTTCACATTCTAGCAGGAAGCTCATCAAGTTCAACTGTAGAACACACTGAGATACTAAGAGGGGGGATGAATCAGTATCTCTTGCAAATTTACTAGTTCACTTTTTATCTATTAGTCTTTCATCAACAAGTTTACTTCATCAAACAAACAATACAGTCATAGGCATCGATACAACATTAATAAGAGAGTACACTAAATGTATATGGAAAAACTCAATATAATATATTGATAAAAACCATATGAAGAATTACATCAAATTGAGGAGACTCTAATCTCCAATATTCACCAGCTACTAATTTGGTAGGAGACTCCAACCCCCAAGTTTCTTCAGCTCCGACTGAAAGGATGCTCCAACGCCCTGCTTCTCCAGCTCCAATTGGAAGCAGGCTAAAACTCCCTTTGTCTTAGCTCCAACTAATAGGAATCTTCCAGCTATAACCCCCTCAAATACTTCCTCAAGTTTTCCTGTTGCAACAGGAGGGATGCTACAAACCCTTTGTCTCTAGCTCCAACTTGAATTATGAATCAAATGTTCTTTCACAGTTCTGTACCAAAGTTCTTATAAATTTTGTACCATTAAATCTTCAGATCTGCTACTACCAATTAGCTCATATACCTACTTTACAACTTGGATCAGAACCACTCACAAGTCTTCTATGAATATTCTCTCCTTGCTTCAGGGCTTCAATAAAGTTACTTGACTGTCCAGATCACTCTCAAAAAATGATCCACAAGCAAGTGTATTATAGATTGCACTCTATGTTCAATAAAGCTACTTGAGTGTCTAGATCACTCTCAAAAAATGCTCCACAAGCAAGTGTATTATAGATTTGTCACGTACCCACCCATCTCTCCAAGGCAAGGAAGGGAACGTGAAGTCAATCTCTGGGGCTTTCACATAATCTCAACCATATTCATTAGAATCATATGAATAGAACAAGAGTGTGCAGATGCAAATCAAGCAAGTATGCACAGCGGAATTAAGACTCATCCACACACACAATTCATGCTCATCCATCACATCAAAATAATCATCAAATTAAACATTGCAGAAGTAAATACACATCAGATACTTATCTTCCTTTCGCAATTGTCCCAAGCAACTAGCTATATCGCTACAACGTTCCACCCAACCGTAGGCTCTTCGACGGCATATACTGAGTCTGTCCGAAGGCCACCCTCGAGCTGGGCATGACTCTTACAAGGAAAAGGGGACATTCGCTCATTCACAGCCAATTAATCATTTCATCTGAGCCAAGCCAGTCCACAGCTAGGTTTATCAGTCTACATTTGAACCCTGGAGGCTTACACTCAAGCTCAAGCCAAAGCCATGGATACCCATAACCCATACCCAACATACTCTTCTCTCACACAGCAAGCACAAACATGGGGCAGGGATACACATTTTAAACAATGGGATTTACAAATAATATGGCCATGGGTTTTCTCCAAATCGTGGGCACCCCAAAAACGGATTGGGAGAAGGAAATTCGACCATAGGGAAGAAAACAATTTCTCCCATAGATATAACAGCATTCAGTGGGCCAAAGAGCCTCTATACACCCCCAAATTGATTTCCTCTTTCTTCCCAACTGGTATATAACACAAAAACGCCCTTCTCTCAGCTGAGAAAGAAGTAAACACAGAAAAACCATGGAGGAAAACGCCCCGGTGGCTCCAAACTCGTGAGGGAGGAAGACTAGTTGATGGATAATGGTTTGGGGGAGAAATTCATGGCTCTTTTCTTGCCCAAGAAGCAGAACACGATTTCCCATGCAGGGTGGCTTGCCCATACTCGACTTTGGACAGCCATACCTCTCATTCCCCAAGGCATTAACTACCTCAACCAACTCTTGGGAGAAATCAATGATTGGGTACAAAAGTCAACATGGGTAGTTGAGGGTTTGATGGGTTCTCTCATTGACACTTGGCTTGACTCTATTGGCTCAAGGGTTTGAATGTTTCCCTCCCAATTCCTTGTAAAATCATGCCCCCATCTCTTTGTTGCATTGCATAGCTAGTTGTGGGTATTTTATTAAAAATGCATATTTACATGATATTTGAATTTCCAACGTGCCTGGCTAGCACGCGAACCATACGCATCAGTAAATCGATGGCGGGGCCTTGGCCTTGAGCTCCTCACCATGATTTTATAACAATATTACATCATTTACATTTTTAATGTGATAGGGTCAAGATGGGGACGTGACAATATTGCACTCTATGTTCTCTTGGATGTCCAAATCACTGTGTAAACATCAACCTCAATTCTCTCAAGAAGTGCTAACTCTGTCCTTAAGGATGCTCACCAAATATATGCTTCAATTCTATCTTCTAAACTGTTTACTCAAATGAATGACAGGGCTACCTCATCACTGTTATAAATCTGTTTTTTAATCTTCTTGAGATCATCGTCACATCCTTAGTCCCACACTCTGTTCTACATGCCTATACCCAGGGATTTTATAGTTGTTTCAGATCAACAAGAGGTTGATCTATACACTCCTTTCCCTAGTCCTTAATTCATCCCTGATCTGAACTCTTCATCTCTTAGATTTCGGTTTTGCATTTTCTCCCTGAGGTGTGCACTTTGCTCCTACTTTCATCTTTTCATACTTAGCTCCCTTACTCACATTTTCTCATTAATTTGACCTCTTATTTATACGCATCTATTTTATGTCGTGTAGACCCATTTTGTTGAATTGGATTTGGCTTTGATTTCCATGTGAGCCTGTTGATTTGAACTGCGTTATCTTCTGAAAGATCATGTGGACTTCAACACAGAGCACTTAATCAAATTCGGCATGGACCCAAGAGGAATACAAGCTGATTATTTAGCATTTCGAGGGTTCAATCATGGGTTGACAACCAACCATTCCTTTGTGATCCTGCGTGGTTATACATCATTCTTTCAACTACCAAGACCAATGTTTTGTCCATTGAAGACACAATGTATGTGGATCCATCATGGCATTACCAGATAGTGAAACCCATCGACATTACATAATGATATTGATATTGTTATAAGCTTGTGGACCGAATCAAATTCATGGTGATGATGCCAAATCAAATCTTGATGGATATTTTCAACAAATGACCACATATTCATATGGGCCATTTGTAACAATTGTGAATCCAAACTCATAACTCTAGCCTTTTCCTTTCATTAGGTTGCCATACTTGTCATTTTCCTTGCACCAAAACTGGCACAGAAACTGGTATTGGAACTAGACTTGGGTGTCAAACCATAATTCAACCCTTTATCATTGCCCCAATCCTTTCACTATCACATCATTATCACTGCTACTTTGACATTAATGACCTCAACAGATCCCTTGAACCTATTGACATCAATGACAACTTATGCCAACAATATCCCCTTTGGCATTGATGTCAACCTACAGTAAAACACTTTCTGTTTATACTGTGCATAACAATCTCCCCCTTAAGTTGTACTCACATTGTTTTCACTGTGGTTTTATTGCGTCTTCACTCTCCCCCTTTGACATTAATGACAAATGGTTTTGACCTAATTAACACCCTAATCATCGAGATTGACTCTAGCTCTGCTCCACCCCGCCTTCAGTATTTTGTATGGCTTAGTTCTTTTCAATGACAATCTGTGTTCTTGCTCCCCCCATATTGTATTCTGGGCTCATGATCAACTCTTTGGATTGTATAGAGGTCTCCTGTCATTTTCTTCAAGTTGCCCCCTGTCAAGATTCCTTCTCTATTCTAATGCTCCCCTTGAAGTTGTGAATTATATTCATCTATTGTTTTTGGAATTTATTTTATCTGCTCCCCCTGAATTATGGCTTCCAATCATCCATTGTTTGTTTGATAAATTTATGATGAAGCTTGTGCAATTTAAAAATATCTCTTATGTATACTATTTTGTTCTTCCATTCTTCACTTGTTTTGAATTGCTCCACCTCTCTAGATTCCTTCTTTAGCCAAGTTTGTTGCTTCCCTTTCACTTATACTTGGTTACTTTCTCATTTTGAAACATATTCCAAGTCTTCCTCAACCATAGTCCAAAGTCAGTTCCTTAGTCTGCTTACAAATTTGCCAATGTTTTACACAAATGTCTTCTTCAAGGCTGTTGCTCTTTCTTCAAAGGGTTATGCATTGTTTTTCAGTTAATCGATTATCCCTCCTCGAGTAGTTTCTCTTTCTCTTTCTTGTTTATCAATTGTAAGTGGCTCTCCCAATATATTCGGTGTCATCTACGTTTCCAATAGTGTCTTTTGCTTGATTTATTTGGCGTGTTTACATAAGATAGCGAACTTCCTTCTCATATAGCTCTGTTGAACATTGAAGAGTTGAAAGTCATGTAATTGAGGCATGCAAGGAATGTGAAGTTCTCTTGGTTTTGCTGGATCGTCCTGTCGTATTGCTTGTTTGAAATATTCTGACTCAAAATAGTTGTGCTTCGGAGGTTCAATCCAGTTATCAACAACCACTTTTTGAAGTCAAACTTCTCATTCTTTTCATCATCAAAATTATAAAGCTCAACATTGTCATATATTTTGAACTTGATTTCATCTTCAGTGCAACTTCTTCATCTTTGCATTAAGCTCTGTTGTAGCCTCCTTGCCTTTTGTAATGATTCAGTCAATATCTTCATCAGTTATGGTACTATCTTTGGAGCTAAATACCATTTCTGCACTAAACCTTACCATATGCAACAATTCATCCTTGTTTATAGCCTTTTGTTCTACAAGATGTCCATGTTGTATGACTAAAACATCAAGTGCAAGCTTCTTATATGCCCTTTCAATCACCTTTTCCTCTATAGTGTACTCTGCACAAAAACGGAAAACTTCTTTCTTTTGTCAAATCCTATGTGCACGATCTTGGGATAGTAAGTCCACTTGTGGATTCCAGTCACTGTCATTTAGAATGACAACATCTGCTTTAGCAATATTAATACCAAGGCCTTCAACTCTAGTTGTCAGCAATAAAATAAACTTCTTGCTCCCTTCTTGATTGAAAGAATCTATCGAAGCATCACAATTCTCTCCAAAAGTGTTCCCATCAATTCGACAATATTGATATCCACGGAACATACAATAATCCTCCAGAATTTCCAATCTTACCAAGGCTTATTCCTTGGATTAGTTATACTTCCAAAAAATAACAATCAATATTTTCTTGGTCCGTTGTCAATATTGTTGTAACTCATAACTTAAGAGCATGTACATGGATAGTTGGACTTATTGGCATTATCCAATGCATTAACCTTCTGCTAAACAACTTGACATAGTTAATGAGTGCCCAAAAAGTATGCGATCTTCTTAATTTTGACAAATGGGATTTCAAAGTTGTTATGCTAGCTCCACCTATCTCAAGTGGACTTGTGTGCTCAAACCTTGTTCCTGTAGTTGCATTATTGCGATAGTGGATTACCATAGTTGCTGTCACATACGCATTCACCTACCATATCATCATCGTTCTCTCGAAATCTTGTCGTGTCATCACTACCAAATACGTGAGAGACCATCTGCCACCTACAATATATGGTCATATGCAGCACCGAGATATCAATTAGTTATCATGGATCTGTTCTTACTGAGCTTGTTCTTAATCATCAACCTTCTTCCATTTCGATGTGTCAATTATTTGTTTGTTTTTTCAATATCCTCACCAATCTGCCCCACAAGAACAAGTGTATCCCATTACAACTTTACATTTCTTCAAGACCGATTCAAATTTCTGTGGAGACCTCTGTCTTAACAATGTTTGGGAATATAATTTCTTCCTTCATGTAAGCTTTAGTCATTAATACATTCAATTAGTCCTATAGACTCAAACAATAATAAGATCCCTAGACAGTTCTCTTCCAGATTTTACGAGGTCTGTTCAATGCTTCAAATAAACCAAGCTATCTTTCAAAATATGACTTCAAGCAACCTTCTTTTTCAGATTTGTTCTTGTATGTGGTCATGAAGAAATATAATGTTCAAAAGAAGATCAAGGATTTTCCCAACTCGTCATTTGTCAAGTCTGTTGATGGTTCTTTCTTAAAGAAATCTTCATCTGAGTTCTAGCTTCATCATTCCTTTCTTGAACAGGTTGAACCGCTTCATGAGTAAGATTTGCTGCATTTTTGTATTCTTGTCCACCACTTGCCTTTCTTTTCCAAACTTTTGAGAATATCACACTTTCTTGCTTGTCAACATTACTCTTTTGAGTACAAGGATCCATTTCTTTGTTCTTTTTTATTTTCCATACTTTCTTGGATTCCTTCTGAACACATAGAGCTAGCTGACATAGATTTTTAATTTCCTTCTGCTCTTTTCTCTTCCACATTTTTATGTACCCCTGTCTCATGCAATTTTTTGCAATATGTCCAAAACAAAGACAATTATAGCATTGCATGTTATAAGAAACCATACCTTGTTTTTTACTTTAGTAATCCTGCCATGAGCTCTATAATGGATAGCCTCATGAAAAGTACTTTGACATGTGGGTATATATGACTGAACTTCTCTTTTGATGTTCTCGGGGAATGACCAATTTCTAAGATTTGAAGTCTTCATTCTTGAGTTATCTAGATGCATATTTATTGTTGAGCATTGGTTGTCATTGATGTCAACTAAATATGATGACCATCATCCAATGTCAAAGAGGATGACGACTGATTCAGTATGAGTCATTGATATGAACACAAGTCAAAGTGGATACAACATTCCAGTAGAAATACGAAGAAGCCACTTTGAGGAAGTCTATTGCACATGATGAAAAAATCATGACATCAGAATCATATGCGCAAGAGGTGAAGGTGAAAGATATGAAACTTTGGAGTATATCTAAAAGCACAAATATCTGAAGAAGACAAGAAACATATATGTGCAAGGTGAGAGACATGGATGCCAATCTGAAAGAGAATATCTAGGTATAGCATCCATTCTGAAAAAGTCTGAAGTTGTGAATCAAGGATGCATTAAGTATGCAACTTTGGATTATATCTAAGAGTGAATTCATCATGAAGATTCAATTCAAGAAGGAACACAAGAAATGCACTCTACATCATGTAAGTCCTTGCACAAATATTGAGTCCACCAAGATACACCTTCTCATGACAAACAACCAAGGAATTGGTTGGACAATAGTACAAGTGCTCAAACTACCAAGAAGATGATTGGAACAAAGGGACAAGCAAGCTAGAAAGTCTAAGTGTTGCTTGGTTGATGGTTGGGAGTGCGTAGGAAGAAATGAACAACATATAGTCGGACAATCCTAAAAGTGAGCAAGCACAACCAATTAGAAGATGCCTTCGGGTGGTGAAAAGTGCACAAGTTCCTAAATGTGTACAATCGGTTGAATATCACCTATGAACAAATGCTTCAACCAACGAACAACAAGTGCGCAATTCCCACAAGCAATGATAAGGAAGAGGTCAAAACCCCACCAAAGAGAAGTTGGAGTATGCGTAGTTTCCGTAAAGTTTCAATACAACAAGAGCGCATCACCCAAATGCAATGATGAGCACGGGTCACAATGCCACTAAGAAGAAGCCAGAAAATGAGCAGACTATGCAAATTGGTGATAACACCAGGGAGAATTACCCGCAAGGGATGGTACAACAAATATCATATACATATCAAAGATAAGGTGAAATATTGTGCATATAGCGTAAGGAAATGGTACATCTAGAGCGCAATGGTACACCACCAAGGTGCAAAGTCCCACTAAGTTGTGGACCTTAAGGGTGCTTGATACATCAGAGATAACATATCAATAACACAGATGATGACACATGGTATTAACACCTCTATCAGTGTTCCCGCCAAAGGAGGAAAGGGAACCCCCCTACCGGAACCCCAAGCATGCCCATTGACCTCTTACGCCATAGAAAGAGTCAGAAAACCAAAAAATGGCTAAATATCAACGAATTTCGAGCCAAATGATCAAGCCGCAGTAAGAAAAATGGGAAAAACAAGGCAGTGGACTTCTTCCGCAATATACAGAGGTTGAACGGTCAGGATTGAAAAAGAAAATCCAAATCTACGGTTGGGAAGCGATCCGCAATGCATCCGATCAAGATATTTTTCGTTTTTACGCTTTCCCGCAGGTACGAGTTTTCGACTTTCCGCACCCGCATTACAGATTACGAAAGTCAGAACGATATTTTTTCAAGAGCGTAAAGTTGGGTTTCTGATTTTTGCAACCCGCATTGCAGATTGCAGAGGCATAATTTTTCTGGGGGCGCATATTTGGATTTCCGATTTTCGTAACCCGCACTGCGGAATGCAGATTGCAGAGGCATAATTTTCCAAGGGTGTATATTTAGGTTTTCGATATCCGCAACCCGCATTGCAGAATGCGGATTGCGGAAGTGATATTTTTCCATATGCATAAAGTTGGCTTTCTGATTCCCGAAACCCGCATTGCAGAATGCAGATTGCGGGAGGATAATTGCAGATATGCGATGTTTTACAGGGTAAATTACAACCCTGAAAAATGAAGAATTTCACAGGGAAATGGCACGATTGGGATCCGATCTGGAAGCAGTAGAGAGGCACAGCCTAGTTATCCATCCAAATCATCCTAAAATGGCCCAATCCGAAGGACAAATAGGTGGTTTCCAAGGCCCAAATGCACACTGACAACACACAGAGTTTCCCACTGGCGCGTCTAACAGAATCAGAGGCAGTTGGTTCGAGTAATTCGACGTGAACGACCTCATCCTTTCCAGTTCAATACTGTTGTCAGTAAACGACCATTTATGGTTGAATTAGTTAGAGGTTGTTTTATATTTTATAATCCTATAAAGGCAGATTCTGAATTAAACCCAAGGGTTGGATGGTTTTGGATGATAAGAGATTAAAAGCTCTGCGCATGTGTTGAACTCAACCTTTCAATTCATGAGAAGACCTGATTATGGAGCATAGATTCTTGTTATGAGTGTTTTGATGTTTGTTACTTCTTGTGCATGTGTTCTTTATTTGTATTTCCATTGGTTGTTTGCTTTTGCAGTATCTAGATCAAGACTACATGGTCTGAAATTCATATTTTATGCTTCAAATGCATATGACTAGGTATTCCACCCTTTCTTCTTGAAGTTGTGGGTTAGAATTCATTTACAAATTCTCTAGCTCCATGATGGAATTTGTTTCCTTTTCTTCCTTCATTTGTTGATACCTTTGACTTGAAAAAACCTCATCTACCTTGCATCTGCCTCTTAAATTGTGATCTAAATCAGTCATTTGTGACTATAAATCCATTGAAGTTTGACTCCATGCCCAATGGTGCTCTTGTCCTTAACCCCAACCAGTTGAAAAATCCCTATAAGTCATTATCTGAAGGTCTAGCCACCACTTTTACCTATTACCAACTTATGCAAATAATATCCTAAGTGTTGAGTTAATTGTGAAAGAAAGAGCCCTCTATGTGGTTGGAAAGGCTAGTTTCCATACACCAAAGCTTGGTTTGAAACAGTTACCTCATGATCCCTTCTGCTGAAACCCAGGAGAACCTTGAGTGATAACATTCTGGAGACCATACTGGGGATTCGAAATACTTCTTTCCAAGAACAAGAATTTCAAAGCATCAAATCAGATCTCTAAGGGCAAACAGAGGATCATAAATTTCAAGGTTGTAACATTTTCCTTGGCGACTCCAACTTTCAGATTTGTGATTTTCTTGGAAGAATTCTGGCTTCTAGAAGGATACCTACCAGAATTCAGCTAGATCCTGAACTATCAAAGTTTGTATCAGATCCAAAGAAGACCTTTAGGAAAAAAAGAAAGAACAAACAAGTATTTCCCCATTAACTAGGTCTTTTTCTCTACCTAAAGAAGAAGCACATGCCATAGAGATTGAATCTTGGGATTTAAAAACTGAACAGTCCTCATTTAGGTCTAAATCTGAATCATATCTAAAGAAAACCTTGTTTGACCAAATAAAATTCCATACAAATTGTCTGAATGCTTTGTGGGAAAACTCACAAGCTAAAGAAGAAAACAGTGATTTATTTCTTTTCACTAAAGCTGCTAGCAAAAACACCCAAGTCCTGATTACTCCTCCTACTGTTCCAAGCCATACTTTTGTAATACCTAATGTTACTCCCGCTCCTAGGAAAAATCTAAGAGTAATGGCTATTAGATTTTCACCTTTAGCTCTCCCTACTAATCTCTATGAATTACCTGTGGGATATTCCTAACGCCTCATGAGATTTGATGGGGAAGGAAATGGTTCTTCACAACATCATGTAGACCACTTTACTGATTTTATTGACCTATAAGAGGTGGATGAAGATGATGTCAATATGAGGTTATTTTCCCAAAGTATTGTAGGAGAAGTGAAAAAGTGGTTCAAAGCCCTTCCAAATGGAGGAATTGATACCTATGAGATATTTGAAGAAGCTTTCCTGGCCAAATGGCAGGATAAACAAAATCCTCTCCAAATTCTCACTCAGTATGAAAACACAAAGAAAACCAATGTTGAGACTGTCCAAGAATTTTCAGCTAGATTCATGAGAATGTATAATTCTATCCATGTGGACATCAATCCTCTTGCAGGAGAAACCCAGCTTCATTATGCTAATTGTTTTGACAGTGACTTTGCTCTCATGTTGAGAGAGAGGAGATATGCCACTCTACTTGATATGTTAAAATATGTTGTAGAAGTAGAAGCTAATTTGATGGCCTTGGGTAAAATGAAGCACATAAATGAAGATGAGAAAAAGAGATCTAATGAGGCATCCCACGTTCCATATCCCAATCCATTGATACCAAATTTGAGCAGATGATGAGGACTATGGAAAGGATGGTGGATAGGATCTCCCTTGACAATAGGCCTCCTTCCAGAGAAAACCCAGAGCCTCAAGCTCTAAATAACAATTATAGGATACCTATTTGCCCACAGGGAAGACCAAGAGAGCCAAGGGATCCTAGAAATGCTGAGAATCAGCCAATCAGACCACCTTTTGCTGAGAACTTAATAGCAGGAGAAGAAGAAGATGGACACCCTGATGACCAAATCCACCTCTTTGATCAGATCCAACCCCGGTTATATTTAACTAAAGAGGAACGTGACCAATCCTCCCTGCAGTTATATAGTACCCTAGAAGAACCGGAATCTGATCAATACCAAAGAGACTTCGAAAATGAAATCTATGAATTTCAGAGGCAGCATAATTTGAGAGGTAGGAAGGTAACAGTAGACCAAGGAAAGGCTATTGCCGAGCCATATTCTTCTCAGCCACAAATAAAAGAAACTTCTAGGAAGGGTGACCCAAAAAATGTAACCTCTGATAAGGCACCTGAGAAGGGGGTAGAAGCTCCTAAAAAGGGTCCAGAAGGGAGAGAGAATGTAATGTAAAGACAATAGAAAAGATCCATTCTGATTTCAGTTTGGAGAATGAAATATCTAAGATTAAAATCTCAATTCCTTTAGATGAGTTGGTCAAAAACTCAGAGTACAAATATCAGATTTTTAAAGTAGTGAATGGAGAAGAAGGAAAGCAGCATGATACTCTCAATTTGCATGATGAAAAACCCACTCTTCTGTTTGGTCCCCATGTTGAAAGTGCTCCAGAGGATGATGTTCCTCCATTCTATATCAGCCTAAACATACGTGATCATATATTACACAATGCTATGTTAGATTCTGGAGCTTCACATAACCTCATTCCAAGATCAGTGGTGGAAATTCTGGGGTTAGAAATCACAAGGCCCTATAAATATCTATTCCCCTTTGATTCTAGAAGAGTCCAATGTTTAGGGATGATTAAAGAAATGGTAGTCTCACTAACTCAAATACCTCAGAAGAATGTAATCATGGATGTGGTAGTGGCTGATATTCCACCTAAATTTGGGATACTATTATCTAGGTCTTGGGCATCAAATTTAAAAGGAACTCTACAGATGGACATGTCTTATGCTACCATCCCTATTTTTGTAGAAAACAGAAGACTATACAGGGAGCATAGACTATCCTATGTAGTAAGCAGTAAGACTAAGCCTGATAATCACCCCATTTTTGTTGTAGATACTGATATAGGTACCTCAATTTTCTGTTATGATCTTGGTTCAGAAGAGAAAGGTGTGAAAATTACTGATTTTCCTAAAACAAATGATAACTCTAGTAATGAGAAATAAATACAATGCATTGACAACTCAACAAACCTAGAAGGAAGTGGTCAACAAATGGAGAAAGGCCGTGATGAAAAATCAGAATTAGAAATGGAAACTACAACCACATTCCAAAGAGAAGAGCACTAGATTATGAGGTTTGATGGAGCCGTGAATAAAGAAGGAGTTGGGGAAGGAGTATGGATCAACCCTCCAGATGAAGGAAGTGAATGCACCAGATTGCATACCTTCAAACTAATGTTTGACTGTTCGAATAATTTGGCAGAATATGAAGCCCTACTGTTGGATCTGAATGCAATCAAATATCTAAGAGATAAAAAGATAAAAGTTTATGGGGATGCAGAGCTAATAATCCAACAGGTGAATGGAAATTATGAAACTAAACATCCCAAAATGAGGGGCTTACCGAAATGTCGTTTGGGATATGTTTGATAATTTCTTCACAGAGCATGATATTTCTTTCATTCCTAGAGAGAAAAATACAATAGCAGACATTTTATCCAGCTCTACTAGCAGATTTCAACTCCCTACCTACTAAAGCTTACATGATCAATATAAGGCATAGACCCTCTATTCCAAACAATACCAAACATTGGCAAATATTTGAAGATGATCAACAGATCAAGAAATTACTAGATATGACTGAGGAATTTTCCAACACCCAGATTGATCAAGACAACTGTTCATGTGATGAATGAGAACCTGATCCACCAGAGATCCTAACCACTTTGGGAGATAAAGAGATCCTGCAGCTGAAGAGCAATTATATACCCAAAGGATTGGTGCCATTGGAAAAGATTTTTGATGAAAACGATGTGGCCAAAAATCACAAGGTTGCTCCAAACCACAGTAAAGTGGAAGACTGTAACATTGGGAATGATGAAGAGCCCAAAATTGTTAAACTGTCAAAGTCTTTAACCCCAGGCACTAAAGATGACTATGTGGATTTAATGAGAAAGTTTTATGATGTGTTTGCATGGTGCTATGAATACTTGAAAGAATATGACGCTACTATCATCCAACATACCATACCAGTCAAGACAGGGGAGAAACCATTCAGGTAGAAACTGAGAAGGATGAATCCTATGCTTCTCCCACTAATAGAAAAAGAGGTGCAGAGGCTGTATGAAGCCAAAATCATAGTCTCCTTAAGGTTTTCAAAGTGGGTAGCTAACATAGTCCAAGTGAGGAAGAAAAATGGTGAAATGAGACTGTGTATTGACTTTAGAAATATGAATAAAGTGTCCCTAAAGTACAACTACCCCCTGCCCAAAATGGACCACATTTTACATAAGGTTGTAGTGGCAACAAGAATGTCAATGCTGGATGGATTTTCAGGGTACAATCAGATTAAGGTGCAGCCAGAAGTCCAAGACAAGACAACCTTTACCACACCTTGGGGGACCTTCATGTATGCAAAGATTCCTTTTGGTTTGTTGAATGCAGGAGCTACCTTCCAAAGAGCTATGGACATAGCTTTTGCAGAAGAGAAATACAAATTTGTAGTCATATAAATGGATGACATCATTGTGTATTCTAAGTCTGATACATATCATTTGAAACATTTGCATCAAGTGTTTTCCAAGTGCAGAAAATTTGGAATCTCCTTGAACCCTCAAAAGTCAAAATTTTCCATACAAGAAGGCAAGCTGCTAGGTCACATAATATCTAAATATGGGATCAAAATTGACCCAGACAGAGTTGACACAATACAGAAAATTGAACTCCCCAGGAGTAAAAAAAAGGTTCAATCCATTCTAGGCATAGTGAATTTCTTAAGAAGGTTCATCCCCAATTTTACAGAGATCATGAGGTCAATCACAAACATGCTTAAGAAGGACACTTAGATCAGGTGGACTGCTAAATCCAAACAAGCATTTGGAAACATAAAAAGGGAAATTGGTGAAGCACCTGTACTAATCAGTCCTGATTTTGACAAAGAGTTTCTTATGTTTTCTTTTTCCTTTGAGCATTCCATAGCTGGAGTGATTTTATAGAAAAATCAGGAAGGATATGAGCAGCCCATAGATTTATTTAACAAAGCTATTATAGATGCTGAGATCAAGTACAACATCATGGAGAAGCAAGCATATGCAATGATTAAAACTTTGAAATATTTTAGAGTCTATGTTTTGCATTCCCATGTTGTTGCTTATGTTCCTAATGCTGTTGTAAATGATATATTAACACAACCTGATCCAGAGGGTAGAAGGGCTAAGTGGATAGTTGTTCTCTTGGAATATGACCTGGATATCAAACCTACAAAGCTTATCAAAGGACAAGGACTGGCCATGCTCATGGCTGAATCAAATTGGGATTCACTAAGTGTGAACTTGCTTTCACACATGTTGGAAGAAACTTCCCAAGACCCACTGTCACAGGTATCAAACAAATTCTTGTCTTCTCCTTGGTATTCTGATAGTATATATGTTTTGCGGAATTTACAAGCACCCCCTGAGATGGGTAAAATAAAATCTAGGTCAACCAAGAAGAAGGCTGCAAAGTTTTGCATATTGAATGGCTTCCTTTATTGTAAATACCCTGGAGGTGTTCTACTTAACTGTATAGTGGAAGATGAAGCCAAAGGGACCTTGAAATAATTTCACAAAGGTGTTTGTGGGGGGAATCATTACTGGAAGGCCACTGTCAACAAAATTCTCAGGGCAGGGTTTTATTGGTCCACCATGTTCAAAGATGCACATAAGGAAATAGCTACTTGCCATGAATGACAAATATTTGAAGGAAAGAGGAATATCTTATCCTTTCCTTTGAAACCAATCTCTGTAGAATCCCCTTTCTAGCAGTGGGGGCTTGACTTCATTGGTAAAATTTTCCCCAACTCCTCTGGACAACACAGGTGGATATTGATTGCCACTGATTATTTCACTAAATGGATTGAGACAATACCAACCAGGTGAGTCACAGACACAATCATCATCAAATTTCTAGAGTAAAATATCATGTATAGGTTTGATTGCCCTATTAAAATAATCACTGAAAATGCTCAAGCATTCAAATCCAAGAAAATGGTCGAATTCTGTGACAAATTCCAAATAAAATTGGGCCATTCTACTGCTTACCACCCCCAGGGAAATGGACTAGCTGAGTCATCCAACAAAATTCTAGTTAGGATCATCAAGAAGCCGTTGCAAGGAAAAAAAGGGCTTGGCACACCAAGTTGACCTTTGCTCCGTGGGCTGATAAGATCACCTCTAAAAGATCCATTGGAACTTCTCCTTTCAAATTAGTATATGGAAGAGAAGTGATATTTCTTGATTCCCTCAGAGGGCCCTCTATGAGGCTGCTACAAGAGCAGGAAGAAGAGCCAAATCCTGAGCTAAGGAGAACTAACCAACTGGTTGAGATACAAGAAGTCAGAGACAAAGTACATGCTAAAGCTATGCTAGCTCAAGATAGGGTTAAAAATACTTTTGACAAAAAGACCAAGGCTGATGATTTCGAAGTGGGAGATCTAGTGTTGAAATGGGATGCTAGAAGAGAGAACCAAGCCAAAATTTTTGATAACCTATAGCAAGGGCCCTATACAATCATTTCCCGCCATGGAAACAACACTTTATTCTTGCAGGATGGGGATGATGAACCAGTTGGGAAGAGACCCGTCAATGGGAATTTTGTGACAAACTATCTACAGTGAGAAACAAGCTCATTAGCTTGTCCTCGCTGTACATTTCCATTTGTATTTTAGCTTCGATTAGCTGTGTTTCAGTTTCATTTTACAAAAAGGAAAAAAGAAAGGGGAAACTGGTTTGATGTTCTTGCTACTTCATAGGGAGGATAACATCCCCGGTTGGAGCCACTGTTAACACCTCTATCAGTGTTCCCACCAAAGGAGGAAAGAGAACCCCCCTACCGGAACCCCAAGCATGCCCATTGACCTCTTACACCACAAAAAGAGTCAGAAAACCCAAAAATGGCTAAGTATCAATGAATTCCGAGCCAAATGATCGAGCCACAGTAAGAAAAATGGGAAAAAAAAGGCAGTGGAATTATTCCGCAATCTACAGAGGTTGAACGATTAGGACTAAAAAAGCAAATACAGATCTACGGTTGGGAAGCGATCGACAACACATTCAATCAATATGTTTTCGGCTTTTTCGCTTTCTCGCTGGTCCGGCTTTCTGACTTTCCGCGCCCGCATTGCAGATTGCGGAAGTCGGAACGATATTTTTTCAAGAGCGTAAAGTTGGGTTTTCGATTTCCGCAACCCGCATTGCGAAATAAGGATTCTGTAGGAATAATTTTTCCGGGGACGCAGATTTGGGTTTCCAATTTCCGCAACCCGCATTGCGGAATGTAGATTGCGGAGGCAGACTTTTTCGGGGGCATAGATTCAGGTTTTCGATATCCGCAACTCGCATTGCGGATTGCGGAAGTGATATTTTTCTAGAGGCATAAAGTTGGCTTTCTGATTCTCAAAACCCGCATTGCGGTATGCATATTACGGGAGGATAATTTCGGATATGAGATGTTATACAAGGTAAATTACGACCACGGAAAATGAATAATTTCATAGAGAAATGGAACAATTGGGAGCCGATCTGGAAGCAATAGAGAGGCACAGCCTGGTTATCCGTCCAAATCATCCTAAAACCGTTCAATCCGAAGGACAAACAGGTGGTTTCCAAGGCCTAAATGCACATTGACAATACACAGATTTTCCGACCGGCACGTTTAACAAACTCAGAGGCAGTTGGTTTGAGCAGTTCGGCGTGAACAGACTCATCCTTTCCAGTTCAAGACTGTTGTCAGTAAACGACCATTTATGGTTGAATTAGTTAGAGGTTGTTTGATATTTTGTAAGCCTATAAAGGAATATTCTTAATTAAACCCAAGGGTTGGATTTTTTTGGATGCTAAGAGATTAAAAGCTCTGCATATGTGTTGAACTCGGCCTTTTAATTCATGAGAAGACCCAATTATGGAGCATAGATTCTTGTGATGATTTTTTTGATGTCTGTTAATTCCTGTGCATGTGTTCTTCATTTGTATTTCCATTGATTGTTTGCTTCTGCAGTATCTAGATCAAGACTACATGGTCTGAAATTCATATTTTATGCTTCAGATGCATATGAATAGGTATTCCACCATTTCTTCTTGAAGTTGTAGGTTAGAATTCATTTACAAATTCTCTAGCTATGTGATGGAATTTGTTTCCTTTTCTGCCTTCATCTGCTGATACCTTTAAAAAACCTCATCTACCTTGCCTCTACCTCTTAAATTGTGGTCTAAATCAGTCATTTGTGACTATAAATGCACTGAAGTTTGACTCCATGCCCAATGGTGTTGTTGTCCTTAAACCCAACCAGATGAAAAATCCCTATAAGTCATTATCTGAAGGTATAGCCACCAATTTTACCTATAACCAGCTTATGCAAATAATATCCTAAGTGTTGAGTGAATTGTGAAAGAGAGATCCCTCTCTGTGGTTGGAAATGCTAGTTTCCATCCACCAAAGCTTGGTTTGAAACAGTTACCTCATGATCCCTTCTGCTGCAACCCAGGAGAATCTTGAGTGATAATACATGGCATATGCACAATCCGTGAAGTATGGAAGAAGGGATGCCACAATCGACTTGCAAACATACAATCCGTGCAGGACATGTATAAATAAAGATGCAACTTGGAGATTGGGAGTAAGCAGAAGGAGCAAGAAGATTGCAAGTTTTGTGAAAGTTTTAGTTTGTCTTTTGGGGCATCAAGGGGCTCTTGGACAGAAAAAAAAATAATCTAGCGAAGAGATGGATGCACACATGCAACATAATGAAGTTTTGATGGTGCACAAAAATATGCTGTAAACTTGTGACAATTGTGCAAACATGGAAATGAAGAAATACTGAAGAATGCACAAGTGCTGGATATATTGAAGGATTGTATCACAATCAACACGTTGATAGTCATAGAATTTGAAGATATAGAAGCACAGAGACATAATAGAATATTATCATATATTGTGCGGATGTCTAGATGACGCATATGAACTGAAGTGAAAGTGTGCAAAGTTGAAGACTACATCATATGTGCAACAAAAAAACAATAGTAGAATTAGAGAGGCGCATCAAGATGCGGATGATCTAAGACAAGTGCATTATACTAAATAGACCAATCATTTGATGAACAGGACGTCGTTGATCGTCTTAAGGACCGCAACACTTAATCAGAACAAACACATCATAAAGTGCACAATTATCTTTGTTACTAGTGCTTCATTTCAGTATAACAAATCATCAATTGAAAGTGCAATATCACTTGATCATTGTAGTCATGTAAAGAAGAACATTAAACCACAATCGCAGACTACAACATCAACAGAGCATATAATCCATCAAGTAAGTCATCAGTAGAAGTGTGATTTTTGAGAAGAAAGAGAATTCAAGTGATGTATGTAGAACAATGACAGAATACAGTTGCATACGAAGGTTGCGCACAGCATAATCATCATTAGAAGACCTAAAGAAGTGCGGAAAGTTAAAGAATAACAAGGCAGCAAGACATATCATAAATTAGGGTGGTCGAATGGGAAAGGATATAGGGAGTTGGAGCTTCCTTCAGGTTGGTGCCTGTAAAACAACAAGGAGACAGGGAGTTGCAACTTACTTTAGGTCGGTGGTTGTAAAACAAAGCGATAGGGGGTCGATGCCTCCTTCCAGTTGGTGTTGGAGAAAACTAAGGGGGTTTGAGCCTCCTTCCAGTTAGTGCTGGTAAACACAAGAATTTGGTGCTTCCTTGAATGTATTCTTTCTAAATTATAAAGAATCATCCTGTGGTTTTCTCCTATTTGGGTTTCCACGTAAAAATTATGTGTGTTATGTGTTGATAATGTGGTGCATGTACATGTGAATTTTTATTTACTGATGCATAATAGATTATGAATGATTAAGTAAATTTTAATCTGTTAAAGAAGGTAAAATATGCCAATAACTACACTAATACTGATTCACCCTCCCTCTCATAATTAAATCAATTCCGACAATTGGTATCCGAGCGGCTGTCTTCAATAACATATTAACATCTGGAAGATAGATCATTGCGCAGAAAGCAGAAATGGATAAGGAAGAAGGCCTTTCTACAAATAGAGCATCAAGGTTCAACGACACCAACTATATTTTCTGTAAGGTACATATGGAAGTCTACTGACAATCTTTAGGTGCAGAAGTCTGGCAATCTATAGTCGATGGTTATGACATCCCCGTAGTAGTTCCAATAAATCTCGCACAATGAAAGAAATGCTAGGGCCACAAATGCTATATTATATGGTTTGACATGCGACAAATTTGTCAAGGTTATGCACTGTGCATCAGCCGAAGAAATTTGGGACAAAATCATAGGCATATATGAAGGATATGACAAGGTAAAAAAATAAAAGCTTCAAAATTATTCTGGGAAGTTTGAATCTCTGAGTATGAAAGATTAAGAGAAAATTACATCGTACTTCTTAAGAGTTGATGAGGTATTCAATGCTATCAAGAGTCTTGGGGTTACCCTAGATGAAGAATCAGTGGTACAGAAGATATTGAGAACTATGACTCAAAGATTCAATTCAAAGGTTTCAGTGTTAGAAGATTGAGCCAATCTTGATGAACTAACAAAGGATGAACTTCATGGGATTCTCACGGCATATGAGATGAGAACAGAAAAGGAAACTCCCATAAAAAAGAAAGCAACTTTCAAGGCCATGGGAATGGACAAGCATGATCATGACAAGGACTGTCGTGATGAACCAGATGATGAAGAATCAAACTTTGTCAAGAATATGAAAAGAGGACGAGGAAAGTGTAAGAACAAGTTACCCTTCAAATGTTTCAGATGTGGATGAGTAGGTCATTATGCCTCAAAATTCCCTTACAAGAAATAAGATAGTGACAATGATGAAGAATCTGGAGCACATGATCGAAAGATTGCACATTCTCAACACAGACCTAAGAATAAGAGGAGAATTCCAAAACATAGGAAGAGTATGTATACTGAAGAAGGAAGCAATACTTTTGAAGAAAGTTATTGTGACGAAGAACCCAAGGAAGTTATCTTCATGTCCCAAGTGGTAGAAGAAAGTAAATATGAAATAAATAAGAACAACTCAATGAATACTCCATTTGCGCAAACCAACCCAGGATCACTAGACAATTTTTTCTTCAGTGGATCATTCAATACACCTCCAAAACAAGTCACACCTCCAAAAGCTATTGAAGAGGTCAAAATGGTCAATCACTCTGATAAAGACGACACTACAAACATTGACTGGGAACAACTATCAAAGTATCAAGAATAGGACTGCAATGCCCCTAGAATGACTGTGTACCTTAAGGGCACCTGTCGAGTGACCCGGTTGAACAACTTCGATATAATGGTCTCTTGAGCCTTGTTATGTCTTAAATGATTGAGGAAAACTTGAAGATGGGAATGACGACAATAATTGATAAATGAATTAAAGAATTAAATTATATGTGTGGAGTGCTATAATTGATTGGCTAGTTATTGCTTAATGATTAGCCTGGATTGATCAAGTCAAAGTGCAGTAGGACAGTTACAGTCCTAGCTCTGCAACTTGGGAGGACGCAACTGAGATGCGTCATAGCTTTCCATTTTTATTCTGAACTTCGAGACGAAGTTCTAAATAAGTAGGGGTGTATGTAGTGCCCCTAGACTACTATAGACATTGAGGGCACCGGCTGAGTCACCTGACTGTTTGAAACATTAATAAAATAACCCTATGATTTTATTTTGAGTATATTTATGATTACGATTGATTGATATATGTGCATTTGGGTAGTTATTGTGAATGGACAATTTCCTGTTGTTTAACGATAAACTTTGATATGAAAATTGTACATATGAATGATGCTTAACGACTAGTTGTGCAATTGATTATGTGATTAGACGAATGAGTAATGATTAAGTAAATTATAGATGCTTAATGAAGCAACAGACTTATAAACCAAATTGTGATTATTTAGGACAGTGCTACTAATTTACGTTTGTGAGAAATGGGTGTAGCGACAGGTGAAACGATTCACCAACGGACACACAAAGGAATATGAAGGGTCGTAGAGTACAAGTAAATCACACACATGGAGAGCGACGACGATGTCGACTTCCGAGGGAATACCACGCTTGAGCAGATAAGCACTAATCCGCTTGCTCAAGAGGAAAGCGTGAGGGCGTATGAGGTGGGCCACGACGGAGCTGGTCACGTACGAGTTGGGGAGCGTGCAGTGAGAACGGACTCACTCCTCAACGCCATTAGTCCCTAATAGCATGTAGACGGAGGATGAAAAGTAACGGCTCCTGAAATCCCTACATGAAGTTCCCGCAAGTCAAAACGGAAGGATGACGGCAGAAGGGCCCGACGGTGCGGTACCATGCCGAGAACGGAAAGAGTGAATGCAAAGACCCAACGATGTGGTGCCTTGCCGAGGAATGGAAACTATGGATGACTGGACTCAACAGAGTGGTGCCATGTCAGAGAAATTAAATTAAGGAACAAGGAGGCCCAACGGCGCGACACCGGGTCCCTAGTAAAAGTTGATTGTTAAACTTAACTGCGTTGAAACGTATAATTTTGCACCTAAAACTTTACTTAGAAATGCATTTGAGTACTTTAGGCATTTGCACATAAATGATTACTTTGGCATTTAAATAATATTAAGTGTTATTTAGGCATTGCACATGAAAGGATATTCCTGATTACTTAAAAATATTAAAAATATTTATTTAGGAGCAAAATGGAATCCTAGGCATGGACACCTAGTCAACTCCACCTACACCACAAATCTAGGAGTTAAGTGAAATATCTAGGGGACAAACATGAGAAAACTTAGGGATGTTGGTGCATCTCCTAGAGAAACTGACACTTGGATGGGTGAGTTGTTTTTCATTAAAGAATTAATTAAAGAATTATTTATGCATGAAGCGACATGTGTCGCAGGGGATTTTCCTTTAAAAGGGAGACTTTGGGGATGGGTAAATGTCACATACCCCAATTTTATAAAAATAATGTAATTATTTTTATTATATTCCTGAGACATTATGTTAAATTTAATGCTAAGTAGGAATTGATGAATCAGCAGAGTCACTAGAATTGGAATGTAAATCAGAATATTTTATTATTAATAAATAAATTATGGAGACACCAGCATGGGAGAGTTGTTAAAAGAGGTTACTGGTCAAACTGGTGGAGGGAACTAGGTGGACAGGAAAAAGACAAGTGGCAGCATCCTCAAACACTTCCTAAGTTTCAGGTGGCAACTTCCCTATATTTGGGGTCATGATTCCCCAAGAAAGTGGAATCTGAGCAGGTGGCTCATTAATGACAGTTAACCCAACAAAGACCTAGGCAATCTTTTAAATAGTACTCAATGAACTGAGCTGGGGGCAGTTGTTCTGGAGGGAGAATACATTTAGGAGAATGCTATTCAGGAATCCCATTGAGGAAGTGGGAAATACAGTAAGGAAGTGGTTTGAGAGGGATGCTGCAGGAACTTGGTTCCATTATAGTTGTTTGGGCTAAGTGAATTATTTGGCTGCACCTAGTTCCAACCAGGGAGATCAGAGCAAGCTCGGGGGTCCTGAGAAATGTTGTCTGGGCACTCTCCAGGAGTTGGTAGGGAGGAACAGCCTCCCATTGCTGTTGTTGTCCACAGTTTGAAACAGGTTCTGCCACCTACTCCTGTTTGTTTATTTAGTATAAATGAATGTATGTTATGTTTATTTTCATTATGTCTGAGAAGTAATTAATTCAGTAAAAGATAGTAATCCCTGAATATCAGTAGTAGATTATTAAGAGTTACTGTGTTTCAGCATTCTTTCTTAGCATTACTGCAGTACTGAAAAGGTATTTCCATGCATGTTATACAATAGTAATATCGCAAGAAATAGTATTATTGAATTTCTCAAGCCTAGTTAAATTGCAATAGTTAAAATAGATAATTAGAGTTCATGTTTACAGTAAGTATTCTCGGGAGTACAATGTGTTTAAACGGTCAAAGGAAACAGTATTAAGATGCAATTAAATATATTACAGTATCGATAGTATGATTAACCTCGTTGTAGGACTCGTGTAGCTACAGTTATATTATATATGTCAAGGTACGAACCTTAGTCAGATTTTGACCAGTTTTAATTCTAATATTTAAACTAAACATAAACCCTAGTTAAGGATTATCCATTCTTATTCAACAAGACGAATATGCAGAAAAACCCTAACAGAATTGCATCACATTGAAGTTATTAATAGTTAAACAACTAGTTAGTGTTTTAGGAACATAAAATCAACAAAATCATATCTATTTCATTATCAAGCTTAAACCTTAATGAAATGTTCTTCTTTGGACTCTCTTTATCGACATAATCTTATTGGTAAACCTAGTTACAGTTTAAAAACGAAATGACTAAGCAGAACAGTAATTTTGCTCAGTTATTCGAGCTCAACTGTTTATTAATAGTATTCACTTGTTTCTCAACTACAAACAGAAGCAATCTCATAACATTAGAATAAAGATATAAACAAAAACCACTGTTGGTGTTCCGGATCAAACCCATCATTTCAGACCTTACAGGTAATTAAACATTGAGACTTAAAACAACGATTCATCTGCGGTCACCGCCTAGGATCACTGTTAAATGATTTTAAAACATAGAATTTAAAATACACGCCACATCCAGATCAGAAATTTATAGGAGAAACTATAACAGAGTTATTTTGTCAAAACGAAACGAAAAACCCTGGTTAACTTAAGTGAATAACAACAAACAAAACCTAGGTACGTAAACCCCAGTATTTTATCTATAAGGGCTAACAGCATTAGAACAACCCAGCTCATAATTTTACAACACACAGATACAAACAGTACGATAATTCTAGCTTCTTGACAAGCTTAAGGTTCAGCTTGAACCTTATCATTATAACTCAACATACAAAAACTGAACACAGAGATTTTAGACAGTGCCTTCACCTATAGCCTCGTCTCCTTTTTGTTCTTAAAGTGTTTGTAGAAAATATAAACTTTCCTATTACTGAACATAGCATTAAATTAAAGGAAAAACGCAGACATACAACAAACCATTGTACAGGCAACCTTTCATATTAAGTTAACTTCCAAAAAACCTGGGGTTAACTCTAATCTTTTCAAAGTACAGTAACAAAACAAAACCCCAAGGCCGTCACTTCGACTTCAGAACAGGCCACAGCTTGTTTCTTTTGAACAATAATTCTTCTACAAACCCTAACTACCACAAGAAAGAAGAATAAAATTACATATGACTGCAGCTGTAACATTTCACGTACATTACAGGGTTAAACCTGTCCATAACCTTGATGACAACAGCTATAAGGTCAAGCAAAACAGAGATAGCCACAAGGATGGATCATTCAAGACCAAACCCTAACCATTCTACAACCAGCAAGGAGGACAACCATGGTGAAACCAGGCTTACCCGGTTAAGCAACCAATTGTCGAAGCTCGAGGTCACCCACACCGCGAATGGAGTCAGGGCCTGCAATGAAAGAAAAAAATTATCAGTTATCATTTATATATATAAATGTTGAGTTCTAAACCAAGTGTTGTATTTAGAAAATGAAGACGAAACCTATAGCTTACCAGAGAGTTGAATGGAGTCATGCACAGTACGTAGGTTGATAGCCACGAGCAATAGAAGAGGAAACCCTTCTCTTTTCACCAACACGATTAAGCTGACTGAAAATATGTACAAACTGCAGTGGAAGCTTCAGGCAAAACCAAACTGAGATTCATGGTTATGCCGAGACAAGGTTCAAACTGATACCAAAAGGGAGAAACCCTAGATCTTTCACAAACGTAACTGATACCAAAAGGGAGAAACCCTAGATCTTTCACAAACGTAAACTGCTAAAAGCACAACACAAAACTCCCAAACCCTACTAATGAACAAACACGAAGAAGTGTAACAGCGTAGGAGCTTTTACCACCATGGTTTCGGTGAAATTTTGGACAAGAGAATCGACAGAGCGGCCGAGCCTGAAGGCGAGGGAAGGAATGATAGGATTAGGGTTAGTCAACCTTTTATGTCACGAACACTTGGATGTAAATTAGCCACGTATCCCTCTTAATAATTCTCATGCAGTGTGTAATTCTTACATAGTTTTTACGACGATGACTACATCATTGTTTTCCAATTCAAATGATAACATGGATTTTCCCTAGGGTCGTGATACCATATGGTTGATACATAATCCATGATTCGATCAATGCCTTCAAACGTTGTATAGCGAATAATATCACTTGCCCTATAAACCAATAAATCATGCATTTGACATTAGTGTCCAAGGATTTCATTGAAATATCATCCTTTGTAGCCAACTAAACATCATAGTAAGGGTAACAAAAACAATTCACGGTGATTATAATGGTTGCTTTATCATAGTTTAACTACCATACTATTAACAAGCAAAACAATTCATTAATGTTTTAAATTCTTGTCTAAATATCGATCCCAACTTGAATTGTCAATCCATTGCAAAATAAACATCATTTAAATCCAGTCTTGGAGTATTATAAGACATAAATAAGATATGTAATTGCTTTAGAAAAATTAATAAAGACAAGGGTGCAATGCAAGCGCCTTTTTGGTTGATAAAATTCTATTACGAATTTTCCAATCACCATGACCACCTGTGCAAGACATAGATCGTCACCTTAAGTTTATAAATAATGAATGGAGATGTTAATAAGCAGTCCTTTTCTAGGTGACTTTCACTTGAAGAATTCCAGATACATAAGTTTTAACTTTGGATCAGATTCACACTAGATTATGTCATTTATCATTACAATACAATGACAAGCATTTAACTGTTTCAGAATTCCTTATAACATTTAAACGAGTCTACTCAAGATAAGCTTATAAATTATGAATCATTGACATAAGAATAATTTGTCCAACTCATACAAATCCTGAGATGTTAGGAGGAGACTTGTAAATGATAGAATATCTAGCTAATGCTAAAAAACAAGTAAGTTATCTTTCACTGTGCTAATTATGAGGCGTATCGGCAATACAGTAACATCACCAATAACATTTATTCCACAGAGTTGTTTAATTCATGGACACTTCAGAAAATACAGTTATCTTTTTTCTTTAGTAGTTTCAAGTTCAATAACAGTAAGAACAGAGAAGTTCGTAGGCAGAATGCTACCTTCAAACACCTGCAAACCGAGTTAGCATATTTAGACTTTTTATTGAGTGATTTTGGTACAGCTATTTGGATTGTAACACTTTAAGGATTTAATTGTCGCGACCGCACTTTACTTGTATATCTGTAAAGAGAAAGACAGTTCGATGCATTAGCTTGAAAGCTAAGTAAGTCCAGTCTGCTATGGAAACTCCCCCTTGAGGTTGCAAAACAGTAAAACAATCAATAACGGAAAAGAGAAAACCATAATAACATTTAAATATAACAAAGACCATTCAGACACACTTAAAATCACGTAAAGTTAAACAGACAGTTAAATGACTGCATTTAATAACATTTATTGTTATCTTAAAAATTTTAAATTTTTTGGAAATAATGGGGATTTGACATGTGGTATCAGAGCATGGTTCATACACTAGGCCTTGATATGGCTCAACTAGTTTCCGCAGAACAGTGCCAATGAAAAGAAAAATTTATATATATATCTCATGTACTAACTTGTATTTTCTGTTTTATAAATACAGAGCAGAAAAATTTCCTTTTTCTGAACCTAACAGGCAGGTATGGAAAAGCTAGGAGAATATGCTGAGGAGGAATTTCCAAACACTGCGACAAGACAGATGTTGAGAGAACCTGTGACAGAGGAGGTAATTGCTCACTCCTCGGAACTAATGCAGACCATAAAAGGTTTAAAGACGGAAATATAAACAGTCAAGAAGGATAATGAAAGGATTCTGAAAACTCAAGAGCAGCTAAATCAATTATTGATAGAAAAATTTCAGACCGAAGGAAGAAGCAAAAGAGCTGAATCAAAAGAAGCTAGTCATCAAAGAGGGTCTAAAAGGATGAAACCGGCTAAATCTGACAGCAGTTCATCATCTGAAGAAAGAAGGGAACAACATAGCTATCGCACTACTAGTGACAGCAGTGAAGCTGAGTTGCATAACAGAAAGAAAAAATACAGACCTTATGAAGAGATTTCCGGGGAGTTTAAGAAAATAAAACCCCCAACTTTCAATGGAGAATCTGAGATAGGAGAAGAGGCAGAATCCTGGTTATCCGGGATGAGAAAATATTTCCAGATTTACAACTATTCAAATCAGCTGAAGGCATGAATGGCCATCTACAACCTTTTTGGAAAGGCGGACATATGGTGGCAAGACCTGAAAAGGGTCAAGGGGATCAAAGAAAAAGAAGTCAATTGCAGTACTTTTAAAAGGTACTTCAAAAAGAAATTTTTGTCTGAACAATACTATGAAGAAAGGGCCAAGGAATTTTATGAACTGAAGCTAGGATCTATGACTATGAAGGACTTAAACAGTAAGTTCTTAAGTCTATTAAGATATGTGCTGTACTTTGTTGAAGAGAAACCTAAAATACAGCGGTTTCTTAGCTACCTGCCATATCATATCAAGGACAGAATTGAATATGATAACCCCAAAACTCTGGAAGAGGCTATGCGAAAGACCAATTTCTGTTTTGAACAGAATAAAAAGAAAGAAGGGATAGCTAACTGGAAGGATAAAAAGAATAGTAATCAGTTTGAGTACAGGAAAAAGGAGTTTGTACCCCAGAAAAATTTCAAGAATAACAAGAACGGAAACCATTTTAATGGTAAAAGCTTCCAGAGAAACAAAAATGGAGCTGCAAATTATTCCAACAATTTCAAAGGCAGCAAGAAGGCTCCTAACAATCATGGAAACTACACTAAGAATTTGGAACGAAAAGAACCTGTTAAGTGCTGGGAATGCAATGGCCCACACTATGCTTCAATTTGCCCAAATCGGAAGAAACCAAACAGCAATATTCATACTATACAAGATGAAATGACTGTTGGAGACTTTGCAGGAACTATGCCCCGAATCAATGCAGCATTGGAGAACCGCCAAGCTGATTATCAAACTTCCATGGTGGAAGTAGGAGGTATGATTAACAAAATCCCTGTAACTATTTTAATAGATCCGGGTGCTAGTCTTAGTTATATTTCACCCCAGCTAGTAGAAAAATGTAATCTGACTGTTGAAAGGTTTGATAATTCTTGGTTCGTACAACTAGCTACTGGGGCAAAAAGGAAGGTAAACTGTTATGTTAAGGAATGTGTCCTAGATATGAATGATTTTAAGACCACTGTTAAATTAAATGTTTTGCCACTTGGATCTTATGACATACTTATCGGTATGGACTGGTTAGAATAGCATAAGGTAGTTTTAAACCGTTTTGACAAAACTTTTAGGTGTGTGAACAATAATGAACAGCCTGTAACTGTTAGGGGTATTCCTAGGAAAACAGTAGTCAGGCAGATTTCTGCTTTACAACTTAAAAGGGCAGTCAGAAAAAAGTGCAAAGCCTATGTTGTAACTATTACAGATGAGGCAGATAAGTCTGAAATCAACAAGATAACAGTATGGGATATCCCTGTAGTAAATGAATTTGTTGATGTTTTCCCAGAGGAAATCCCTGGATTACCTCCCAAGAGAGAACTGGATTTTACAATTGAACTAGTACCAGGTGCTGTACCCAGTTCAAAAGCTCCGTATCGTATGAATATTTTGGAGCTTAATGAATTAAAAACTCAGTTAAAGGAGTTAATAGATAAGAATTACATTCGACCCAGTGTGTCCCCTTGGGGAGCACTAGTAATTTTTGTTAAAAAGAAGGATGGAACTATGCAACTTTGCATAGATTACCGTCAACTGAACAAGATGACAATTAAAAACAGATATCCGTTGCCTCGCATAGATGATCTGTTTGATCAATTACGTGGAGCTACAGTGTTCTCTAAGATAGATCTGAGATCGGGTTATCATCAGGTGAGGATTAAAGAAGAAGACATTTTCAAAACAACTTTCAGAACAAGGTATGGACATTACGAATTTGTCGTAATGCCATTTGGGCTTACTAATGCCCCAGCCGTCTTTATGTGCCTAATGAACAACATAATGCATAAATACTTAGATAAATTTGTTGTCGTATTCATCGATGAAATTTTAATTTACTCTAAGAATGAAGAGGAGCATAAAGAACACATACGGATAGTCTTACAAGAACTACGAGAGCAGCAGCTCTTTGTGAAGTTCAGTAAGTATGACTTCTTCAAAGATGAAATCCAGTACTTAGGACATGTAGTCACCAAGGAAGGGATTTCAGTTGATCCTGAAAAGATCCGGGCAATTGAAGAGTGGCCAGTACCAAAAGACGTAACAGATGTTAGGTCCTTCATGGGAATTACCGGTTATTACCGGAGATTCATAGAAGGCTTTTCAAAAATAGCCAACCCAATCACTTCCTTGCAAAAGAAAGGCAAGAAGTTTGATTGGAACTTGAAGTGTGAAGAAATATTTAAGAAGTTAAAGACCTTATTGACGACCACGCCTATTCTAAGAATAGCAGATCCTAATAAGAATTTCATGGTTTGCACCGATGCTTGTAATGACGGTCTAGGTGGAGTGTTGACTCAGGATGGACATGTCATTGCCTATGAGTCCAGGAAGCTGAAAATTCATGAAAAGAATTATGCCACTTATGACTTAGAATTAGCAGCTGTTATTCATGCTTTAAAGATGTGGCGACACCACTTAATAGGCAGGAAGTTTACTTTAATGACTGATAATAAGGGTTTGAAATACCTTTTAGATCAGCCTAACTTAAATGCAAGGCAAGCAAGATGGTTGGCCTTCTTAAGTGAATATGATTTCGAAATTCAGCACATAAAAGGGAAGGAAAATAAGGTGGCTGATGCTTTGAGCAAAAATGCAAGGCTGAATTTGATATCAGCTATTAGCACTTTTACCTCTGATTTAAATGAACAGCTGGCTGAAGGAACAAAATTGGATGAAGTTTATCAAAATTTACAAGCTACAGCTAAAGAGGAACCTACAGAAAGTTTAATAAAGGGTTATAGCCTAAACAAAGATGGATTTTTATTGTTTAAAGACAGGATGTATGTCCCTAATGTATCCAAAGTTAAATTACTAATTCTGGATGAAGTGCATAAAACCCCATACTCAGGACATCCAGGCTACCAGAAAACTGTCACCATGTTGAGAAAAGATTATTTTTGGCCTAATATGAAATCTGAAACAGCTGAGTATATAGCGAGATGTTTAGGCTGTCAATAGGTAAAAACAGAACATCAGCACCCAGCTAGGTTATTGCAACCTTTGCCTATTCCTAGTTGGAAGTGGGAAATAATCAGCTTAGATTTCATTACGGGATTACCCAAAAATCAGCATCAGAATGATTCAATTATGGTGGTAGTAGATAAATTAAGTAAATCAACACACTTTATTCCTGTTAAAACCACTTACAAGGCTGCAAACATAGCTGATATTTTTCTGAAACAGATTTTTCGGTTACATGGTGTCCCAAAAGTTATTATTTCAGACAGGGATCCTAAATTCACAGGAAATTTATGGAAATCTTTGTTCAAAGGATTAAACATAACTCTGAATTTCAGCACTTCTTTCCATCCTCAGACAGACGGGAAAACTGAAAGAGTTAATCAAGTATTAGAAGATCTGTTAAGAATGTATGTTAAGGATCAACCAGGTAAATGGGAGGATTATTTACATTTAGCAGAATTTGCATACAATAACAACTATCAATCGTCAGCTAAGTTCAGTCCTTTTGAAATTCTGTATGGACGTAAATGTAACACTCCTATCTCTTGGAGTAATCCAGTAGATAGATTAGTGTTAGGACCTGATTTATTAAAGGAAATGGAACAGATTGTGAAACAAGTGCAGAAAAATTTGAAGATTTCCCAGGATCGGCAAAAGAGCCAAGCAGATTTGAAAAGAACTCCTAAAGAGTTCCAGGTAGGTGAACATGTGTTCATAAAGGTAAGACCAAAGAAGAGCTCCCTAATATTGGGGAGTTGTGCAAAGTTAGCACCACGTTACTGTGGCCCGTTTGAAATTTTATCTAGAATTGGTCAAGTTGCTTATCAGCTAGCATTACCACCTAACTTAAAAGTACACAATGTTTTTCATATTTCTGTTCTGAAAAAGTATGTTCATGATGCTACTCATGTTATTGATTGGAACATTGTACAGGTAGAACCAGAAGGGGAAGTTCTGGTGGAACCGGATTGTATCCTCGGGAGGAGGGAAATTACTCTGCGGAACCGCACAATTGGACAGCTGAAGGTGCAATGGAAGCACCTTAGTCCTGAAGAAGCTACCTGGGAACTGGAAAGTAAGATGCGGGAAGCATACCCAAATCTATTCCAGCAGGTGGCTGAGGATAAGGAATAAGTAACATCGAGGACGATGTTACATTTTAAGGGGGTGTGTATGTCACATACCCCAATTTTATAAAAATAATGTAATTATTTTTATTATATTCCTGAGACATTGTGTTAAATTTAATGCTAAGTAGGAATTGATGACTCAGCAGAGTCACTAGAATTGGAATGTAAATCAGAATATTTTTTTATTAATAAATAAATTATGGAGACAACAGCATGGGAGAGCTGTTAAAAGAGGTTACTGGTCAAACTGGTGGAGGGAACTAGGTGGATAGGCAAAAGACAAGTGGCAGCATCCTCAAACACTTCCTAAGTTGCAGGTGGCAACTTCCCTATATTTGGGGTCATGATTCCCCAAGAAAGTGGAATCTGAGCAGGTGGCTCATTAATGACAGTTAACCCAACAAAGACCTAGGCAATCTTTTAAATAGTACTCAATGAAATGAGCTGGGGGCAGTTGTTCTGGAGGGAGAATACATTTAGGAGAATGCTATTCAGGAATCCCATTGAGGAAGTGGGAAATACAGTAAGGAAGTGGTTTGAGAGGGATGCTGCAGGAACTTGGTTCCATTATAGCTGTTTGGGCTGAGTGAATTATTTGGCTGCACCTAGTTCCAACTAGGGAGATCAGAGCAAGCTCGGGGGTCCTGAGAAGTGATGTCTGGGCACTCTCTAGGAGTTGGTAGGGAGGAACAGCCTCCCATTGATGTTGTTGTCCATAGTTTGAAACAAGTTCTGCCACCTACTCCTGTTTGTTTATTTAGTATAAATGAATGTATGTTATGTTTATTTTCATTATGTCTGAGTAGTAATTAATTCAGTAAAATATAGTAATCCCTGAATATCAGTAGTAGATTATTAAGAGTTACTGTGTTTCAGCATTCTTTCTTAGCATTACTTCAGTACTGAAAAGGTATTTCCATGCATGTTATACAATAGTAATATCGCAAGAAATAGTATTATTGAATTTCTCAAGCCTAGTTAAATTGCAATAATTAAAAAAGATAATTAGGGTTCATGTTTACAGTAAGTATTCTCGGGAGTACAATGTGTTTAAACAGTCAAAGGAAACAGTATTAAGATGCAATTAAATATATTACAGTATCGATAGTATGATTAACCTCGTTGTAGGACTCGTGTAGCTACAGTTATATTATATATGTCAGGGTACGAACCTTAGTCAGATTTTGACCAGTTTTAATTCTAATATTTAAACTAAACATAAACCCTAGTTAAGGATTATCCATTCTTATTCAACAAGACAAATATGCAGAAAAACCCTAACAGAATTGCATCACACTGAAGTTATTAATAGTTAAACAACTAGTTAGAGTTTTAGGAACATAAAATCAACAGAATCATATCTATTTCATTATCAAGCTTAAACCTTAATGAAATGTTCTTCTTTGGACTCTCTTTATCGACAGAATCTTATTGGTAAACCTAGTTACAGTTTAAAAACCAAATGACTAAGCAGAACAATAATTTTGCTCAGTTATTCGAGCTCAACTGTTTATTAATAGTATTCACTTGTTTCTCAACTACCAACAGAAGCAATCTCATAACATTAGAATAAACATATAAACAAAAACCACTGTCGGTGTTCTGGATCAAACCCATCATTTCAGACCTTACAGGTAATTAAACATTGAGACTTAAAACAACGATTCATCTGCGGTCACCGCCTAGGATCACTGTTAAATGATTTTAAAACATAGAATTTAAAATACACGCCACATCCAGATCAGAAATTTATAAGAGAAACTATAACAGAGTTATTTTGTCAAAACGAAACGAAAAACCCTGGTTAACTTAAGTGAATAACAACAAACAAAACCTAGGTACGTAAACCCCAGTATTTTATCTATAAGGGCTAACAGCAGTAGAACAACCCAGCTCATAATTTTACAACACACAGATACAAACAGTACGATAATTCTAGCTTCTTGACAAGCTTAAGGTTCAGCTTGAACCTTATCATTATAACTCAACATACAAAAACTGAACACAGAGATTTTAGACAGCGCCTTCACCTATAGACTCGTCTCCTTTTTGTTCTTAAAGTGTTTGTAGAAAATATAAACTTTCCTATTACTGAACATAGCATTAAATTAAAGGAAAAACGCAGACATACAACAAACCATTGTACAGGCAACCTTTCATATTAAGTTAACTTCCAAAAAACCTGGGGTTAACTCTAATCTTTTCAAAGTACAGTAACGAAACAAAACCCCAAGGCCGTCACTTCGACTTCAGAACAGGCCACAGCTTGTTTCTTTTGAACAATAATTCTTCTACAAACCCTAACTACCACAAGAAAGACGAATAAAATTACATATGACTGCAGCCGTAACATTTCACGTACATTACAGGGTTAAACCTGTCCATAACCTTGATGACAACAGCTATAAGGTCAAGCAAAACAGAGATAGCCATGAGGATGGATCATTCAAGACCAAACCCTAACCATTCTACAACCAGCAAGGAGGACAGCCATGGTGAAACCAGGCTTACCCGGTTAAGCAACCAACTGCCGAAGCTCGGGGTCACCCACACCGCGAATGGAGTCAGGGCCTGCAACGAAAGAAAAACTTTATCAGTTATCATTTATATATATAAATGTTGAGTTCTAAACCAAGTGTTGTATTTAGAAAATGAAGACGAAACATGTAGCTTACCAGAGAGTTGAATGGAGTCATGCACAGTACGTAGGTTGATAGCCACGAGCAGCAGAAGAGGAAACCCTTCTCTTTTCACCAACACGATTAAGCTGACTGAAAATATGTACAAACTGCAGTGGAAGCTTCAGGCAGAACCAAACTGAGATTCATGGTTACGCCGAGACAAGGTTCAAACTGATACCAAAAGGGAGAAACCCTATACCTTTCACAAACGTAACTAATACCAAAAGGGAGAAACCCTAGATCTTTCACAAATGTAAACTGCTAAAAGCACAACACAAAACTCCCAAACCCTACTAATGAACAAGCACGAAGAAGTGTAACAGCGTAGGATCTGTTACCACCATGGTTTTGGTGAAATTTTGGACAGGAGAATTGACAGAGCGGCCGAGCCCGAAGGCGAGGGAAGGAATGATAGGATTAGGGTTATTCAACCTTTTATGTCACGAACACTTGGATGTAAATTAGCCACGTATCCCTCTTAATAATTCTCATGCAGTGGGTAATTCTTACATAGTTTTTACGACGATGACTACATCATTGTTTGCTAATTCAAATGATAACATGGATTTTCCCTAGGGTCGTGATACCATATGGTTGATACATAATCCATGATTCGATCAATGCCTTCAAACTTTGTATAGCGAATAATATCACTTGCCCTATAAACCAATAAATCATGCATTTGACATTAGTGTCCAAGGATTTCATTGAAATATCATCCTTTGTAGCCAACTAAACATCATAGTAAGGGTAACAAAAACAATTCACGGTGATTATAATGGTTGCTTTATCATAGTTTAACTACCATACTATTAACAAGCAAAACAATTCATTAATGTTTTAAATTCTTGTCTAAATATCGATCCCAACTTGAATTGTCAATCCATTGCAAAATAAACATCATTTAAATCTAGTCTTGGAGTATTATAAGACATAAATAAGATATGTAATTGCCTTAGAAAAATTAATAAAGACAAGGGTGCAATGCAAGCGCCTTTTTGGTTGATAAAATTCTATTACGACTTTTCCAATCACCATGACCACCTGTGCAAGACATAGATCTTCACCTTAAGTTTATGAATAATGAATGGAGATGTTAATAAGCAGTCCTTTTCTAGGTGACTTTCACTTGAAGAATTCCAGATACATAAATTTTAACTTTGGATCAGATTCACACTAGATTATCTCATTTATCATTACGATACAATGACAAGCATTCAACTGTTTCAGAATTCCTTATAACATTTAAACGAGTCTACTCAAGATAAGCTTATAAATTCTGAATCATTGACATAAGAATAATTTGTCCAACTCATACAAATCCTGAGATGTTAGGAGGAGACTTGTAAATGATAGAATATCTAGCTAATGCTAAAAAACAAGTAAGTTATCTTTCACTGTGCTAATTATGAGGCGTATCGGCAATACAGTAACATCACCAATAACATTTATTCCACAGAGTTGTTTAATTCATGGACACTTCAGAAAATACAGTTATCTTTTTTCTTTAGTAGTTTCAAGTTCAATAACAGTAAGAACAGAGAAGTTCGTAGGCAAAATGCTACCTTCAAACACCTGCAAACCGAGTTAGCATATTTAGACTTTTTATTGAGTGATTTTTGTACAGCTATTTGGATTATAACACTTTAAGGATTTAATTGTCGCGACCGCACTTTACCTGTATATCTGTAAAGAGAAAGACAGTTCGATGCATTAGCTCGAAAGCTAAGTAAGCCCAATCTGCTATGGAACTCCCCCTTGAGGTTGCAAAACAGTAAGACAATCAATAACGGAAAAGAGAAAACCATAATAACATTTAAATATAACAAAGACCATTCAGACACACTTACAATCACGTAAAGTTAAACAGACAGTTAAATGACTGCATTTAATAACATTTATTGTTATCTTAAAAATTTTAAAATTTTCAGAAATAATGGGGATTTGACAGTAAAGGACCCAGACCCTGGATGACTATCGTAATATTGAGTTACCTCATGACTTGCTGCTATTAAGGGTTTGGCTGGAAATCTTGGTGGGGGGGAATCCCAAACTGGGTTTCTTGATTTTTTTTTGTGTGTGTGAGCTCTACGACCCAAAGCTCGGGGGAGGCCATGCGACTCAAAGCATGAATGAGCCTATGGTTGGGTGGCGAAGCTAACGGTTGCTTCTCCAATGGTTAAACGAGCTTTGTTGGAGGGATCCTACGAAAGACGAAGGGGACAATGGACCAGCCGAATCGGGTTGACAGGTTAAGGTTTTGCTTATTTTTGTTAAGTTATTCACGCTGTTTATTTTATTTTTTCAATAACTATGATGGCTAATTTGTTTGTATGAAGTTGTTAAAGTTTCAGGTTCAGTTCAAGGGGACCCTAAAGGAGGGGTCCTACATTTGGTATCAGAGCCGATCGAGCCTTGAGGGCACCAAACTCATAATCTGTAAGTCATTTAGTATATCTGAAATTTCTTTAGATCTTCTCTCTATGCAATTGGGTATAGTGAAATAATCTGTTGGTTAAGGAAAAGCCCCTATGTGTTCGTTGATCTGTATCACCCATTATGCCTCTAGGTTGAATTTTTATTTTTCTTTCTTTGAGTCGAACGAAATATATTACAGAAAGAATGTACCTTGTTGAAAGAAAATTTTAGCAACCTGGAGATTTAATTCTGTTTCAATTAACCGAATCTATCAGTTTATTTTATATATATTTCTGAAATCTTTCTTCTATATGAAATTTATAGGGATTTGTAAGTCAAATTCTATGTAACCGTAGATTTGAGGTCCGTGTAATTTTACAGTGAGGTCCGTGTATCTTTATAGTGAAGAAATATGCACAGTGTATCTACAATTATTCTCCTCTTATTCCCATTCGGCGTAAATGAAAAAGACGATCAAACGAACTGTGAAAAATGGCCATTGTTGTTTGTGCAAGCTATTTACAAATCTGAATATTGTCTACTTTTCCTTAAATCGCATCAGCGTGTTGGCATTATAATCGGAATCTGGATCCTGGTCTCTGTTGAGACTATAGTATTGAATTTATTTTTATATATTAAATCTGGAGTATACTCTGTTCTTTTGATTTAAAAATCTCTATTTGAAATTTCCAATTGCTAAACGCTAAACACTGTGCATCGAGTTGAAAATCCGATTGCATTTCATTTCTCATAATCGATCTAAACCGAGAGGAACTTATCTCTGTTCCTTGATTTTAAAAATATCTATTTGAAATTCTAAATTTCTATTTCATATGAATGTTGTTTGCATTAAGTTAGCATTTTTCTATTTTTCGAATCTAGAGTGTGATTCAAATTGGATTCATAACTCTGTGTTGATTTATATTGAATTTCCATTTATTATTGCATTTAAAATTTTAGATCAAGTCCTGTCCCATACCCTCCCATTTGATTGTTTGACAGTGTTGACACTCTGTGCGCATTAGCTCGAATCATGTTCCATCGTTAGTTATTTGTTTACACTCTGATCATGCCCATATCAAGTTTAATCCTCCAATTTCTGATATGTATCTGTCTGTAACGAATTGCATTCGCCCAGGTCGGGTATCGACTTTCATTTTTCGTCCTATGACCATGATGATGAAGTACACCCTATTCAATATTTCCCTCGATCCCTGTCCTCCATGCACTTATAAGATCCCGGTCGATTGGCATAACAGCCTTTTCCCCAATTAAAAACTGTGGCATCCATTTCTGTTTTAATTGCCATATCAGTTGCATATCATATAATTCCGTATGAAACAAACAGGAGCAACATTATTTGAATTAAGATCCCAAGCCTGATCTCTTAATTATTGTATCCACAGTGTTGTGAATTTTATTCTGAAGCCAAGGCAAATCGAGTCCCTTCGATATCGTATAAATCTTCCAGTAAATCGAATCCATGGTATCAATCTATTCCTTTATTTAATCCAAACTGGGTAAACAATTATAACTTACATTCGCTTACTCACAGCTAGAGTTATATTAAATACCACTCTGATTTTGGGTTAATGAGTACAGCCAAGTTCCTATCACCGGTTGTTGAACTGAATGTATTCTTGATTGCTTACCTTACCCTCCAACCGAATCGCTCTCTGATACCCACCTTTAAAGTACTACCTCAGTTCGGTTGCAGGAGCTGATTTAGCTCCGATTATAGAGCAGCATATTATATGCGGACTGTTCCTCCACCCTTGATAACGAATGATTCTTCATATTGACATAGGTGACTCCTCTTGATTATTTTATTTTAAAACCATAACTTGGGCTCAGATCCATTCGTATGTCACCGTGGAGTTGTTATAATTGCATGCTGGAATTTATGATATTCATTTTTTTTTTTGAAGTTATGATTAATAAATTATTTAATTTATTTATTTTCCTATTGAGATTTGGACCCACGAATTCTCTTCACGATCATGCCTTTCATATTTTAATTTAGAAAATGTGTAATGAATTCTTTTGTGTATAATTAGTTTATGCTATAAAAATTTAGAGTTGGATTAACGAATCCCGACTGCATTTATACCTTTCAACTATAGAAACGAATATATGTAAACCCTAACTTGGATAGCTGGCTGTCCCACCATTTTAGCCTCTTTGGCGTTTTTAGAGCCAAGTCTCTCGCGTACATTCTATGGTATCCCCTTGCCTATTTCAGTGTAACCATCTTTTTTAAATCCGCCAGATGCATCCTTGTTTAAGTTTAACCGCTATTTCCTATGATTGTGTAAATCTGATATTAGATCTCGGACTTGATACCACACAAATCGTCCAAGCTGCGTTGACGCCATTCACGTTTTCTTTTCATTAACTTGATGTCATCTCCCTGTTTACTGGATACGGTTGGTATGAGATCTATGAGAGTTAATGCCTCGATCTATCCCTTCTGTCTCACTGTTCGTGTATGCAGCTTTGGGACAGGAGTTATGACAGATTTGTGTTTTTACAGTGGGACGAGTCTCTACAAAAGTAATGATCTACCTGTATATTGAACTATGCCGAAAGAAAAACGTATAGTATTATAGAAATTTCATTTCATTTATTAAATGATGAGTTCTTAATATTTTCTCCCTTAAAATATTCCGGCCATGTAGTGATAACGTCTGCATATAAGTTGATCCCAGTCAATAGAAAGAGTTCTTAATATTTTCTCCCTTAAAATATTCGGGCCATGTAATGATAACCTCTGCATATAAGTCGATCCCAGTCAATAGAAAATGTATGGTGGTAGTATAGGGATTTACCCCATTTAGTAACTAACAAGTTTCTTATGTTAGTTTCCGTTTATTTAAATCCAAGTGAAAAGTGATAATTATCCACTTGTTGTCCCATGTCAATTGGGAAACATTATAGTTGGGAAAAATAAAAAAATTCAATGTTGTTACTAATTCACAAATTTATTTGCTCTGAAGTCATATATATTTAGAATCATATATGTTAAGTAGACAGAGCCATAAGTATCTACTAGCTTTGTCTATTCGTGCTTTGGGAGGAAAAAGTCATGTTGAATTATAATTTTTAGTTATAAATTTTCAAACCAATTTTTGGAAATTTAGATATGGTCATTAATATCTAAAGTAATATATATATAGAATCATATATGTGATGTGTAATTAAGTAGCTAATTCTTTAAAAAAAAAATCATAGCCTTGTAGTTACTAACGGAAAAGAAAAAGAACCCAAGGTTAAATAATATTTAATGACCATAATTATAACATGTCCTCTAAACTATACTATCATAGTGCGAATTTATGGAAGGAACATTATATTGAGATGGACACAGATTTCCATTAGAAAATCATTCCTTGATCAAAAGTAGGAAGAACTATAGTTAAGAAAACAATATACGAGGGTCTTATCATGGTAGAACTATCCTTAAGAAAATAATATATGAGGATCTTACCAAGTTAAATACGAAAAGGTTGTTTTCTTTTTTTTGTTTTGACAAGAATCCATGCTCTCTCAATGATTAAATATACATATGAACATAATCGTTGAGGGATAAATATTTAATAGTTAAATGCTATTGTTATTAATGTAAATGGTATAAGAAGGTCATGCATAAAAAGTATGTTATACAAGTGGAAATTAGTAATATCAATCGGATAATGTATTATTTTTATAGAATGTATATGAATGTTTTTGTTTAAATGGGTAATGTTATATATATAGGTGGAAGTATGATTATCATTCTAATTTTATTATTTTTATTTAGAAATACATACATACATTATATAAGTGATTACTATTATTTATTAGGAATTATAGGAATGTAATTATTAAATGGATTATTATGTTATGATTGGTTAGTATAGTATCCATCACCTAAGTGACTAATATATGGAAGACATTGTATTATATAAATGAGGTTATAAATAATAGATGGTTTGAAAAAAAATAAAATTGTATAGATATATATATTACATAAAAGATATATATGTATATAATAGCTTAACTAAATGGAATAGATGTTTGGATTTTATATTATGATTTATTTAAAATTTAATAATTATGTATATTTTTAAGAGGGTCCAATTTAAAAAGGAGAGCTTCTAATTCTTATTTGAATCCAAATTGTTGTTTTTAAATTATACAAATTGATATATATACAAGTTGGTAAAAGGTATGGGTATTGGTAGGGAAGAAAGAATTGGAATAAGGAATATTAAGATCTTACTTGAGAATTAGAATATAAGCTTTAATTGATAGTTCACATAAGCAGTCTAAGGGAATATCCTCATCGTAATTGTGCCTTGTATTCGACATGTTGATATGTATAGCCTAAATAAATTGAAAGATAAGGTTTTATATATATAAACTTGACTGAATTCATGACTAGCTCCCTATGTATGTAATTGACTTGGAATATTCTCATGGTATGAGTTTAACTGATATTGAGACTATTTAGCTTTTATATTATAGATAAAAGTTAAGTATTCATGGTTTATGTTTGATCGAAATGTAAAGGGATATATCACACCTATACTAATGACATATTGATCAAGATCTATAGAATTAGTATATAATTTGATGATTGATTGCATGGATAAAGGAAGGGAGAGTAACCACAAATACAAGAAATTAGGGAATACTGAGAGGGAAATTTGTTGCTAATATTTTGAAGGGAAATTAGCATTTTTTAGCTAAAATAATGCAATTTAAAGCTTGTCGAAACTTCCACCGAGTGTCAAGGAGGTCAAACAATAATAGTGTTCATCAAACGGAGTATGGATATGATTAACACGACAAGCTAAACAGGGTGATGCTAACCACATTGCATGGTGAATCCTAAAGAAAAGAGGACTAGGTAACTATTGTGTAAACTATTGACGCAATATAGCTTGTAAATAATTTGGATATTGTAAACCTTTGCAAATGACCAGGAGGTATAAAAAATCTAGTTTGGAGTAACAATTATTGAATGTATTATTGGATTGATATTATACAAAATTACGATTGAATTCCTAAGGATGTGTTGGAACCATAATAGATGATCTAGAAAACTAATGATTAGAACCACTAGTGTTTATGACCATGATTGTTTGAGAAAAATAGAAGAGAATGAAAAGAAGATGAGAATGGGAAATTAAAAGGTAAATCCTAGCATTGAAATTACGAGAACAAAAATTAACTTCAGGACGAAGTTCTATTTATGAGGGGGTGTATGTAATGCCCCTAGAATGACTGTGGACCTTAAGGGCACCTATCGAGTGACCCGGCTGAACAACTTCGATATAATGGTCTCTTGAGCCTTGTTATGTCTTAAATGATTGAGGAAAACCTGAAGATGGGAATGATGACAATAATTGATAAATGAATTAAATAATTAAATTATATGTGTGGAGTGCTATGATTGATTGGTTAGTTATTGCTTAATGATTAGCCTGGATTGATCAAGTCAAAATGTAGTAGGACAGTTACAGTCCTAGCTATGCAACTTGGGAGGATGCAACTGAGATGCGTCATAGCTTTCCATTTTTATTCTGAACTTCGGGACGAAGTTCTAAATAAGTAGGGGTGTATGTAGTGCCCCTAAACTACTATAGACATTGAGGGCACCTGCTGAGTCACCTGACTGTTTGAAACATTAATAAAATAACCCTATGATTTTATTTTGAGTATATTTATGATTACGATTGATTGATATATGTGCATTTGGGTAGTTATTGTGAATGGACAATTTCATGTTGTTTAACGATTAACTTTGATATGAAAACTGTACATATGAATGATGCTTAACGACTAGCTGTGCAATGGATTATGTGATTAGACGAATGAGTAATGATTAAGTAAATTATAGATGCTTAATGAATCAACAGACTTATAAACCAAATTGTGATTATTTAGGACAGTGCTACTAATTTACGTTTGTGAGAAATGGGTGTAGCGACAGGTGAAACGGTTCACCAACAGAAACACAAAGGAATATGAAGGGTCATAGAGTATGAGTAAATCACACACATGGAGAGCGACGGCGATGTCGACTTCCGACGGAATACCACGCTTGAGCAGATAAGCACTAATCCGCTTGCTCAAGAGGAAAGCGTGAGGGCGTACGAGGTGGGCCACGACGGAGTTGGTCACGTACGAGTTGGGGGGGCGCGCAGTGAGAACGGACTCACTCCTCAATGCCATTAGTCCCTAATAGCGTGTAGACAGAGGATGGAAGGTAACGGCTCCTGAAATCCCTACATGAAGTTCCCGCAAGTCAAAACGGAAGGATGACGGCAGAAGGGCCCGACGGTGCGGTACCCTGCCGAGAACGGAAAGAGTGAATGCAAAGACCCAACGATGTGGTGCCTTGCCGAGGAATGGAAACTATGGATGACTGGACTCGACGGAGTGGTGCCATGTCAGAGAAATTAAATTAAGGAACAAGGAGGCCCAACGATGCGACACCGGGTCCCTAGTAAAAGTTGATTATTAAACTTAACTGCGTTGAAACGTATAATTTTGCACCTAGAACTTTACTTAGAAATGCATTTGAGTACTTTAGGCATTTGCACATGAAAGGATATGTTGATGTATATGTAACTTCGGAATGTATTTCATCAGTATATTATATGTATATTTATTGTACCCTTATAAGAGAAGTGTTATTCCTCTATAAGGAAGTGTCGTCATGTGGATTGACAAGTGTCGCAAGTGTGTGTACTTGCCGATGGGTTATTAGACCACCTTATGGGGTCGGCCCTAATTAATATATAATATAATGTGGATGTACTCAAATAGACAAGTCGGCGCCAGTAAGTCACTGGGCAAAAAGGTGAGTATAAATAGAGATAGGAGATCTCTATTTTACTCATTCGGAAAAGCATCTATCTCTCTCTCTGGAAAGTGGCGCACTAGGGAAGAGGAGGAGGATCATCTGCTAGGAGACTATCTCTGTATTATTTGGTTGTATTTTGGTTGAGCCATTGCTCTCTCTATCTCTGAGGAAGTTTGTGGGGTTTTTCACCTTAGGGTTTTCCCCACGGAAACTCTGTGTCTCTTGTCTCTATGCTTTTGATTCTTGTGATGCTTGTGATGCTTGTCATATTATGATTTTCATGCATTGATATACTGTAGATGTTATTCTCTCAGCAAAGATCCTATAGTATTGTGATTTAATACTGAAAATTTAACATGGTATCAGAGCTTAACTGAGAAGAAGACATTTTGCAGTGACGGAAGCTTGTATTGCTTGTTTATTGGGTTTCTCTCCACAGATTTTTGAAATTCAGTATAGTAGATTGGATCTACTCATCAAGGCGCATCTTTCTGTCCAATCAGATTTCAGTTCCGAGCATTTTCAGTTTTGGCCCTAAAATTTAGGGTTTCCACAAAAATAGGAATTTCTGGAAACTGAAGGTACAGCTGGAAGCTCCTTGCAAAAATCGAAAGTTTGAGCTTTGGATCGATATTTTTGGCTGGGTAGATCTCCGGGAAACTCAAACCCTAATTCAGGGCTCTCCCCAGTGAACCCGGGAGGACAAAAAGGCAATTTTGAAGGACAAGACTTTGCTGATCTCAAATTCTGAATGTACTAAGCTGATCAGCTTCCCAAGGCGCATCTTTCTATCCTTTCAGAATTTTGAATTTCACATTTTGAATTTTTAGGGTTTCTCTGACAAACCCTAATCCGGGACCAGATCCAGTTTTCAGCACTTCAAGTGGTAAGTTCTAAATCTTTTCTATTTCCATTTGAAGTACTCTTAAAGATGTCTCTTCACACCAAGCTTGAGGATAAGCTTGAAGGGGCTGATAACTTCCGAGCCTGGAAGTATAGGATTGGGCTAATCCTGGAAGAGAATGAGTTGGACTCATATGTGAAAGAAGACATCCCTATCCCAGAGCATGAAGAGGCCAAGGCATGGCACAAGAAGAACTTGGTCAAGGCAAAGAGAATCATTGCTGATTCTATCAAAGACCATCTCATACCCCATGTGTCTTCTCTCAAGACACCCAAAGAGATGTTTGAATCTTTGACCAAGCTATTTGAAGGAAAGAACATAAATCGGAAGATGACCCTGCGGAACCAATTGAAAGCAGTGAAGTTTCAGAATGGAGAAACCATTCAATCCTACTTTTCAAGGGTCTCTCAGATCAAGGAACAATTAGAAGCAGTAGATGAAATGGTGGAGAATGGTGAAGTGGTGATGACCACTCTAAATGGCCTACCCAGGTCATGGGATTCCTTTATTCAAGGAATTTGTGCAAGGAAGAAGTTGATCTCCTTCAGTAGACTTCGAGAAGAATGTTCTCAAGAAGAAGCTAGGCTTATAGCTCGTGAAGAAAAGATGGGAGGAGAAGATCAAGCCCTTGCAGCTCACACCAAAAGAAGCAAAACCAGGAAGGATCACTCTCACCACAAAAGAACTCATAAGAAGGACCTAAGATGCTTTACATGCAATGAGAAGGGTCACTATGCTTCAGATTGTCCCAAGAACAAAAGGGATAATAACAAAAACTTTAGTAAGAAGAAGAAGGGCAGCAAAAGAAGATTTCATGCTCATGCTGCCGAAGATGATGAACCCCCAAAGAAGAAAGCAAGGGCAGAAAGTGATAGTGATGATGTCTCATCAAGTGAAGAAGAATATGTTCTGATCTCTGCTCTTACAGGTACCATCTCTCATGGATGTAATGATTGGTTGATTGATAGTGGGGCTTCCAAACACATGACTGGATTTAAAGAATCCTTTGTGAACCTATCCGAACATGAGTCACCCCATAAGGTGAAACTTGGGGATGATTATCAATACCCAATCAAAGGAAGTGGTGAAGCCTCTTACAACCTAGATTCTGGAAAATCTCTGAAGATGAAGGAAGTCCTCTATGTACCTGGGCTCAAGAAGAACTTACTCTCCATCTCTGCTTTAGATGCAAAAGGTATGAGGGTTGCATTTGTTGATGGCCAAGTACTAATGTGGCCAAAGGGAAAGACCATAGATGATGCAGTAGTGATTGGAGAGCAAGAGGGAGGACTGTATAAATTGAAGGGACAACCTGAACATGCCATGTTACATGAATCCATGGAGCCAAGTGAACTTTGGCACAGAAGACTTGCTCACATGCACTATAGGGCACTTCCAATTGCAAGCAAAGCAGTAGAAGGTCTTCCTGAAATCAAGACCAAACATGAAGGTGTTTGCAAAGGATGTGCAAAAGGAAAGAACACTAAGAAGGCTTTCCCAAGCAGTGAAAGCAAGGCAAAAGACATTCTGGAAATCATCCACTCAGATGTATGTGGCCCTATGTCATCTAGCTCCCTGAGTGGGTATGTTTACTATGTATCATTTATTGATGACTTCTCCAGGAAGACTTGGGTATACTTCTTGAAAGGCAAAGATGAGGTGTTTGATAAATTCAAGGAATTCAAAAACTTGATGGAGAATCAAACTGACAAGAAAATCAAAACATTCAGATCTGATAATGGTGGAGAATTCACCTCAAATGACTTCAAGAAGCTTTGCAATGATTCAGGGATTAAGAGGGAGTTCACTGCTCCATATAATCCTCAACAGAATGGAGTTGCAGAAAGGAAGAACAGAACTATCATGGAAGCAGCAAGGGCAATGTTGCATGACCAGGATCTTCCTATGCATCTTTGGGCAGAAGCAGCTAGAACAGCTGTATATGTGCAGAATAGAACACCCCACAAGATATTGGACAACAAGACACCAGAAGAAGTCTTTTCTGGTAAGAAGCCTGAAGTCAGCCATCTCAGAATATTTGGTTGTCCAGTATACACTCATATCCCAAAGGAGAAGAGGACTAAACTAGATCCTTCAGGAAAGAAGGGCATCTTTGTGGGTTATAGTGAAAGCTCGAAGGCTTACAGAATATATTTTCCAGGGTTCAAGAAGATTGATGTCAGCAGGGATGTAACATTTGATGAGAATTCAGCGTTCATCAAATCAAGAAAGGCACCTATCGAAGTGTATGAAGAACCTAAGGAAACAAGATTTCAGGACACTACGATGACTGATGCAGTTCCAGAAACTGCTCGTGAGTTTGAAGATCCACAAGAACCTGTAGATCCACCCCGTGAGGATAACACTCACAAGAGGAAACCTGTATGGGCTAGAGAGCTCATTCATGATGCAGAAAGATTTGGCATTCCAGAAGAAGAACACAGAGCAAAGAAGAGAACCAGATCACACACCAGTTATGTTGCTTTACTCTGTGACATCATGAACAAAGAGCCTTCCAGTTATGAAGAGGCAGCAGAAAAGAAAGAATGGAAGGATGCTATGGTTGAGGAATACCAATCAATTATGAAGAATGATGTTTGGGATGTTGTCCCAAGACCTAAAAGGAAGTCTGTTGTGACTTCCAAGTGGATCTACAAAATCAAGCATGCTGCAGATGGCAGTGTGGAAAAATATAAAGCAAGATTCGTAGCCCGTGGTTTCTCTCAGAAGGAAGGAATAGACTATGAAGAAACCTTTGCACCTGTAGCCAGATATACTTCCATCAGAACAGTACTTGCCCTGGCTGCAGCAATGAAGTGGAAGATACACCAGATGGATGTCAAGACTGCCTTTCTGAACGGTATAGTAGAAGAGGAAGTATATGTGGAACAGCCACTCGGCTTTGAAATACATGACAGGGAATCTTATGTATGCAGATTGAAGAAAGCCTTGTATGGATTGAAGCAAGCTCCCAGAACCTGGTACGGTAGGATGGACAGTTTCCTATCTAGTTTGGGCTTTACCAAGAGTAAAGCGGATTCCAACCTTTACTACAAAGTTGAGGAAGGGAATCCTGTGGTTCTACTACTATATGTGGATGATCTATTTGTGACAGGAGATGACAGACTGATTGCGGATACTAAGAGGAAGCTTGCAGCTGAATTCGATATGAAAGACTTGGGAATGATGCACTATTTCCTAGGTATGGAGGTGTGGCAGAATGCAGGTGGGATCTTCCTTGGTCAAGGGAAGTACACAGTAGATATCCTGAAGAGATATGGGATGATGGATTGCAAGGCCATGGCCACACCTATGGCATCGAATCTGAAGCTTCTTTGTGATGCTTCATCTGAGCCAGTTGATGTTTCTATGTATCGTCAGATGATTGGGTCATTGATGTACCTGACGAACACGAGACCAGACATTTGCTTTGCTGTGAACACATTGAGCCAGTTTCTGACAGATCCGAGGAGTGTTCACCTAGTTGCTGTAAAGCATGTTCTGAGGTACCTGAAGGGTACAGTGGATTATGGGCTCAGATATGAGGCGAATCAAAAGTTTAACCTGCATATGTTGATTCGGATTGGGCTGGCAGTGCTGCAGATAGGAAGAGCACATCAGGGTGTTGCTTCAGTATGGGATCAGGTGTGATCTCTTGGTTTAGCAGGAAGCAGTCCTGCGTAGCACTGAGTACAGCTGAGGCAGAGTATGTTGCAGCCTGTTCAGCTAGTTGTGAGGAAGTATGGCTACGGAAGCTACTGTCTGAGTTATTTGATCTCCCGTTGGAGGCTACTGGTATCTTCTGTGATAACCAGAGTTGTGTGAAGCTGTCCGAGAACCCAGTGTTTCATGACAGGTCGAAACACATAGAGATCAAATACCACTATATCAGGGATATGGTGCAGAGAGGAGCTGTGAAGCTCCTGTATGTTGCAACAGACGAGCAGATTGCAGATGTGCTGACGAAGCCACTAGCCAGGGTGAAGTTCGAGTACTTCAGAGGGAGGCTTGGCGTTCTTCAGATCGAGGACACTTCGAGGAAGAAGTGATGGATACATTTGCTGAAGCCATTCCAAGCATGTTGGAAGGAGGATCCTTCACATGGCTGTGGATGTAAGCGCTGGATGATGAGCATCAGGATGATGTTCTAGTTTCTGCTTGATATGATCAGTTGGATCATTTTATGTATGTATGTACGCATCATGTTGGATGCAGGATATGATCAGTTGGATCATTTTATGTATGTATGTACGCATCATGTTGGATGCAGGATATGATCAGTTGGATCATTTTTGTATGTATGTATGCATCATGTAGATGCTGGATATGATCAGTTGGATCATGTGTATGTATTTTGTATATGCATCATGTTGGATGTTTGGACCATGTATCTGTATATGTACCAGGTGGGTACATTGTATGATCAAGTGGATCATGTATGGTGATATATATCATGTATTTGTATTTGTATCAGGTGGATACATTGATGATCAGGAGGATCATGTATGATGATATGTATCAGGTAGATACTTGGTATGCATCAGGTAGATGCATTGATGATCAGGAGGATCATGTATGATGATATGGATCAGGTAGATACTTGGTATGCATCAAGTAGATGCATTGATGATCAGGAGGATCATGTATGATAGCTACTTGGCATGCAGCAGGATGTTGCAGTGATGATCAGGATGATCATAGATGACGAGCTTCAGGATGTTGCTCCAGATGACATGCAGCAGGACGTTGCAGTGATGATGATCAGGATGATCATGGATACATCAGGATGATGTATGGTGAGTATCAGGATGATACTCTGTGGCCGTGGATCAGGTTGTGCAGATGAGCATGTAATAGCGCCCTGGGAGATTTGCAGATGGTCTTTCGAGGTTTTGCCTATGGCATGTAATTCGGTTCCCTGGGACATCTGGCAAATGCTCTTTCGAGCTTTTGCTCTGGGAGGACATATAATAGCGCCCTGGGAGATCTGCAGATAGTCTTACGAGGTTTTCCCTATGGCATGTAATAGCGCCCTGGGATATCTGGCAGATGCTCTTACGAGGTTTTGTCCTATGGCATATAATAGCGCCCTGGGAGATCCGATAGGTTGGGCTGTGTGCCCGTAATCAGTCCTGGGATGCTCTTACGAGGTTTTGCCATGACCACATGTAATAACGCCCTGGGAGATCTGCAGATAGTCTTACGAGGTTTTGCCTATGGCATGTAATAGCGCCCTGGGATATCTGGCAGATGCTCTTACGAGGTTTTGTGGTGGACCACATGTAATAGCGCCCTGGGAGATTTCAGGTCGGAGTTGTGTACCCGTAACATCCTGAGATGCTCTTGCGAGGTTTTGTGGTGAGGTCACATATAATAGCGCCCTGGGAGATTCTATAGGTAGAGCTGTGTGCTCGTAACAGCCTGGGATGCTCTTTCGAGGTTTTGTGACGCACGTAAAAGTCCTGAGGATTCCACAGTATGGCCAGTAATGATGAAGACCTGCAGGTCGTTGGCCTACATCCAGTATGAAAAAGGACTGGCTCTGTAGAACTTCCTATGACGAGTAGAGACAGAGATTGGACGAGATAGCAGCAGCAGTGACGATGACGATGACGATGCATCGATGACGATGATCCAGAGAAGAAGACTTGTCTAAGCAAATCTGTGTCGAGAAATACCTTCCTTGTTAAGAGGGAGTGTTGATGTATATGTAACTTCGGAATGTATTTCATCAGTATATTATATGTATATTTATTGTACCCTTATAAGAGAAGTGTTATTCCTCTATAAGGAAGTGTCGTCATGTGGATTGACAAGTGTCGCAAGTGTGTGTACTTGCCGATGGGTTATTAGACCACCTTATGGGGTCGGCCCTAATTAATATATAATATAATGTGGATGTACTCAAATAGACAAGTCGGCCCCAGTAAGTCACTGGGCAAAAAGGTGAGTATAAATAGAGATAGGAGATCTCTATTTTACTCATTCGGAAAAGCATCTATCTCTCTCTCTGGAAAGTGGCGCACTAGGGAAGAGGAGGAGGATCATCTGCTAGGAGACTATCTCTGTATTATTTGGTTGTATTTTGGTTGAGCCATTGCTCTCTCTATCTCTGAGGAAGTTTGTGGGGTTTTTCACCTTAGGGTTTTCCCCACGGAAACTCTGTGTCTCTTGTCTCTATGCTTTTGATTCTTGTGATGCTTGTGATGCTTGTCATATTATGATTGTCATGCATTGATATACTGTAGATGTTATTCTCTCAGCAAAGATCCTATAGTATTGTGATTTAATACTGAAAATTTAACAGGATATTCCTGATTACTTAAAAATATTATAAATATTTATTTAGGAGCCAAAAGGAATCCTAGGCATGGACACCTAGTCAACTCCACCTACACCACAAATCTAGGAGTTAAGTGAAATATCTAGAGGACAAACATGAGCAAACTTAGGGATGTTGGTGCATCTCCTAGAGAAACTGACACTTGGATGGGTGATTTGTTTTTCATTAAATAATTAATTAAATAATTATTTATGCATGAAGCGACATGTGTCGCAGGGGATTTTCCTTTAAAAGGGAGACTTTGGGGACGGGTAAAGGACCCAGACCCTGGATGACTATCGTAATATTGAGTTACCTCATGACTTGCTGCTATTAAGGGTTTGGCTGGAAATCTTGGTGGGGGGGAATCCCAAACTGGGTTTCTTGATTTTTTGTGTGTGTGTGATCTCTACGACCCAAAGCTCGGGGGAGGCCATGCGACTCAAAGCATGAGCCTATGGTTGGGTGGCAAAGCTAACGATTGCTTCACCAATGGTTAAACGAGCTTTGCTGGAGGGATCCTACGGAAGACGAAGGCGACAATGGACCAACCGGACCGGGTTGACAGGTTAAGGTTTTGCTTATTTTTGTTAAGTTATTCATGCTTTTTATTTTATTTTTCCAATAACTATGATGGCTAATTTGTTTGTATGAAGTTGTTAAATTTTCAGGTTCAGTTCAAGGGGACCCTAAAGGAGGGGTCCTATAAGGACAGACCATGTCCAAAATCTATTGAAGCAGATATTCATGAAACGATAACCAGTTGGGAGTATCACCTGAATTGTGCACAAGAGAATATTCAAATACTTGAGAAAGAAAAGTTTGTACTAAGAACCTCACTTGATGAGTTGGCACATGAAACTAGTAACATGTCTAATCAACTCAAAGAAAAGGACAAAGAGACACTTCGCCTAACATAAAAGTTGATTGAGATAAAGGGAAAGAAGCAAGTTAGCATTGATCCAATATGCGCACAATCAGAATCTGAAGATGAGGTGCACAACAAGTTGAAGGACATTACATCAATTTTCGACAGGATTCTAAACGATCAGAGATCACCATAATAAAAAACTAGTCTAGTATTTGCAAAGACACCAAGGAAGAACTGCGACAGAGAACAACATCCAATACATGACGAAACTTTCAGGTCTGATAAATCCTTTGGTTACAATTACTTTCAATATACTGACCAACGAAGGGTTAATAGAGTGAAGTGCGCAAGATGCTATCGTTTTGGCCATATTGCAAAATATTGTTAAACTGTGAGATATTATACATGCGATCGCTTTGGACACAAAGCTATGTATTGTCGAAGGGAAGTAAACTGTCCAGATTAAGAACTGTTGCGCAAGGGCTATTTCACTCAAAGATACTTCAGTAGGAAATATCCTGAGCAGAATCAAAACAATAGTGCGCACAACAATAAAACTTGGATCAACAAATCTTCTTAGAAGTGCGCAAAAGATGCAGATAATCCTGGAGCAACAAGCAATTGCTGCCTCTCTGGCTAGTCCCATAAGGACTATGGGAACCCCTTGAGTTCAACACGATGCATATTAAGGAATTGAATGGATGTTAGTTAGGAGTATGGTTAAGAATGTGTGAATTCAATTGAAAATGTCTGTCTGAAGTTACAATGTGTTCATGTTTAGTCGATTGTGTTGCAGAAAAGAAAGATCACATGCATACAAAGTTATACATTTGTATTACATATTGTAGATCAGAGAAGCTTCACATTGATTTCAGTCGCATAAATACAACTAGAATATCTTTCATAAAAGGAAACTGAACACTGCTGAAGAAAATGCAACTGCGCTAAGCAGATTTTTTTATATTATATTCAATTGAGACTTGATTACAAAACTGCATGAGTTGAGACTCAATTCTGAAGCCATGAATGGCATATTGGATAGAAAGGGAGAAAAATCAAAGAACGTCAAAGTATCCTACAGCTGAAGCTCAAGGTCAAGCTCAGAATCTGAATGGTTCGCACGATGCAATTCTAAATCCACCGGAACCAGGGAAGAACACTTAGGATAAGGTTGAAAAGGAAGAAGTTGCAGAATCACAGACGATGACGGTTCATCATGAGGCTGAACACGAGACAATTCATCCAAAATATGTTGTTGTTGAAACTCCATATTTTCAACTCTTTGAATTAAAGGATTCAACTACTTAGAATGACGATGCTGGTAGATAATTTGGTTTGTATGCATACAATGTTTCCAAATGTCCATATCAATTTGCAATCATGAAAACTATGATTGTTGAGACTGAAGAACACATTGCACATGCTCAAGGGAATTGGTCACTCTGCGATGAAAGGAAGCCATTGTAAGGAAAGGAAGAACAAACAAAAAGGTGACACAAAAGAGAAAGGATGCAAGAAGTGATGAACTAGGCATTCCTTGTAGAAGATCTTATATAATCCAATGAAGGTTGTTCACGCGCAAGCAATTAATTGATGGGAAAGGAATTCAATGGCGCAAAATTCGGAAATGATGCTAGAGTCGCCAAAAATAATTACTGAACTTAATGAATTTTTGGAAATAGTACAAAAAGGGGGAAGTTTGATTCATTGCACTGTGCGACAAAGATTGTTGCCTCAAAAGATACCAGTATGAAAACAACACGTCACTATTACCACACGAACTAAGGGTCATGTCTATTATATGGAAAATGTGCCATATATCCTGCTGGATGTGACTACATTAAATGTGAAAAATCTCGGTGAAATCACAGTAACTGCAATAAGTGAAGTAGTATGGTGCACGGATAATAATGCAAAATCAATAGTTAATGGGAATTCATTGCACAACAAGAAAGCATGGAAGACAACAAAGATTATTGCGCAAGAAAAATATGGTGATGTAGGAACAAAATATCACTGCACAAAGTATGATAATGTGTTGTGATAGGAAGATATCTACTTCAAAAAAGGAAATAAAAGATAATTATGAAGAAACACTAAACAATGAATCATAAAGACAGGGGAGTTATCCCAGAAAAGGTCGGAACAGTTCAGGTTCAAAACACAAGAGAAGAATTATCAAAGCACAATGAACCTATTTTCCATTGATGTCAAAGGGGGAGAAATGCATGGATCTGTTGGAGCTGAGGAGAAATGCATGAAGCTTTTGAACCCGAAAAGAAATGCATGAAGCTGATGCATAAAGAAAACAGGAGAAATGGAGAGCATGAAGTATGAAGCAGACGTGAAAGAGCGTGAAGTCTTGAGGATTGCAGACATCAAAAGAAGTAGAACATGAAGTATGAAGCAGCCGGAAAGAGCGTGAATTATTGAGGACTGCAGAGTATGAAGATATCAAATAAGCAGAGCATGAATCATGAGGTAGACGTGAAAGAGTGTGAAGAAGAATACTTGAAGACATGTCATGCAGATATGATCTGTGCAGATACAACAGGAAGCTATATAGTTTGCACATAAATGATATAAGTACTGATAAAGAATGAAGTATAAAAAAATCCCAAATATTTCAGGGGGAGCATCGCGACCAGAACACAAATGAAGCAAACAACTCAAATAAAATTAGGCACAACTTCATAAGGTGTTGACATCAATGCCAAAGGGGGATATTGTTGAGCATTGGTTGTCACTGATGTCAACTAAATAAGATTACCATCATCCAATCTCAAAGAGGATGTCAACTGATTCAGTGTGAGTCATTGATATGAGCACAAGTCAAAGTGGATACAACATTCCAACATAAATATGAAAAATCCACTTTGAGGAAGTCTAATGTGCATGATGAAGAAAGCATGGAAATCAGAAGCATATGCGCAAGAGGTGAAGGTGATAGATATGCAACTTTGGAGTATATATAAAAGCACAAATATCTAAATAATACAAGAAGAATATATGTGCAAGGTAACAGACATGGATGCCAATCTGAAATAGAATATCTAGGTACAACGTCCATTCTGAAGAAGTTTTAAGTTGTGAATCAAGGATGCATTAAGTATGCAACTTTGGAGTATATCAAAGAGTGCATTCATCATGAAGATTCAGTTCAAGGAGGAACACAAGCAATGCACTCTACATCATGTAAGTAATTGCACAGATATTGAGTCCACCAAGATACACCTTCTCATGAAAAAAACCAAGGAATTGGTTGGACAATAGTAAAAGTGATCAAAATTCCAAGAAGATGATTGGACCAAAGGGACAAGCAACAAAAAAAAATTTGAACCCAAAATCCGACGAGAATATTCGACGAAATTGACTGTGTCGTCGGATTTCACCTTTTAAATTATGAATTTTGAGCAATTTTTTTTTAATTGATGCATGGCATCGTCAGATATTCGGCGGCCGTCGGTTATCTGACAATGCCAGTCGATTATCTGATTTCGGTCATTGGATATCCGACCTCTATTTTATAACAGTAACTATGATCATATCGTCGGATATCCGACGAAATTTAAATTTTAAAAAACTATAAATTATGGAAGCATTCTGACATGTTTGTTATACATGCGACGATTTGCGGAAATTATATTCTTTGCATGGTCTGTTTTCCGTAAAAGAATACACAATTATTTCTCTTGTTTTGTGATTAAAAATAGTGAAGTGCAGAGCTTTATTTTCTAAGATCGATAATCTTCATTCAAGCTCTTTATGAGAAAATGTCAAATAGAAATATTCCTGATCCAGACGAACAAAATCGATAATTGCTTGCTAGATTGTGGGATGTACTGAAAAGAAAGAGTGATGAAAAATGTTATTGTCCATGTAGTCAATGCATGGGATTTAAAAGGAGAAGAATAAAGATCACAACAGTCAGAAAACATTGTAGGGAACATGGACACGCTGAGGGGAGACATGAATATCGTCCATTTGTAAGTTTTGCATTATATATGTTTTTATATTGATTGCTTTTGTAAATGTATGTATTATTTTAATATTTCTTATATTAACTTATATCTATTGATAGTTTCATGTAATTATAAAGGAAAAACATCCTACAGCATATCGTCCGGAGCAAGTGCTTTCAGAACAAGTACCAGAGAAACATGGAGCTATGAATAATAGAGAACAAGTTAATGATAATATTGAAGAAGATGATCATACTGATAACATAGTTGAAGATGATGGTACAAATACATTGATCCATGATACATTTAATGTTAGAATGGATGATGATGATGATGATCATGAAAATGATGACTTTGATGATATTCATGATTTACTTGTTCTTGAGAAGGCATACGAACCCGTTTATGAGGGATCCAACACAAATCTTCTCTCTGTTATATTGATGATAATGAACTTGAAGGTTATGAATGGTCTTTCAAACACATCAGTCACACAGATGTTCAGGTATGCAATATATTCCATCACATATATATGATCACGCTAAAGGTTATCACTATTCATCTAATAATTTTATTGTTAATTCATAAGTCAAATTAATACAGATGAAATGTGTTTCATTAACATTATTTATATATTATATTAACTAGATTTTTATTTTAATTTGTTGTAGCTTGATAGATGAATTTTTGTTACCACCATCAAATATTTTAACTCACACATATCGAGATTTATATTCCATCATGAAAGAAATTGGAATGCAGTATGAAGCAATTCATGCATGCCCTGATGACCATGTTATATATTATAATTAGCATGGATTTGAAATAGAATGTTTGGAATGTTATATCAATAGATATCGAACAGATCAAGTAACAAAAAAGGTTCCTCGCAAGGTTCTTCGTTACATTCTCATTATTCCATGTTTGCAAAGACTGTTTAGGTGCAAAAACATAGCGCAATTTATGGATTACCATGCACGGAACATAAGTCAAGATGACATTATTCGAATGCCTACAGATGAGTTTGCATTAGAGATATGGAGGAAAAATGGCCTCACTTTAAAGAAGAACCTCGTAATCTTAGGATTTCTTTGGCAAGAGATGGTGTCAATCCATTTGCAGAGATGAGATCCGTTTACTTGGTGTGGCCTATTTTTGTTATCAACAATAACATTCCTCCATGGTTGTCAATAAAGAGGGAGCACATAATTTTGTCAATGATTATTCTAGGTATATTGTGTATACAATTTTTTTTTTTTAATGTAGTGGCATCTCATCTGTCATATTTTGTTACATAATGTCATATATATATTTTTTATTTTTATCTTCTGCATGGTTTATATATATAAATGGTTCTCATAATTATATATTTTATATGTTCAAATCAATCAGGTAAGTACCAAGTTAAAAATATGAATGTATCTATCGAACCTCTTATTGACGAGCTACTAAAGTTATGGAATGACATCACTATGTATGACGTATCTATACCAATAAGTCAAAGGAAATTTCAATTCCATGCAATGCTTGTATGGACAATACATGATGCCTCAGGGTTAACCCATTTTTGTGGTTTGTAATTATAAGTTCCACTTTAATTGCATTTAATTTTATGAACTAGTTAATATACTATGCATGCATGCTTTTTTTAAATAATCCATTCATTTTATATATAATTATAATTGACACAGATAATCCATCTCTTTATGTAGGTCTTCAGACAAAGGGAAAATTTGCATGTCCAGTTTGTGATCCTAAGATCAAATCTCGTCATTCAAAAAGTTTAGGAAAGGAGGTGTTTGATGAGTATAGGCACTTCCTCTCTAATAATCACAAGTATCGAACTACCGAAAAGCATCTGTTCAATTGGAAACAAAAGACTGCATTAAAACCGTAGAGAATGACACCTCACCTATGGAAGTTGCAATATAATAGAAATCGTCAAGGTACATATGAATCATCATATATGAAATGTTATGTATTTTTTTTTATTGTGTGTTGTTTACTGCAATTGACATTGATTTCTGTAATTTCTTTATAAAGTATGATTCATGATGGCCGTCATGATCATGAAGGCATTAATGGACTTCCACGAGGAATGAAAAGTTATCCTACACAATTCAGTAGGTTTCCCTACTATGAGCACCTACAAATTGCTCATCTATTTGATACAATACATATCAGAAAGAATGTGACTGAAACATTATGGCGAATATTGGAGGGAAGGAATGAGAAAGAAAAACATGTCAAAATTTGCAAAGACATTCAAGAAGGAAACCATGCAATGAAAGACATCATTCAATTTCATAGCAACGAAGACCAAATTAATATAAACTCACTTCCATGGATGTTAACGGAGCAACAAAGTAATGTTGTAAAAGAAGTCATGCGAAAAATTAAATTTCCCACCGGATTTTGTTCGAACATGAAGAATATCATAACAAAGAAAGGTGATTTTGCGGGGGTGAAAACACATGATTGGTATATCTTCATAAAGGTAATTATTATGGTATGCATATAATTATTGCTATTTTTTTTTCCAGTGCATATTGTTGGTATTTTGTTTGTCTACTTTTTGTAAAAAAAAATGAAACGATTTGTATATTGTTACAGTATGTTCTACCTCTCTCTCTCTCCTGGATAAATTCGGCAACAATGTCAAACAAGTTATATATAATCTTGCGAAATACATGAGGTAAGTAGCGATTTTTTGCATGCGCTTAGTGTTTGTTTAATTCATTGTAGAACTTATATTTGATTTTTGTGCACTAATTCATGTTATGTAATATAATTTTTTTTTGTTAAATCTAATCGTGATTGGTTTGCATCACTTGTAGATGGTTATCATCTAAAGAAATCCATAAAGAAGATATAAAGTATTGGTGGAGAGAAATTCCTCATCTCATGTGTGAAATGCAGAAGAATCTACCTTCAGCATTTTTCAATGCACAAGAACACTACCTCATACACCAAGTTGAGGATATTGAATTGTGTGAACCTGTACACTCAAGGTCCATGTGGATGGTTGAGAGGCACTTGAAATTTTTGAAGGGTTTGTTTAGACAACGAGCACTATGATGGAGGGATATATGGTATACCAAAACATGCTATATATTAGTGAATATATTCCTAAATTAACGTCAAATATCAATTTCGGTCGCATTTGTGATCCAGAATCCAATAACAATTTCGAAGGGGAGTACCCAAAGGGGAAAGGTAGATCGAGGAAGGTGAAAGGTAATTATTAGCTAGTGGATATTAATTAATATAATACATTTGAATGTTTATTTGTATTTATATATGATACATATTCTATTTTTAATATTCAATATGAATCAATTAAGAGTTTATACTTTGTTAAGTGAATTTACATTTGTATTGAATTTTAATTTTATTTTCATCAAACAGTAGGTCAAGAGTGGGATGCACTTCATTTATACATCACAAACAATCTTGACTGGATGAAGGTATGGATTGAACGATGTGAACAATCTGGTCATGGAATATCATGGGAAGGTGTGGCTTCATTGGTTAAAGCAACACATTGCAATGGAGATACCAATCTTACACAAAGGGAAATCGATTTAGCATATGGCCTAAAAGATAAGCAGCCAAGCATATTAATCAACCACACTATTTTATTTTTTTTGCAAATATATTGATGTACACGTTGATTTTTTTCCCTGTAGGGCATAAACATGCACTTAATCATAAATGTATCATGATGTAATCTCTATGTGTATGACTTGTTGTAGGTAAAACACCATAAGTCTATGTGGTGCAATGATTGTAAATATTGCATTAAAAAGTTGGATGAAACGAAGAAAACATCATATTGTGGGATATCTGTAGTCTTTGAGGTGACCAATTATCACATACCCAAAACATAAACATTTTATGTTGTGAGAAAAACATTATGTTATAAGTTATTGTAATTCTTTTATGATTATTGACCAAGTGGGGTCAAGGATGACTGTAATTAAACACTCTAATATTTTTTATATTGATAAATAAAAGAGGAGACAAATATCCAAATGAGGCTATTAAAAGAGTGTTCACTGACCCACTAGGAGGAATGAACTAGGGTGGAGAGAAAATTGACACTTGGAAACATCATCATTCACTTCTAGTTGTTGCAGGGGGCAACTTCCCTATAATTGTGGTCATGTTCCCCATGAAAGTGGAACAGAGCAGGTGGCTCAATAATTATGAAACTGACCAAAGACCAAGGCATGCTATTTACACCCATCGAATTGAGCAGGTGGATCATCAAGTTTTCCTTGTGACAATTATGAGAAGAGAAAAATAGAATGTACAAGAGATTTGATGAGGGGAAGGCTAGCGAGTGGATGATTGAATTAAGTCTGCATAACTGAGCTAGTACTGCTAAATGAAGAGTTCAATATTGCTTAATGCAGGGACACAATACTGAGTACAGAAAACATTGCTGCTGAGTTGCATAAGGATAATACTTTCCTCCACACAGTATCTTCATCCTGGTGGTTCAGTGAACAGGATCAGGGGTCCTAAGGAAAGTGACTTTGGTTGTCTTCAGGAAAATGATGGGTGGAATGGGATCCTTTGGGTGTTTGTCCCCCTCTTCAGCTATTAGGTTCTTCATTGTCTAAGTTATTTAATTTTGTACTGTTATCTATCTCTGAAAGTTGCATGTTTCTTAACTGTTAGATTATAATATCAAACTGACAAATTAATTCTGTATAACTGATAGAATGATTTAATTTGAGAATTTAAATGAATGAATAAATTTTCCTTCTGTATTTTTCCACTCTCCGAAGAGACATACTCTAGTACATAAAGAACTATTTAAGTAGGCAGATTTGAGTGATATTTAAATGATAAATGATATAATTCTGATTTGAATAGTGATCTTCTATCATGCAAATATTTAGGCAGAAATATGAGATGTACATCGAAATAATATTCAGAATTACAGTCTATATGTTTCACAGTTTATATTGACTTTAGAACAGTAACTATCGAAGTTATTAATCAAACCTGTTAGAAATTCCATTTATTTCACAACACTGGAATACGAATTAGTTTATAAAAATAAATAGTTAATGTATAAACAGTGATTTTATAATGGAATCAAATCAGATACATATATTATCACCATTATCCTTTAAGTACAAATCAAGGATAGTATAACTCTGATTATATGTATTTAAAACCAAATCATTTTCCTCAAACAATAATATCCAAACTTTTAAACAAGTAATTAAAAATGACCATAACTAGGGCTATTCATACAAGTTTGGGACCTTGTCCAGTATCGAATTAATATGCAAAGTTTTTGACTTTAAGGCCTGTCACTATCATAAAGCTTTACTTAAAACCAAACATATATTTAGTATAAGAACAGAGATGTTATAAACGATCTTAAAACCCTTGTATCAACTTTAAACATTCTTCGAAACTCTACAGGTATCGAATTCCAAAATCAAGTATGGTATAAATATATTTCGAAATAAAAACCTAGAAACACAAATTACTATAGATTTTTGTAAAATTATCGATATCCCTAGCTAGGATCCTAACACGCTATACATTCATACTTTAAACATTTCATATTCAAAAGAAAAACTTGGGAAACGAGGTTTACAACATATAAGCGTTTGGGACGAGGGTTTGAGTCTTTTAAGACTCCCCAATCCTATAAAGTTTACATTACATATAGACCCTGTACACATATTCATGATAGGGCTTGGGGTTCACCCTGTAGCAAACTAAAACGAAGTTTTATAACTCTAAGACCAACATTAAGCCGAAGCTAGAAAGAGTACCAATACAGTGTTATAGCTGGAAACAAATGTTTTGTTTACCATTATCAACCAGGGTAGGAACCCTGCACTTCTATCACAATAATAACACAGGTTTCAGTATGAAACCCTCGACACTTGAATGCTTTACATTCAGCCCAAAATCAAAAGAGTTTCCATAGTAGGGTTTTAACCTTATACATTCATGCTTATACTACTATAGCAAGCTAATTGCATTTACACAGAATCCAAATAGTAATTTTCACAGTCGAAGATCCCATAACAGTATAAAAAACAAATAAAACCATATTCTTTATATAGAGGTCGAAACCCCAACATTCGGTAAAATTACAATACAAGATTCTTATTATCTCTTCGAAATGCCTTAGGCACGATTGTATCACAAATAAGTTCAAATGTTGCCAAAATACCTAAACTGAAGTTGACAGAGGAACCGACGAGCAGGAGCCAAGGCTTACCATGGACTTTTAACACCTTCGTGGTTTCCCTCATATCCACCAAAACGTATCCTTGAGTACTAGAAGAGAACGGAGGACAAACGGAGAAGCCTCCTTTCACCAAAATACAAGATGGTCATATAACAGTATAAAAATATCTAAAAACGAAAGAATGTAAAAGAAAACAACAAAATATTAAAAACCCTTACCTCTGTCAGAAGGCAACTTGCCAGAGCCGAGAGTGTAGCACCTTCACAACGTAGCCAAGGCTAAAAAGCCAATCCCTAGAGAAACAACTCTGAACCTGGTATTCATCATGGTTCAAAACCCAGCACATAGACAGTGTGAGCTTGCCATGGCGGCCATGGCAGCCAGAGTGAGCTTGACTCTCCCACTCCCTTGTAAACAACAATAAAAATGCAAAGCATAACAAAGTTTTAGGGTTTGGTTCCCTATGCATCAAATCCCACCAACTTCACATGATGGGATTCAATGTGCCGTCTGTCAACCACTAAACCCTTCATTTTTACCCACTTCCTATAGTTTTAGGTCCCTCTCACTTCTTCATCGATTTCATAATTTTACGTGCTCCATAACCAAGATTCAATTTGTATAAATTGTACCCACTTTCATATAGTTGGGTCATCATAGATGCGATATGCACAAACACCGAACACTTACATGCATATAGTTAGAAATAAAATTTTACATAAGTGCTCATGTTTTGACCATCGAATTATTTGTCAAATATATTAATGCTAAACATTTTACAAGGATCCTTAGGATTTAAACATGAGCACTCATAAATTGAGTTAGGATCTCAGCATTTACCTTGTGCACATTTTTAGAATGCACATAAGTCAGCTAATGAAATCCCTAATGTTAATAACCAAAGCATGTGGAGACACCAACCTGTAACCTAGGCAAGTAAGTCATACAGTGCATTAGCTTCATAAGCTAAGTAAGCCCAGGGCTGCTTCAGAAATCACTTTTCAACATAAGAAATTAATTCAGGACAAGACACCAAATCATCGCATAGTAAGATAGGAATGATGATTGTAACTACCAAACATCGACGTAACTATTAGATCGTTGTGTTATCCATATCTTTAAATATTTTCATAATGCTTTAAAGAATGGATAATTACGACATATGTAAGCAATAATGTCGACCTATGATTATGATAAACAACACTACATATAGAATGAACAAAGACATGATGCATTTATACAGAAATTGAATACTCCCTGGGAAATTATCATATTAATCACATAGACGATTATGTCGTGACAACACTTAATTTAAAACAGTCTACAAAAAAGTATGTGTTGTCACTGCAAATGTGTGTGAACATCTAGAAAGGAGACAACTGTCATTAAATATACAATCCACATAATAAATAATAGCATTTATAATGTTAAGAAAAATTTTAAATTCTTGTGAAATTTGGGGATGTTACATGTGGTATCAGAGCGCAAGTTCAAAATCTAGGCCTGAAAGTGGCTCAACTCGCGCAATTGAAATCAAAACAGAAAATACAATTACTGATTTTTGTTTTAATTTGTTTCTGTTCAGCGCATTTTATAATTAGTTTGCAGGTATGGAAGGACCAGAAGAGTCAGCCGAGGACAGGTTCCATCATAATGAACAAAATAATAATGAGCAGGAACATATTAACGAAGAAAACATTTATGTTGAATTAAATGATAATTCATCAGAATTACTTAGAACAGTTAGAGATTTAAAAAAAGAAATAAGAACTGTTAAGGAAGAGAATGAGTGGATTTTAAAGGCCCAAGAAGAATTGAATCAGATCTTGCTGGATAAATTCCATAATAACGAAAAAGATAAAAGAACATAAATTAATTCTGAATCTGGAACCATGTCCTACCAACGTAAGGGTAAGAAACTAAAACTTATCAATTATGAAACTAGCTCTTCTTCTGAAATTAATGCTAAATCACGCAGGAAGAAGCATAAGTATTCCAATGACAGTAGTGATAGTGATTACCAGTCTAAGAGAAGAAAGTACAAACCATACGAAGAGATTTCCAGAGAATTTAAGAAGATTAAGCCACCAACTTTTAATGGAGAAACAAAAAAAGGAGAGGAAGCCGAAGCATGGATGTCCGGTATGAATAAATATTGTCAAATTTACAACTACTCAAGGCAGTTAAAATCTAAAATGGAATTTATAAATTGACTGGGAAAGCCGATATCTGGTGGCAAGATCTAAAACGTGTAAAAGGCATAAAAGAGAAACACATAAATTGGAGTATTTTTAAAAAGTATTTTCAAAAGAAATATTTGTCAGAACAGTATTTTGAGGAAAGAGCTAAAGAATTCTACGATTTAAAATTGGGTTCCATGAATATGAAGGAATTTAGCAGCAAGTTTCTAAGTTTGTTGAGATACGTGCCTTACATTACTGATGAAAGACCCAAGGTACAGACATAAAGGACAGATTTGAGTATGACGACCCTAAGACTCTTGAAGAGGCCATGAGAAAGGCAAATTGTTGTTATGAACAAAACAGAAAAAGGGAAAGTATACTGAGCTGGAAGGCTAAAAGGCCCAATAATTTTGAACAAAGAAATAATTTTTTTACATTTAATCAAAATTTTGGGAATAATAACTCTCGTAACTTTCCTAACATTAAATTTCAAGGAAATAATCCAAGAGGCATTGTACAACAAAATTATACAGCTGCAAGAAACAAAGATCCACCTAATAATTATGCTAAAAATAACGAACAAAAGGAACCTGTTAAATGTTGGGAATGTCAAGGAACGCATTATGCAAACAACTGTCCTAACAAGAAAAGGAACATCAACAACATCCATACAATGCAAGATGAAGCAACCGTTGGTGACTTAGCGAGGGAGATGCCTAGGATCAATGCAGCCTTGGAAAACAGATAGGCTGATCATCAAACTTCAATGGTCGAAGTAGAAGGTATGCTGAAAGATAAAAGCATTTCTATTTTAATTGATCCAAGAGCTAGCCTAAGCTATGTATCTCCTAGTATTGTAGAAAAATGTAAATTGCAAGTAGAAAAGTTTGAAAAGTCTTGGTTGGTTCAGCTAGCTATAGGGACCAAACGAAAGGTAGTTGATTTTGTTAAAGATTGTGATTTGCTTATGAATCAGTTTAGAACACAAGTTGAATTTATTACCGTTAGGATCTTATGATGTCTTAATCGGAATGGATTGGTAGGAAAAGCATAGGGTATTTCTGAATTGTTTTGAAAAGACTTGTACTTGTTTGAATGATAAATGTGAAACAGTAACAGTAAAGGGAATCCCTAGGAAAATTTTAGTTAGATAGATTTCTGCATTGCAAGTTAAAAAGGTTGTTCGTAAAGGATGTAAAATGTTTGTTGTAAATGTAATTAATGATGAACATACAACTAAAGAAGATAAGTTAAAACTGGAAGACATACCAATTCTAAGAGACTTTTCAGATGTATTCCTGGAAGAAATTCCAGGTCTACCTCTGGAAAGGGAATTGGATTTCACCATTGAGCTAGTACCGGGTGCTGTAACAAACTCAAAAGCTCCTTGCCGAATGAACATCCTGGAACTTAACGAATTAAAGTCACATTTAAAATATTTAATTGACAAAAACTACATAAGACCAAGCGTGTCTCCTTGGGGAGCACCTGTAATCTTTCTTAAAAAGAAAGATGGTACTTTGCGTTTATGCATAGACTACTGTCAGTTAAGTAAAATGACTATTAAAAACAGATATCCCTTTCCCCGCATAGATGATCTGTTTGATCAAGTACGCGGAGCAATGATATTTTCTAAAATAGACTTGAGATTTGTGTTGGTTGTGGAGCCAAATCTTCCAGTCTCATAGATGATATTGTCTTAGCCGTGCACCCCGGAGGACTATACACCCATTCTGTTTTCGCCAGTTGTTTTGCGGGCCCATGGTTTTGGGTATCCCATGGTATTTTTCCCATTGTATTTTCCCTATAAAAGAAATACATTGTAATACGGCTAGGGTTGATGTATTAGGTTTTATGCATTGTAAAGATATCTAAGATCAGGAGAGAGACTGTGAGAAAGGGAAGAGGAAGTGCAGCGGCTGTGCTGCAGGTTGTATCCCTTCACCTTGCTGGACAGTAATAATAATAAGGACTAGAAAATTCAGTGTGGACGTAGCCCAAGTTGGGGTGAACCACGATATATCTGTGTCTCTCTTGTAATGTGTGTGTGATTATATTTGCATTTCTGTTTATTGTTATTGCTCTGGGATCCTGTTTTTCTAACAATCTGGATATCATCAAGTCATAATTAAAGATGAAGACATCTTTAAAACTGCTTTTAGAACCCGTTATGGGCCCTATGAGTTTGTGGTTATGCCGTTTGGGCTAATCAACGCTCCAACAGTTTTCATGTGCCTAATGAATAATATTTTACATAAGTATTTGGATAAATTTGTAGTGGTATTCATTGATGACATCTTAATTTATTCGAAGACTGAGGAAGAACATGACGAACACTTAAAGATAATTTTACAAGTGTTAAGAGAACATCAACTGTACGCTAAATTCAGCAAGTGTGATTTTTTCAAAGATAAAATACAGTATTTAGGGCATGTGATATCCAAGGATGGGATTGCAGTTGACCCTGATAAAATAAGAGAAATTAATGAATGGCCTATCCCTAATGACGTAACCAGTGTATGATCGTTTATGGGAATTACAGGTTACTATCGAAAATTTATTGAAGGATTCTCAAGAATCGCAAATACCATAACCTCTTTACAGAAAAAGGGGAAGAAATTTGTTTGGGATCAAAAGTGCGAAGAAAGTTTTAAGAAATTGAAAGAATTATTAACTACTGCACCTATTTTAAAAATTGCAGATCCAAACAAGGACTTTGTTGTATGCACTAATGCATGCAACGATGGCCTTGGCGGAGTCTTAACGCAAGAAGGTCACGTAATAGCGTATGAGTCAAGAAAGCTAAAAATCCATGAAAAGAACTACGCTACCTTTAGAATTAGCTGCCGTGATACATGCTTTAAAAATGTGGCGCCATCATCTAATAGGAAGGAAGTTCTCTTTAATGACAGATAATACAGGTCTAAAATATTTGTTGGATCAACCAAATCTAAAAGCAAGGCAAGCTAGGTGGTTAGATTTCCTTGTCGAATATGATTTAGAGATTCAACACATAAAAGGTAAAGAAAATAAAGTGGTTGATGCCTTGAGCAGAAATGTGAAATTAAATTTTAAGGAAGCAATCAACACTTATAAAACAGATTAGGAAAATTAGCTGGAAGAAGGAATAAAATTGGATGAAACTTACCAGAAATTACAACAAAAGGTTGTTGAAAATATATCTGAGAATTTAATAACAGATTACAGTCTGAATGAAAAAGGTTTAATGCTGTATAAAAACAGATTGTATGTACCTGAAGTTAAGTTGCTAATTTTAAATGAAGTACATAAAAGTCCTTATTCAGGGAATCCTGGTTATCAAAAGATGATAACAATGTTAAGAAAAGATTACTTTTGGACAAATATGAAAAATGAGGTGGCTGAATACATAGCTAGGTGATTTGAATGTCAGCCAGTTAAAGCTAAGCATCAACACCCAGTTGGACTATTGCAGCCATTGCCAATTCCAGATTGGAAGTGGGAAATAATCAGCATTGATTTTATAACTAGTTTACCTAAAAAACATAAACATAATGATTTTATAATGGTAGTTGTGGATAATCTTAGTAAATCATCCCATTTCATACCCGTTAAAACAACTTACAAGGTTGCTAACATTACTAAATTTTTTATGAAATAAATATTTCGTTTGCATGGAATTCCTAAAGTTATAATTTCTTATAGAGGCTCTAAATTTACGGGAAACTTCTGGAAGTCTTTATTTAAAGGCTTGGATACAACATTAAATTTCAGTACATCTTTTCATCCGCAAACAAATGGACAGACAGAAAGAGTAAATCAGATTCTGGAAGATATGTTAAGAATGTATGTTAGAGATCAGCCAAGCAAATGGGAGGATATTCTGCACTTAGTTGAATTCGCTTATAATAACCATTATTAAGCTTCATCTAAACTTAGTCCATTTGAAATTATGTATGGTAGAATGTGTAATACTCCTATTTCATGGAGTAATCCAGTTGATAGGTTGATGTTAGGACCTATTTTTTTAAGAGAGATGGAACTAACCATGAAACAGGTACAAGGAAATTTGAAAATTGCACAAGATAGACAGAAAAGTCATGCAGATCTCAAAATAACTCAGAAAGAGTTTCAGGTTGGTGAGCATGTTTTCATCAAGGTAAAACCAAAAAAGAGTTCCTTAAAGTTAGGAAGCTATGCTAAACTAGCACCAAGGTATTGTGGACCCTTTGAAATATTGTCATGGTTTGGACCAGGGCGGGCACACGAAGATGGTCCCCATTTTCGTTGCAATGGGGGCGCACTAGCGGAAAATAAAAATGGCGTGTACGGAACTAAGGCAGCGCGCACAGGCCGCGAGGTTCGGTACCAAACTGAGGCGCATGCGTGCAATGGTGGCACACACGCGCCTCTGTTAAAAAAAAAAAAGAGCACAATTTCCACATTTTTCCATTTGGCCGAGCGCGCCCTCCTCCTCCACGTGCGCGTCGATTCAACCACCAAAGGAGGCCAAATCGACTCCAAAACCACCCAACAACACCCACAAACTCATCAACACTTCGATTAATAGGTAAATATCACGTTTTGTTTTTCATTTTATTCATTATTTGTGTCAATTTTTTTATTTTTTTTGTTTATTTAATTGTAAATAATTCCCAAATTTTGAAAACAATGAACCAATTTTCTATTGCAGATTGTAAACTGAGACAATGAGTGAACAAGATGTTAACCCCAAATCCGGTGGAGCACAAGAAAACCTAAACCTTGGACCCAATGCCGAAGAAAACCGTGAACACAATCCAAATGCTAAACAAAACCAAAACCCCCAACCCAATTTTGAACAAGATGACCTTAACCATTATGTAAATGAAATGCGAGTGCACACTCGTGAACTTAGAAACTCGGGGGAACCATCTCGATTATCTCTTGCCACGTCAATTGAGAACTCAATTGACTCCCTCATCCATGTACACCAGCAATTGACCGACATGACTCAATTAAAAGCTAGGATGCGGGAGTACTACTCCACGGGCATCTCCAAGGAAGCAATAAAAGATTTGAACATTACAAAAGCCCAATTATATAGTATGTTCACCGATCTGAAAACAAACCAACCACTGAACATTACAAAGCCACGTGTCTGCATGGATTGGTGTCATTACCAACCATGGAGGGACAATTGGATGCGGAGGTGGTTCATGGTGTACGATAAACCTCCCTGCAATAATAGGGAGGTTCCATAGTACTTTCTTCGCCAACTGTGGGCTGAGTTTTGCCTCGATTTATATGTCAACTATTTTGACATAACCGAGTTCCAGGGTGTTGGGTGTGGCTCTGCCCAAGATCGACCTGCTGCCAGGAGGAACCCACTGATAGGGCCACCAGCTCCGAGACACGACCCCAACCCATCTCCCCAGCCACCTCAGTTTCCCCACAAGCTTGATCAAATCGAGGTGGCAATGAGGAATGTTGCTCGTGGACTCCTCAGACACACCTCCTTTGTAGCAGCGACTACAGTGGAGAGGTCGGGTGCGCTTGATAGAGATCCAGGTGCAGGGCCTTCACAACAGGGCCAGGATAGACCCATGACCGATGGTAGCCATGCTGGGCATTCCAGTTCGACGGGGACAATGCCACATCTTTGTCCCCATTGCAGGCACACTTGCCCTGACCTGATCGAGGGATGTTATATGGATCAGGTCAGCAATTTTTTTAATGAGTTTTCAATCATCACTTGATAACTTGTAAAGTATTTTTGTTTGACTTAAACTATTATTTCAATGTCCAGTTATTCAGAGCCGATACACCAAGATGGGAGAACGTAGGATCTCCCAACCTGGATGCAGCAATGGCAGCTGCAACTGAAATTGTGGCACCCCACACAGAGGTATTTTCAGCACCTGACACAATATTGTTATTATTTATGTCATTTATATTACTCAAGCTATTTATATTTAGTTCGTACAATGTTTTTGAATATCTTGATTTCCTAGATAATGACTTGTTTAACATGTCCATAACATGCATGCATTTTGTTGTCCACAGGTGTTTCGTGACTACGGTGATCAACCACTCCTGCTAGGGATTGGCACATCACCATATACACAGGTACAATGTGTATTTATAAGCATGATTTTAATTTGATTTGTTATGACTTACTATGGTTTAATTTATTGTTTGTTTACTAAATTGTGATATTACAAATGTATATGTAGGTGCCACCAGCAGCTGCGTCTCCCCATTTTAGTCCTATTTATCCACCCTCTCCCATGAGTCCCCTCCCTCACTTCCATCAAGACCCCTCCCTACGTCCACCCCCTCCCTTCCATCTAGCCCCCCCTCTCCGGCCATACTCCCCCCTCCATCCATCCTCTCCCACTCGCCCCCCCCCCCCACGTCCATACATCCTCCCCAATTTATCCACGCCCCCATGTCTATCCATCCTCCCCCATTCATCCACGCCCCCCCTTCCTTCCACCTTCCCCTCTTCGTCCACAACCTCCCATTTTTCCATCCTCCTCCCTCCATGCAGGACTTCCCTCCCATGCACCATCCCTCAACATCCCTCGTAGCCCTTTTGTTAAGATTCAATATGCTAAGACAGAAAATATCAGCATTACATTCCATTTCACAATAATAGCATATATAGGATCACTGAAAGAACAACAATCACAACAAAAATACAAGAGACACATATTTATCCTGGGAAACCCTCGTGGGGTAGAAAACCCAGCAAAGCTTCCTCAATATAGATGATCAGCAAATACAAAGATGTAAACCAAAGACATGAGCTCCTCCTCCTCCATAGCAGACCTCTCCCTCACCTATGCGCTATTCACAAGTGAGTGTAGTATGTGTATAAATGAGGAACACACCTCCTCTATTTATGCACATCTCCGACTTGTATTTTATATTAACTAGGTCGGCCCCAACTTTACCACTGGGTTAAACACCCCATTACAACTGACTAGGCCGACCCCTCTAGGGTGGTATAATAACCCTTTTGACCCACATAACACATACAGGGCCGAACCCCACTAGGGAATTCTAATAACCCAAGTTACCACATTCCGACGGAGGAATAAACATCTCCGGATATACAATAAGATCTTCATGGAGGAATGAAACATCTTCGGAATAATAAAGTACAAATATAATATTCTTAGAAGTTAAAATATTTCAACACTCCCCCTTAACGAGAAGGATATTATAACAACATCTGCAGGAGCAAGGAGTCATCGACTACATCATACATGATACATCTATATATCATTGGAAGCTTTCTCAACATCATCAGTAACTCAAGCAGTTACTGGAACATCTTCAATACTGGAACATTGACATCTTCAGTACTGAGTCTTCATCTTCTGCAGCACTCGAACAGCTACAACAACATCAACATAAACATCTGGATCCTCACGATCAACAGCATCATCTGGATCATCTTGATCTACAGCATCTGAATCATCTCGATCTACAGCATCTGGATCATCTCGATATACAACATCTGGATCATCTCGATCTACAGCATCTAGATCAACTCGAACTACAGCATCTGGATCATCTCGATCGACAGCATCTGGATCATCTCGATCTACAGCATCTGGATCATCATCTCGATCGACAGCATCTAGATCATCATATCGATCGACAACATCTGGATCATCATCTCGATCGACAGCATACTCTGCAATGCACATGATCCAATTATAAGATGATCAATCCTGCTTGCTTTAGGACATAGTTCCATGGATGATACAGTCCAAATTGAGTTCTAGGATGATCAATGCTTATCACTTTAAGACAAGTCTCATGTCTAGGGATGATGCAATCTAGATCAACTTCCAGGAGGATCATTCCTTATCACTTTAAGACAAGTCTCATGTCTAAGTACGATGCAATCCAGATCAACTTCTAGGAGGATCATTCCTTATCACTTTCAGACAAGTCTCATGTCTAGGGACGATGCAATCCCGATCAACTTCCAGGAGGATCATTCCTTATCACTTTAAGACAAGTCTCATGTCTAGGGGCGATGCAATCCCGATCAACTTCCAGGAGGATCATTCCTTATCACTTTAAGACAAGTCTTTTGTCTAGGGACGATGCAATCTCGATCAACTTCTAGGAGGATAATTCCTTATCACTTTAAGACAAGTCTCATGTCTAGGGACGATGCAATCCCGATCAACTTCCAGGAGGATCATTCCTTATCACTTTAAGACAAGTCTCATTTCTAGGGATGATGCAATCCCATCATGTACATTTTGAACCAAAGGTACATGGATGATGCAGTCCTATAATCAATTATCAGAGACATATGTTTATGGATCAATTCAAGGGACCTAAGTCCGGGGATGATACAATCCCCACCTGTCCACTAAGGACTTCATTCTCGAAGACATTTGTCTATGGATCAATTCAAGGGACCGAAGTCCGGGGACGATACAATCCCCACCTGTCCACTAAGGACTTCATTCTCGAAGACATCTGTCTACGGATCAATTCAAGGGACCGAAGTACGGGGAAGATACAATCCCCTCTCGTCCACTAGGGACCACATTCTCGGAGACATATGTCTACGGATCCATTTTAGAACATGTGTTCAAGGATGATGCAATCCCTCTTCTTTCTCAAAGACATATGTCTATGGATATTTTTAGAACATGTGTTCAAGGATGATGCAATCCCTCTTCTTTCGCGGAGACATATGTCTACGGATATTTTTAGAACATGTGTTCAAGGATGATGCAATCCCCTTGTCAACTTAGACCCTGTCTTAGGACCATTCACCAACCTCATTGTCGGCATCACCAATATAGGTATCCACATCATTGACCACACTGTCGATGCAGGAAATCTCATCATCAGTGACCATATCACTCCCCCTTTCGAGGAGGGTTCTTCTAAACTACACCAAGCTAGTCTCGGAAATACTCAAACTTTACTTGAGGTAGAGGTTTGGTCAGTACATCGGCAACTTGTTCATCAGTGTCTACAAATTCGAGTTTTATAGTTCCTTTCTACACCATATAGAAATATCAGATCTCTATGTGCTTTGACTTATCATGGAACACTGGATTTTTTGTCATCTTGATACAACTTTGGTTGTCACACAGGATCTCAGTGGGTTCCATCTCTAAGTCCAATAAACCAGATGATAGTTTTCGAAGCCATATTGCTTCACAACTAGCAGAGAAAGTAGCTATATATTCCACTTCAGCTGTACTGAGAGCCATACTAGACTGCTTCCTGCTAAACCACGAGATCATGGCAGATCCAAGACAATAACATCCACCTGATGTACTTTTCTTGTCTGAAACACTTCCTTCCCAATCAGCATTTGAGTAGCCATGCAATCCAAAGTCATGATCTCCAGAATAATATAGACCAAAATCTATCGTACTCTTTAGATACCTCATCACATGCTTTGCAGCTATTAAGTGAACTCTTCTAGGTTCCACTAGATACTGCCTAAAGGTGTTCACAGCAAAGCATATATCTGACCTAGTATTCGTTAGATACATCAATGACCCAATAATTTGTCTGTACAGAGTTACATCCACTAACTCTGATGAGTCATCCGCTAACAGCTTCAAGTTGGAATCCATGAGAGTGGATATTCCAACACATCACGTCCTTTTAATATTTCTCGGCATACTTTCCCTGGTTGAGAAAGATTCCTTCTGAGCCTTTCCATACTTCCAGTCCTAGGAAGTAATTCATCAATCTGAGATATTTCATCTCAAATTCCGTAGCCATCTTCTTCTTGATTTCCATGATCTATTTCTCATTCCCTGTCAGAAAGAGATCATCCTCATATAATAATAGTATCATCCATAACCTTAAGGTAAAGGTTAGGAACAACTTTACTTCTGGTAAATCCCAAGCTTGTCAAGAAGCTGTCGATTCTCCCTCTGTGACTGAACATCATTCACACTCAGTATTGAGTGATCTTCTGCATATCTATTCGTGCCATCTCTCGTCAAATGGGTCTACTGATATGAGCCTCAATATCATTCGAACTCTGTGGTGAGTTCCTTCTTGCATCCATGTCATCTGTATATAGAAACCATCTTCAACCTTGTAGCAAAGGTTGAGATCCACATTACCCATGGTGATCATTAAGCTCATCAAATGACTATCGATCCTGAGTACCCATACAGAGCCTGATTCACACTTCTTCTTTAATTACATCATTAAGAGAATGGTCTTATCTAGCCACTTGGAGCAAACATCTCGTCATGATCCTCTTCCTCTTTCTAAGAGAATCTTCTAGCCACGAACCTTCTGTATTATGTTTGATTTGTAAATCTTCTTGTTGAACATCCATCACTTGTTCGTTGTTCATCATTCTTCATGATCTTTCCTACAAATCAAAATTAAGTACATGATTAGTAATACTTCATAATCAAATCATGTTGACATGATAACCTATTATGCATATAGATATGATTCACATAGTTATGCAACTATCTTGACCAATACTTTGGCACAACACTTTTCCATATCATGTATGCAAACAATGGCTATCTAGATGACTTCCATCTCTACCAGAACATACTATCGAGAGCGTGCACAGCTCTTAGAATGTCAGCAAAGAGGTTTCATTCTAGACAATCAACAATGGAATGTTTGTCCAACTTACCAATCATATGCATATTGGTAGTATACTGTTCAATGCTAAATGAATGCTTGCACTTAGCATGATATATTCTAGGAATACAAATATGCATACAACTATTACGAGCAATATCATAGACTATTCAGTAATTCAAATAACAATTCAAATACTTATATTTTTATGTCTTGTGAGGTTGCATCCTTCTTGGTCTCGACTTCCCTTTCATGTCATGAGCTTCTATCTATCATGTACCACTATGCATGCTCAAGTGTGCACTAGTGTCAACCTCATGATCTCATACACAAACATACATTTATTAGTATAATCTCAATATTATCAGAACATTATAATTCTAAATAATCTTAAGTATGTATGGTCATGATTATTTCATACACAGGTATACTTACCTAAGATCCTAACAAAGTAGGATTCTAACTTGATATAGGAAAACATACCTGGATTATCAAGCTTGGTCATGTCTTAACATAACCAAACAATATCTTCTTTTGTTCTCTTCAATGATTTAGAGATCCTGTGATAGTAACCTGTATACCTCATAAGTTAAGCATAGTAGAAATAAATCATACAAACCTCGTAAGTAGAGCTTTTAAAGACTATGGATAAGTCTTTATCTTTAAGTCATCATGGTCATAGAACTTGATTTGTCTTTCTTGATGTACCTGTCTTTTGTTAGTAGACAACATCATCCTCATACAACACCACAGTGCATTAGTACAATCATATAACCCTAATCAATGAATGTCTTCTATCATCCACATGTATTCATACTTTTATTAGGGTGATAAGATAATTCTAACATTGTGCTAACCTAAATAATATGAAGACAAACATATTATGAACTTAATCAAGAATCAGATTTCAAGACATACCTGTATCTCCTTAAGTCATACCTGTCGAGACTTCTTGTAGTCTTCTTATGTAAGGCCTTAGCCTCATCTCCCCCTGAAACTGGATCTAGAGCTCAATTAGGGTTTGTCAGAGAAACCCTAAAAATTAAAAATTTGAATTTCACACTTCTGAATGTATGGAAGGATGTGTCTTGCTGAGCTGATCAAACTAGCATACTTCAATTTTGAACTCTCCAAAATTTGACCCCTCAAAATTGCCTTCGAAACTTCTGGATCTTCTAGACAGGATCCCGAAATAGGGTTTGATGAAGCCCACCCTTCTGCCCACTCAAAAGGTTCAATCCAAGGCTCTAAACTCTTATTTTTCTAAGGAGCTTCCAGCCGTGGTCACAGACTTCAAAAATTCCAACTTTTGTTGAAGCCCTAATTTTCCACCTTTCTGATCTAAATCCCGAACTGGGGTTTCATCAAGCCCGGTCTTCTACCCAACCAAAACATTCGATCTTGGTCTCTAAATTTTGATTTTCCTGAGTAGCATTCAGTCGTGGACTATGATTCCAAAAATTCCAACTTTCTCTGAAACACTAAATTCCGGAAGCCATGAATGAAGGTGCTAAAACATAATTCTGTTTTGACAGAAATATGTACCTAATTGTTTCTAGTGTAACTCCGAACTTTTCGATCCACAGGGTCTGAAAAATTTTCCTGTGGTATCCTGAACTGTCATCTTTCCATCCCGATAGGTTTGACCTCAATTGGATTCTCTGAGAGAGAGTTATGCCAAGTGTCACAACGTGACCTGTTTATGGGATAAAATAGGAGAGCGAACTTTTATGGCGTGCCACGTGTCACCGGTTCAACTTCGGCCTCTGAAAAAGTTTCCTAAGATATTGAAGTCCGTGCACTAACTGCCACTTTTTACGAAATTTCATTTGGAGCTTCATAGCCCAAGTTATGAACTTTTTTCCTAGGTCACCTGATTATTACTGAGATCTAGAAGAGGAAGGAACCCTAACTTGTACTGATCATAACTCACAAAGTACAATGAATATGAGGGTGTCCTTTGGACACAAGGTACCTGGGGATGTTTTCTACGAACTTTAAAGGTTTTAGATCCTGCAACTTCACAAAAATGGATTTATAGCGAAAGTTCCATGATGACTAGTTTTTTCTATAAAAAACCCTAACCTTCAAATTGTCGCAAGTGAAGCAAGTGTCGTAAGTGCCATACATTGCCTTCCTTCAGGTTAGCTCTGATACCATGTTAAGATTCAATATGCTAAGACATAAAATATCAGCATTACATTCCATTTCACAATAATAGCATATACAAGATCACTGAAAGAACAACAAGCAGAGCAAAAATACAAGAGACACAGATTTATCCTGGGAAACCCTCATGGGGTGGAAAACCCAGCAAAGCTTCCTCAATATAGATGATCAAAAAATACAAAGATGTAAACCAAAGACATGAGCTCCTCCTCCTCCATAGTATACCTCTCCCTTACCTATGCGCTATTCACAAGTGAGTGTAGTGTGTGTATAAATGAGGAACACACCTCCTCTATTTATACACATCTCTGACTTGTATTTTATATTAACTAGGTCGGCCCCAACTTTACCACTAGTTTAAACACCCCATTACAACTGACTGGGCCGACCCCTCTATGGTGGTCTAATAACCCTTTTGACCCACCTAACACATACAGGGCCGACCCCCACTAGGGAAGTGTAATAAACCAAGTCACCACATTCCGACGGAGGAATAAACATTTCTGGATATACAATAAGATCTTCACGGAGGAATGAAACATCTCCGGAATAATAAAGTACAAATATAATATTCTTAGAAGTTACAATATTTCAACACCTTTTCGTTCGATACCCTCTATCCTACAACCGGTAGGGGTTCATATTCCACATGGTCCTCCTCCACCCCATACCACCGTGTCTTCTCCCACCATGTCATCCCCACTTCCCGCCACTATTGTGGCATCTACTCTTCCAATATCCTCATCAGTATCTCCAGTGGTTGCACCTGTAGTGGCTGCCACTACATCTACGCCCCCCCCCATCAATGCATCGGTGATGGTTGTCCGGCCATCTGCTCCACCTGCTAGCCCAGAAGCCCAGCCATGTCCATCATCGGAGGTGTTCACGGTGAGAATCAAGCTAATTTATGAAAATATTTTGATGCATTAACAAAAATTAATTTAAGCAATTATGACTTTTCAATGAAATGATTGTTGTAAATGTTGTAGGTTGGAATCGCTGAGAGGCTCCGCAGATCCAGGACACCTGTCCAATGTTTCCCACTCATGTCAAAGGTGATTTATTTAAGATTTGAATTCTACATTTGTTTTATAAATGTGGTAAATGTTGCAAATTCTTGAAAATGACGGTATCTTATATCATTTGTTCCAGATCCCGGAGAGACGGTCTAGTCCTAGACGGAGCAAGACCCGAGGCACCCGTAGCTCTAAGAGTAGGAAGATCGACTTTGGATCTGCCCCTGGGAGTGACGGCGGTGGTCACAATGCTTGACACACCACGTGTTATGTACATTAGCCACGATGTGGCACCTTTGTGCACCAGTTTTGATGTACTTTGTATCTACGGCACGAGTTGCCATGTATTTTGTATTTACGGCATGAGATGTCGCATTTTGTGTAGAGCACGAGTTGCCATTGTACGTACATTGGGAACCATGTTCCATTATTCGCCAGAAATTGTATATGTTTGGATGAGTTTTGTAGCCTCGATGTACATGGATTTTCAGTTATGTGATTTATATATCTCATTGTCTAATGTGGTTGTCTCATGTTGTGTGTATCATGATGTGATGTTGTGTAAATTTGGGTTTTACCTAGATCTTAGAAGAGAAGTTGGATATCATAGTTCAGCTTGGTTTATCTTTCCACATGTAAAAGCTTCTAATGGTATCTATGTTAAGAAAACATTGTAAACATAGGCTAGCTCAAACAAAATCATGTGTGAGAATTAATCTAAAAACAAACGGAATAAATGGATGGACAAATCACACCTCATGGCACATAAGATATATATTGGGAACTTGAGTACTAGGAAAAGAATACTTAAAAATAGAAAATGTCCATTGTCGTCAAAAGGTTAAAATGAGATCCAACATGACTTTTAATAGCTCTACATAATGAGATCCAAAATGTCCATACTCTACATAATGAAATGTCGTCACTAGTATTTATTTTGACCATTTTGTCCACTTAAGATCATGCAACAAATTAATAACCAAGTTATGGAATCATTTCTTAATAAATTGCCACCATACAAATAGGACAACCTTGAGCACGATGTATAGCTAGCTCATTAATTCTCACTCACGGATATAGCCACCTTTGATTTGATGACCATCACATCCACTACCATTTACAATTAGGACTTAATTTATCATTATGTGATAGCGATCTAATTTTATGTAGACACGTTGACTTAAACACATGTATAGTTGAGATTACAATAAATGACTACTATGAGGTGTATTTTTGAGGCTATATCCACCTCAACACACCAACTTGTTACCCCAATACCCCAAATGTTGTTGAATTTTGTCTGGAAGGGATAGAGGGGTATTAGGACATCATAATTCATCTATTGGACACTCAGACACTTGTTAAAGACATTTAGGACAAGTGCATTACATCAATGGAGTCACAAATACACCCTCATCAAGTTGCATGCATCCATTAGTGCGCCATCAACACTAGAACATGTAAGAATTACTACATGTTGGAGTAAGCTTTACTAATGTTATGATAATATTAGGTTTTCCATCCATTGAGAAGGTTGCCATAGGTGTGCATATCCACCATATAAAAATCTTCATGGTACAACCAATTTCAAACCATTACGTTTCTAAATTAGGTATCTGGTGCTAGGTACAACGGTTTTCTAGTTGTATGCACCCTTGCTATATAGATGAGAAACTATGCATATATGTGTATAGTGATTTGGATTCAAATGTATGCACATGAATATATATGTACAATGAAAATGATTTAATCTTTACATGTATTATAATTTAGGGCTAGATCTTAGGCTACATAATAGGGTTTCATTGTGATTATAATACAAACTAGGGTTTACGCTACCAACTAGGGTTTTTAGGCTAGGCTCTCGTGTTTCTAGGCTAGGATCCAAGCTCTAGGGTCACCATCTTAATGTTTAATTCCATTATCATGACATCATCCTCACCAATACCATGCCCACTACTACAATCACCATCAAGCCTCTCAATCCCACTTTGAACATTTCCCATACTTCCAAGTTAAAATTGATAGGTCTTGTTGCTAAAAGATTTTCACTTATCTATTCACATAGACAAATCCACTCTTGTGAAAGATTTTTTGTAGCTTGGTACGTGCAAGTTCACATGCAATAATACTTGAGAGATCATTTTACCCCATGATCCATGGAAGATTCATTGGAGTCATATGAACTTCATTGTCATCACCCCAACCATGGTCAAGATGCCAAGATCCATCCTTAGTAGACAAAACCTCATGTTGGCACCCATACCACACTCAAAGATAAAAGATTCTTTGAAAGGGTATGTTTGGGGGTTGAGAGAATCTTGATTTTTTTATAATCACACATGAGAGGTTCATAGATTCAAATACATTGGATATAAATAAATTCCCCAACTCCTTCATCATCTTCATCACCATAGCCATCTTCATCAACGCCTTCATCATCATCACCATCTTCATCATCATCACCATCACCATGACCACCATCTTCACCACCATCACCATCATCATGAACGTCACCATCTTCATCATCATCACCATCTCCATCTTTTGGATGCGAGACAGAACCATCACCATCTTCATCATCACCATCACCATCACCATCACCATCAACCTCACCACCATCACCATCTTCATCATCATCACCATCTCCATCTTTTGGATGCGAGATGGAACCATCACCATCTCCATCATCACCATCACCATCACCATCAACCTCACCACCATCACCATCATCATCAACGTCACCATCTTCATCATCATCACCATCTTCATCATCATCACCATCTCCATCTTTTGGATGCAAGACAGGACCATCACCATCTCCACCATCACCATCACCATCACCATCACCATCACCATCACCATCGCCATCACCATCAACCTCAGCACCATCACCATCATCATCACCGTCACCATCTTCATCATCATCACCATCTTCATCATCATCACCATCTCCATCTTTTGGATGCGAGACAGAACCATCACAATCAACCTCACCACCATCACCATCATCATCACCATCTTCATCATCATGGTCATCTGTAGGTCCCTCATCACCGCGTCCATCATCATCACCATCTTCATCATCATTGTCATCATCTTCATCACCATCGCCATCATCATCAATGCCTTCATCATCATCACCATCTTCATCATCATCACCATCACCATGACCATCAAATTCACCACCATCACCATCATCATCAACGTCACCATCTTCATCATCATCGCCATCTTCATCATCATCACCATCTCCATCTTTTGGATGCGAGACAGAACCATCACCATCTTCATCATCACCATCACCATGACCATCAACTTCACCACCATCACCATCATCATCAACGTCACCATCTTCATCATCATCACCATCTTCATCACCATCACCATCTCCATATTTTGGATGCGAGACGGAACCATCACCATCTCCATCATCATCACGATCTTCGTCATCATCATCACCATCTCCATCATCATCACGATCTTCGTCATCATCATCACCATCTTCATCATCATGGTCATCTGTAGGTCCCTCATTACCGTCTCCATCATCATCACCATCTTCATCATCACCATCACCATCACCATCACCATCACCATCATCATCAACATCTTCATCATCATCACCATCATCATCATCATCACCACAAGTGCTCGGTGGATGATTTTCCAAAGTTGACTCCCATGTGCAAAAATTACACACTCCCTCACTGATCAAAAGCCTAGATTCCAAGATGGACGTACAAGATGACACCGGGGCCACCGGACCAAAGGTGAGGGGTACCCCTAGCACAATCCCAACGTCCTGAATCCAACGGATTCGACGGTTCATCGATCCGAGCCACGGTCTTCATTCTATGGCTCGTTCCATCTCGCATCCAAAAGGCCTTCAGGGACACCTGCTGGGTACCTATCAGGGGCATAGAACTCCAACCATGCAACAAAACCGGGTTCTGGGGATTCATACAAGTGTGTCTAAGTGGGTTACGGTCAGGAACGCTAGCCACAAGTTCCTGGTGGATGATTTTCCAAAGTTGACTCCCGTGTGCAAAAAGTGCACACTCCCTCACTAAGCAAAACCCTAGTTTCCAAGATGGACGTACAAGATGACACCAGGGCCACCGAAACAGAGGGGATGGGCACCCCTAGCACAATCCCAGTGTCCTAAATCCAATGGAGTCAACGGTTCATCGATCTGATCCATGATCTTCATTCTATGGCTTGTTCCGTCTCGCATCCAAAAGGCCCTCAAGGACACCTGCTGGATACCTGTCGGGGGCATAGAACTCCAAATGTGCAACAAAACCGGGTTTCGGGGAGTCATGCAAGTGTGTCTAGGTGGATTCTAGCTTGGCACTCTAGCCACAAGTGCCCGGTGGATGATTTTCCAAAGTTGACCCCCGTGTGCAAAAAGTGCACAATCCCTCACTGAGCAAAAGCCTAGTTTCCAAGATGGATGTACAAGATGACACCGGGGCCACCAGACCAGATGGGAGGGGAACCCCTAGTACAATCCTGGCATCCTGAATCCAACGGAGTTGACGGTTCATCGATCCGAGCCATGGTATTCATTATATGCCTTGTTCTGTCTCACATCCGAAAGGCCTTCAAGGACACTTGCTGGATACCTGCCGGGGGCATAGAACTCCAACCGTACAACAATACTGGGTTCCAAGGAGTCATGCAAGTGTGTCTAGGTGGGTTCCGGCCGGGAACTCTAGCCACAAGTTACCAGTGGATGATTTTCCAAATTTGACCCCCATGTGCAAAAAGTGCACACTCCCTCACTGAGCAAAAACCCTAGTTTCCAAGATGGACGTACAAGATGACACTAGGGCCACCGAACTGGAGGGGAGGGGAACCCTTAGCACAATCCCGACATCCTGAATCCAACGGAGTCGATGGTTCATCGATCCGAGACATGGTATTCATTCTATGCCTCGTTCCGTATCGCATCCAAAAGGCCTTCAGGGACACCTGCTGGATACCTGTCGGGGGCATAGAACTCCAACCGTGCAACAAAACCTGGTTCTGGGGAGTCATGCAAGTGTGTCTAGGTGGGTTCCATCCAGGAAATCTAGCCACAAGTTCCCAGTGGATGATTTTCCAAAGTTGATCCCCGTGTGCAAAAAGTGCACGCTCCCTCACTGAGCAAAACCCTAGTTTCCAAGATGGACGTACAAGATGACACCAAGGCCACCGGACTGGAGGGGAGGGGCACCCCTAGCACAATCCTGGTGTCCTAAATCCAACGGAGTTGACGGTTCATAGATTCGAGCCACGGTCTTCATTCTATAGCTTGTTCTCTCTCGCATCCATAAGGCCTTCAGGGACACCTGCTGGATACCTGCCGGGGGCATAGAACTCCAACCGTGCAACAAAACCGGGTTCCAGGGAGTCATGCAAGTGTTTCTAGGTGGATTCCATCTGGGAACGCTAGCCACAAGTGCCTGGTGGATGATTTTCCAAAGTTGACCCCCGTGTGCAAAAAGTGCACACTCCCTCACTAAGCAAAACCCTAGTTTCCAAGATGGACGTACAAGATGACACCGGGGCCACCGGACCAGAGGGGAGGGGAACCCCTAGCACAATCCCAACATCTTGAATCCAATGGAGTTGACGATTCGTCGATCCGAACCACTGTCTTCATTCTATGCCTCGTTCTATCACGCATCCAAAAGGCCTTCAAGGACACCTACTGGATACTTGCCGGGGGCATAGAACTCCAATCGTGCAACAAAACCGGGTTTCGGGGAGTCATGCAAGTGTGTCTAGGTGTCTTCCAGTCAAGAACGCTAGCCACAAGTGCCCAGTGGATGATTTACCAAAGTTGACCCCCATGTGCAAAAAGTTCACACTTCCTCACTGAGCAAAACCCTAGTTTCCAAGATGGACGTACAAGATGACACCGGGGCCACCGAACAAGAGGGGAGGGACACCCCTAGCACAATCCCGATGTCCTGAATCCAACGGAGTCAATGGTTCATCTATCTGAGCCACGGTCTTCATTCTATGCCTCATTCCGTCACACATCCAAAAGGCCTTTAGGGACACTTGCTGGATACCTGCCGGGGACATAGAACCCTTCGTTGTGTTCCATTAGCCTTTTGTTAATCATTTCATGCTCTGATAAGTGGTAATTCACCTCTATCATCAAAAACTTGGGTCTATAGGTACCTTCCCTTTCATATTCCTCGTTATCCACAACTAGCACAAGTTAGAGATGCCATTCAAACCCAATTGAAAGCTAAGGAAGAGGTTTTATGTGATGTCATCTTTGGGAATAAACGTTTATGTAAACCAACAGAAGCTCAAAAAATATTCCCTACTTTTAAACACATTCTGGAGAAAGCAAGAGGACAAGTTGATCAAAGCGACTTCATTCATCTGTATTCTCGTAATGTACACATAGTCCATCCTTATCTTGATAAACAATAATAGCTTGAACTCTTTGGGAGTGGTTATCTCCCTGTATTCGGTTCTCTGATTGGTTGACAAGCCTGCCTAAAAATCTGTACTTTGAACTTCTTTTTTTATTGCTAAAAATTGGAAGGGATTTTCAAGTCACCTGCAAAGCGCTCCTTTGTTGAAATATGTAAGTTCTTCCAACAACATATATTTTGCTAGTGTATCAAATGATGTCCCCCACACTAGAATTTATCTTTCGTCAAAGGAGTCACACATATTGTGGCTAACCAAATGGTCTGGGGAGCTTGGAACTACCGCCAAATATTATTCCATGCCTAAATCTACCCAGAAGGAAATTATAAATTTATATCGTTGAGAATGCCTGAATCTACCCAGAAGGAAATTATAAATTTAGATCCTTGAGAAGGTGAGAAACTGTATGAGTGGTTGGATCAGTATCCAAAAATTACAGAGCTTTCTATCTCAAAGTTTGCTGAGCGGCTCCTGGATGTAGTATCAGACTCAACAAACAGTAAACTTATTATCACCACTAGAATGGCCCCGGGGCGCGCAACTAGAATGCCTATAGCGTTGAAACTGTGGCTCGGTTCACGAATCCGTCGATTCCGGTGGGTACAGGACGCCGGGTTTCAGCTAGGGGACCCCCCACAGTGTGCCTTGAAGGCCCAGAAGTGGTGCCAATTGGCCATCTCCGGAGCTAGGGTTTTGCTCAGTGATGGCCATTCCAGATTCGCTAAAGGGGTGCATTTCTTGTCCGGAGGCCCCCAATCATGCGTGGCCACCATGGATAGGTCCACAATGGCCACGTGGACCTGTGGGAGCCGACGGAATCCAATTCCGCTCGTCGGTTTGGGATCCATGGCCCTGGGGCAAATCCCCAAAGTGTCCCTGAATGGCCTCGGGGTGCACGACTAGAATGTCCGTAGCGCCGGAACCGTGGCTCGGTTCGTAAATATATCGATTCCTGTGGGTCCAGGATGTTGGGTTTCAGCTAGGGGACCCCCCATAGCGTGCCTTGAAGGCCCGAAAGCAGTGCCAATTGGACATCTTCGGAGCTAGGGTTTTGCTCAGTGATGGCCATTCCAGATTCGCTAAAGGGGTGCATTTCTCGTCCAGAGGCCCCTGGGAATGCGTGGCCACTGTGGACAGGTCCACAATGGCCACATGGAGTTGTGGGAGCTGACGAAATCCAATTCCGCTCGCCAGTTTGGGATCCGTGGCCCCGGGGCAAATCCCCAAAGTGTCCCTGAATGGCCCCGGGTGCGCGACTAGAATGCCCATGGCACCAGAACCGTGGCTCGGTTCACAAATCCGTCGATTCTAGTGGGTCCTGGATGCCAGGTTTCAGCTAGGGGAACCCCCACAGTGTGCCTTGAAGGCCCGAAAGTGGTGCAAATTGGCCATCTTCGGAGATAGGGTTTTGCTCAGTGATGGCCATTCCAGATTTGCTAAAGGGGTGCATTTCTCGTCCGGAGGCCCCCGGGCATGCGTGGCCACTTTGGATAGGTCCACAATAGCCATGTGGACCTGTGGGAGCCAACGGAATCCAATTCTGCTCGCCGGTTTGGGATCCATGGCCCCAGGGAAAATCCCCAAAGTGTCCCTGAATGGCCCCGGGGTGCGTGACTAGAATGCCCGTGGCACCGGAACCGTGGCTCGGTTCGTGAATCCGTCGATTCCGATGGGTCCGAGATGCCAAGTTTCAGCTAGGGGACCCCCCAAAACATTCCTTGAAGGCCCAGAAGCGGTGCCAATTGGCCATCTCCGGAGCTAGGGTTTTGCTCAATGATGGCCATTCCAGATTCGCTAAATGGGTGCATTTCTCGTCCAGAGGCCCCTGGGCATGCGTGGCCACCGTGGACATGTCCACAATGGCCATGTGGACCTGTGGGAGCTGATGGAATCCAATTTCGTTCGCCGGTTTGGGTTCCGTGGCCCCGGGGCAAATATCCAAAGTGTCCCTGAATGGCCATCATTGATTTGGATTCCGGGGCCACGGAACCCAAATCGGCAAGCGGACTTGGATTTCGTCAGCTCCCACAGGTCCACATGGCCATTATGGACCTCTCCACAATGGCCACGCATGCTCGGGGGCCTCCGGACGAGAAATGCACCCCTTTAGCGAATCTAGAATGACCATCACTGAGCAAAACCCTAGCTCCGGAGATTGCCAATTGGCACTGCTTCCGGGCCTTCAAGGCATGCTGTGGGGGGTCCCCTAGCTGAAACCCGACGTCTCGGACCCACCGGAATCGACGGATTCACAAACCGAGCCATGGTTCCAGCGCCACGGGCATTCTAGTTGCGCAACCCGGGGCCACGGATCCCAAACCAGCGAGCGAAATATCCATCAGCTCCCATAGGTCCACGTGGCCATTGTGGACCTGTCCACGGTCACCACGCATGCCCGGGGGCCTTCGGACGAGAAATGCACCCCTTTAGCGAATCTTGAATGGCCATCACTGAGAAAAACCCTAGCTCCGGAGATGGCCAGTTGGCACCGCTTCCGGGCCTTCAAGGCACGCTATGGGGGGTCCCCTAGCTGAAACCCGGCATCCCGAACCCACCGGAATCGATGGATTCACGAACTTAGCCACAATTCTGGCGCTACGGGAATTCTATTCGCGCACCCCGAGGCCAGTCTAGTGGTGATAATAATTTTACTGTCTGTTGAGTCTGATACTACATCCAGGAGCCGCTCAGCAAACTTTGAGATAGAAAGCTCTGTAATTTTAGGATACTGATCCAACCACTTATACAGTTTCTCACCTTCTCGAGGATCTAAATTTATAATTGCCTTCTAGGTAGATTCAGGCATGGAATAATATTTGGTGGCACTTACAAGCTCCCCATACCATTTGGTTAGCCACAATATGTGCAACTCCTTTGACGAAAGATAAATTCTAGTGTGGGCGACAGCATTTGATACACTAAACAAATCTATGTTGTTGGAAGAACTTACATATTTCAACAAAGGAGCACTTTGTAGGTGACTTGAAAATTCCTTCCAATTTTCAGCAATAAAACAAAGAAGTTCAAAGTACAGATTTTTAGGCAAGCTTGTCAACCAATCAGACAACCGAATACAGAAAGATAACCACTCCCAAAGAGTTCAAGCTATTATAAAACTCTTGTTTATCAAGATAAGGATGGACTATGTGTACATTACGAGAATACAGTTGAATGAAGTCGCTTTGATGAACTTGTCCTCTTGCTTTCTCTAGAATGTTTTTAAAAGAAGGGAGTATTGTTTGAGCTTCTGTTGGTTTACATAAACGTTTATTCCCAAAGATGACGTCACATAAAACCACTTCCTTAGCTTTCAATTGGGTTTGAATGGCATCTCTAACTTGTGTTAGCTGTGGATAACGAGGAATATGAAAGGGAAGGTACATATAGACCCAAGTTTTTTAATATAGAGGTGAATTACCACTTATCAGAGCACAAAATGCTGAACAAAAGGCTAATGGAACACAACGAAGGGTTCTATGCCCCCGGCAAGTATCCAGCAGGTGTCCCTGAAGACCTTTTGGATGCGTGACGGAAGGAGGCATAGAATGAAGACCGTGGTTTGGATTGACGAACCGTCAACTCCGTTGGATTCAGGATGCCGGGATTGTGATAGGGGTGCCCCTCCCCTCTGATCCGATGGCCTCGGTGTCATCTTGTACGTCCATCTTGGAAACTAGGATTTTGCTTAGTGAGGGAGTGTGCACTTTTTGCACACGGGGGTCAACTTTGGAAAACCATCCACCGGGCACTTGTGGCTAGCGTTCTCGGCCGGAAACCACCTACACACACTTGCATGACTCCCCGGAACCCGATTTTGTTGCACGGTTGGAGTTCTATACACCCGGCAAGTATCCAGCAAGTGTCCCTGAAGGCCTTTTGGATACGAGACGGAACGAACCATAGAATGAAGACTGTGGATCGGATCAATGAACCGTCGACTCTGTTGGATTCAAGACGCCAGGATTGTGCTAAGGGTGCCCTCCCCTCTGGTCCGGTGGCCCCAGTGGCATATTGTACGTCCATCTTGGAAACTAGGGTTTTGCTCAGTGAGGGAGTGTGTACTTTTTGCACACGGGGGTCAACTTTGGAAAATCATCCACTGGGAACTGGTGGTGATGATGATGATGATGGTGATGATGATGAAGACGTTGATGATGATGGTGATGGTGATGGTGATGGTGATGGTGATGAAGATCATGGTGATGATGAAGATTGTGATGATGAGGGACCCATAGATGACAGTGATGATGAAGGTGGTGATGATGATGACGAAGATGGTGATGGTGATGGAGATGGTGATGACAAATATGGTGATGATGATGGAGATGGTGATGAGTGACCTTCAAAAACTCAAGCATTAACATCGGTGAGGTAGGTCTAAAGCCTCCCTCAAGGACATTTCCAAGCATTAGGTGATAATGATGAACATATTCGTGCTACTCAATCATAGCTCCCAAATGATCCTCATATTCATCCAAGTACTAGACCAATATTGAATAATTCCTAAATCTCCAAATGGAGAGAGTGGTAGAGAAAATGGGGGCAATATCCAGATTTGGGTGCTGTGGGAATCTTGGTAAGACCTAGGGTTTGAGGATCGAAATTCCAAGATAGACATGTAGACTTGGATTCTATAAGTTGAGTTCTCTAGTGGTGTACTTGTGTGACATGACAAACCCTTTTAATAGTGATCCTATCCCACTTGGATTCCAAATACCCCCTATTGAGGGTACGTGTTGTGGGTCACGGATTCTAGGGCTAGATTAGGTTAATAGGGCTACATTAGGTTTGTAGGATTCTAGATTAGTTTCTGAGGGTTAGATTAGTGTTTCTAGGGTTAGTTTAGCTTTCTAGGATTTCTAGGGCTAGATTATGTTTCTAGGATTCTATATTAGTTTATGAGGGTTAGATTAGTGTTTCTAGGGTTAGTTTAGCTTTCTAGGATTTCTAGGGATAGATTATGTTTCTAGGATTCTAGATTAGTTTCTGAGAGTTAGATTAGTGTTAGTTTCTGAGGGTTAGATTAGTGTTTCTAGGGTTAGTTTAGATTTCTAACATTTGTAGGGCTAGATTATGTTTGTAGGGTTATATTAGTGCTTCTAGGGTTAATCATGCATGAATAAACAATCACATGGCTATAAATCATAACTTAATCATAACTCAGACATCAAATAAACGATATAAGATAACGATATCAAATAAACTATCTAACATGAATAACATTAATCGTGCATGAAAAAACAATCACATGGCTATACTATGTACCTCAGTCAATTAGGCCTTTTGGATCCTCTTGTTTTTTATTGTCTCGAACAACCTCTCATGCTGCGCATGAGGTAGTAAGTAGCGTACCTTGTTTGATGACTTCGTTGACATTGTCTGTAGTTGGATGTTTGTACCCACGATCAAGTGCGTAAAGTGATACACCCGCGACCCTAGTCTATAATATGTGTATGTGTAGCCATTTCTCTTTGGTCCCTTTCCATCCACTGTAAGATATTCCCCCTGAACAACCATCGAGCCAGTCGAAAAGGTAATGCCTTCACTATCCGTTAATTATGCGAGGAGGGTTTGCTTCCCTTGGATGCATCGTGCCTACCAATAATTCATCCCAATTGCATTGTCTATCGGGGCGACAACTGCGTAGACGTGTCCTGCAAAAATGCATTTTAAGGTCATATTCCAACAAGTAGTGGTTTTATAACTTGGATAATTACAAAAACAAGGAGGGAAACGGGATATGCATGCAGAAATGTTTACCTAGATGTACAAGATCAGATATATGATCATATTCATTCGAAATAGAGGACTGGCCTTCCTCTAACTGGATTGTTTCAGCAACTGCACATGGGTCCACTGCAAGTGATACATGATCCCATTCATCAACCCAATCCATTGATTCGCACTCATCCCACTCACAACTGCTGCAAGACCCACAAAAGCAAGCAATTTTTCACGTCCATATTTCAAATAAGGGCTTGTTTGAGCTTCGAACTGAATGAAATCCACAAGTGCCTTGCACAGTACTGCAACTATAAGAACGCAATCGATCTATATCAACTACATTCCAGAAATTTCTGACAACATGTCCTCTACCTGTTGGTATGTGTTGCTTCGTGGTTCGATCTGACATTTTTTATTTGCACGTTCAAACTGTGGATTCGGCATTCCGAATATGAGGGCCTCCCATGCACCTTATCTCCTCCATTCGTAGGGCAGTTTTGAGACATGCTCTAGCCCCGTCGTGTTCTCCCTTTCCATGCCCGGTCTCAAAATAGTTCCATACATGCACCACATCATAAGTCTTGTGCAAAATACTCAACCACTGGAAAACACGAGCATTTTTGAACTGGCCTGCACAACCATCTGACCATATCCAATGCCGATCCATCTGTATACCTCTTTCCTTCAGCTGATCATAGAAAATTTTGAAGCAATGCTGCACATAATGCAAGTCGTGGCACCTGTCATCACTGATGTAGAAGTTGGTCTCTTTCAATATTATCCTCATGTCGTTGCTTCTCTCTGGCGCATACCTTTACGTGATATGGACCATTATGCTAACTTGGTATGAATGGTAGTATTGACTTTGAATCTCATTATGTGGCTGTAGGGTGTAGTTTTCTGCAAATTCCACAACCGACAATATTGTGCCCTTGGGAAAGGTGTCTTTGCACTGTTTGTACTGTTCATCCTTCCATTGTGCTACATGGACGTGTTGTACATAATGCTCGGTCTTTTTGTAGAATTCCTTCATGAATTTGCAAATTTGTACCTGGTGCCACAAAACCAAGGGCATTAATACAATGTGACATTTCCAATTTGAATATATATGTACAAATTCAACATATACAGTATGAAATCATGCAAACTTAGATTACCTGTGACTTCACCAATGCAATTTTTTTGCTTTCCTTCGAACTATCTACTTGATATGTTATGTACTGGAAGTTCTGCCTTTCTACTGACATCCTCCGAAATTCGTGCTCCGTGGTTGCATGGATGCAGTGGCTCAATAATGCAAATCCACTGCAACTAGAACATGTCCCATATAAACATCATCTTTTATAATATTTTTTTCCTTCAGGCCTTTGACACATTATGCTATGTATAAATTCTCTGGATGCATTCGGTGGTTGTAACGAAGGGAAATCCTGCATAATGTTAGTATGCAAACCACAAAATATATGTCTATATGTATCATAATAGTACTCAAATTCTACATGGTATCTACAACAACATGTATTGCGATCAATGCAAATTCTAACATACCAGGGTTTGCATTTTTCGAAGGACCTTTGGCCCAAGTTCAATTGTGTGTGCTCATTCTTGAACCTCTGATAGAGTTCTGTTTGTGTCATGTCAAGGAAGTGCTTGACATGGGGTTCACTCCCCCTAACACCTTTTCTCAACTTTAAAACATCTCTTTGATTCGATGACGGTCTAGTGTTATCATGCCAAAACTTTTGCACTAGTTCTTTAACATCATCAATGAGCTTCATGTCTGAACAAGGTAACCTACCAACAAAGGCCCAACAATCTTTTTGGCCTGGGGTCTCAAGTTTTTCTCTAATGGCAGAATACTTTTGAAGAGTCTTTCTATCTACTTTAAATATTTTACATGTGTGTGATAGTAGGCAACGTTGCCTTGTGGATTTGTCTACAATTGATTCTGACAGTACACGACGGGCATCATTAAAATATTTTGTACGAGAAGTTTTTCCAATCAAATTAAATGCAGATTGTAGATTTCTAACAACATGATTGTTGGCCTCTAAACTTCTAACTACCTTTATGGCCAAAATTCTCCTAACATCATCTAGACAATGTGATTTTAACAAAGCAAGAAACAATTGACATTTTGCTGCATCGCTTTTGGATTCAAAAAAATATTTGATTATCTTGCTACAATGGAAATCAATAGTGGGTTTGGGAATCTTACCTTCAAGTCCTGAAAATGAAATTTTATCCACATGAATACGTCTGGGAGTTCTTCGTCATCTGGTTGATAGTCGAGGCAAGGGAGTCAGCAAGGAAGTACGAGTCTCATCAACGGTTTGTTGTGGCCCTTCGTTCACAAATTGGTCCTGCAATGGAGTGTGTTCGCCAGGTGGGTGCTCTTCTTGGGGTGGTTTCCAATTAAGAACTTGTTCAACATCCATCCCTTCAAACTCGACATCAGGCAAGATTTGATTGACTTCAACCATTTTGTCATTGCTTGTTGATGGATCTAAGAAACTAACATTTTGATTTCTATGGTTTTGCATGTACAACCTAGCATTTTCTCTTATCTCATGGATCTTTTTAGGGGGCAGCTAGGTCCTTCTAGAATTTATTTTATTATTACATTTGTTTCCCATATTCAATGCGTTTTTTTGGAAAAGAGAAAATATGACCCCTGCAAGAATGAACAACAAACAAGATATTAAAACTCAATGTGCATGATTATTAGAGCTTGATGTAGCAATTGATTATGTACAACAACATCTAGTGAGAATGTTTTCATATATAATCTTAAAAGCTATTGAGAATTCCCTACATATAAAGTTACAACATCACCTCTAGGAACTCAGTAGGATGGTATTGGATGGTGGTATGGGATGTTAGTAGGAGCAAATTCCCTACAAGGGAGAAGATCATATCACTACATTTTCATGGTATGGATGAGGGAAAATAGCCCCAAAAGACTAAGAGTTTTCAATTGTTTAGGTGTTTGTGTGAGTTGTTGTAGTGAAACCATGAGGAATTCAACAAATGTTTGTCTACTAGATGGAGGAATGTGATTATGAAATGTTATTGGTGGTGATGCAAGTAATTTTTTTTTATTATCTTCATGAAAGGTTGAAAGCATTGCTTGGTGCATGTTGTAGTTTTTTTTTGCTAAGATGTTTTTATTGTCTATGTTGAAGATTAAGAAGACTAAAATAGATATATCATACAATTCATGAGGAAAAACCAAAATAGATGCCATTCAAACAAGTGAATGAAGTCTAAATTACATTTAACAAGATAAAATTATCACCATACCTCAAGGATTATGATTGCTCTTTGCTTCAAATGTCAAATGCTCTTTTGATGTGTCCACTATATGTAAGAAGACTTCATGTGTATCCAAGTAGCATGAGAATTCAATCCAAGGTGCCAAATAGAGTCCAACTGTTGTGTATTCACTCAATTCATCCAAATAGAGCCCAATAGGTGTGTAATCAATACAAAGAGCCAAATAGAGCCCAATAGGTGTGTAATCAATACAAAGAGCCAAATAGAGCCCCAAATGTTGTGTATTTTATCCAAATGGTGAAGAAGCACCAAATGGTGTATGAATTCAATCTACCATGTAAATGCTTGTCGGACTGTGCGTGAAACCAGTGAAGAGAACGCAATGAATGAGGAAAAAAATGCAGGAGAAAGAATGTGGGTGATTTTCTAAATTTTATGTTCAACAGGGATGCGCACGCGCCAGATGTGCGTGCGCGCATCTGGCGCATGCACGTCCTTTCTGAACGTTGTAATGTTTGGTGGGTAACGTCACTGTATTTATTTCCCAATAGATATAAATGTGTCGGGTTATGCCTAGATCCCATCCCCCATAAAGACCTTTAGGGCCTCTTCTAACCCATAATCCCTAAGTGCATTTAAGTGCTTCTAGGTGTTTAGGGGTTTAAGGGTATATTTACAAATTTGTGTATTTTGATTTCAAAACATTAATTTAATTTTCAATTAGAAACATATGTATTACATCAAGAATAATTAAATACATACTAGATATATTAATGTTGTATAAAGTGATGATGTATACAATGATGATAATGATGATGATGATGATCATCATCTTCATCATCATCAACACCATGATAATCATCATCATTTTGAGGAAGAGGATGATGATGACGATGGTGGATGATGATGAATATGAGTACGATAATGAAGGTGATGATGATGATGAATATGATCATCATCAAAATCATCATATTCGTCATCATCATCTTCATTAGTCACCATCATCGCCATCTTCATCATCATCATCATCATCATCATCGTCGTCATCATATGATCATGGTCATGATCATCACTGTCTTCGTCATCATACTCGTCATCGCCATCTTCCTCATAATCATCACCATCATTGACATCTGCATCATCATCTTCGTATCATCATCATCATCATCATCATCATCATCTTCATGATGATGATGACGATGACGAAGATGTTGTTGGAGATGATGACGAATATGCAGCACATCATCATCATCGTCGTCGTCTTCGTCGCGATGATATGATGATGATGATGATGGTGGTGGATGATGATGAATATGAGTACGATGATGATGATGACTAATTTGGAGATGATGATGATGATGATGATGATTAATATGTAGCACATCATCAGCACCTTCATCATCATCATCATCAACATGATCATCATCATCAACTTCCTCATCATCATCATTGTGAGGACGCGGATGATGATGAGGATGATGAAGATGACGATCATATGAAGATGATGATGATGATGATGATAGTAATCATAATAGGCATCTTCATCATCCTTATCATACTCATCATCACCATCATCCTTATCATCATCATCATCATCATCATCATCATGATCTTCGTCATGATGATCTAATGATGATGATGATGAAGACTAATGGAGATGATGATGATGATGACGATGATGATGTTGATGATGAAGATGATGACGAATATGCAACACATCATCCTCATCATCATCATCATCTTCATCATCATCAACAACATGATCATCATCATCATCTTCATCATCGTCATCATCATCATCATCATTGTGAGGACGAGGATGATGATGATGATGATGATGATGATGATAATGGTGGTGGATGATGATGAATATGAGTATGATGATGAAGATGATGATGATGATGACGAATATGATCATCATCATCAAAATCATCATATTCGTTGTCATCATCTTCACTAGTCATCATCAAGGCCATCTTCATCATCCTCACCACCATCATCATCATCATATGATCATGGTCACGATGATCATTGTCTTCGTCATCATAATCGACATCTTCATCATCCTCATCATACTCGTCATAGCCATCTTCATCATCATCATCATGGTGATGATGATGATGAGGATGATGTGCAGCATATTCGTCATCATCTTCATCATCAACATCAACATCATCTCCATTAGTCATCATCATCATCTCCATTGGTCATCATCATCATCATCATCATCAGCATCTTCATCATCATCATCATCATCATCATCATCTTCGTCATGATGATGATGATGATGATGATGATGAAGATGGTGATGATGATGATGATGATGACGATGAAGATGGTGATAATGATGATGATGATGACTAATGGAGATGATGATGATGATGTTGATGTTGATGATGAAGATGATGACGAATATGCAGCACATCATCATCATCTTCATCATCGTCCACAACATGATCCACAGCATGATCATCATCATCATCTTCATCATCGTCGTCATCATCATCATTGTGAGGGCGAGCATGCGGATGATGATGATGATGATGATGATGATGACGATGATGATGATGAAGATGGTGATGATGATGATGACTAATGGAGATGATGAAGATGATGATGATGATGTTGATGATGAAGATGATGACAAATATGCAACACATCATCCTCATCCTCATCATCATATTCATCATCATCAACATCATCATCATCATCATCACCATCATCATCATCATCATCTTCATCATCATCATCATTGTGAGGAGGAGGATGATGATGATGATGATGGTGGTGGATGATGATGAATATGAGTACGATGATGAATATGATGATGATGATGATGAGTACGATCATCATCATCATCAAAATCATCATATTCGTCGTCATCATCTTCATTAGTCATCATCATCGCCATCTTCATCATTAGTCATGATGATGATGATGATGATGATGAATATGAGTACGATGATGATCATGAATAATTTGAGATGATGATGATAATGATGGTGATTATGATGATGATGATGAAGATGACGAGGAATATGCAGCACATCATCAACATCTTCATCATCATCATCAACTTCCTCATCATCATCATCATTGTGAGGACGCGGATGATGAAGATGATGATCATATGATGATTATGATGATGATGATGATAGTCATCATAATACTCATCTTCATCATCCTCATCATCATCGTCATCACCATCATCCTTATCATCATCATTATCATCATCATGATCTTCGTCATGATGATGATGATGATGATGACGACGACGATGATGATGAAGATGGTGATGATGATGATGACTAATGGAGATGATGATGATGATGATGATGATGATGTTGATGATGAAGATGATGAAGAATATGCAGCACATAATCCTCATCATCATCATCATCAACAACATGATCATCATCATCACCATCATCATCGTCATCATCTTCATCATCATCATCATCATTGTGAGGATGAGGATGACGATGATGATGGTGGTGGTGGTGGATGATGATGAATATAAGTATGATGATGAATATGATGATGATGATGATGATGAATATGATCATCATCATCTTCATTAGTCATCATCATCATCCTCACCATCATCATCATCATCATATGATCATGGTCATGATGATCATTGTCTTCGTCATCATAATCGTCATCTTCATCATCCTCATCATACTCTTCATCGCCATCTTCTTCTTCATCATCATCATCATGGTGTTGATGATGATGAAGATGATCATGATGATGAGGATGATGTGCTGCATATTCGTCATCATCTTCATCATCAACATCATCATCATCTCCATTAGTCATCATCATCATCATCATCACCATCTTCATCGTCATGATCAACATCATCATCATCATCATCATCTTCGTCATGATGATGATGATGATGAAGATCATGATGGAGATCACGATGAAGATCATGATGATGATGATGATGAAGATGGTGATGATGATGATGTTGATGGTGATGATGATGACTAATGGATATGATGATGATGATGTTGATGATGAAGATGATGGAGAATATGCAACACATCATCATCATCATCCACAACATGAACCACGGCATGATGATCATCATCATTTTCATCATAATCATTGTGAGGACGAGCATCAGGATGATGATGACGATGATGATGATGATGATGATGACGACGACGATGATGATGAAGATGATCATGATGAATAATGGAGATGATGATGATGATGTTGTTGATGATGAAGATGATGACGAATATGCAGCACATCATCCTCATCATCATCAGCATCTTCATCATCAACATCATCATCATCATCATCATCATCATTGTGAGGACGAGGATGATGATGATGGTGATGATGATGGTGGTGGATGATGATGAATATGAGTACGATGATGAAGATGATGATGATGACGACAAATATGATCATCATCATCAAAATCATCATATCTGTCATCATCATCTTCATTAGTCATCATCATTGCCATCTTCATCATCCTCACCATCATCATCATCATCATCATATGATCATGGTCACGATGATCATTGTCTTTTTCATCATAATCGTCATCTTCATCATCCTCATCATACTCGTCATTGTCATCTTCATCATCATCATCATCAATGATGATGATGACGATACGAAGATGATGATGATGGTGGATGATGATGAATATGAGTACGATGATGAATATAATGATTATGTTGATGATCATCGTACTCATCATCATCATCTTCATCGTCATAACCATCAATGTTGATGATGAGGATGATAATGATGATGATGATGACGTTGACGATGAAGATGATGACCTAGATGTTGATGAAGATGAGGAAGAAGGACGATGATGATGATGGTGTTGATGATGACGATGATGATGATGACGAAGATGATGATGGTGATGAGGATGAAGAAGATGATGATGATGGAGATGAATATGTTTATGTTGATGACGATGGTGATGAAGATGATGATGATGATGATGAAGAAGGTGGTGATGATGAAGAAGATGACGATGGTGGAGATGTTGATGAGGAAGGGGGAGATGACAATGATGATGAAGATGTTGATGGTGATGATGTAATGATGATGATGATCATCATCATATTCATCATGATCATCATCATATTCATCATGATCATCATCATCTTCATCACCATCATGATCATCATCCTTGTCACCAACATCCTCATCACCATCATCATCATCATCATCATCACCATCATCCTCATCATCCTCATCGTCATCTTCATCACCATTGTCATCATCATCAAAATATTCATCATCATCACAATCACCATCATCTCATCATCATCATCATCAACATCTTCAACATCATTGTCATCTCCCCCTTCCTCATCAACATCTCCATCATCGTCATCTTCTTCATCATCACATCTTCATCAACTTCATGTATCCCCTTGACAAAGGAAATTAAATCAACCATACAAAGGCATACAATAGCGCGTACGCGCAAGGACGTGTGCGCGCACCTACGCATGCACACTGTTAGTCACACGTGCGCGTGTTTACGTGTGCGCATAGTTGCGCGCACGCATGCCTGAATTCAATTTTTTTTTGGCGCTTTTGCAGGCTTGGAATTAGCTTCGGATTGCACCTTGAGGCTCGATCTGATTTATGCCTAATTTATGGCAGAAAACATCAAATGCTGTAACTTTCGGTTTTTCACAACTAGTTCCACATAAGCTCCATGAGTGCACTGTAGATGAAATTGCACATGCTTGTCGAGCTCTGTGTGCAGATTCTAAATATATAATTTTTGAATAGATTTGTTGTTGTTTTCTATTTTTAATTCATTTTTAACTGCACTCATGTCAAATTTGTAAAAAACATAGGTCGTTTATTTGGCCTATAACTTTTGATTGGCTTACCTATTTCGAAAACGTAAGAGAACCCGCACAAGAGCATGAAAACACCTACAACCTAAAAAATAAAATATTTTGATTAGTTTTAGACCATGATATGGTGTCTCAACACTTGACCATGACTTCGGTAATTTAAAAAAAATATAAAATTGACTTTTAAAATTTTGGAAAAATATCCCCGCACAAGAATCTTCTGTTTCCTACACCTCTACATTTTTTTTCTTGTAAATTGAAAATTTACATAGCAAACAGGTGGCTCAAAAAAAACATGTGCATTATGTTTGAGAAAAAAATAATATACCAATCTTCGAATAATGATATTTTGGGGTGGTTATACCACTTTTCCATAAATAAAAGTTATATATTCTTGAAAGTCATCCATTTTTATACGTTTCATCTGTTTACACCTAATCCAAAAAAGTTTTGTAAGTACCTCTAATAATTCATTTTAATGATAATATTTCTGTTTTTCCAAAATGTTATTGCAACTAACGTGTCATAATTGGGTATCATTACCTTGCACCAGCCCACCAATGGCATAATAGCTGGCTTTACCACCGAATCTTAAAGTACATAATGTCTTTCACATCTCTATTTTGAAAAAGTATGTATATGATGCTACTCATGTGATAAATTGGAATGATGTATAGGTGGAACCCAAAGGAGATTTTCTGGTGGAACTGGATTGTATCCTCGACAAGAGGGAAATTTTACTTCAGAATCGCGCCATTGGACAGGTAAAGGTGCAATGGAAGCACCTTAGTCCAGATGAATCAACCTGGGAATTGGAGAGTAATATGCGGGTGGCATATCCAATTCTATTCCAGGAAGGCACAAAGGATGATGAATAAAGGAACATCGAGGACGATGGTGAACTTAAGAGGGGGTGTATGCCACATACCCAAAATATGAACATTTTATGTTGTGAGAAAAACATTATGTTATAAGTTATTGTAAAGTTTTTTATGATTATTGACCAAGCGGGGTCAAGGATGATTGTAATTAAATACTCTAATATTTTTATTATTAATAAATAAAAGAGACAAATATACAAAGGAGATTGTTAAAAGAGTGTTCATTGACCCACTAGGAGGAATGAACTGGGGTGGAGAGAAAATTGACCTTGGCAGCATCATCATTCACTTCTAGTTGTTGCAGGGGGCAACTTACCTATAATTGTGGTCATGTTCCCCATGAAAGTGGAACAGAGCAGGTGGCTCAATAATTATGAAACTGACCAAAGACCTAGGCATTCCATTTACACCCATCGAATTGAGCAGGTGGCTCATCAAGTTTTCCTTGTGACAATTCTGAGAAGAGAAAAATAGAATGTACAAGAGATTCGATGAGGGGAAGGATAGAGAGTGGATGATTGAATTAAGTCTGCATAACTGAGCTAGTACTACTAAATGTAGAGTTCAATATTGCTTAATGCAGAGACACACTACTGAGTATAGAAAACATTGTTGCTGAGTTGCTGAAGGATAATACTTGCCTCCACACAGTATAGTCATCCTGGTGGTTCAGTGAACAGGCTTGGGGGTCCTAAGGCAAGTGACTTTGGCTGTCTTCAGGAAAAGGTTGGGTGGAACGGGCTCCTTTGGGTGTTTGTCCCCCTCTTCAACTATCAGGTTCTTCATTGTCTAAGTTATTTAATTTTGTACTGTTATCTATCTCTGAAAGTTGTATGTTTCTTAACTATTAGATTAGAATATCAAACTGAAAAATTACTTCTGAATAACTAATAGAATGATTTAATTTGAGAATTTAAATGAATTCAAATAAATTTTCCTTCTGTATTTTTCCACTTTTCAAAGAGAGGTGCTCTAGTACAGAAAGAACTAGTTAAGTAGGAAGATTTGAGTGATCTTTAAATGATAAATGATATAATTCTGATTTGAATAGTGATCTTCTATCTTGCAAATATTTAGGCACAAATATGAGATGTACATCGAAATAATATTCAGAATTACAATCTATATGTTTTACAATTTATATTGATTTTAGAACAGTAACTATCGAAGTTATTAATCAAACAACCTGTTAGAAATTCCATTTATTTCACAACATTGGAATACGAATTAGTTTATAAAAATAAATAGTTAATGTATAAACAATGTTTTTATAATGGAATCAAATCAGATACATATATTATCACCATTATCCTTTAAGTACAAATCAACAATAGTATAACTATGATTATATGTATTTAAAACCAAATCATTTTCCTCAAACAATAATATCCAAACTTTTAACCAAGTAATTAAAATGACCATAACTAGGGCTATTCATAGAAGTTCGGGACCTTGTCCAGTATCAAATTAATATGCAAAGTTTTTGACTTTAAGGCCTGTCACTATCATAAATATTTACTTAAAACCAAACATATATTCAGTATAAGAACAGAGACGTTATAAACGATCTTAAAACCCCTGTATCAACTTTAAACACTCTTCGAAACTCTACAGGTATCGAATTCCAAAATCAAGTATGGTATAAATATATTTCGAAATAAAAACCTAGAAACGCAAATTACTACAGATTTTTGTAAAACTATCGATATCCCTAGCTAGGATCCTAAGACGCTATACATTCATACTTTAAACATTTCATATTCAAAAGAAAAACGAGGGTTCGATTCTTTTAAGACTTCCCAATCCTGTAAAGTTTACATTACATACAGACCCTGTACACATGTTCACGATAGGGCTTGGGGTTCACCCCATAGCAAACTAAAACGAATCTTTATAACTCTAAGACAAACATTAAGCCAAAGCTAGAAAGAGTACCAATACAGTATTATAGTTGGAAACAAATTTTTTGTTTACCATTATCGACAAGGGTAGGAACCCTGCACTTCTATCACAATAATAAAACAGGTTTCAATATGAAATCCTCGACACTTGAATGCTTTACATTCGGACCAAAATCAAAAGAGTTTCCACAGTAGGGTTTTAACCTTATACATTCATGCTTATACTACTGTAGCAAGCTAATTGCATTTACACAGAATCCAAATAGTAATTTTCACAGTCGAAGATCCCAGAACAGTATCAAAAACAAATAAAACCATATTCTTTATATAGAGGTCAAAACCCCAACATTCGGTAAAATTACAATACGAGATTCTTATTATCTCTTCAAAATTCCTGAGGCATGATTGTATCAAAAATAAGTTCAAACGCTGCCAAAATACCTAAACTGAAGTTGAAAGAGGAACCAGAGGGCAGGAGCCAGGGCTTACCATGGAATTTTAACACCTTTGTGGTTGCCCTCGTATCCACCAAAACGTATCCTTGAGTACTAGAAGAGAACCGAGGACAAACGGAGAAGCCTCCTGTCACCAAAATACAAGTTGGTCATATAACAATCTAAAAATATCTGAAAAAGAAAGAATGTAGAAGGAAACAACAAAATATTAAAAACCCTTACCTTTGTCAGAGGCAACTCGCCAGAGCCGAGAGCGTAGCACCTTCACAATGCAACCAAGGCTAAAAATCCAATCCTAAGAGAAACAACTCTGAACCTGGTATTCATCTTGGTTCAAAACCCGGCACAGAGACAGTGCAATCTTGCCATGGCGACCATGGCAGCCGAGAGCGAGCTCGGCTCTCTCACTCCCTTGCAAACAAAGATAAAAATGCAAATCATAACGAAGTTTTAGGGTTTGGTTCCCTATGCATCAACTCCCACCAACTTCACGTGATGGCATTCAATGTGTTGTCTGTCAACAACTAAACCCTTAATTTTTACCCACTGCCTATAGTTTCGGGTCCCTCTCACTTCTTCATTGATTTCATAATTTTACGTGCTCCATAACCAAGATTCCATTTGCATAAATTGTACCCACTTTCATATAGTTGGTTCATCGTAGATGTGATATGCATAAACACCAAACACTTACATGCATATAGTTAGAAATTGAATGTTACATAAGCGCTCATGTTTTGACCATCGAATTATTTGTCAAATATATTAATGCTAAACATTTTACAAGGATCCTTAGGATTTAAACATGAGCACTCATAAATTCAATTAGGATCTCAGCATGTCCCCTGTGCACATTTTTAGAATGCACATAAGTCAACTAATGAAAGCCATAATGTTAATAACCAAAGCATGTGGAGACAACAACCTGTAACCTGGGAAAGTAAGTCATATGGTGCATTAGCTTCATAAGCTAAGTAAGCCCAGAGCTGCTTCAGAAATCACTTGTCAACATAAGAAACTAATTCAGGACAAGACACCAAATCATCGCATAGTAAGATATGAATGATGATTGTAACTACCAAACATCGACGTAACTATTACATCGTTGTGTTATCCATATCTTTAAATATTTTCATAATGCTTTAAATAATGGTTAAAACACATTAAAAGAATTACGACATATGTAAGAAATAATGTCGACCTATGATTATGATAAACAACGCTACATATAGAACGAACAAAGACATGATGCATTTATACAGAAATTGAATACTCCCTGAGAAATTATCATATTAATCACATAGACGATTATGTTGTGACATCACTTAATTTAAAACAGTCTACAAACAAGTATGTGTCGTCATTGCAAATGTGTGTGAATAGCTAGAAAGGAGACAACTGTCATTAAATATAAATCCACATAATAAATAATAGCATTTATAATGTTCAGAAAAATTTTAAATTCTTGTGAAATTTGGGGATGTTACACCAATGTTTCCTATAGAAGCGACATACATCCAGAACTCTCAGAAAATTGATATTATGGGTATTTGGAAGATATTCTTCAGTGTGAATTTAACTCCTTCAAGGTAGTTTTGTTCATTGTCAAATAGTATAGGTTACAATTGAATCAATGTGATCCCGATAAAACTATTATTGAACATGATAATGGATTTACCATGGTTAATACAAGGTTGTTTGAGCCAAGAGCGGAGCCCTATGTTCTTCCAAGCCAATGTGAACAATATTTTACTCTGAGGTTCCAGGTAGAGGGGGTTGGTCATTTGTTGTGAGACATGATCCAAGGGAAGGCCAGTAAAGTATAACGTAGAGGAAGGTAATGAAGAGGGTCTCGAAGAAGAATACGATGTTGAAGATGGCCAACATGAGTTAGATGATCCTGTTCCAGAATAAGATGTCGAAGAATTAGTTGAATCAGATGATGCAGCAGACAATGTCCATGAAGATGATATCGATGATGACGATGATGATATGGCCAATCCTTACAATGTTGACTCTAGTCGGATGATGCAGATGATGACTTGGATGAAAAAGATGATGAAGTCTATTGAAGTATATGAGGTATTCCTTAATATATCTACTCTATATATTTTGATTTAATATTACGACATAATTATTGATTGTTATTGGTACGTATAAATTAACTGTTTCTTAGTGTTTTTCCATTTTCCTGTATGTTGGCACATGTAATAATTAGAAACATTGCTTCTTAAGTATGACAAAAACACAATAAAATTTTTGTTTTGTACATAGATTTTGTCGGGTTATGGGGAATGAGAGTGATGTGAGGGGGGGGGGGGGGGAGGAGCCATAAGAGCTTCCACCTTCACATGGTTGGCCCTGTTCAGTAGAGAATATTAAATTATTCTCGAAACAAAGAGAAGCTCAGTAAGGAAATGCACAATTATCATGGTAACCCAAATGGCGTGCTTAATCATGTACTACACGGGGCCAACGTTGAAATTTTTTAAATTTGTGCTTGCTTGGACTGAAATTTCGCATGGTTAGACTAGACACATGCATTGACAGTGTGGGAGGGTTTCTAGACTCAAACATGACTGACACTAACAATTCAAGCATCAAAAAACATACCTATAGATTAATTAATGTGCTACACGGGGCCAATGTTGAATTTTTTTAATATTGTGCTTGCTTGGAATGGAACTTGGCATGGTTAGTCTAGACACATGCATTGATGATGTGGGAGGGTTTCCAGACTCAAACATGACTGACACTAACAATTCAAGCATCAAAAACCATACCTATAGATTAATTAATGTGCTACACGGGGCCAACATTGAAATTTTTTAAATTTGTGCTTGCTTGGACTGAAATTTGGCATGGTTAGACTATATGCATCATGCATTGACGGTGTTGGAGGTTTTCCACACTCAAACATGACTGACAAAAACAATTCGACAATCAAAAACCATATTAACTATAGATTAATTAATGTGATACGTCACAGGGCCAACGTTGAAATTTTTTTAATTTGTGCTTGCTTGGACTGAAACTTGGCATGGTTAGTATAGACACGTGCATTTATGGTGTGGGAGGGTTTACTAACTCAAACATGACTGACACTGACAATTCGAGCATCAAAAACCATACCTATAGATTAATTAATGTGCTACACGGGGCCAACGTTGAAATTTTTTAAATTTGTGCTTGCTTGGACTGAATTTTGGCATGGTTAGACTAGACACATGCATTGACGGTGTGGGAGGGTTTATAGACTCAAACATGACTAACTAACAATTTGAGCATCAAAAACCATACCTATAGATTAATTAATGTGCTACACAGGGCCAATGTTGAATTTTTTTAAATTTGTGCTTGCTTGGACTAAGATTTGGCAGGGTTAGACTAGACGCATGCATTGACGGTGTGGGAGGGTTTCCAAACTCAAACATGACTGACACTAACAATTCGAGCATAAAAAAACATACCTATAGATTAATTAATTTGATACACATGGCCAACGTTGAATTTTTTTAAATTTGTGCTTGCTTGGACTGAAATTTGGCATGGTTAGACTAGACGCACGCATTCATGGTGTGGGAGGGTTTCCAGACTCAAACATGAATGACACTAACAATTCGAGCATCAAAAACCATGCCTATAGATTAATTAATGTGCATTAAATTTAAATATTTGAAGTAATAAATACATAATAATCGTTGTTGTAAAATTGAGGTATAACTTGGATTTTATAATTGTTAAAAAAATGGTACGTTATTGATTTGAAATACATTATTTGAGTTGTGACATGAAACTACATTTGAGTACTTATCTCCTTAGGGGTGACTATATTATGTACAACAATATTCCTACAAGGAAATAGTATCAATCTCGCAAGAGTTGGTGTTGGGTCAATGTATCTATCAACCCAAGATGCCCTTAACTAAATCATTTCATGGAGTCATAAAATTTAGATCCATGCTCATATAATCTATTATTATGTGAAACACAAACTCACAATAAACATGTGTCATAGAATACACTAGGACCTTATCATGTTGTAGTATCATGCCTTGTGCATTAATGAATTGACTATCATAGTATTCATGAGAATGGGATATGATTACTCTTGTGATGGTTTCTTACTTGGCAAAGCTCTTCTTATAAAATCCATCTAGATTTTTTCTAAGCCTTTACCTTCCAAAAAAATCAAGCATTTATTCAATTTTATTAACCTTAGTGTCTTTATTAATATGGAATATGTGTTTTCCAATCAATGGCCAACTCACCTCATCCACAACACCCTCATGGTACTCATACAAATATGTCACATTGAATGTTGGTGAAATGTCCAAGCCTTCTGGCAATTCCAACCCATAAGGGTTATCTAAAATTTTCTTTGGAATCCTACAAGGTCCTAACTTCTTCATATTCAAGTTGTTATATGTTCATATTGAGAACCTCTCATTCCATAGATATGTTAACACCAATCCTAGCTCTTCAAATATCTACTATATTCTTTTCTTATCAATAATTCACTTATATACTATGTTACATCACTTGTAGAGTTTGTCTTGCATGCTCGTGCATTTATTTCTTATACTTTATAAATGATTCTACATCAATGCTTCTCTTTCTTACTTCATGAAATATTTCCATATCTAGCACTCCTCTCGATGATCTATCCTTCACAATCTAGAAAGGTGGCCTTCACATCAATCTATTCAACGAATTGTTGTACTCAAACTTTGTTTGGGCCAACATTACATCCCACTACCATATTCTTTCTTGAACTAAACATCTTAATCATTTTCAAGGCTCTTGTTAACTACCTTAGTTTTGTCATTATTCTGAAAATGATATGAAGAACTAAACTATAATATTGTATTTGGCTTCTTCCACAAGGTCCTCCAGAAATGACAAGTAAACTTGTTGTCTATATCTATGTTTATGCTTATTTGAAAACCATGAAAATAAACTACTTATATAAATAATATTAATAATAAAATTGTTGCATCACTAGTTCTCTCGCATGGAATGTGTTGACTCATTTAAAGATTCATTGTCCACAAAGGTCTCCAACAAAGGGCTAGTGTATTTTATTAATGCCAATATTTTCAACCTTAGAAAGGAGGAGGTCTCAAATGAGGTATGTATGATGTTTCCATTAAGGATGGTGTGGAGTAAAGTGTGCTGGTCACATACACTATTTCATAGTTTGTTATTAAAAGTTCATTCCAAATGTAGAAGAAAAAGGAAATCAACATAGTGTAGAACAAAATCAAGTGTATCATCCATGTAATTAGTAAAGATCATAATCACATAATAAGAGATTCCATAAGTCTGCATTATGTTTCTAATAGAAAAAGAGCACACAATAATACATCACAACATGGATGCATGGCCTCATCACATGGGGTAGAGCACTTACACAAGATCTTGACTTCATAAAATGTTTACATTAACTCTAACAAAGTGAGTCCGAACATGAACAATGGAAACCCTATCCAAATAGATTGTTAGAGTATTAGAATACAGTTGTTTTTTGCCAAAGCACATGAAAAAAAGAAGCAAAGATACATGAACCAATCTTATTATGTCTTTTATCAATGTACTAAACAATTATATGAAGGTGATTAACGATATTTGGTCCATAAGTGGACTAAGTAAAGAAAGGAAAAGGGAAATAACGATAACTATGGTAATGTCTTCTGATATCCTAATAGATTAATTAATGTGCTACATGGGGCCAATGTTGAAATGTTTTAAATTTGTGCTTGCTTGGACTGAAATTTGGCATGGTTAGACTAGATGCATGCATTGATGGTGTGGGAGGGTTTCCAAACTCAGACATGACTAACACTAACAATTCGAGCATAAAAAACCGTACCTATAGATACATTAATGTGCTACACGGAATGATGAAGGGGAGAGAATTATTTTGTTAAATAGGGAGGGGGGCCTAGAATGAGGCTGGACATGCTTGCTTCTGACGTAGAAACCTTAGGGAAGGGATTGATAACTCTCCCATGTTATGAGGTGCAAGAGGATTCTTCCCTTTTTACTCAATATAAGGGTGGAGTGAATAAGGTCCATGTTGACTTTACTCAAAATTTGATAAGCAATAAAATATGAATATATAAGATGATTGAATAAAATAAGATGGATTTTACAATGAGAGGTCCCCATATAAATAATATTAAGGGGGTTTCCTAGCTTCCTTTTTCATGAGAGGATATATCTCTTAATTAAGATATTAATTCATTTTCTTTATTATGCTTCTTCTAGTATTTTATCAATTTTATTGACTTTAATTAAATAATATATTTATTTCCTATTTATTAATAAATGCATTTAACATTTCCTTCCCATTCAAAATTTCTCTATTCTCAAATGAAGGGAAATGAAGTATGTTGTTGGTGGATTTTTTCTCTCTCCTATAAGAAATCTTCTTTTGGAAGGTTTTTCCATTTTTCCTTTATGGTGGCGAGGACACCTTCTAGATCTAAAATGATTCTTCCTTTGTCATCCAATGTAGTGAACTTTGAATGCATTGATTGAAGTTGTCTCAACATTATTTTGATGCATGGAAAATGAAAAGCATTATGGAGGTGGCTTTTATCAGGAAATTCCAAGGCATAAGTTACTTGTCTAATCTTTTGGCCAATTCAGTATGAGCCATAAAACTTAGGAGCCAATTTTTTCTTTCCTTGTTGCTTAAGAGACGATCATTTATATGATAGAATTCTTTTAGATACCCAAATACCCAATCACCTGATTTAAATTATCTTTATGATATATGTTGGTGTGCTTTTTGTTTCATACAATTGTGGGTGATTGCTAAGTTCTCTTCTAGCATGCGAATGATTTTCTATTTTTTTTATCTAGTTGATTTCTTACTACTGGGACCTTACTATTAGTCAATGGAAATTCCTTCCATTTAGCGGTTCATAATTGCATAAGGCTCGGGAAGGAGTAATTTTGGCTAATGTGTGGTAAGTAGAATTATACCACTATTTTTCTAGTTATAACCATTGGAACAACTTGTTATGCTGATCTTTCATGAAAAATAGAGGTATGCCTCCAAGCATTGGTTTGAAACTTCCATTTGACCATCTATTTGAGGATGATAACCTGAACTCATATGGAGAGCTACAATTTTTTTTCAAAAAGTCTTTCCAAAAATTTCCCTTAATATTTGCATCATTACCACTTATAATGACCTTTAGAAAACTATGCAATTTATAAAGAAAAAATGCAAAATGGTTATGTGATTTGCTTTGTTGATTTTTTTTTTCTTTACACCCATGAAATATGCATGTTGACTTAACCTTCTTTTTTTTGACTAAAAATAAAAATTGTAATTTTATTCAAAGACAAAGTTGCATTTATTAAATGCCATGAGCATGTCTATCCCTTTCATCAAGGAAATAACAAGAAATACTAAAAAATAAAGCTTTGCCATATCTATAAATATCTAGACATATCCAAATATCCTTTATGGATTTCATTAAAACATCCCATTACAAAATGACCCACTATATTGAGGCCCTATCCAAGTTCATTCTCAAGCTTTCCCAAGCTTGGGCCCCTTCTATTTTCTTTCACATTTCTGTCATTCTCTCTACCATAGAGTGAAAGGTCAATGATGTCAACCCCCAAATAGGTATGAGACCAAACCCCCTTGGATATTTTGAAAGACCCTTATGTATTGGAACAAAGATAGTGAACACCCATTTCTTAGTACTCCTAATGGACTTGGAGTACGATATTCTCCATGGCTACCCTTGGTTGGATGTGATGGTGGTTTTTCCCTACACCTTCATGATGGGAGATATCTCATTCCACCATGAGGGAAATAATTAATCAATTTGATGGGATTTCATTCCATTCTCTTGATCCCTTGAGTAAATTTTAAATCCCACCCCTTGGTATTATCTATCAATCCTTTTGATAATTGTGAGGTCCCCTCCTTTTCTCCCTACCATAAAGTCCATTTACCAAGGTTAGACTCCTTGGTAAAACCTAAACCAAGGGAGGACATATCAATATTCTATTCCAACCCCAACTAGATCAATATGTTTTTTGTTGTCTCTAATCACACCTAGGAAAAAGACATCAATCAACTTTACTATCCCTAACTATACCATATATCCTTGTAATAGTTGGAGCCATTGCAGTACAAGAACAAAATCCCTTCTTTCTAGATGAAGATGCCATAACATGAGATGGTGGAGCCATAAGGGCGGATGATTTACTTCTAGGTTTCCTTTTGGAACTAGAAGTTACCTCCACATCATCATCTTCACGGGCCATGCCATTTTGGTTAGAGAAGGCATCATTTGCATCTGCATCCATTTCCATCCTTAAAATATCATATCTTTGAAGCATGGTTAATTTGCACATATATTAACCCATTTTCCACCTACGCCAAAAGGTGTTTCCTAACCCAAATATAAATTCCAACCCAAGGATGGCCACAAATATTCCATGTCCAATGACATGACCCAACACTTCACTTTCCTAGTTTTTTTGCTAGGTTGGGGCCCAAATACTTTGGTTACATATAACAAAGGTGGTTGAGGGTTGGAACTGGATTAACTATCCAAATTAGTAGACATGTATGAGGTGGTATCTACACCCCCACTTCGAACTTGACCCTATACTTGGGCATTATAATCATAATCACTGTCACTACCATTGCTATCACTGAAATGACTCATCTTCTGTTGGTTTTATGAACATGGTTTTACTTATTGGCAACTTGGGGAAAGGATTTATAGTTAATAATATTTTTTCATGGTTGGAGAAATTCCCAAAGGTGAGAATTGAAGGATGGAAGTGTTCAACAACAAATAAAAAAAAACACTACCTAAAAATAAAAATAAATAGGAAAAAAACCTAAAAACAATGCCTAGAAATTTAAAAACACCATGACAAACTAAAGAAGCATGCCCACAAATTTAAGAACAATAAGTATGAACACTATTGATCTTAAATTTACACCACTGGATGAAGAAATGTTAAAGATAAACAAAAATAGCACCGAAATTTTTACTTAGTTGTTCAAGGGAAATCTATCCAAGCAAAGTGTTGCTCTAGCTAGTAAGATGAAATGCTGAAGATTAAACCCTTGCTCCAAATTTCAAACATTAAAATCACCCCTTCAATTATGAAATTTCTCCACTTGCTTCACTTCCAACCTCCTAGCATGTAACTAGTTCTCTCCAAGAGAAAAACAACTTGCATAGAATGGAAAATAACTTGAGTAAGAGTGCATTGGGCCTTAGCTTCTGGAAAAGGTAAAATGGTAAGTTAGGTTTTATGTTTAGAATGTTTAACGAATTTTTTTTAATAAAAAAATTAAAAATTTGGGTTGGGGGGGGCACTTATACAATTACAAATTTGGATTTGGGGGGGAGCACTAACACAATTAAAAATTAACCCGGGAGACCATCGGTTCCATTTGCACAGTTAAGTGGTTGAATTTGAGACCTCGTGTTCCATATGAACAGGCCTCATGTGCTATATCTTCCATAGCGTGTGGGTTCCATTTGAACAGTTAACTGGTCGACTCTGAGACCCCGTGTTCCATATGCACAGAAACCGTGCACTAGACCTGTCACAATGGAGCAAAGGAGACCGTGCTAACACCGTCACAACAGAGCAGAGGAGTCTCATTTCATCAAGGATCGAGTAGAGGAGACCCTGCTAGCACTCATTTAGTTGAGCATCGAGCACAAGAGACTATGGATACCATGCTAGCCATCATTCTATCGAGCATCGAGTAGAGGAGATCGAGGATATTGTGCTAGCCCTCATTCCGTCCAGCATCGAGTAGAGGAGACCGTGCTAGCAGAGGATACTACATAAGCTTCACAATGCGAGGAAATTGGTAAGTTGATCAACTTCCCATCTACATGGGTCATTGTTTATTTCTGCAGACTCCATAACCCTAATTTTCCACACGCGTTTGGCACATTAGTTCAATCAGGTTAGGGATAGGGTTGCACTGCCTTGGGGATCCCCAGACTAGATATTAGTATATAAAACCAACTATGGGGATCAAATCCCCAAGTAAACAAATCACATTAATAATATATAAGACTTGGAATCCCTCACGCCCAGGTCAAGAGTACCTACATTACACATTGATGACAAAGGATACATTCAGTCCTTTAATGTCTAAATGCAAAATATTGTAAACTGAGACATTATCCTAATGAATGCCTCTTTCTCCTTGACTCCCAATGGATTTGTGTGTCAACAATTGTGGAAGATTTTATGGCCACTCTAAGAGAAATTATAAGCAAATCTATTCCCAAGGGGCCAAACCACTTTCGTTCCATCTACTTGGAAATAAATTTAGGGATAAAATGACCATTAGTTATGAATAAATGATATTTCAATATTAACTCATTTTCTTACTTGTGTGAATTGTGATTAGGTGCACGATGTTGTAATCCGATAAGAAATGTGGGTTAATAGTGAGGTATTCATGTATTTTTTTATGGATCTAGGGGTTGTGTCTTGTGGATCAACATAAAAATGATTTTTTTATGATATGGAAGGCTTTTGAAACTAAAAAATAATTTAAAGATGGCCTCCTAAAATTCCAAAACCTAGGAACCTTAAACGATCCAAACAAAGCTAGATTTATAAACTATCATCCACGTCCTCCTGAGTTTTGTTTTAAAATTTGACACCAAAGATGTAAGATACCATGAGCCTTTGTATTTTTTCCTACAAGGCATGACATTTATCATTGAAATTCCCATATAATATCTGATAAGAGTAGTATTTCTGATTTCCTTAGCTAACAAAACATGTCGCCTCTTTAGTAGAACCAATGGTGATTGAAAAACTAAGGGATGTAAAGGTCCATGAGGGTGACATCAATACCATAGTTCGGGGACATCTCTTCTGCTAGTATAATTCAAGACAGTCCTTTCCAATTGCAACCTTTGTGGTAACTTTGGCATTGAAAGTGGAGACTAGGTAAACTATAATAAATTTGACACCCCAACTTTAGGAGTAGTTGTAGTAGCAATATCATGTGTAAAGATGACTGGTGTAAAGGGAAACCTCATGGTGCATTATTGAGAAGATAAAATAATGAATTTTAAAGGGTTTAGGGTGTTTAGACCCTATTTCCTTTTTTTATTTTCATGATGTGTAGATGAAGAAATTCTTGGGGACTACTCACGTGAGTGGAGAAGTATGAGAATGACTTGTAGTAGGGTTTGGGTCCATCTTATCATATTTTTTTGCATATTGCAAATTGTTGAGGGCACTTCTAAATGATGTAACCATTAACAATAAAACTACGTCAATAGAGCCATGATGTTGAGGCTTTCTTATACCGAATTTGCAGGATAATAGAGGCATATTGTATTGCTACGTGAGAACATTAGAGGTCTAATTTTATTTCCCTAGAAAACAACATTATCACCAACATCCAAGGGTAGACTAGAGGGTGCATCCATAGCTCATTTCATACATACAAATTTAGATTTTTGTGGCATCATTAAACATACAACAATCATATCTCATCATTACCTTTAAATCTCAAACCTTGCATCGCCAAACAAAATATAAAGGTGTGTACTCACATGTGAAACTAAGCACCAAAACTCAACCAAACAAAATCTATTAACGTCAACATATACAGGGTTGATTTGAGGTTGGGAAAACTAGAGTTATTCCCTACCACTAAGTTTGGGACTACTTGAAGATTTGCACAAATGTTATCTTACAATAAGAGGAAATTTTTTCATGTAGTTTCCATCCCATATGTGATGTGAATAGGGTCAAGTTGTATAAATTTGTTGGTGAGGAGAACCGACATGCGTTATGTTGGGAGGAAGTGGTGTGAATCCTCCATGGTTAACTTATTTTATATAGTAGTTTCTTCCTCATTCATTATTGTTTCAATCGGTTAATATACACTCTAGATTAATATACACTCTAGTGCATGACATGATTGTGATGATTATGGTTGATATACACTCTAGGTATTGAGACTTGTAGAGTGACACACATATGTTATATTATTTAGGTGCATCACTAGAAAACTTAATTTAACATAGGTAGTTGTTTGCTATGGAATTGGAAGGAATTGCTAGGTTAATATACACTCTAGTGCATGACATGATTGTGATGATTATGGTTGATATACACTCTAGGTATTGAGACTTGTAGAGTGACACACATAAGTTATATTATTTAGGTGCATCACTAGAAAACTTAATTTAACATAGGTAGTTGTTTGCTATGGAATTGGAAGAAATCTGAAGGTAAGACCATAATGTTGTTGTTTCATGCATTTGTTCATAAATTACATTTTGAAACCATAATATAACTAGGCTAGTGATGTCAAAGGTCAAGCCTCATGGGTTTGGGCAGGTTGAAATGATCACAACCAAAATGAATAGCAACAATAATTTGTGCCAAATGAAATTTCAATGTAACTGAGAGCAAGTGAAGGTAATCCGTTCAAAATATTTAGGCTTGGTACAAATGAAACTCAAGTGAAGACATGATGTGGTGAATTCCAAAGTCCCAATAGAGTAACAATAAGGGAGCTCACAACCATATAAACCTGTTGAAACGACAAAGGTCAAGCTACCCATTAAATGGCGAGTTTATGTTACCATCTAAACTCAAACAAGAATGAGAGCAATCGAGAATCATTCATTCCCAAGCAATCAAGCATGACTATAAAAACCATAAGGAACTCATCAAAATGCTAAGTATACTAAGGTGAAGACACCTTATAGCCAATTAATCTCGATTCAAACCCAAATTTGAAGAAAAATTAACAAGTATCATATGAAAATAGTGGAAAATGTATGATGAAAGTGTTACCAAAACTTTGTCCCAACCTGGGCCCAACATGAAACGAAACCATTTGTTGGCATGTTGGGCCCAGGTTGGGACAAAGTTTTGGTAACACCTTTTTTGATAAGCAGGGAAAGCTAAGCTGAGCGCAACTCAGAAATATAATTTTGTCTAAGTATTGAAGATGCTGCGGAGCTGTGCGCAGCATCCAAGTTTTGATCAGGCTGCGAAGCTGTGCGCAGCATCCGAATTTTGGAAGCACCGTGAAGACCAGCGCTGTGAGGAAGCAGTGCTGTGAAGTAGTCAGGACATGTGGAGCCAACAAAGCGAAGTGCTGGACAAGGATCAGGTGCAGGTACCGGATGGACCAGTAATGGTCTAATTTTGGAAAGATGCTCCAGGAGTGCCAAGTGGCGGGCACAAGCAAATCAGGAAGGCGGCCAATGCATGAGTTCGTTGAGGAAAGCGACGTCTTGGCATGCCTGATGGGAAAAACCGTTAGAGATGAACGGTTCTGTGAAAGAGACCCATTGGCACGTGTGTGACAGGGAGGCCGATAGAGACAGAATGAAGACATGGATAACTGCCACGATGAAGCAGACACTACCAGATGCCAGCAAGCCGGTTTAGGGAAACCGATGCAGTTTTGTAAACCCTAAGGGTTTTTGGGTTTAGGTCTTCGGCTTTGTAAAGACATGACCTTAGAGGCATGATCTATTTAAGAAGAAAATTTTGTATGGGATGGGGTTACTATGTGGTTATGTTTTGGGGATTACTTTGTTGTTGTATCATAAAATCTCTCTGAGCTAAGAAGATTGTAAAGGCTCTGCAGTTGTGTGCGCAGAGACCTATCTGAGAGGAAGGAGAGTCTGCAGCTGAGTGTGCAGACTAAGAACGGTTGTCCCCATCCCTTTAAAAAAAATATATTATCAAAATATATTATCAACCGTTCTTGTGGACGTAGCTTCCCACCCAGGGAAGTGAACCAAGTTAAATCTCGTGTTGTGTGATTGTGCTTATAAATGAATGAATACTTGTGTTTTCTGTCAATGAATGTCTAAATGTTTCCTTGCATACTATTATGAAGAGAGCTTTTATATGCATTTTCCATTAGAGAAGTATGGAAATGATATGTTAAGTTCCGTATGAATAGTTGAATGGTGAACATTTATTCTTATGTATGAAGGCCGTGAATCAGTCATTTAGTTAAGTACTTTCTTGCACACAATACATGAACGTACACAGTGGGTTAGATCAGTCGTCTATGTTGAAATAATGACATCTTGAGTTAATGAATGAATGTTAGAAGGATAGTTGGTTAAGCACCTGAATGAATGGATGAGTGATATTCATTTCAGTGCCTTAAGCGTTTTCAAGATAATCCAAGTATGGAATAAAGTCGGATTGTTCGCAACTTCAGTAGAAGTTCCGTGGTAGAAGAGTATAGTGGTGCGGACCGTAGCGTTGCCCATTGCTGCACAGTCTCACCTCGCAGCACATATTATCTGTTGTGTTGCGCAATACGTTCGTCAAAGAAACTTATCACTTACTGTGGAAATCTGATTCCGCAGTACCCCATAGATACACCCCGGGTGAGACCTCAACCTGCTCGCAGGTTGTTGCTGAAAGGGCCGATGCGAAGGGGTTTTGTTAGTCAAAGGGAAACTGCAAAGAACCTGGGTCGTATAAGAAAACCCCTGGGTCAGTTATAGCCAACAAATGGTTTCGTTGCCGTGCTATAATTTGTGATGAGTTTCAACCGTAATGTGTGACGAAGAATACCAGTTCCCGGAAGGCTCTGACAACTGGCATCCTGAAAAGACAGAAATCCAAGCTTGGTGGGACAAGACCAGAAGATACTTTGCAAGGAAAGAGAATAGAAATCCACGTCTATCTGATGCACATTTTTTGGATAGATATCTGTGGGAAGATATCCACGAGATTTTCTGGGCATCATTTTGGAACGAGCTGCATGCATGGATCTCGCGGTGCACATAAAAGAAAACCTATTTTCAAGGAGGAGTTCCTACAGAGTGGACTCCTGAGCTCATAGCACAGCTCAAAGAAATAGACAGCCCGTTGACACGCGCATTTGATTTTTGGGTCGATCATATGCTAGAAGGCTTCGTAACAGAATTTGTTGTAGACACACTTAAATCCTACAGCCAAGCAGAAGCATACTTTTTCGGAGGATTCCAAGGTAAGCTACTGAACAATCTCAGTATCTACATTAAGATGTTGTTAGCTGAGAAAGGTGTTTTAAGAATGCAGTAATATGCTTAAGTTTGTCATGGTAAATAGTATATTTAGTGATTCGGACGAAGAAACACATAATCTTAGAAGTGGTAAGAGATATAAATTTAATAAGAATCTTGGAGGTCCTGGACTCCATATTGATACTGAGATCCCGTGTAACATTGACAACGAAGCCGCACTGCCATTTACCCCTGAGAACCCACTGGCTGCAGAGACCGTACTACCATTATCTCAAAACCCACCCCACAAAATACTCAACCCAGTCCATCTCTCCCGATAGTCCCATTTGTTTTCGCTACATAGATCCCTTTACAGCAGCCGCGCACTAATTCAAGCGCTCCACCACCTAGTAACACAATGGAAAACACTAATATGAAGCCACCAATATTCAAAGGAACTGGCCTAGAAGAACCTGATTAGCACTGGTTTCTTTGTGAAGCCGTATGGAGTGTAAGACAAATCCAGGATGATGCAGTGAAGAGAGCACAACTCATTACCACTTTCAGAGACAGAGCATTACATTGGTTTATGAATTACTCAACCACACAGCCGCGAACCCTGGAAGAAATTAAAGCTATGCTCATGGCTGAGTTCAAGAAACCTAAATCTAAATCTCAGTGTATAACCGAGTTGAAGGAAATAAAGCAGAAATCGACTGAAGTGGTTTGGGAGTTTGATCAGAAGTTCAAGACCCTATTAGACCAAGTAAGCTTTGTTATTGCTCTGGCACATCACAAGGAATGGTTCATTGCTACGTTGTTGCCCCATATAAGATTACCATTGATGCAGCAGAAGGTTGAGTCGCAGGTAGAGGCCTTGGAGATCGCAATAAAGCTAGAAGCTTCGCTGATTGGTGAGACTAGTTCTGGGATGTCTCAGATCCAGAACTAGCTGACCACCCTGACACTAGAACTGTAAAGCATGAAGAATGGCAAAGAACAAAGGTATGAACCTAGACATGAGGTCTGGTGTACAGGTTGTAAAGGAGAAGGCCATGACCGGGAGCATTTCCTGTTATTCTGCGACTATCTTAATAGTGGTGCGCCCAACCCATTAAATCAGAATCAGGCCCCATGGTGTGAAATATGTAGAACCACAGGAAACAGACCTGAAGACTGCTATTTCATACAGAAATATGTGAAAACACCTAAAAATTTATACTGCAATTTCTGTAAATCAGTTGGACATGATGAATCCAACTGCCGTGCATATGAACTAATGAACGAAAGAAAACGAGATATGGACTCAATGAGAGGCGTTGGCTTGTACCGCGTACAAGAAGATAACCAACCGAAACAAGAGAATGCACAAGGTCGTGGTGCTAGATACCGTGGAAGAGGAAAAAATCCTGGACCGGCGCAGGGGAGAGGCTGCGACCAAGTCATTTGTTGTAATTGTGGCCAGCTAGGTCACGTATCCAGAGATTGTGTTAACCCATGCACTACATGCAATTATTGTAAGTCATTTGAGCATGTTATTGAAGATTTCCCAGTACTAGAGGTGGAAATGCAGAAAAGAAGACGGACGGACGCACCAAACACGAACGTCCAGTGGATCGCAGTAGAGAAAAGACAAGCAGACCCAAGCATCAATGTGGTCACGCGCAGTGGCACTCAGACAAGCTGGGATAGGGGAGCAGAAGCTTCCATGTCAGGGGAGGCTCACACAAAGCAGTCTCCTCTTGAGACAGTATGGATAAGGAAAGCTCCGGGAAAAATGCCTATTCTTGATTTACAAAAGAATAAAGAAGTCTATATCGACGCGCGGGATAGCTTTAGAGAGCCAGCAACAAAAGCACATAGGATCCCGTTGCGTAGTCAACCACCTCATGTTGAAGACATGCCAGCTTCCTATGAAAAAACAAGCACCGCAACAGATTTCAGCACCTCCGTTGCGCAGTTCTTGCGAAGCTGCATGAAGCTACTTAAAAGTGAAAATGCCATAGTAGAGTTGCAGAAGCTCATAAACTAGTATGAGCCACAGACCATAACAAAGACTTCTGATAGCGCAGTTCATCACATAAGGAAGCATAAAAGAACAGGCCGAGAAATGAGGCTTACTGCGCAGATTGGAGATTTTGAAATGGATGAAGTCATCCTTGATCTAGGATCATAAGTAAATGTCTTAACTAAGCAAACATGGCAGCAAATGGGTCGACCAAAGTTGTCATCGTCACCTATCCAGTTGAGAATGGCTAACCAAGATAAAGTCATACCTTTTGGCCGGTTAGCTGACGTAATAGTCGACATCGATGGAGTCCAAATTCATACAGACTTTGAAGTTATCGAGATCGTGGATGATAGTCAACCTTTTCCTGCACTGCTAGGAATTGACTGGGCTATGGATAACTTGGCTATTATCGACTTAAAATCAAAGAAGATGATATTTGAAGGGAAGCATATTAGGGTCATCACACCCTTGGATCCTACAAATGGTGACAGATACGGCGAGCCGATTCAGGAGGAATCCAAGGCTCAAGACTTGGATAGACTATACTAGCTCACAGCGAACAAAGAAGATTACATTAATCCTACCACAGATGGCACACTGAGTTGGATATGTGACAGCTCCTGCATCTCTGATTCGGAGGCAGGGCTAGAAAATTGGCAAAGTCGGATGCATGAAGTATCAGCAAGAAGGTGCGCGCAGGTTACGAAATCACTGCACTGGATCGGGAAAGAGGTAAGTCCTATTCCCACATATGAAGGTTCTACTAATGTTTATACTTTCATCCAAGAATACACTACAACTATTGCAGATGAGCACAGATTACCAGCATTGGATATGGCACTATGTGACACACCCACTAGATGGTGGAATGCGCAAAAGCAGACATTGACCACTTGGGACCAATGCAAGATTAAGATGTAAATTCGGTTTGCCGACAGGGTTACTTTACCCTTTCAGAATTTTAATGGACATACAGATCCTAGTCATCATATTGAAGTCTGTTCGCAGGCATGGATGGAAAGGCCATGTGAAGAATGGGTACACCTGTTCATGCATACCCTGGCAGACGACATTCCAAAGAAATGGTACCTAGACCTGGAGTTGCGCAGCGAAACTACTGATTGGGAAATGTTGACTGCCAACTTCCAGAAGGAGTTCAGCTTTGAGGATGAAAACGCACTGATCCATGAGGCGTTGCAAATAATTAAGGAATGCATATTTAGGGAAGACTGTCCTCACAGAAATATGACATTGGAGGATATCTTCGGGGTAGATACCTTTTCTGCAAACCTACAGTCGGAATGGAAGAAACATGAACAACACCTTATCGAGTGTTACAACCTAGCTGAAGACATTGATGATAGAAATGAAGATGATGATGTCGATCTGTGCAATATAAACATACCAGAGTCGGAGGGTGCACGCGACGTAGAAGGACCTCCATTAGAAATCCCAGATATGAGCGGACCAATAAAAACACATAAGGTGAATATTGGAACAAAAGAAGAACCGAAGTTCGCAGCAATCGGAGATTATTGGGACGATCAGACTGTTGTAGAGATCGCAGACACCTTGCATGAGTATCAAAAGCTATTTCCGACAAAATTTACAGAAATGAAAGGAATTCTGGGAGACCTAGGAGTCATGAAAATACCTTTGAATCCAGACGCAAATCCTGTAAAGCAGAGATCGTACAGACTAAACCCACGCTACAAGGAAAGAGTACGCGCAGAGATGGATAAGATGCTTGAAGCAGGAATCATTGAACCTGTTGAGGAATCAGAATGGATTAGTCCCATGGTTGTTCAAGACAAGAAAACGAAGGGTGAGATCAGGATTTGTGTGGACCTTAGAAAATTGAATGATGCTTCCATGCACGACCCATTCCCTACTCCTTTCACAGATGAAGTTCTCGATAATGTTGGAGGTAATGAGGCCTATTCTTTTACTGATGGTTTTTTCCGGGTATCATCAGATCAGGATTGATCCCGCAAATAGGCATAAGACGACTTTTGCTACAGAATGGGGGTCATTCCAGTACACAATAATGCCTTTTGACCTGAAGAACGCACCTGCCATATTTTCCAGAGTGGTCATCGCAACATTCAAAGATTTTATGCATAAGTTTCTCGAAGCCTATTTTGATGATTGGACTGTCTTTGGCCTATTGAAGAACCATTGTGTGAACCTTGAAATGATGCTTGAGAAGTGTCGATAGCATCAAATCTCTTTAAATCTAAAGAAGTGTATTTTTTGTGTTCCTTATGGCATTCTACTTGGGCACATTGTTTGTAAGCAAGGATTGATGGTGGACGCTGCGAAAATTGCCATTATTGTGAACTTGCCAACACCAACCTCAGTCAAGATGTTGCGCTCTACCTTAGGCCATACTGGATACTACAGGAAATTTATAAAGGGTTATGTGCAGATAACCGCAGCAATGGAAAAGCTGCTAGAGAAAGACGCACCGTTCATTTGGAACGCAGAATGCGAACAAGGGTTTGATACATTAAAAGAAAAGATGGTGACTGGGCCAATTCTAGTCTTTCCAGACTGGACGAAGCCATTCCATGTCCATGTTAACACATCATGCATTGCTTTGGGAATCATATTAGCCCAGCCAGAGGAAGGAGGTATTGACCACCCTATTGCATTTTCAAGTAGAAAACTCTCAACAGCAGAGAAGAACTATACTACTACTGAGAGGGAAGGCCTTGCGATGGTATATGCCCTAAAGAAATTCAGGAATTACTTGCTTGGTGTGCACTTCCTTATGTTTACTGACCACTCTGCATTGAAATACTTGGTCAATAAGCCAATGCTAGGGGGGCGCATATGCAGATGGCTGTTGTTTTTCCAGGAGTATGATTTTGAGATTGTTGTTAAGCCAGGTAGACTGAACTTGGGACCTGATCATCTGTCAAAGATTGAGTCAAGAGAAGAGTTGACCAACATTGAAGATAGTCTACCTGATGCACAACTATTCGCTATACAGGTTGCCGATGATTACTATAAGGATATCATTAATTTTTTGACAACAGGGCTGGCACCGCAGGAATTATCTGTCCAGCAGAAGAAACAACTAGTGATGCGCGCCGCAGACTTCACTATAATTGTAGGTCAGTTATACAAACTTGGGCCGGATGAAGTCCTGCGCAGATGCGTACTAGATCATGAGAAACCATTTATTCTAGAAGATGCACATTCAGGGATCGCGGGAGGTCACTATGCAGGAAGGGCTACCGCGCAGAAAATACTGCGTGCAAGGCTATGGTGGCCCACGATCCACAAAGATTCGAAAGAATACTGTAGGAACTGTGATGTCTGTTAGAGGACAGGGAAACCTTCACGAAGGGATGATATGCCATTGAATCTGCAGTTGACCTTGCAGGCGTTTGAGAAATGGGCAATTGATTTTGTGGGTCCTATAAACCCACCAGGAAAAAGAACTGGTGCGAGGTATATTATTACTGCTACTGACTATCTCACCAGATGGGCATAAGCAAAACTAGTAAAGGACTGCAGCGCAGTTCATTTTTGAAGAAATATTGTCAAGATTTGGCTATCTGGATATTTTCATGAGTGACCAAGGTACTCATTTTTTGAACAAGACCATTGAGGCACTTACAGAGGAATTCCACATTCGCCATCAGTGCAGTACTCCATATCATCCACAGGAAAATGACACTGTTGAGGCTTTCAATAAAATGTTGGAGAACGCACTGACTAAGGTCTGCAATGTAAATAGAGATGATTGGGATCTGCGCGTTTCTTCTGTGTTATGGGCATACAGGACTACATGCAAGAAATTGACAGGACATACACCTTTTCAGTTGGCTTATGGGCAGGAAGCTATAATGCCAATGGAGTATATTGTCCCTAGTTTAAGGATCGCTACATTCACAGGGATGGAAGACTGCGGAGCATTAGAAGAAAGGTTGCTACACCTTGTTGGGTTGGAGGAAGATCGCTTCATTGCCGGCTTCCACCAGCAAGCTTAGAAAGACCGCTAGAAAGCTTGGCATGATCGCCATATAAAGAACAAGTGCTTTTAGGTAGGTGACCTTGTCCACCTGTATGATAGAAAATTCATGAAATTTCCTGGTAAATTTAAGATGCATTGGCTTGGTCCATATACTGCAATACATGTTACTAACACTGGTGCAGTCCAGTTAGCCAATTTAGCTGGTGATACTCTACCAACTTTGATAAATGGGAGCAGGCTAAAGCTGTATCATGACAGCTCTGCTTCGTAGAATCCTGAATGATAAGCAAAGAAAGAGATTTCCAAGTGTCAGGTACAGTTGAAATTGGACACTAGAAATGTCAAGGAGTCTGTACATGTATGTTAAGTAGACCAATGTGTGTATTGTACAGCACTGCTAAAGCTGCGGGGAAAAAAAAAAAAAAAGAAGAAGAAGAAAAAGAGAAGAAGTAAGAAAAGAAAAAGGAACCACGCAGTTGGAAAATCTTGGTACTGCGAAGTAACTACACAGGATCTCAGATGGCTTGCCGCGCAGCTCAGCGCAACACTCATAAAAATAGCCGTTACACTACCGTTGAAAAAAAAAAGCCGTTATGTGACCGTTGCAAGCACTCGCTTCAGCGTTTAACGAAAAAATAGCCATTCTGAACATCTTGACGATGGAAGAGACGGAAGGAGTCATTCAAATTGGCCAACAGACACCACATTAAATGCTCATCTAGCCGTTGGAAGGTGCGGGGAGGCCTCAACTGCGCCTATAAATAACACCGCATAAGGACTCACGGGCGTTACCAGACACTTAGAATTTTTATGCATTTGCTCCTATGCTAGCAACCATTAGTCATCTCTTAGAAACAATTGCCTACTCTCACCAATGAATGTCCAAATCACCAGATAGAGAAGAAGAGCTTACACTTCAAGAAGCAATCCGAGTCTTTCAACATGGGGGAATTGGAGAGTTAATGAAAACCCCTTCCAAGAAGGTTGTAACAAAATAAGGCAAAGGATCCCGTAGATCACCTCGCCATACTCCAATCATGCAGGACAAAGGAAAAGACGTAACAAAACCACGAAGCAAGATTCTAAAGATGGGACAAATGGCGCAAAGATCGCCGGCCGCTCAGAAGGAACCCTTGAAGTTGACACCAGAGTATATATCACCACGGGCGTTGGATGCTCCAGTCTTTAAACTGGTCAAGAGCGCTAAATATGAAATCCCATTGTCGCCAATCTCAAAACATGTAGAGGTTGCCAAGAACCTGCTCGGAAAGATTCCAGACTGTAAGTGGGAAGATTTTGACCTCCTAGGCATGCAAAAGGAAGATCCCCACACGCCTAAGTGCCCACAGTTCTAGCCTGACCAGTACATGTGCTGGAAGAAAGATGCCAAGGGCACATTTAACTTAGTTGCCGAAAGCTGGCTAACACTGGTAGTTCAGTCAGATTGCCACACTTTGATCGCTCGCCGGAAGTTAATGCCGTGGTTCGCACGCTGATGGCGCGAATCCACCAGGGATATCTGTGGCTCGACAAAAATGTCGATATAAACATTGATTTGATCCACCGCATTACCGGGTTAAGCAAGCGTGGTAAGGATCCCAAACAGTTCTTCCAAGGGAAGAGCAAGGAAAAAGAAGCTGTCGAGAAGATGAAGAAAAGCCATGCATTGGTGAAAGGGAAAAGAGGTTTTCCCACATAAGAAATTGAGGACAAATGGACAAAATTTGTCACCCAGCTACTCGCAGGAAAAATCATCAGAACAGTTAGGCCTCCAAGGGTGCCTGTGGGCGTAGTGCTACTCGGTGCCACATCGGCTGAAGACACCGAGTTTAATTGGTGTCAGCATCTTCTTAATGAGTTCTTGGATGAACTTAATGATACCCAGGAAAACGACGAACAGTTCCACTTCACATGGTTGATCATCCTTATCGCCTTTTCCGGATGGAAGGATCCGAAGGACTATGTGGGTGTCATTACAGATACCAACGATCCTAGAGGATTCTGGTATGCCAACCTCTGGGAAAACATCAACGCAGAATGCCAGCACATGACAACTGAAGTTTTCTATCAGTATTACACTCAGCTGCATGATGTGATCACCCGAACAACCCGCATCACAAAACAGGTAACGTCGAAGTACATCCGCATTCTTGATTTTTCAGGCTGACATGCGATGTATTTTCATTTCACCCAAGGAAAAGATGAAGAAGCCAGAATGGTTCCCGGGTAACTATGATATGTATGAGGAGGACATTGAAGCCCTCATGAAGGACTAGCCCACCGAATTCCATGTTGAAGTCGTGGATGTTGAGATAGACTCCGACGAAGATGAGCCAATCCCGTTGTCATGCCCGATTATTGAAGAAACAAGAAAGCGGAAAGAGCCTGAGACCTCGCAGAAGCCGAAGGAGCGGAAGAAGATGAAGGCCACAAAGACTCAAGCTGAGACAGTGTTGAACGAAGCTGACTTTGACATGATATCAGAAAGGGTCTCAGAGAAGATGCAGGAGCTCATGACTGACAAAGATAAAAAGGATCAAGTCATCCAGGATGATCTGCAAAAGACCAGGCTTGCATTGCAAGGTCTCATGAAGAAAATCGACGATGTCCAGAAGAGCCTAACCTTTTTGCAAGGAGCATCAGCTGAAGGGAGGGTGGTAGGAACCTCACAGCAAACGCCATCGCAGCTGGCCATAACACTGCCATCAAAGACCAGGATTTTCCATGTGGACCCATTGGCTATTGCATTGCCAATGACAGAACAGATCGTCCTGGACACAAAGGGAGTCGAGCGGGTAGAACTCGACTTGGCCAAAATTCGCTTACCAGGCTTGCAGTTCATCCACACGCAGATAGTAGAGGAGATGCATGAACGAATAATAGAGTCGATGAAGTCACAAGTGGAGCTCACCGCAGCAAACAGACAGCTCGAGTTACGCGCAGAAATGCAGCTACAAAATGAACTGGACCGCCGACAAAACTTGGAGACTACCATATCTAATGTTGCGAAGGATATTGAAGGTATAGAACTCCAAGATGATCCTTCAGACACAATTCTGAGGATCGGAGATAAGGTGAGATCCTTGAAGTTGGAGATGCAAGATAAAGATATTTTTTATGAGGCCGATATTGCCACGTTAAAGGAAAAAATGAATACGCAGACGCCATTAACTGAGCAACAGTTAAGAAAGCAAGCCGTCAGTGCCGCCATGCAAAACATAACGAGTGGCATGGCTCAGTGCCAAGATCTCTTGGAAAAAGTTTCAAATGCATTCACTTCCCTTGAAGAGGATCAGGGGCTACTGCAGGTAAAGACTGCGGTAAAGGAAAAGCAGACCGCACTAGACAAGTTGGACGCAGAGCTAAAGACTCTGCCACCCAGGGAGAGGCTGTCCAGGTATAGGGAAGTATCAAGCTTGAAGAAGCAAGTCCAGGCATTAAGAGAGAAAGAGACTGAGATGGATAATCAGTCACAGCAACTCCTGGAGGATGCTACAGCAGTGTCGCAGCAGATAGAAGACAAGCTGAAGGAATTGTGCGACAACCAGGAACAGGTACAGGGACAGATTGGAGAAGAGATAACTCCAGCACTGCTTGAGACAGTACAACAAGTTGAACAAGATACTAGAGAAGCAGTGGAGCAGTTGTTCGGTACATATAACGAGTTCGCGGCCAAGTTAGTTCCATCGGTCGAGGAGCAGAGTGAGACGACCGAAGCAGCAAGTGGCTCAGGGACGAGCCACATGTAAGTGTTAGGGGCATGTTGGGCCCAGGTTGGGAAAAAGTTTTGGTAACACCTTTTTTGATAAGGAGGGAAAGCTGAGCTGAGCACAGCTCAGAAATATAATTTTGTCTAAGTATTGAAGATGTTGCGGAGCTATGTGCAGCATCCAATTTTTGATCAGGCTGCGAAGCTGTGCGCAGCATCCAAATTTTGGAAGCACCGCCAAGACCAGCGCTGCGAGGAAGCAGTGCTACGAAGCAGTCAGGACACATGGAGCCAGCAAAGCGGAGTGCTAGAAAAGGATCAGGTGCAGGTACCGGATGGACCAGTAATAGTATAATTTTGGAAAGATGCTCCAACAGTGCCAAGTGGCGGGCACGAGCAAATCAGGAAGGCGGCCAATGCACTAGTTCGTTGAGGAAAGTGACATCTTAGCATGCCTTATGGGCGAAACTGTTAGAGATGAACAGTTCTGTGAAAGAGACCTGTTGGCACGCATGCGAGAGGGAGGTCGATAGCGACAGAATGAAGACGTGGATAACCACCACGATGAAGCAGACGCTACCAGATGCCAGAAAGCCGGTTTAGGGAAACCGACGCAGTTTTGTAAACCTTAAGGGTTTTTGGGTTTAGGTCTTCGGCTTTGTAAAGACATGACCTTAGAGGCATGATCTATTTAAGAAGACAATTTTGTATGGGATGGGGTTACTATGTGGTTATGTTTTGGGGATTACTTTGTTGTTGTATTGTAAAATCTCTCTGAGCTAAGAAGATTGTAAACGCTTTGCAGCTGTGTGCACAGAGACCTATCTGAGAGGAAGGAGAGTCTGCAGCTGAGTGCGTAGACTAAGAATGGTTTTCCCTGTCCATTTTAAAGAAATATATTAACAACCGTTCTTGTGGACGTAGCTTCCCACCTGGGGAAGTGAACCACGTTAAATCTCGTGTTGTGTGATTGTGCTTATAAATGAATGCTTACTTGTGTTTTCTGTCAATGAATGTCTAGATGTTTCCTTGCATACTGTTATGAAGAGAGCTTTTATATGCATTTGCCATTAGAGAAGTATGGAAATGATATGTTAAGTTCCGTATGAATAGTTGAATGGTGAACATTTATTCTTATGTATGAAGGCCGTGAATCAGTCATTTAGTTAAGTACTTTCTTACACACAGTATAGGAACGTACACAGTGGGTTAGATCAGTCGTCTATGTTGAAATCATGACATCTTGAGTTAATGAATGAATGTTAGAAGGATAGTCGGTTAAGCACCTGAATGAATGGATGAGTGATATTCATTTCAGTGCCTTAAGCGTTTTCAAGATAATCCAAGTATAGAATAAAGTCGGATTGTTCGCAACTTCAGTAGAAGTCCCGCGGTAGAAGAGTATAGTGGTGCGAACCACAGCGTTGCCCATCGCTGCGCAGTCTCACCTCGCAGCACATATCATTTTTTGTGTTGCACAATACGTCCGTCGAAGCAACTTATCACTTACTATGGAAATATGATTCCACGGTACCCCATAGATACACCTCGGGTGAGACCTCAACCTGCTCGCAGGTTGTTGCCGAAAGGGTCGGTGCGAAGGGGTTTTGTTGGTCAAAGGGAAACCGCAAAGAACCTGGGTCTTATAAGAAAACCTCTGGGTTAGTTATAGCCAACACTAATATGAACTATGCATACCCAACAAGGTCCTATTTGAACTTTTTTCCCATGGTGCAGGTAGAACCAAATAGGATTTGTCAGATTTGTCTTCCTCGAGCGAGGGGAGTTTAGGAAGGCTAGAGGAAAGTGAGATATCCAGTAGGTCTAAAATATTTATATCAACTAGATGTCAAAACATCATAAGAAAATTACATAAATGCATAGAAATTTTTCTCGCTCAAGGGGGGTCATGTTCCCTATGATGATGAGACAATAGGCGACATCGAGGTGCCCTTGAGGTACAAACATCTAGTGAAACAATGGGTACCCAAGGATCTTCCTCAACTGAACACAGATTGTGTGAATGAGAGGATATATCGAATTGCACCGTCATCATTACATGGTTTGGGGTTGTTTTGCATGGATGGCATAAAGGTCGGTTACGACAGATGTACAAAATTGATGGAGTATGTTGGACCCTGTTACAACTACAAATATTGGATGCGCCTGGTTCAATATACATGAAGTATGCGTAGATATGGATTGTCAACAAATTATTTACAACTGAAAGATAAAGATCAAAATAAATGAGCAACCTTGTACATTAACGGAAGGCCAAAATCCATAGGGAATATTGCGGGGTTTATAAATAGTACATAACCAAGGTCTATAATTAAGCAACCCAACTGCATATTTGAGGGGCATGAAGGAAACTGTGTTTTTGTATGTGCCATTAAATCAATATCTACAGGGGAAGAGTTGCTTATTAATTAAAATTTGAATTGAGTAGATACAAACACGATTACTATGGGAGTGGTACATCTAACAATTTACCCAACCTTTTATTAATGAATTTAACATCTTAAGTATTTTTCATTAGTATATTGTTATAATTTCGTTTAAATTTTCCATATTACTTCGTAGGGTAGTGATTGGGGCATCTCCCCAGCAGCTGGTCAGAGGAGTACAACTTCCTCGAGGCAGCAGGTATACATCTTTGTAATAGTAAAAAATATAATATGAAAAAATAGTTTTTTTTGTTGTGTTTTTTCATGAGTATATTCGTTTGGTTTATATAATGTTATCTATATTTGATGCAGAGTGTTGATCAAGGAAACCACCCAGCTGTTGATCAAATGACAGCAACCTCGGGGCAACAGGTAAACCTAATTGTAATTGTACAATTTAAATAAGTCAGATTTTTTTTCTTATTATTTTGTTTCAGTGAGTATTTTGGTTTCATTTAGATAATAGTTTCTATGTTTTTGATGCAGGGTGCTTTAAGGGACACCTCCCTAGAAGTAGATGATACCGGACCTGCCTCGAGGCAACAGGTATATATCGATGCCATTGTACAAATTTAATATGAACAAAAAGTTTTTTTGTTGTGTTTTTTCAAGAGTATATTTGATTCATTTAGATAATGTTATCTATATTTTTGTTGTAGAGTGTTGATCGGGGAAACCACCCAGATGTTGATCAGATGAAAACAACCTTGGGGAAACGGGTATACCTGATTGTAATTGTACAATTTAAATACATCAAAATGTTTTCTTATTAAGTTTTTTCTGTGAGTATTTTGGTTTCATTTATATGGTTTTTTCTATGTTTTTGATGCAGGGTTCTGATCGGGGCACCTCCCTATTAGTAGATCAGGGCAGGTCACCTATAACCATTGATCCGATGAGTAGACAATCCTTGAGGTAGCAGGTATACTTCATTGGAATTGTACCAATATAATATGTAGCATAATGTTTTTTTTGTTATGTCTTGTTCGTGTGTATATTGGTTTCATTATGATAATGTTTTCTACTTCTTTTTAGCAGGGGGATGATCGAGAAAAGTACCCAACTGTGGATCAAACGACACCATCATCGAGGCATCAGGTAAACCTAATTGTAATTTTAGGAATCTATCACGATCGATATATTTTGTTAATATACTTTTTTCCTTAGTCTATTGCTTTCACGTTAGTAATGTTTTATATATTTTTGTTGCAGACCAATGATTTTGCGTAGGAACCAACGCCACAACAATCAATAGCTTTTGATGTGTATAAGTTGATGCCCGATGCTGACATTGGTTCTTCTCTAGACTCAGTTAATATGATAGAGAATACCTTGAGAAAAATTAAAGAGGATATCCTTTGTCTGTTATTCATTCAGCCGCATACATTTGAGATTAGAGCCAAGGTTGATGTTTTGGTAAAGAGATCTCATGCCTTGAAAGTAAGTTGCAGAATCTTGAATCATAATATAAATTCATTTAGAACTTTATAATTTTTACTTTTATATGATAGTGAACTTATAAAATATGGTTTGTATTTACAGGATTTTCTATGACCACACACTAGTGGTCAAGGCAATGTTGGCCCCAATGATGCTCGTGGAGAGTCGTCACATGAGCAAACGAATCCACGTACATATCATGCTCCATTGTTGTCGACTAAATAGTCGACAACACATTCCGCGACATCCTCGAGGCTAGCTGTGAGTGCACCTGCTAGTGACCAACGCACACCAGATCGTGTAGAAGAAGGGGTCGATGCAGTGCCTGCTAGTATTGATATTGTTGAAGTAGCATTTCCTGGATATTCCCATGTCACTAGCATGGGTACAATATAGACACATTTTTGGTGGACGAAGATCTCGTTCCAATAAAGATAGAGAATATCTCAGGTAATTATACATTGTTAATGTTAGTGTTTATAATTTGATTGTAATATACCGATAAAACATTGTTTTTCAACTAATGATGGCATGATTGTTTTGCAAGAAATGGTTTTTTTTATAAACATCTAAATGATTTGTCCTTGGAGATATTCGGACCCACCATCCGCACAAGGTGGGATAAACAAATTAAAAATTTAAAAGATGAACTCACTAATCGGTTGGTTGGCCTGTTTGACAATGAGACCTTTGATCAATCTGCAATCCTAAAGAAGGCTGGACAACCTATGAAGATTGTCCAGGACCAATATAGGGTTCACCTAGAAAGTAACCCTAGGTATGAGTGCCCTCTGATAGTTCTAGCAAGAGAGTGGAAAGCCATAGTGGAAGATGGAAAGGAGAGGACTTTGGGAAAAGAAGGAAAGCTACCACGAGGCATAGGGAGGTATGCAATACTTTCCACAATGTAATTCTAAACCTTATTATTATTATTTTTTATATCGAATTTGGAACATCTAACATATTTTAACACTTGCATAGGCTATCAGACACATCAAAGGCCACAAAGGAAATACTAGAAAAAATTGGTCAGCACAAGCTTGGGAAGTTGGGCCTAGTGGTTATTCAAATTTGGCGGCACTAATTGTAAGTATCGAAAAACCAATAATGCATCCAAATAATAAATTGAAAATTATTTTCATTTTATTGCACCGCAAAAGTTAAATTAATGACGTTATGCAAATATGCAGGCCGACCGATTCAAAGAAGTGCCCACTGAGGAAGACTTGAAGCTTGGCTTCAAGCACGTCTTTGGAGTTGTTGTTGAACACCGAAAAATCTTGTCTGGGAAAACACAGTCTTCTAATGATCTATCTCGTGCATAGGTATATAAAATCTATATAGTTTAATGAAGATTTATTCCTTGTGCAATCTATTTGTTATAAATAATTGACATAAAATATTGACTTTGTTTTGAGCAGGAAAGCAATAATCCCCTTAATGTCGAGGATGGACAACAACCAATTGAAGATCATGCTTCGAATCCCGGTAATGAATTTATTCATATGCTACAATTTATATATATCATTGCAGATGGTGAACATTAATTGTACTTCTCCATGTTTCAACTGCAGAGCATGTAGAGGGTCACACTGTACAGGTTGAGCCTAGATAGGAATATGAAGAACATGATGTGGCCATAACAGGTAAAAAACACCTTTGTAATGTTTTTTAAATGAAATACTTGTCATTATAATAACAGAATATATCAATGTAACATTTTCACATTATTGCAGCAAATCCGTACCCCTTGCTGCAAAATCCACGTCGCGAGTACTCTACTAGGAAGACATCACGACAAGTTGATGAAGCACCAAGAACTGAACAACAAGTTCCAGAAGATGAGCTTCTTGTTGATTTTGTAAAGAGAAAAAAAATTAGAAAGAAGTGACTGAAGAAATATTGTGTAATTATTTTTGATAATATAGTGTCAGGCATGATTTTTTTCCTATTGAATGAATGAATGGTTTAATGAATGTTAGCTTTTATTGAATAAATGGTAAATGTTTGTTTGTGATGAAATCTGCATGTTTGCACATAATTTGTTTTTCAAGTACATGCATTAGGTATGGGGAATTGAGAGTAATGTGAGGGGGGGAAGGGGCCATAAGAGCTTCCACCTTCACGTGGTTGGCCCTATTCAGTAGAGAATATTAAATTATTCTTGAAACAAAGAGGAGTTCAATGAATGGCTATGGTGGTGCCTTTCTACAACCCACTCGCGTGTCATCTAAATTTTGACAATTTCTTGGGGCTTGCTATGAAACTAAAGCATCTTATCCTACTTTCCAAGCGTCTGAAAAGGTAAGGAATTATTCATTTCTCACTTACTTATGACAGTTTGAGAAAAGGTAAAATCAAATGATAGTAAGCACCAACAATATATATAAGCAAGCAATTCTTACATAGTGACATTGCCAGATAGAATTCGTTGAAATAAAGTTCCACAAACCTATTTATGTTCAAGATCCATTTTAATTTGCAAGACATAGTGGATCCTATAGATCTCTGCACATCTTATCTCTTGCCCCACAATTGTCAGAATGTCCTTGTAGATTCATGGTAGTGCTAGAGATCATGTCAACCTACAACCTTCCTTGGTGGTCTACATGTTTGACTACCCACCATGCTCTCTATCCACACCAAAAAAATACTAAGACTTAGAAATAATTTAGTCTTAGAAATACCATCTTACCTATGCTTGTGAAGGACAATCTTGATTTAATGTTCATAAGATTGGCATGACTGTTCCACTCATTTCTTACGTGGAGCTATTCTGTATATGCATTCTCATTGTAATGGCATTTCTAGTTACAAATCCTACCTATGCATGTGAAAGTCAACCTGGATTTGTTTGATGTTCATAAGTTTGGAATGAATGTTACACTCATTATTTCTAAATGATACACAGTTGTTACTACAAAGTTCATATTGCACTAATGCTATGCACCCTTATAATGGACGATATGTGTTCTAAGTGTATAGATATTGATATTTCAATTATGCGCTTGTTCTACGGCTTCTACCTTTCTAAACTGATAAAAGGCCCCCATTTGTAAAAAACCTAAACATTAATCCCACTTTTAGAAGAAAGGTAGCTTGTCTTTCATACATTCTTAAAGTGAACGCTGCAGAATATGGTAAAAACTTCCAATGTTGGCCCTGCAAGTGTCATTCTTAGATTAGTCATAATGGAAACTGGAACATCCATGTTACATTTTGAATCAGGAATTGACTTGTTATATTGGAATCCATAACAACATCATATTGGAATGTGCAATAATTAAATAATGGTATGATTTTGGATGTCAGATTGAAATCTGGTGCAACTATGTTATAACTAAAACCAGAACAATCACTTAACACTAGAAACATGAAAATAGAGTTGCATGAACAACAAAAGGTTTTTCCTTTCGAGGTTGTCCATGACATGCTTAGCAAATCAGGTACGTCCTAATGAATAATGTAGGGAAACTCTAAGGTGTGTTGACAGAAGTGTTAAAAACCATCTGGGATATGTTTTACATTATCACCAAGGTCCAATAAATTAGCTACATTCATGTATCTTCCATGCCATTTTTATCACTGCTGATATCAGTTAGCTGAGATTCTTTAAAATTTCCAAGCAACTACTTTTCCTCCATTGCTACACCTCATTTCTTGCATGAGTATGAACAAAATTTCCTTTGGTCTCAACAATGGCTTCAAGTTTCCATGAACAATTATTTCTCAGAATCTCTGTTCTCTTGCAATTTTCAAGTCTCTAATGAAACCTTGAAATTCTGACTGTTTGTTGATTACCCCCAATGATTAAAACTGACCCATTGACATCGAATTTATGCCCCTTGGTGCACATCATTGCTGGATTTTTCTTGGAGGCTCCTTCAAATCGCACCATAAAAATCTCCTGGTATCATGTTATGCTCCTTGGTGCACATTATCACTGGAGCTCCTTCAAATTGCACCATTAAAAAGCTCTTGGTAATTTCAGAAATTTGATAGCTTGTATTTTTGCAACCTCAAATGCTCCCTACCGATGCACATCATTTTAATAAATACAGGACTCTTACTACTTTTCAGTATCTCTAGTTTGTTTACAGTTAAAATTTAAATATTATCTAGTCTTTATGATCCATGCAAACCCAAAAGCAAATTTGGCAAAGTAACACACCACACCAGTGAACTTCATTGAAATTCGCCCAATATGAAGAAAACCAATTGGATTTGCCACATTTGGAAAATATAATTAGTCATAATTGAAGTTTGAATGAATCTAATTTTCGGATTTTTGCTAATTTCAAATATTAAATGTAGTTTTGAAGGCAAAAAGGTTGATTAGGAAAACTGGGTTCAAATCTTTTGTGAATTTTGACATGTTTATACAAAAACTAATGTGTTTTACTTGGAAATATGAAATTATAAAAATAATGCCTATTTCTTCTTTTTAAACTTAATGAAATTTTTGCACTGATCATTTTTTCCCAAAGAAGTTGCTGGCTTATGATGCCCATTTACTGACTTCTATAACATTGATTGATGATTTTATCCCAGTGAAGCAACATGAAGCATATAGCTCTAGGTAAATTCCATTCGCAATTAAAGCATTCACCACACCTCCTCATTTCCATTGTCTTTAATATACATGCATTTACTGGTTTAATATATAAATTTTCTTTAAGGCTCTTACAGTTTTCTCAAAAATTGTGGATTGACGCTCGGATCTCTTATGGGCATTTGTTGTTGCACTTAAAATCTCAATATGGATTAGGAAGGAATTAGGCACTACATTTACAGATGGAATCAGATTGACCTATCATAGTTATATTACAGGGATTCACTAGCTTCCTTTGATAAATGCAATGGATTTTGATTTTATATGTTGGGTTTGATAGTAGTCAGTGAGTTTCATTCAGAGGTGTCATTTGAGTTATATCGGCCCTGGGTTTATATGTGTCTGAGCTAGTGCATGGTAGAGTCTAGTATGATTATTTTTTTAAATACTAGGGTTTTAAATACTGTGTTATTGGTTTTAAGTATTTTAAGAATATCAGGAAGAACTTTCTAAATGGTTGTTGTTCTTGATGCAGAGATCAGTAGATGATAAAACATCTTTCAGTGTTTGACTATCTGTGTATGAATTATGTTTGAAATACACTATGTTCTTAGTTTAATGTGTTTTGTAAGAACTGCAAGGATAATTTTCTATATGGTTTATGTTCTCGATGCAGAGGTCAAAGTAAATGATAAAACATCTTCTAGTGTTTTGATATACTCTTCCTGTTTTGATATTGTAGGGCATGGTCGTGGAAGAGGAAGAGGGCGTGATTTTCGATCAGATGAACAATTACATGGAATGCCTATGGTAGCCTGATTGTGTGGTACAATTAGCCTTAGAACATATGGATGCCTGCTCTTGGAAGCATAAAACTTGAGTATATGAATTTGTGTGTCTTGGGTAACTTTTAAGAGCTATCCTGTTGTAGGTGGTTGTTTTTTTGCAAGTAGGCTCTTGTGAAATTCTCATTCATCCCCAAGTATATTTTTTTTGTATTTGACAGAGAAAAATGTACAATTTCCTATCTAATAATTGAGCAGTACATTTGTTTATTCAAACATATTATCAAGCCCATCTCAGATTTCTATTTGTTTCAGAAAATATAGAACTCATGTCAGCACAAGATAAGATAGGTGATTGTATAATAATTAGTAGGGAATGTTGTATGCATCTTGGTTTGGGAGAGTAGAACATTTGTGATAAACTTTACATATTTTATAAAAAATTGATCTCTACATTTCTTTTTAAGAATGGTTTAATGTGGTATTAAAATATATTGTAGTTGAGCTGACCAACATGGAAATACAAATTGAGAGCATGCATACCTTCAAAAAATATATTCTCTATGATGACTGCAAAGTACAACCTATAAACTTACGCAATACTGCTTACAAAACTTGACATAGAGATGCTAGTAGTATAGATTCTAAAAAAAAAAGCTAGGATTAAAACATATTTGCAATACATTGACAATGACATGATTAAGGGTAGGCACACTTGCTCATTGTGTCATCTTGGGTGTGATTATAAGGTTGTGTTTGTTGTTTTTCTATCTCTATGCCTTCAACTGGTGGATTGGTTTTTATTCTTTGAATTCAACTGGAAAAGAATCAACAGAGGTGTTCAGATTTGATTCTTTTCCAGTTATAGAAGCATTCTCAGTTATAGAAGCATTATGTCGTATATTATTTAGGTTCAACTAGTTTCATTTGAGTAGATGTGGATATGGTTTTCCCAACTATATAAGCATTCTGTTGTATATGAATTGTCAGTGGAATAGCAGGTAACTCTTTTTTTCCAAAAAATCATACTAAGGTCACTCTTTGAGGTATCCCTGGTATTATGCAGTTCTTGTCTTCAACATTAATAGAGAAAACTCTTACAGTTTGTACATATTGGGTGGGGTTCAAAATAAAACAAATTTAACTCTAGTGTTTTCTTAATATATACTATCTTTGTTAGATTAGTGATAGTGGTCACTGTATGGTTTTCTTTGGCTTAAATTTTCCAAACTGGAATATATGAATTACTCGACGACAGTAAAAGACATTTTGGGCATGGAATATCTTTGTATTTTTTTTTAAATTCCCCATATTCGTTGGCTATCCAACGACCCCTTCCAAAGAATCCGACGAGCTCACCATACCACTAACGGAAAACGACGTCGGATATCAAACATCCTATAATGTAATCTGGGTCGGATATCCGACAACCCCTTCAAAAGAATCCGACGAGCTTGCCATACCACCGACTCCAAATGTTGTCGGTCTTTGTCTTTTGTATGTAGGTATATGCGTCGAATATCCGACCACTTTTAAAGTAATGGGTGTCGGATATTCGATGGCCATATTGTCGGATATCCGACGACTTGTAAAGTAATGGGTGTCGGATATTGGACCACATTTAAAGTAATGGGTGTCAGATATTCGACGTGTATAATAAAAGAGTTGTGGTCAAATATTCAACATAGTCATGTCGGATATCCAACGCGACCATATTATTGTTGGATATCCGCCGAAGGGAAACTAACATTTAAAAAAGGGGAGGCTTGTAGGATGGTCGATAGCGTGATGTCAAAAATCGGATATTGCTGTTGGATTTTGGGTTCATATTTTCATGTGCAAGGTAGCAAGTCTAAGTGTTGCGTGGTTGATGGTTGGAAGTGCGCAGGAAGAAAGGAACATCAGATGGTCGAAAAATCCTGAAAGAGGGCAAGCAAAACCAATCAAAAGATGCCTTCAGGTGGTGAAAAGTGCATAAGTTCCTAAATGGGTACGATCGGTTGAAGATCACATATGAACAAATTCCTTAGCCAACGAACAACAAGTGCGTAAGTCCCACAAGTAATGATAAGGTAGAGGCCAAAACCCCACGAAAGAGAACTTGGAGTATGCGTAGTTTCTGTAAAGTTTCAATACAACAAGGGCGCTTCACCCAAATGCAATGATGAGCATGGGTCACAATCCCACTAAGCAGAAGCCGGAAAATGCGTAGACTATGCAAATTGGTGATAAAACAAGGGTGCATTACCCACAAGGGATGGTACAACAAAGGTCATGGACATATCAAATATAAGGTGAAAGATTGTGCATATACCGTAAGGAAATGGTACATCTAGATCACAATGGTACACCACCAAGGTGCAAAGTCCCACTAAGTTGTGGATCTTAAGGGCGCTTGATACATCAACGATAACATATAAATAGCGCAAATGATGACATGTGGCATATGCACGATACGTGAAGTATGGAAGAATGGATGCCACGACCGACTTGCAAACATACAATCCGTGTAGGACATGTATAAATAGAGATGCAAGTTGGAGATTGGGAATAAGCAGAAGGAGCAAGAAGATTGCAAGTTTTGTGAAAGTTTCAGTTTGTCTTTTGGGGCATCAAGGGGATAGTGGACAAAACATAATGATCTAGTGAAGAGCTGGATGCGCACATGCAACAGAACGAAGTTTTGATGGTGTGCAGAAAGATGTCATAAACATGTGACAATTGCACAAACACGGAAATGAAGAAATATTGAAGAATGTGCAGGTGTTGGATATCTTGAAGGACAGTATCACAATTGACACATCGATAGTCACATAAGTTGAAGAGATAGAAGCGAAGAGACATAATTGAATATTATAATATATTGCGCGGATGTCTAGCTGATGCATATGAACTGAAGTGAAAGTGTGCAAATTTGAAGACTACATTTGATGCGCAACAACATAACAGTAGTAGAATCAGACAGGCGCATCAATATGTAGAGGATCTAAGACAAGTACATTATACTGAACGGACCAATCATTTGATGCATAGGATGTCACAGATCGTCTTAAGGACTACATCACTTAATCAGAACAGACACATCATAAAGTGCGCAGTTATGTTTGTTACTAGTGCTTCATTTTAGTACAACAAATCATCAATTGAAAGCAGAGTAGCGGTTAATCATTGTAGTCACATAAAGAATAACATTAAACCACAAGCATAAACTGCAACATCCGCATTGCACATAATCCTTCAAGTAAGTCATCAACAGAAGTATGGATTTTGAGAAGAAAGAGAAGTCAAGTGATGTATGCAGAAAAGTGACAGAATACAGTCTACATACAAAGGTCGCGCACAACAGAATCATCATCAGAAGATCTGAAGAAGTGTGCAGATTTAAAGAACAACAAGGCAACAAAACATATCATACATTAGGGTGGTCGGACAAGGAAAGGATACAGGGAGTTGGATCCTCCTTCAGGTTTGTTTATGTAAAACAACGAGGAGGTAGTGAGTCACAGCTTCCTTCAGGTCGATGCCTGTAAAACAAAGCGACAAGGGGTTGGTGCCTCCTTCCAGTTGGTGCCGGAGAAAACTTAGGGGGTTGGAGCCTCCTTCCAGTTGGTGGTGGTAAACACAGGAAGTTGGTGCTTCCTTGAATGTATTCTTTCTAAATTATAAAGAAGCATTTCGTGGTTTTTTCCCATTTGGGTTTCCACGTAAAAATTATGTGTTATGTGTTGATGATGCGGTGAATGTACTTGTGAATTTTTATTTACTGATGCATAACAGATGATGAATTAGTAAGTAAATTTTAATATGTTAAAGAAGGTAACATCTGCTAATAACTGCGCTAATATTGATTGACACCCCCCTCTTAGTATTAAATCAATTCCAACATCTATTTCATACCATTTGAGCCTTCATCATCGTTTCTTTGGCCATATCCTAGTCCTAATTTGTCAAACAATGGTCTCTAACTGTTGATAATCTTATCCAAGATGTTAGTGTTGCTATCAAACTTCTCTTGGAGGTTTAACTGAGTCCTTATTTTCTGCAGATCCTAAAGGAAATCATCTCTATCTCCAATGTTTCAGAAGTGTTATTCTTGTCTTTCAATTGATCTGACAATGCTTCTTCAACTCCTTTTGTTTTCTCTAACTGAGTCTTTAGATCAACAATAATATTTCCAGCTTCTTCAACTTCCTCATGAGTCTTCGTTGCTTTTTATTTAGGGACATAATTTCATCTTCTTGAGGATCACGTCTTGGTTTTTTCTTTTAGTTGGATTTTGAGCATAGTTATTCGTTTGAATTGTTTCTAATTTTATAAATATGACTTTTCAAGTTCACTTTCTAATGAGGCAATCTCAAGTTCCTTTGTTTGAGATGTTTCATCCTTTTATTGCAAGTGGCTGATTAAGTATGCTACCATCTTCTTTGCATCCTCCTCTTTATTTGTCATAGTTTCTATGGATCATTTTATTAACTCTTTGAGTTGGTCTATGGTTTTCTTCTTATCATTTAGTTTCCTTAACAAGGATTCTTTAGGTTGCTTAGCTTCTTCATGAAATCTCTCTTCCTTTTCTTTGAACCTTTTGGTTAGATTCTCTTCCACACATTGTGCTTCCTTTAACCAAGTTTTAAGAAGATGAGTTTCTTTGGCTTGCTTGATGGCCACTTTTCTTAGGTCACCAATCTCTTCCATGATGCCACCAGTTTGGTTTTAAGATCCACAATTCCTTCATCTTCTTCTTCGCAGTTGATTGAGTTTTGCATCAAGTCATTGATATGGCTAGCTTCTATTTCCTGTCTCTTCTCTTATTTTTCTTCATGTGCATCAATGACCTTCTCAACCTAATAATTATCCTTCAACTTGTCTCAAATTTCTTTAGCAGAAATGCATTGTCGCATTCTTTCTTTGACGAGACCTGGTAGTCCATCTAGGATGGATTCCATTGCCATTGAATTGTTTTTTCTTGATTCTTTATGAGCTGTAGATTTTACTTTCTTTGGTGGAATGTAACCAAAGACTACTGATTTTCATACATCAAATGCAACTGACTTCAAATACATCTTCATTCTTATACTCCATGATGCATAATTAGTTCCATCAAATAATGGTGATCCATCCATTGTGTGTGTTCAAGGATCTCCTTCAAGTTGATTGGACTTGTATGAAGGACCTTCTTTGATACCAATTGTAGAACACATTGAGGTACTGAGAGGAAGTGGGGGGGGAGTGAATCAGTATCTCTTGCAAATTTACTATTTCACTTCTTTAACTATTAGTCTTTCATCAAACAATCAGTACAAACAAGTTATACAACTTGACGAGAACACGTCATTGTTCTCGCTTTTTTGGGGGTCAATTTTTGTAGCTGTTTTTAGCTCTGTTTCAAAAAGTGTGTATACTGGTAGCACTATTTTTCATTTTGAGCCTTTTTTTTTTTGAAATTTTTTGGTCATAGAAAAATTATAATTTTTGTTTACAATTGCGTTTTTAGAATTTTATAAAAAAAATACATTTAGTACCTAGTTATAACTCAAAAATACATACATTTTTTATTTTTTTTAACATTTACAAACTAGTTAGAATACAAAATATATACATTTTAGTAGTTTTTTCTTTAAACTTTTCTCTTAAATTTGTCAGTTTTTTGGGCAAATTTGAAAACAAAATGAGAAAATAAAAACATTTAAATCATTTTAACATAATTTTAACAATTTTATGTATAAAAATACTATTATTTAACATTATTTTATAAAATTTATAAAAAAAAGATTCATAAACAATATTTTAAATAAAAATAAACAAAATTTAAAAATGTATAGATATATAAAAATTCCAAATAAAAGAAAAACAAAAAATTTAAAATAAAAACCATTTTTTAAACATTTAAATTTAAAAAAAATTGTAAAAGAATTAAAAAAACAAACATTAAAACAAATTAAAAGAAAAATTAAAAACTTTAAAAAACCACAATTTGAAAATAATTAAAATAAAAAAACAACAAAAAAACCATCCCCACCCCCTTTCTCCTCCCCTCCACCACTGCTCCCCCCATTCTCCTCCTTCTCCCCTTCCCCTTATCCTTCCATCCCCCACCCCCTCTCCCCTCCCCTCCCCTCCCCTCCCCTGACTCCCACTCCCCCTTATGGGCGGCCCTTTGGGCGCACGAGGGGCGGCGACGCCACTCCCTCGTGTGCCCAAGGGCCGCCCAAGGAGGCAACACAATTCTCCAAATCGCACTGCTCCTTGGGCAACCCTTGTGTGCCCAAAGGGCTGCCCAAGGAGGAAAATAAATTCTCAGAATCGCATCGCTCCTTGGGCGCATGAGGGAGCGATGTCGCTGCCCCTTCTACTCCCAAAGGGCTTACCATAGATTAAAAAAGGGGGAAGGGGGCAGAGGTGGAGTGGCACGGGGAGGGGGAGCAGGAGGATGGGGGAGACAGAGGAGGATGGGGGAGCCGAGGGAGGGGAGGGGAGAGGGGGTGGGGAGTGCGTTCTTTTTTTTTAAATCGATTTTTTTTTGTTTCATTGTATTTTATAAAAAGTTCTATACTTTTTTTTTAATGTTTTTAAATTTGTCTTTAATTTTTAAATTTTTTTATAGATTTAAATGTTTTATTTATTTTTTGGTTTTTGTTATAAATTTTTATAATTAGGGGGCGATTTTTTTGTTTTGTTTTGTTTTTGTTATAATTTTTTATAAAAAAGTTTGGTGTTTTTTGTTTTTTTAATAAATTTTTAAATTTTGTTATACTGCATTTTTTTTAAAATATATATTTTTTTAATTTGTTTCGCGTTTTAAAATTTTTTTTTTACTTTTAAATTTTCAAAAACATTATTTTTTTAAAAGTTTTTATAATCTTCTTTTTATATATATATATTTGAAGATTTTTAAAATTTCTTTTATTTTATTATCAATATTATCATAAATTCTTTTATTTTATATGGAAAGAGTGGTGAACTAGTTTATTCAATAATTTGTGTTTATCTGAGCGCAGGTTTTATATAGTGCTACTAAGAGGTTTAAAAAATACAATTTTAAATTATGATAAAATGATATAATAATGTCATTTTTTGAAAAACATGTGTTACCAGTAGCATTAGTTTTCAATTCAAGGTTTGATTTTAAGGTTTTTGTAAATACCAATAAGGTCTGTTTTGGTCCATGTCTAGAATTTTAACAAAAAAAGTGGTGCTACCGGTAGCACCACTTTTGATTCAGGGTTGCTTTTTGATGTTTTTTATGCAAAAATATGAGTTTTTATGGCTAGAGTTCTCATTTTGAGTATAAAGTTCTCGACAAGCTATATAACTCGTTTACAATCATAACAATCTATACAACATTAACAAGAGAGTACATTAAATGTATATGGAAAAACTCAATATAATATATTGATAAAAACCATATGAAGGACTGCATTAGATTGAGGAGACTCCAAATCTTCAATATTCACCAGCTACTAAGTTGGTAGGAGGTTCCAACCCCCAAGTTTCTTCAACTCCAATTGAAAGGGTGCTCCACCACCTTGCTTTTCCATCTCCAACTGGAAGGAGGATACTACCCCCTTTGTCTCTTCTCCAACTGATATGAATCTTCCAGCTAGAACTAGAGTGAGACTACAACCCCCTCAAACACTTCCTCAAGTTTTCCCATTGCAACAGGAGGGATGCTTCAACACACATTGTCTCTAGCTCCAACTTGAATCCTAAATCAAATCTTCTTCGAGTGTTTCATACCACGATTCTTATAAGTTCTGTACCATTAAATCTCCAGATCTGCTACTACTAATTAGTTCATACACTTGCTTTACAACTTCGATTAGAACCACTCACAAGCCTACTACGAATTTGCTCTCCTTACTTTAGGGCTTCAATAAAGTTACTTGATTGCCCAGATCAATCTCAAAAACTGCACCACAAGCAAGTGTATTACAGGCTGTGTTTTATGTTCTTTTGGTTGTCCAAATCACTATGTAAACATCAGTCTCAATTTTTTCAAGAAGTATTAACTCTGTCCTCAAAGATGCTCACCAAATATATGCTTCAATTCTATCTTCTAAACTGTTTACTCAAATGAATGATAGGGCTGCCTTAGCACTACTGTAAATCTACTTTTTAATCTTCTTGGGATCACCTTCACATCCTTTGTACTACACTCTATTCTACATTCATGTACCCATGCCTTTTATATTTGTTTCAGATCAACAAGAGGTTGATTTGTGCACTCCTTTCCTTAGTCCTTAATTCATCCCTGATCTGAACTCTTCATCTCTCAAAGTTCGGTTTTGCATTTTCTCCCTGAGGTCTGCACTTTCACTCCTACTTTCAGCTTTTCGTACTTAGCTCCCTGGCTCACCCATTTCTCATTAATTCGATCTCTTATTTATACGTATCTATCTTATGTCGTGTAGAACCATTTTGTTGAATTGGTGTCGACTTTGATTTCCATGTGAACCTGTTGATTTGAACTGCATCGGCTTGTAAAAGATCATGTGGACTACAACGTAGAGCACTTAATCGAATTTGGCGTGAACCCAAAAGGAATACGAGCCGATTATTTAGCATCTCGAGGGTTCAATCATGGGTTGATGACCAACCATTCTTTTGCGATCCTGCGCGCTCATACATTGTTCTTTCAATTACCAAGACTAGTGTTTGGTCCATTGAAGACATAGCTTATGTGGACCCATCATGGCATTACTAGAGAGTGAAACCCATCAGCATTACATAATGGTATTGATATTGTTATAAGCTTGTGGACCGAATCGAATTCATAGTGATAATGCCACATCAAATCTTGATGGATACGTTCAACAAATGAACACATATTCATATGGGTCATTTGTAACAATCGTGAATCCAAACTCATAACTCCAACCCTTTCCTTTCATTAGGTTTTCATACTTGTCATTTGCCTTGTACCGACACTGATACTAGAACTAGACTTGGGTATTGAAAAATAATCCAAGCCTTTATTATTGCCTAAAGCCTTTCACTGTCACATCATTATCGCTGCTACTTTCACATTAATGACCTGAGCAGATCCCTTGAGCTCGTTGACATCAATGACAACTTCTACCAACATCAACCTTGTATACAACACCAATTCCTAGAACACTTGGCGATTGCCCAGGATAGTACTCGCGACATTCCGAAAAGATGGATTGGTGGCCATAGGGAGATATGTGGTACAAGTTTAAATGCCAATATTGAGTTGCATATCTACTCCAAGAGGATGCAGTCGTGAGAGGAGGTTGCGCTAGAGTGAAAAGATTCAAGAAGAGTGAAGTGGTTCGAAAGAAAGTGAAGAACTGATCTAAACACTGATGAGTGAAGAGGATGGTAGGGTAGAAGGTAGATTAGATTAGTTCAATAGCTACATGCAGATGCGGTTCCATAATTGTTGAGTCGAGGGCGAGTTAATGGATAGTGGGAGGGGCCTATTGGGGCCCGATTGCTCATTGCAATGGTTATTAAATAATTAATCGGTTTGTTATGGGTTGTTACACAAACTAAGGGATTTATTGATTATTTTGTTGTAAAAATGGTCCATGGGCATGGTGTAAATCAAGGGTTTCGAGAAGTCATTCGCATCAAGAGATTTATCGAGATTTCTCTCTTTCATTGTAAAGGTTGCAGGTGAATAAGAGAGGCAAGGAGAGTAGTTTTCGCAACTCCCTTTCCAGTCAAGGGCAAGGGAGGCAACTTCCGTAATCATGTTGTTTCCAATGAATAAAGCATATCTGAGATGTTATGTGCTTTTGGGTGTTTTTCTTGTATTTTATGTTTTCATGTTGTTGTGTAATAGTTGTTGTAGCAAAGATAATCTTGCATGCAATTTATGGTTAATTTAGGGTTTAAATAAATAATGTTGGATCGAACACGGGTCACTTGTGTGACAGGCGGGAATACTTACCACTATACTACAACGACATGAGATGTCTCACAATTATTTTTAAACTCTCTTTAAATGATAACAACAAGAAGCACATGGGAAAAGTGCTCTAAATGTCTGTTTTCTCTATTTTATCTTTTCAAAAAAAAATCTCATTCCCTTTCTCTTCCTTTCTTGTGGTTACAAACCTTCCATGGTCTCTTCCCTTATTGGTGTGCTTCCTATATTGTTGCCTTCTATATTCACATTTACTTCCCTATTTATGTTACCTCATTTCCCTTTATCTTCTCTTTTCCTCACATACTTGACCATCACTATCCCTTTTTTACATTTCTTCTTTTCTCTTCTTTAAACTCTATCATTTTGAAATTCCCCTTTTGTTCTCAATTTTATCCTCTAAACAACCTTGTTGCGTTACAATTTTGTGCTTTATTTCTCCTCTTCATTTCCCCTCAATCTTCTCTTTCACCATTGTTTCCTTTTTTCTTTATTTTCACGTTATTTTATATTCCTATCAAGTGAATTGTTCTTTTCCCATCTCTCTAGCTCCTTTATTTTGGGTTTTTCTTTCTCCTCATATTCTTTTATATTGATCTCCTTTGAATCCTTTGTTTCCCATCTGTATAGCTCCTTTATTTTATCTTTTTCTCTCTCCTCTAGTTCTTTTATATTACTCTTCTTTGAATCTTGTGTTTCCCATCTCTTTAGCTCCTTTATTTGGTTTAAATCTTGTTTCTCAATATACTTTGATAATTTCTTATCTTGGTTTTATGTATACATCAATTTTATAATTTTTATTTATTTATTCTATTTTATGTACTATAGCTTATTAGTAAGTTTAACTCTTATATATGTTTCCCTCTCCAATTTCCTCATCTACACTATCATTTTCCTCAAACCATTGTGATGATGGGTGATGAGTTCACTTGAAACACATGTATATAATTGGACACATAGTGATAATCCAAAAGTTTTGACGATAATATTCCAACCTATGAAAAATCACATTCTACTATCCTTAAGTTTGTTTCAAGTTAATGTTATCTGTGAACCTACTAAGTGTATCATATATTTCATAAATCTATTCTTTTGTTGGTCAAATTTTGTTTATTAAAACCTGCGTTATAATGAATGATTCTTGATGACTATATTTTCCATCTTTATATTAAATCTCTTATGATATTCCTACTAAGTATGCCCTTTTATATCCCCAAAGATTAATTTTATTGGTAAATGCTCTTTTACTAAGTCCACAAGAATCTTGAGATCAAATCTCAATAGGTCCTCTGGGGTTGGCAATTAGCTCTAGGGTTGGATGTCAATTCACTTTCCATCTGAAAATTTTAGAGGAAAAAGGGGGCGAACTTTATGAGTGTTACCAACTATTTTGTACAATAGTTGAAATTCTAGTGAGCCATCAGTTTTATGAACATGTTCAATGTTCATCCTCAGAGTTCAGAAGTTCATAAGTCATTTCCAGGGCAATTTTTGCCCCATTTGTAATAAACTGCATGTTCATACCCCCTTGGGGAAATTGTATAAAGTTGGCCTAAGCATGGTCCTTTTATAAAATACTTGGCTTTACTTAGGGTTTTCCATCAAGGGGATACTCTAGAGTGTCTTTTCCTTAGGAATTATGCGCTGCACTTCAGTGGCGTATAATTCCTAAGTTTTTCACTCATACCTCCAAAGCTGGAGTATTGTCCATGGTGGTTGATCTTAGGGGAGTTATTAAAGTATTACTGTCTAGGATTTTTTACATGCTAGCCATCTAAATTGAGTCGTATGGACATGTACTAGGTCCCCTAGGAGTTTGAGTTGATTCCGAAGAAAATATTTTTTTTCGTAAATTAGACCATTTTTTAATGGTTTAATTGGAAAAATTTTAAATGTAATAAAAGTATCGTCTGGAGGTGGAATTTGGCGTGGGGAGGCTCGTTTTGATGCTCAGAGCGCCCTCTTTACCCTAGTACCCACTTTCTTCATGTTCTGGGTGATTACGTTGCATCTGGGAGCAGTTTTTGCTAAAGATGCATCAAATTGGCATTTAATTGCTAAAAAAAGAGAAAATGCACAGTTCACAAAAATAAAAATAAAAAAGTAAAAGAATGATAAAATAAAGATTGGAAAGGGGTGGCATATGGTTTCATAAGTTGTGCGACCTCATATTAGGAATAAAGCACATGTTCAAATGAAACTTAGGATAGCGAATGATGAATTTAAAGTTGAAGAGTGTGGTCCTCTTCACGTGGGTGGAATCAAGCTCACAGGTTGAGCGAAAAAAGGTGTCGTTTCGGTGGGCAAATATTCCCTTACTTGGGCGTTGTTTCCAAGAGACACGTGAAGGTGCCTTGCCTATGTGGAAGCCTTGTCACCCAATCTCAACAACCAAGCGCAGTTAAACTCTTCAATCAATAGCTTGGCTCCCTCTTGTTTGTGATTGTGCCTTCCTAAAACCCTAGATCTTCCTCAGTTCACATCCCTTTGTAGTTAGTCTATAAATTGAGGCTCTTGCTCCACCATTGAGGGTGGAAATTTGTGCAAGGAACCTCCGAGGTAATATGTAAATTGCTTGTTTCTATTTGGCAAACAAGCTTGGAATAAAGTGAAGACTTTGGAGGTCTAAAGTGTGCAGTTTCGCATCGCATGTGCTTGAATCAAGGTGAAATATACTTAGTCACTCTTCTTTTCATACAAGTGTTTATGGTTTTAGCTAAAGAATGTTATATTCTAATCCATAGGACAGGTATTTGAAGCTTCAATTTATCTATTTATGCAAATTTATTTAAGATTTAGGAGTTACATTTTGTAGTCAGTTATACTTGTGCACTCTTTGTTTTACTTAATCTACCATACTAAGATCTAATCACTTGTGTAAAGGTTGTTTGGATTTGCAGATCACCAAAAAGAAAAGTAGGAATTGGAGTTTAGCTGCTTCCAACCCTCTTTGCTACTTTCTTTAATGCTAATGAGTTTTGTCATGCAAGATATCTCAAAGTGATTCATTTGTTCAAGCTTGGGCTTAGGCTCCTTCTCTTTCACCCATTTAAAATCAAAATCAATCTTCTTCCCTTTATGTTGGTTATTTAAACAAATCTCAATAAGTTAAAGTTTTAATATTTCAAAGTGTATTCGCTTTTCAAAGTGTAATAGGTTGTTTAATTGCAAGTTTTATCTCCCTCACCTATTTGCTCATGTGCATACAGTAGGCTTGTTTCAAGTTTTAATTTGTTTCATCTTCCTTGCTAGCCTATTCACATTTGTTCCAAGAATGCATTCGCTCTCCTAACTAGATGTCATCTTCAAGTGCATTCGCTTACCTTGAAAGCTCTCATCCTTTAAAGTACATTCACTTTCATCCTTTGAAGCATTCACTCACCGTCAAGAGCTTTCACTCACCTTGCATGCAAGTAGTTGGAGTTCAAGTTTTCAAAGTTTTATATCATTGTTGCTTGCTTGTCTTGTTTCTAGATCTTAGTTGTTTTCAAAGCTTTCATTCTTGCTTGATCTAGTTTGTATTTTTGTTTTATAACTAACAATATTAATCCACTAACCTCTCTTTGTTCAAAGCTCTTACTTACAGGAAAGCAAGGAGGTAAGGCCAAACAAAGAAGCCCAAAGGATAAGGAAAAACCAAGAAGAGCAAGAGCAAACCTTAAAGGCACAAAAAACTCTATTCTTCCATCTTCTTCATTCCCACTTCTATCCTTGTGCCTTCAAGGAGATTAACACCAATTATTTGTACAAAATATTAATAAAGAGCAAGTGGGATAAAGGCTCCCACACCCTACTTCCCTCATTTGGGGGAAGCCTGTATTGTCTTTGAGTTCTTTATTTTCTTTATACCTGCAAGTAGAATAGGAAAGTTAGATTGATTAGTTTTAGTTTTTATAAGTTGCTAGATCTAAGTTTGTAGCTTTAGTTCAGTTTACTTCAAGCTTTTACTTAGTTTTCTTTCTTTGATATAAAATTGTTAAAAGGAACATAAAGACTCTTGAATCTCACTGTAAAGTGGATTAAGAGCACTCTCTGTCGGAGAGCCTTTCATTTTTGTCTTAGTTGCTTAGTTTTCCCTTTTATATAAACTGTTTAAAAAAGAACATAAAGTCTCTTGAATCTCACTGCAAAGTGGATCAAGATCACTCTCTATCGGAGAGCTGTTTATTGCTTTAAGTTGCTTAGATTTTATTTTAGTATTTCACTTGTTCTTAAAATCTCTTGAATCTTGCCATAAAGCGGATCAAGAGTGCTCTCTATCAGAGGGTCAATGGTTCTTGCTTTCATCATCTAATAAAATTGGAACGAACATATTTTTCTACACTATGTATGCTCTACCCACCAGTGGGATACCTAGAAGCAGTGTATCTTGTTTAATTTCCTCACATATAATTCCACTTCAACATTAATAAAATAAACTCCCGAGAAAACCAACGAAAATCCGACGTTGATCACTACAATCGAAAGTGGGCAAATTCTTCCCGAGGACGTGTGAACCACTGGGAAGAGACCTTAAGAGCACAATTAGACTACATCCTTGCTGGTGTAGTGTTGAACACCGCTCTAGAGACTCCGTTCCAACCCACATGTCCTTGTACGGAGCCACTTATATTGTAATACGGACATATCTCCTGTACCGAAAGGTATATCTTGGAGATCCCCTTTCCCACAATAATCCACCTCACATCCAAAAAATTACAATAAAGTTTACCAAGATACATTTGCAAAACATCTACAAGCACTGTAAGCATTTCAGAGACATCAACTCCATTGGCACTTCTCTTTCAACACGCAACATTTTTTCAATCTTTTATTTGCTTATTATCTATCTTGAAGTTGTTGTTATCTGTTTTATCATATCATGCTATGAATGTCTCTTTAATTTTTTCATCAAATATTGTGTATGTGATTTATCTTGCAAATATATACTTGGGACATAAATTTTGTTGCAAAGTACTCAAAAACTCCTAAAAAACACCCATCCCAATCCATAAAAACATTTAAGAGCCTTAGTAACTTTTCTTTAGGGTCTACCCCCCTTGGCTTCGCTAGGAGTTTTCCTAAACGGAGGAGTCAGGATCAGGTGGCAACACCTGACTTTTTACTTTCCCACAAGGCCACACATTCCCCAAAGCAGCTTCGAAATATTTATGTCACTGTGTGCATATCGGCGGGCAACATTTATGGCGTCGTTGTCTGGGATAAATTTTCCGTTCCTGGACGACTTTACCTTAGTTTTTTCTTAGTTTTTTACCTTAATCTTTTTTATAGATATTTAGTCTAAATAACTCTCTGAAATTAGACTTGATCCATCTGGCGACTCCACTGTCTTTAAAATTACCAAGGTATTCAACAAGAAGGAACTCTGTAGGCTTGCTTGATTTCATCCCTGAACCTGAAAAGGTTAATCGGAGGAGATTAAACAGGTTATCTTCTCGTAGGATCCTTGAGAATTTAGGATCTGAGTCTGTTTCGGACATCCATTGTCTTTTCATAGAAAAAAATAATTGTTTGTCTGACACAATGGGATAATTTTTCAGTCCCCTTAACATTACTCAGATAGCAGGTCAACCACATGATCTACCAGACAAAGCTATAGATAAACTGCCCAATTTCACTGGCATTGATGCCATCACCACAAGTCATCATCTGAAAATATTTTCCAAATGTCTTAGCAGTTGGGTCAGGGATCCAACAAGCAAACATGAAGATGTCTACATCAAAACTTTTTTCCCTATCTTTAGAAGGAGATGCTGGTGATTGGTTCATCAACTTACCTAATAACTCTTTTGCAACTTTAGCAACCTTCAAAACTGCCTTCACCAACAAATATGGTGAAAAGAAAGAGCCACGTCATCGATTAGCTGCTTTAACCAACATCAAGAGAAGTGAAAATGAAACTATGGATGAGTTTAACAAGAATTTCACGGACTTAACAAACAACATCCATACAGACTTCAAGCCTCCATCACAGTCTATTTTGGTTTACTACATTGAGGCTCTAAGTGGTGACATGCAATATCAACTTAGAGACAAAGAGCCCACCACCCTTTTGATGGCCCAAGATATGGCTATTAAAATTGACAGAAACATGCAATCATCTGGAAAGTCCAACATTCTTGGCTATTCAAGGGCCTTGACCCCCATGAAGCAAACTGAACGTAAGGAAAATGATTCATTTTCCCAAAAGGATATCTATGAGAGAAAGATGTTGGAGATGAGCGAGAAAATGGAAAACATGGAAATGAAACATATTGCTTAAATAAAAGAAATGCAGAATTGTGTCATTGCCGTGGAAAGATCTCAGACTCAACCCATTGAGAGAAACTACCCTAAAAAAACAAACTGGCCAAAGAAAGGTCCTAACCATGAAAAGAGACCTCCCAAACCAATTGGAAGTTGCTAACATGGTTGAGAACTATACACCCTTCTGTAGGGCATGTAAAGATTTCCATGAGGAATCCACTTGTTACTTTGCATGTTGTGTTCAAGAACATGGTTTTCCAGAGGGGAGAAGCAGTGAGCAGGTTTCAAGCGAGCCTGATTTTGTCAATGCAGTAGGTGATATCCATGCCATTCCTAGGTAAAGTTGGAAGCAAGATAGGCAATATAGTTAAGAATTAGATAACTTGACTAAAAACTATGGAGAAAGGCCTTCTCATGAACAAATCCATAACATGCAAAAGTTCAAAGGTGTCACCTACTAGAGAAAGGGAAATGCTGGACCCAGCATGCAGTATCCTCCCAAGGTAATAATTCATAATGAGTCTAATGAGTCCAATGATTAAAATTTTGATTGGGGTAACTGGTTTAACACTGCTAAAATACCTACACCTGTTATCGAACTATACACAATTCCTGGGCAAAAAGAGAAATTTTTGAAAATATTAGATCCTCCTACTTCTCTAAATCCCCCTACTCTAAATCCTCCTACCCCTAAAAGGGTCACTTTTTCAGAAACTATAGAACAACCTTCCACAACTAATAACAGTGTCCAGAAGACCCCTTAGTAATTCTACATACCAAGGACCCAAGAAGAGAAGATCATCCCCCTTTTTATGTATCATTGATGGTAGGTGATCTTCTTCTACATAACTGTATGTTAGATTCAAGGTCTTCTTCCAACATTATGACTAAAAAGGTTATACACCAACTCGACCTTAAAAAAACTAGACCATATCAGAATGTTTGTGCCATGGACTCTAGACAGGTTGATGTGGTTGGCATTATTGAAAATAAGTCAGTGAGGTTAGCCAAGTATCCAGATATCCATGTAACTATGGACATCCTTGTCATAGATGTCCCTAATAAGTGGGGGGATGTTTCTTTCTAGAAAGTGGGCTGCCACTTTAGGAGGATGGATCCAAATGGATTGGTCTTATTCCATTGTACTGGCATCAGAGGACTCATTAGTGAAATTGCATAATGAAAAAGAAAAGAAATATCATGTGGAAAATCCCAAGGAACCATTGAATCAATATAATTAAAATACTGATGATCTTGGGAGTTATGCAATTAAGTCTACCTTTCTAGCCCCTATTCAAGAAAAGATTAAAAATGAAAGGGTAGATGAGATATGGAAAATGAACTTTAATGGTGCTCATTCAAGAGCAAGAAAAGGGGCTGGGATAATCATCACTTCACCAGGAGGGAAGACTTTTAACTTTGCCTTTAGATTGGAATTTGGGGCAACCAATAATGTAGTTGAGTATGAGGCACTCCTACTTGGAATTGAGCTAGCAAAAGACATGGGGATAAAGATGTTAAGCATAAAAGGAGACTCCGACTTAATAGTATTACAAGTAAAGAACCAATTTGCATGCAAGTGTCAGAGGTTAAAGAGATACATAAATGCAATTTGGGACACCATGCAGTTTTTCGATGCCTTAAACATAGAAGCTATCCCTAGAGATCAGAACAATGTAGTGGACAAGTTAGCAGTTTCAACATCCACCCTTCAACCTTCAGATGAAATGTTAAATGGTGACTATACATTGGAAATCAACTTTAGACCACCAGTACCAGATAACATGGAACATTGGCAGGTATTTAAAGATGATGAACAAATATTAAGATTTATTCATAATATTGATGAGTTCTCAAACTTTAAAGTCAATGAACAAGAAGAGGGTAAAGAGTCTCAGGGAGAGGGAAACCAGTTCAACAATCCTATGCCACATGGACTTGTAGCATTGTAAAATTTTTTTTACAGGAAGGATAGAAGAAATAATAGTATTGACTCCATGAAGCCAAGGGACTACATAGAGATAAACATTAGGTCAGAGAAAGATCTGAAAATGATAAACATAGGAAAAGGTACTTCAGAAAAGGAAAGGAATGACTTAATCAATCTAATTAAGGAATATAGGGATGTGTTTTCCTTTTCATATGATGAATTAAAAGCATATCGAGAAGATGTGTTTCAACACAGCATACCCCTAAAGCAAGAAATAAAAGAAGTCAAGCCTTTCCGACAAAAAATAAGGCAAATCAACCCTAGGTTAGCTCCCATTGTCAAGAAAGAACTTGAAAAAATGTTAGCAGCGGGAATAATAGCACCCACGAGACATTCATCTTGGTGCTCTAACTTAGTGGTGGTTATAAAAAATAATGGAAGTATAAGAATATGCATTGATTTTCGAAACCTTAATATAGCTTGTCAGAAGGACAACTATCCACTTCCAAACATGGAGACCCTCCTCCAACGGGTCACAGGTGCTAGCATAATGTCCATGCTAGATGGTTTTTCAGGGTACAACCAAGTGATCATCCAAAAAGAAGATAAGCACAAAACCACTTTTACAACACCATGGGGCACTTTTGAGTATTTAAGAATGTCTTTTGAATGTTGGGGCCACTTTTCAAAGAGCCATGGATTATGCATTTAAGGAACTAATTGGTAAAATCATTGAAATCTATCAGGATGACCTAACTGTCTTTTCTAAAGAAAGATAGAGCCATGTCAATCATTTAAAACAGGTCTTTGAAAGATGCAGGAAATATGGAATTTCCTTAAATCTAGCCAAGTATGTCTTAGGAATTGACGAAGGAAAGCTTTTAGGACAAATCCTTTCTAAAGAAGAGGACAAGGTTGATCCTGAAAGGATAGAGGCTATCAAGTGTTGATGTATATGTAAATTCGGAATGTATTTCATCTATGTATTTCATATATATTTATTGTACCCTTATAAGAGATGTGTTATTCCTCTATAAGGAAGTGTCGTCATGTGTATTGACAAGTGTCGCAAGTGTGTGTACTTGCTGATGGGTTATTAGACCACCATGTGTGGGGTCGGCCCTGAAATATATATTATATTGTGAATGTACCTAGCTAGACAAGTCGGCCCCATAGTGTAATTGGACAAACAGATTAAGTATAAATAGAGATCGGGAGATCTCTATTTGATCACTCGAAAACTCACACTTCTCTCACTCAGAAAGTGGCGCACTAGTGAGGAGAAGGATCATCTGCTACTAGGAGACCATCTCAGTGTATTTTGGTTGTACTTTGGTTGAGCCATTTCTCTCTCTATCTCTGAGGAAGTTGTGGGGTTTTTCACCTTAGGGTTTTCCCCACGGAAACTCTGTGTCTCTTGTCTCTCATGCTTTTGATTCTTGTGATGCTTGTCATGCTTATTATGATTGTTATGCATTGATATACTGCACATGTTATTCTCTCAGTAAAGATCCTAGAGTATTGTGAATTAATCCTCAAAATTTAACATGGTATCAGAGCTAACCTGAGAAGAAGACATTGTGCAGTGACAGAAACTAGGGTTTCTTGTTTATTGAGTTTCTCTCCATAGATTTTGGAAAAACAGTATAGTAGATTGACTCTACTCATCAAGGAGAATCTATCTGTCCAATCAGAATTCAATTCTGAGCTTTTTCAGATTTGGCCCTAAAAATTAGGGTTTCCTCAAAATAGGAATTTCTGGAATCTGAGGACATAGCTGGAAGATCCTTGCAAAAATCGAAGTTTAGAGCTTTGGATCGAAATTTTTGGCTGGATAGATCACCGGGGAACTCAAACCCTAATTCAGGGCTCTCCTCAGTGAATCCAGGAAGACAGAAAGGCAGTTTTGAAGGGTGTAGCTTTGCATATCTCAAATTCTGAATACACCAGGTTGATTAGCTCATCAAGATGCATCTTTCTATCCTTTCAGAAAGTTGAAATTCACATTTTGAATTTTTAGGGTTTTTTTCGACAAACCCTAATCTGGGACCAGATCCAGTTTTCAACAATTCAAATGGTAAGACCTAAAAAATTTCTATTTCCATTTGAAGTACTCTTTAAGATGTCTCACCACACCAAGCTTGAGGATAAGCTTGAAGGGGCTGATAACTTCCGAGCCTGAAAGTATAGGATTGGGTTAATCCTGGAAGAGAATGAGTTGGACTCATATATAAAAGAAGACATCCCTATCCCAGAGGATGAAGAGGCTAAGATATTGCATAAGAAGAACTTGGTCAAGGAAAAGAGCATCATTGTTGATTCTATCAAAGACCATCTCATCCCCCATGTGTCATCTCTGAAGACACCCAAAGAGATGTTTGACTCCCTGACCAAGTTATTTGAAGGGAAGAACATAAATCGGAAGATGACTCTGCGGAATCAATTGAAAGGGGTCAAGATGTTGAATGGAGAAACCATTCAATCTTACTTCTCCAAGGTATATCAGATCAAGGAACAACTTGAAGCTGTGGATGAAGTAGTGGACAATGATGAAGTTGTTATGACCACTCTGAATGGCCTACCTAGGTCATGGGACTCCTTTATTCAAGGAATCTGTGTAAGAAAGAAATTGATCTCTTTCAGTAAACTATGGGAGGAATTCTCTCAAGAAGAAGCTAGACTTGTAGCTCGTGAAGAAAAGATGGGAGGTGAAGATCAAGCTCTCGCAGCTCACAACAAAAGAAGCAAGCCCAAGAAGGAGCACTCTCACTACAAGAAGTCCACTCACTATCACCAAAAGAATAAGAAGGATCTAAGGTGCTTCACATGTAATGAGAAGGATCACTTTGCTTTAGATTGTCCCAAGAACAAAAGGGATAACAACAACATCTCCAGCAAGAAGAAGAAAGGCAGCAAAAGAAAGTTCCATGCTCATGCTACCGAAGATGATGAACCTCCAAAGAAGAAGGCTAGGGCAGAAAGTCATGATAGTGATGATGATTCATCAAGTGAAGAAGAGTATGTTCTAATCTCTGCTCTCACATGTACTATCTCCCATGGTTGTAATGATTGGTTAATTGACAATGGGGCTTCCAAACACATGACTGGGTTTAAGGAATATTTTGTAAACCTATCTGAACATGAATCACCCCATAAGGTGAAACTTGGGGATGATTATCAATACCCAATCAAAGGAAGTGGTGAAGCCTCCTACAACCTAGATTCTGGAAAATCTTTGAAGATGAAAGAAGTCATTTATGTACCTAGGCTCAAGAAGAATCTTCTCTCCATCTCTGCATTGGATGCAAAAGGCATGAGGGTTGCATTTGTAGATGGCCAAGTCCTAATGTGGCCAAAGGGTAAAACAATTGATGATGCAGTAGTGATTGGAGAGTAAGAGGGATGATTGTATAAATTGAAGGGTCAACCTGAACATGCCATGGTACATGACTCCATGGAGCCAAGTGAACTTTGGAATAGAAGACTTTCTCATATGCATTATAGGGCACTTCCAATTGCAAGCAAGGTTGTAGAAGGTCTTCATGAAATCAAGACCAAACATGAAGGTGTTTGCAAAGGATGTGCAAAAGGTAAGAACATTAAGAAGGCTTTCCCAAGCAGTGAAAGCAAGGCAAAAGGTATCCTGGAAATCATCCACTTAGATGTATGTGATCCTATGTCATCCAGTTCTCTGAGTGGGTATGTTTACTATGTCTCGTTTACTGATAACTTCTCTAGGAAGACTTGGGTATAATTCTTGAAGAACAAAGATGCGGTGTTTGATAAGTTCAAGGAATTCAAAACCTTGATGGAGAATCAAACTGACAAGAAGATCAAAACATTTAGATCCGACAATGGTGGAGAATTCACCTCAGGTGACTTCAAGAAGCTTTGCAGTGATTCAGGGATTAAGAGGGAGTTGACTGCTCCCTACAATCCACGACAAAATGGAGTTGCAGAAAGAAAGAACAGAATAGTCATGGAAGCAGCAAGGGCAATGCTGCATGACCAGAATCTACCTATGCATCTATGGGCAGAAGAAGCTAGAACAACTGTATATGTGCAGAACAGAACACCCCACAAGATATTGGACAACAAGACACCAGAAGAGGTATTCTCTGGTAAGAAACCTGAAGTCGGCCATCTCAAAATATTTGGTTGTCTAGTATACACTCATGTCCCAAAGGAAAAGAGGAACAAGCTAGATCCTTCAGGAAAGAAGGGTATCTTTGTGGGTTACAGTCAAAGCTCAAAGGCTTACAGAATATAATTTCCAGGGTTCAAGAAGATTGATGTCAGCAGGGATGTGACATTTGATGAAAACTCAGCATTCATCAAATCAAGAAAGACACCTGTTGAAGTTTATGAAGAACCTAAGGAAACTAGATTTCAAGACACTACCATGACTGAAGCAATTCCAGATGTTGATCGGGAAAATGAAGATCCACGAAAACCTGTAGATCCACCCCGTGAGGATAACTCTCACAAGAGAAAACCTGCATGGGTTAGAGAGTTCATTCAAGATGCAGAAAGATTTGGCATTCCAGAGGAAGAACACAGAGCAAAGAAAAGAACCAGATCACATACCAGCTATGTTGCTTTACTTTGTGACATTATGAACAAAGAACCTTCCAATTATGAAAAAGCAGCGGAAAAGAAAGAATGGAAGGATGCCATGGTTGAGGAATACCAATCAATAATGAAGAATGATGTTTGGGATGTTGTCCCAAGACCTAAAGAGAAGTCTGTTGTGACTTCTAAATGGATCTACAAAATCAAGCATGCTGCGGATAGCAGTGTAGAGAAATACAAGGTAAGATTCGTAGCTCGTGGCTTTTCTCAGAAAGAGGGAATAGATTATAAAGAAACTTTTGCACCTGTATCCAGGTATACTTCCATCAGAACAGTACTTGCCCTAGCTGCAGCAATGAAATGGAAAATACACCAGATGGATGTCAATATTGCTTTCTTAAATGGTGTAGTTGAAGAGGAAGTATATGTGGAGCAGCCACTTGGTTTCGAAACACATGACAGGGAGTCATATGTGTGCAGATTGAAGAAAGCCTTGTATGGCTTGAAGCAAGCTCCCAGAACTTGGTATGGTAGGATGGACAGTTTTCTATCTAGTCTGGGTTTTACCAAGAGTAAAGCGGATTCCAACCTTTACTACAAGGTTGAGGAAGGGAATCCTGTGATTCTACTCATGTACGTGGATGAATTATTTGTAACAAGAGATGACAGATTGATTGTAGATACAAAGAGGAAGCTTGCTGCTGAGTTTGATATGAAGGACTTGGGGATGATGCACTATTTCCTAGGTATGGAGGTGCGGCAGAGTACAGATGGGATCTTCCTTGGACAAGGGAAGTATACTGTAGATATCCTAAAGAGGTTCGGGATGATGGATTGCAATGCCATGGCCACACCTATGGCATCGAACCTGAAGCTTCTATGTGATGCTTCATCTGAGCCGGTTGATGTCTCTATGTATCGTCAGATGATTGGGTCTTTGATGTACCTGACGAACACGAGACCAGATATTTGCTTTGCGGTGAACACATTGAGCCAGTTCCTGACGGATCCGAGGAGTGTTCACCTGGTTGTTGTAAAGCATATTTTGAGGTAACTAAAGGGTACAGTTGATTATGGACTCAGGTATGAAGCGAATCAAAAGTTTAACCTGCAAGGTTATGTTGATTCAGATTGGGCAGGCAGTGCTGCAGATAAGAAGAGCACATCTGGGTGCTGCTTCAATATGGGATCATGTGTGATCTCTTGGTTTAGCAGGAAGCAGTCCTGCGTAGCACTGAGTACAGCTGAGGCAGAGTATGTTGCAGCCTGTTCAGCTAGCTGTGAGGCAGTATGGCTTCGGAAGCTACTGTATGAGTTATTTGATCTCCTGTTGGATGCTATTGGTATCTTCTGTGATAACCAGAGTTGTGTGAAGCTGTATGAGAACCCAGTGTTTCACGACAGGTTGAAACACATAGAGATCAAATATCACTATATCAGGGATATGGTGCAGAGAGGTGCAGTGAAGCTCCTGTATGTTGCGACGGACGAGCAGATTGCAGATGTATTGACGAAGCCATTAACCAGAGTGAAGTTCGAGTACTTCAGAGAGAGGCTTGGTGTTCTTCAGATCGATAACACTTCGAGGAAGAAGTGATGGAGACATTTGCTGAAGCCATTCCAAGCATGTTGGAAGGAGGATCCTTCACATGGATGTGGATGTAAGCACTGGATGATGAGCATCAGGATGATGTTCTAGTTTCTGCTCTGTATGATCAGTTGGATCATTTACATTTGTGTCTATATGCATCAGGATGATGCTGAATATGATCAGTTGGATCATTTATATGTATATGTATGTACGCATCATGTTGGATGCTGGATATGATTAGTTGGATCATTTGTATGTATTTTGTATATGCATCATGTTGGATGCTTGGACCATGTATCTGTATTTGTATCAGGTGGATACATTGTATGATCAGGTAGATCATGTATGTTGATATGTATCAAGTATGATCAGATGGATCATGTATTTGTTTGTATCAGGTGGATACATTGTATGATCAGGTGGATCATGTATGATGATATGTATTAGGTAAATACTTGGTATGCATCAGGTGGATGCAGTGTATGATCAAGATGATCATAGATGACGAGCTTCAAGATGTTGCTCCAGATGACATGCAACAAGATGTTGTAGTGATGATGATCAGGATGATCATGTGTACATCAGGATGATGTATGGTGAGTATCAGGATGATACTTTATGGCCGTGGATCAGGTTGTGCAGATGAGCATGTTTGGGAGATCCTATAGGTCGGAGTTGTGTACCCGTAATAGCCTGGGATGCTCTTTCGAGACATTGCTCTGGGAGGACATGTAATTTGTGCCTTGGGAGATTTCAGGTCGGAGTTGTGTACCCGTAATATCCTGAGATGCTCCTATGGCATGTAATTTGTGCCCTGGGAGATTTCAGGTCGGAGTTGTGTACCCGTAACATCCTGAGATGCTCTTTCGAGTTTTTGCCATGACCACATGTAATTTGTGCCCTGGGGAGATTTCAGGTCGGAGTTGTGTACCCGTAACATCCTGAGATGCTCTTGCTAGGTTTTGTGGTGACCACATGTAATTTGTGCCCTGGGGAGATTTCAGGTCGGAGTTGTGTACCCGTAACATCCTGAAATGCTCTTGCTAGGTTTTGTGGTGGGGTCACATGTAATAAGTCCTGGAGATTTGGAAAGGATGAAAAAGGCCTCAGATGCTCTTTAGGGTTCTTGCTAGGCAGGAGACTCTTTAAATGTTTTGTGACACACGTAATAAGTCCTGAGGATTCCACAGTATGGCCAGTGATGACGAAGATCTGCAGGTGGTGGGCCTACATCCAGTATGAAAAAGGACTGGCTCTGTAGAAATTCCTATGACGAGTAGAGTCAGAGATTGGTTGAGATAGCAGGAGCAGTGACGATGCATTGATGACGATGATCCCGAGAAGAAGACTTGTCTAGCAGATCTGTGTCGAGAAATATCTTCCTAGTTAAGAGGGAGTGTTGATGTATATGTAACTTCGGAATGTATTTCATCTATGTATTTCATATATATTTATTGTACCCTTATAAGAGATGTGTTATTCCTCTAAGGAAGTGTCGTCATGTGTATTGACAAGTGTCGCAAGTGTGTGTACTTGTCGATGGGTTATTAGACCACCATGTGTGGGGTCGGCCCTGAAATATATATTATATTGTGGATGTAGCTAGCTAGACAAGTCGGCCCCATAGTGTAACTGGGCAAACAGGTTAAGTATAAATAGATATCAGGAGATCTCTATTTGATCACTTGGAAACTCACACTTCTCTCACTCAGAAAGTGGCGCACTAGTGAGGAGGAGGATCATCTGCTACTAGGAGACTATCTCAGTGTATTTTGGTTAAGCCATTTCTCTCTCTATCTCTGAGGAAGTTGTGGGGTTTTTCACCTTAGGGTTTTCCCCACGGAAACTCTGTGTCTCTTGTCTCTCATGCTTTTGATTCTTGTGATGCTTGTCATGCTTATTATGATTGTTATGCATTGATATACTGCACATGTTATTCTCTCAGTAAAGATCCTAGAGTATTGTGAATTAATGCTCAAAATTTAACATCAAGAAAATACCCTTACCAAAGAATATAAAAGCCCTCCAATCTTTTAATGGACACATCAACTTCATTAGAAGATTCATCCCCAACTTGGCTGAATTAATGAAACCTATGCAAAAGATACTTAAGAAAGATGCCAAGTTTGGATGGACTAATGAGGGAAGGGAGGTTTTTTCCTGTATTAAAGATGCAATCACCAAGTCACATGTTCTTGTCAGCCCTGATTATACCAAGGATTTCATGATTTTCTCTTTTGCATCAGAAGACACTATTGTTGGGGTTTTGCTCCAAAAGAACCACGGAGGGTTTGAGAAGCCTATTGCTTTCATGAGTCGTGCTTTGCAGAATTCTGAGTTAAAATACACCATCATGGAAAAGCAAGCTTATGACTTGGTTAAATCTCTAAAACATTTTAGGACCAAAATTGGGTATTCAAAAGTCATAGGGTATGTCCCCCATGCTGCAGTGAAAGACATTTTGTCTCGACAAGATTGCGTAGGAATAAGGGGCACATGGGTATCAAAAATTCAGGAATATGACTTAGAAATAAAACCCACCAAGGTTATCAAAGGACAAGGTCTTGCCAAAATGTTAACTCAGAAGAATGAAGAGGCCATACGAATGGTTTGTGAGAACAATAGGTCTGAGCCAGTTATGACCCCATCATTGCAGAACCTTGACAACCATTGGTATTCAGACATCATCTACTTCCCTCTTCACCTTGCCAAGGTCACCTCAAGGGTCATAAAAGAAGGGCTTTAAGGTTGAAAACTGCTAGGTATTGTCTTACTCAAGAAGGTTTGGGTTGGAGGAACCCAGACGGGATAATACTTAGGTGTGTCAATGAGCAAGATTCCAAAAGAATCTTGGTTGAGTTCCATTCAGGATTTTGTGGAGGCCACTTTGCAGCAAATACAACTGCCCACAAAATCCTCCAAGCAGGTTACTATTGGCCAACCCTCTTTGCAGATGTGCATAAACATGTTAAGTGTTGTCAAGAGTGCCAACTTTTTACTAGGAAGCAAAAATTGGCTGCTCTTCGCCTCACACCAGTAGTAGTCCTTGCCCCCTTTCAACAATGGGGGCTTGACTTCATCGGTAAATTCAAAGATAATTCAAGTAATGGATTCAATTGGATCCTTACAGCTACTGATTATTTTACCAAGTGGGTAGAGGCCATACCCACCAAAACAACCACCAAAAAAGTTGTTATCGATTTCCTTGAGGATAAAATCATCACAAGATTTGGTATCCCTCTTAAAATAACAACAGATAATTCCAAAGCCTTCAGTTCCATTGATATCACATCTTTCTGCTTCAAGTATGGCATTACCCTATCCCACTCATCCAACTATTACCCCAGGGAAATGGACTTGTTGAGTCCACCAATAAAAACTTAATGAACATCATCAAGAAAACTGTGGGTAGCAATAAAAAGGCATGGGATAGCAAGATCAAGTATGCACTTTGGGATGATAGGATCACTAAGAAGAATTCTATTGGGAAGTCTCCCTTTGAATTGGTGTATGGTATCATAGCTGAGTTACCTGTTAGCATGCAAATACCAGTTTTTCGAATGATTATGGAATATGGTTCGGAAAGAGAGGAGATGGAGTAGAGAGTTAATCAGATTATTGAGCTTGATGAGAATAGAAGGGAAACCTTAGATCAGAGTCTAAGACATCAGGAGAGCATGAAAAGCACATTTGACAAGTCATCCAAACCAATACATTTGACAAGTCCTCATGTGGGATAAAAGAAGAGACAAGCCGGGCAAACATGAGAAATTCAATAGCCTCTGGAAGGGCCCATTTATCATTCACGATTTTGCCGACACAAATTCCTTTCTGCTCAACATGGAAGGAGAAAGGTTGAACCTACTAGTGAATGGACAACATCTGAAGCTGTTCTACAACAATGAGATTTAAAATGCTTGTGGGGGCATTTCAGGGCTTTTCTAAACCCTCTTATGTTGTACTTCTAGTTTTGTATCATTATTTTTTGTACATTATTCCATGTACATTAGTGCTTTATACTACATGTTGTATACTAACATTGTAGAATAGATTTCATTTTTATGATGGTTTTTATTTGGCATATTTATCATGTATATGTGGGATGATGCACTTTTGTTTTCATGCAGGAACCAGAGAATCTAGGGTTCTCGAACACTCTTTTTGATTGAAGATCATACGAGTGCTCGTCCCGCAATTGGAGCCGAATGTTACCAACTATTTTGTACAATAGTTGAACTTCTAGTGAGCCGCCAATTTCATGAACATGTTCAATGTTTATCCTCAGAGTTCAAAAGTTCAAAAGTTCAGAAGTCATTTTCAGGGCAATTTTTGCCCCATTTGTAATAAACTGCGTGTTCATACCCCCTTGGGAAAATTGTATAAAGTTGGCCTAAGCATGGTCCTTTTATAAAAGACTTGGCTTTCCTTAGGGTTTTCCATCAAGGGGATACTCTAGAGTGTTTTTTCCTTAGGAATTATGTGTTGCGCTTCAGTGGCATATAATTCTTGAGTTTTTCACTCATACCTCCAAAGCTGGAGTATTGTCCATGGTGGTCAATCTTAGGGGGGGTTATTAAAGTCTTAGTGTCTAGGATTTTTTACATGCTAACCATCTAAATTGAGTCGTATGGACATGCACTAGGTCCCCTAGGAGTTTTGAGTCGATTCCAAAGAAAATAACTTTTTTTTTTTTCTCGTAAATTAGAGCTTTTTTAATGGTTTAGTTGGAAAAATTCAAAATGTAATAAATGTATCATCTAGAGGCGGAATTTGGCGCGGGGAGGCTCGTTTTGACCCTCAAAGCGTCCTCTTTACCCTAGTACCCACTTTCTTCATGGTCCGGGGCAATTATGTCGCCTCTGGGAACAATTTTTGCTAAAGATGCATCAAATTTACATTTAATTGCTAAAAAAAAAGAAAATGCACAGTTGACAAAAATAAAAATAAAAGTAAAAAAATGATAAAATAAAGATTGGAAAGGGGTGGCATATGGTTTCATAAGGTGTGCGACCTCATCTTAGGAATAAAGCACATGTTGAAATGAAACTTAGGATAACGAATGATGAATTTAAAGTTGAAGAGCGTGGTCCTCTTCATATGGGCGGAATCAAGCTCACGGGTTGAGCGAAAGAAGGTATCGTTTCGATGGGTGAATATTCCCTCACGTGGGCGTTGTTTCCAAGAGAAAGGTGAAGGCGCCTTGCTTATGTGGAGGCCTTGTCACCCAATCTCAACAACTAAGCGCAGTTAAACTCTTCAATTAATAGCTTGGCTCCCTCTTGTTGGTGATTGCGCCTTCCTAAAACCCTAGATCTTCCTCAATTCACATCCCTTTGTAGTTAGTCTATAAATTGAGGCTCTTGCTCCACCATTGAGGGTGGAAATTTGTGCAAGGAACCTCTACTGTAATATTGTAAATTGCTTGTTGTTATTTGGCAAACAAGCTTGGAATAAAGTGAAGACTTTGGAGGTCTAAAGTGTGCAATTTCTCATGGCATGTGCTTGAATCAAGGTGAAATCTACTTAGTCACATGGCATGTGCTTGAATCAAGGTCAAATCTACTCAGTCACTCTTCTTTTCATACAAGTGTTTATGGTTTTAGCTAAAGAAGGTTATATTCTAATCCATAGGATAAGTATTTGAAGCTTCAATTTATCTATTTATGCAAAGTTATTTAAGATTTAGGAGTTGAATTTTGTAGTCAGTTATACTTGTGCACTCTTTGTTTTACTTAATCTACCATACTAAGATCTAATCACTTGTGTAAAGGTTGTTTGGCTTTGTAGATCACCAAAAAACAAAGTAGGAATTGGAGTTCAGTTGCTTCCAACCCTCTTTGCTACGTTCTTTAATGCTAATGAGTTTTGTCATGCAGGATATCTCAAAGTGATTCATTTGTTCAAGCTTGGGCTTGGGCTCCTTCTCTTTCTCCCATTTAAAATCAAAATCAATCTCATTTCCCTTTATGTTGGTTATTTAAACAAATCTCAATAAGTTAAAGTTTTAATCTTTCAAAGTGTATTCGCTTTTCAAAGTGTAATAGGTTGTTTAATTGCAAGTTTTATATCCCTCACCTATTCGCTCATGTGCATGCAATAGGCTTGTTTCAAGTTTTATTTTGTTTCATCTTCCTTGCTAGCCTATTCGCATTTGTTCCAAGAATGCATTCGCTCTCCTAACTAGATCTCATCTTCAAGTGCATTCACTTACCTTGAAAGTTCTCATCCTTTAACGTGCATTCGCTTTCATCCTTTGAAGCATTTGCTCACCCTCAAGAGCTTTCGCTCACCTTGCATGCAAGTAGTTGAAGTTCAAGTTTTCAAAGTTTTATATCATTGTTGCTTGCTTGTCTTGTTTCTAGATCTTAGTTGTTTTCAAAGCTTTCATTTTTCTTGATCTAGTTTGTATTTTTGTTTTATAACTAACAATACTAATCCACTAACCTCTCTTTGTTCAAAGCTCTTACTTACAGGAAAGCAAGGAGGCAAGGCCAAACAAAGAAGCCCAAAGGCTAAGGCAAAACTAAGAAGAACAAGAACAAACCTTAAAGGCACAAAAAACTATATTATTCCCTCTTCTTCATTGCCACTTCTATCCTTGTGCCTTCAAGGAGATTAACACCAATTATTTGTACAAAATATTAATAAAGAGCAAGTGGGATAAAGGCTCTCACACCCTACTTCCCCCATTTGGGGGAAGCCTGTATTTTCTTTGATTTCTTTATTTGCTTTATACCTGCCAGTAGAATATGAAAGTTAGATTAGTTTTACTTTTGATAAGTTGCTAGATCCAAGTTTGTAGCTTTAGTTTAGTTTACTTCAAACTTTTACTTAGTTTTCTTTCTTTGATATAAAATTGTTAAAAGGAACATAAAGACTCTTGAATCTCACTGTAAAGTGGATCAAGAGCACTCTCTGTCGGAGAGCCTTTCATTTTTGTCTTAGTTGCTTAGTTATCCCTTTTATATAAACTATTTTAAAAAGAACATAAAGTCTCTTGAATCTCACTACAAAGTGGATCAAGAGCACTCTCTATCAGAGAGTTGTTTATTGCTTTAAGTTGTTAGATTTTATTTTAGCATTTAACTTGTTCTTAAAATTTCTTGAATCTCGCCATAAGGCAGACCAAGAGTGCTCTCTATCGAAGGGTCAATGGTTCTTGCTTTCATCATCTAATAAAATTGGAACGAACATATTTTTCTACACTGTGTATGCTCTACCCACCAGTGGGATACCCAGAAGCAGTGTAGCTTGCTTAATTTCCTCACATCTAATTCCACTTCAACATTAATAAAATAAACTTCCGAGAAAACCAACGAAAATCCGACGTTGATCGCTTCAATCGAAAGTGGACAAATTTTGCTTGGGGACGTGGGAACTATTGGGAAGAGACCTTAAGAGCACAGTTAGACTACATCCTTGTTGTAGTGTTGAACACCGCTCTAGAGACTCCGTTCTAGCCCACATGTCCTTGTACGCAGAGACTTAGATTGTAATACGAACATATCTCCTGTATTGAAAGGTATATCTTGGAGATCCCCTTTCCCACAATAATCCACCTCACATCCAAAAATTTACAATAAAATTTACCAAGGTACACTTGCAAAACATCTACAAGTACTTTAAGCATTTCACAGACATCGACTCCATTGATACTGGTCTTTCAACAAACAACAATTGTTCAATCTTTTATTTGCTTATTATCTATCTTGAAGTTGTTGTTATCTGTTTTATCATATCATGTTGTGAATGTCTCTTTAATTTTTTCATCAAATATTGTGGATGTGATTTATCTTGCAAATATATACTTGGACATAAATTTTGTTGCAAAGTACTCAAAAACTCCTAAAAAACACCCATCCCAATCCATAAAAACACTTAAAAACATTTAAGAGCCTTAGTAACATTTTTTTAGGGTCTCCCCCCCTTGGCTTTGTTAGGAGTTTGCCTAAACGGAGGAGTCGGGATCAGGTGACAGCACCCGACTCTTTTCTTGCCCCCAAGGCCACACATTCCCCAAAGCAGCTTCGAAAGATTTATGCTGCTGTGTGCACATCGACGGGCAACAATGAGCACTGGCATAGTACCAACCCCAATCTTTACTCAAGTGTGTGATGGTGGGGTAAGATTATTTTCTTGAAACAAATATGCTCCTTTGTATCTCACACTGAACACTACTTATGCATATTCCATATTCAATCACAATAGTCATGCATCCTCATGGGTTATCATAAAGATTACCTCTTACAATGGCTTATCATAAAGATTACCTCAATGAGTGATAGTTACAATGGATTTGCTTTCTTTATTATATTCCAATTGTTTTGAAGTTCTTTCAATCAACATCAAAGGTTTCTCACTTGAGGAATGGGTCATTCCTTTCCGACATACTCAGAAATAACCGAGCAGCATGCTCACTACAAAACCCGAGCAAGTATTGAACCATGGACCTCCTATATGTCTAGGAACTACTTAGGTATGGAGAGCAATTCAGCTACTCACAATGACAGCATTGTTTAAAAGATTTACAGTGCCTTTCAATATTCATTAAAGCATATAGCTACATGTTTGTCAATTATCATTCTATTTCCATTATATTTGAGCTATTGTAACAAAATGGCTCAAATTCTAATGCAAAACAAATTATTGTCAAATTTTCATTTTTATTTTCAGTGTTTAGGTTAATTTTATTTGTACAGTTTACCAAATTCTATGGGACTAGATGCAGGTTTAGAACTTCCCTATAGTTTAATTTCTATGCTCTTGCAATATTTTAGAACCACTATGTAACATTTAATAACTCAAAATTTCTTTGTAAATGCACTCTTAATGTCAAACATGATTCATTTATATCCATGAATCAACAAGATTTCTCAATAAAATAATTTTTCTCTTCAGTGGACATGACAGAATGGTAGTAAAATGTGGTACTGAGAATCTATAGCAGCTATACACTTTTTTTTATAATATTTCTCCTTTCACTTCTTGACATATTTCTATCAATATGCTCACAGAAACATAAATGCATTAACAAAATGCTTATGTAAATGGAGAACGTGGAGGAATTGGGTGCAACTTTGTTATACCTTAGTGATGTCAAATAGCAATGAAATACGAATTATTTAGAACTCCAACCCTTATGTGGAGAATGAATGAACAGTAAATTTGATCGCTTCATACAAACAGGGCCCTAGTTTCATCTAAGTCTACAGTAGAAAAAATATGATATATTGTATACTCTTAATGGAATATTGAATTGTGAAACCCCAAATACCAAAATATCTATCTTAGCTCCATCCCTTTGGAAGTTCTTTGAAGGGACTAAAACACCAAGGGCTTTGAAGCACGGTTTTTCACCATTCTACTACTCTTATGATTCTCTAAGCTTACGATGCAATGATGTCATTTCAATTGGGAAGTCGTGCAAGTTCAGAGATACTTTGATGAACCAATCCTCACATCCATACAATATTAACTATCTAGGGAGGTGGAACCTGTCTGACGACCCCTTGGTTCCATGATGTATCAATCTTGATATACACTTGAGTTGATGCATAATGAAATATATAATAAGAAAGTTTGATGACATCTTTTGGCGAATTTTCTGTGCATAACATGTCATTGGCAACAGTATGGTCAAATACTTTTAGGAAAAAGTATACCAGTAGCAATCACACTAGCACATAGCGAATAAACAAGAGTTTTCGCTAAGGGTAATTGTAACAGATTAGAGAATAACCAAGAGAGTAAGTAATGTTAGTCTGCTGAACCGTAATGTTAGTCTCCTGTTCAGCATTATAAATAGATTAACTTACAAATGGATGAGATGTTTAACAGCCCAAGAAATGACTTCCCCAGCTTAAAAGCACACCTGAATATTGTTTTGAATAAAATGGAGTCCTTGTTAATGCAAAACTGTACCTTGCAATGAAAATTGCTGCAGGCAGCAGTAATGAATGTGTTTTTATCCAATTATGAATCCTAGCAGTTGACATTTTATACTTAGAGATGCTACCAGAGTGAACAAAATAGGGAATCGGCAACAATGATTGGAGAAAGGTGACATGTGAATTGATGAAGCAGAAAAGGGATTTCTGAGCATGACTCATTCTCAAATTTTCGAAATTACAATGTGATCACACTGCTGGTTCATACCGACAGATACAATCATAAATATTTCCATTCACAATTTTCTCGGCCAGTCTCTGGTTCTTCACCATTGCAAGCTAATGAAAATGAGCAAAAGATGTAATTCAAAAGTTAGTTCAATATTCTAGAATAAGAAAGTTCTTAATCTAAATTAAATATAAAAGATAAGTAACAATAAAATGGGTAGAGACTTGCCTTAAGGGCTTCACATTTAAAACGGGCATTGAAGTTCGTATGCAAAGCACGACCCATTCCTTCCAAAATCACCTGCAACATAAAAAATGTTGCATAGCATTAAATATTACTGGTTTGCATACTGCAATAGGTCTTTTCTTTATAGAATGTGGAAACCTTTCAGATTCACTAGTTTCAAAAATGACAAGGCAGACATTATCCTGCCTCTAGCCCTGAATATAGAATCCAACATTTCATGAGTCACCTATAACTTATCATCATTTTTTCCAATTTACTCCAGGTACAGTTATTGACTTGAAGGATGCTTGTGTGATTCCAAAAATAAGCTAATGATCATACCAAAGTTATCATCACTGGAAAAGGGCAAGGGTCAGAGTATGACTGAACTGGAAGTGAACTGGGTTTGTGAACAGGTCTAGTAAAAATACATAAAATATGCAAGATTAAATAAAATATTTAATACATATATTCATGTACATCAATGTAAATCCAAACCATTAAACACCAAATATGCAAAGTTTGTTCAGGTACATAGCATGTCAGGGTGGATATAGCAAAATGACATCAAGTATGATACATATCCAAAACAAAATATGTAAATATTGAATCTCTAAATGGCCTCTACAGTAAAAAAACATCAAGCTACAGCAATAACTACATATTATCTATATTGGGCTCCTCATCATTAGCACCCTCTGCCTCCTTTGGTCTTTGCCTCAATCCTCTAGGGACATCAGTACTAGTGCTTGATGCTAATTGTGGATCCAAGTCCTTATCCTCAAATTTTGTCGGTTGGTCTCCACCATGCATTCCAAGGAGGGATCAATATCCTCCAAGATAATACAATCTACATCAAGTATTTGGTTCAGCAATTGGTTGTACTGTATGAAGACAAGATCATTCAACCATTGTTGTTCCAAATGGTTTGTCTTCTTTGTGTGAATGCACTCAAATATTGATCAATTGCGCTCACACTCAAAAGCGCTGCAAGTTTCACTCAAGATATGAATTACAAACCTTTGTAGTGCAGGGCATTGGCTACCAAATGATTCCCACCATGTCACTGATAAAAATCACAAGTCAAAGAAATAGCTAGAAAACTTAAGAAATTAGTTTGTAACTATGGCTATTAGTATTCATTTTTAATCAGTAGAAGAAATAATAATTGAACTCAATAACTTTGGAGTTGCTCAACTGGCTGGCCCCAATCTGTTGCACGAACATCTACTAGTTTGGTAAAGGTAGTTCTACTTTGACTAAGGGCTTGTTATCACATCCATGCTAGCTGAGGCTACCATGATGTACAGCTATTGTCAGAGACATTTTTGGGCCAGAGCATATATGAGCTGAGTTGAGTTAGAGCTATGATCAGAGATGGCATAGTTGCATTTTGCATATCCAGAGCATCACTGAGCAGCATTCCAGACCCCCTTGTCCTAGTTTCCCTTACATGACCCCACTGAGATGGATGGCTTAGCCATGATTTGATAGGAGAAGCAGAGATCAGAGCTGGTTTGCCACTTCCTTGCCCACATATGTCATATTTCAGCTAAGTCACCTGACACGGGGACACGGGACACGAAGGACACGAAAATTCGAGAGTCCGACACGGACACGGTGACCCCCGGAATCAGGACACGTAGGACACGTTTTATATACATATATATATTTTTTTAAAATATATTAAAATTTAAAAATATAGACATATAGATCCAAAAAAATTTAGAAACTAGAACATTTACAAATATTCAATAGAAATTAGAATAAAAACACATTAATGATTACACATTGTCATTCACAAATCACGATTCAGTATTCACGAATCACTCACTCTCAACCAATTGCTTCCTTGCAAATGACAAAAAGAAAGCCAAAATTTTGTTTTAAAGCAAACCCAGATGCCTTTTTCCGCGATTTACGTGTCCTGTTTTCTCAATTCGTGTCCAACAGTCAGGACACGCTCACATTTCGAGTCCGATTCGTTTTCCCAACGTGTCCTGAAAACGGATTCGTTCAAAGTTCGAATCGGACACGAATTCAGACCGAATCGTGTCCGATTCGATCCCGACGCGACACGCTGAGGGTTTTGAGCGAATCCTGTTTCTTAGTATTTCAGTCTTCATATCCACTCATCAAAGCAGGTATATGGTTTATGGTTTATGCTCATAGGTATGTTTGTGGCTTGTTTATTTGTATTAGTACTTTAACTTGACATATGATGACTTGTTAGGTGATCCACTTGGTTGATTTGATGTTTAGTGATGGCCTTTGGTAAGGGAAGCTTACCACTCTAGTTGGAGGCTCCCGTTATGCACATTGGTTCTTACCCCCACCGTGGTATAGATTTGGCCATTTGTCACATGTTTGCTAGCCTTGGTTCCACTTGTCACTTTTCCCACTCATCTGACCTATTCATGATTGGTTCCTTCCCTTACTGAGACCAAGATAGGTAGCCTTGAGGACCTATCTATAGGACTCCAAAGTTAGGCCCTAGCTAGGTCTTTTCCAACCAATCCTTGAGGTTGTTGGATGAGGCTTGACTTGCCAAACTTGGCAAGTGCCATCTCAAGAAGAGGTATATCCTCTTGAAAGCCTTAGGGTTAGGTTGGATCATCTTGCAAACCCTATGGTTGGTCAACTTCTTCTACATTTTAAATTTCTGAGTTTGTAAAATTGTGTAAATATTATATTAGTTATATTTTTTTATCTTGTTTAGTTAAATTTTATGCAATTTCTTGTAAATTTTAAGTTATTAACTTCTGATTTTTTTTCCTGAGTTTAGCCCTAATTGTAGATTGAAACCTCCCTCGATTTCCTTCTCTCCTCCTCCCTTAACTTCGATCTCCCTTGTATCCTCTTCAGCCTCCTTCCTACCCCCTATCTACACTCTCGGCCTCCCCAAGTTGCCCCTCGATGCCCACTGACCACAGGTCGGATCCCTGTATCTCCCTTCTGCTCCAGTCCGCGACCTTCTTTCCCTCTTTTTTCTGCCTGCACTCACCTTCCCTTTCCGCCCCTTCCTCCTTCCATCTTCGGGCCTGCCCTTTGCTGCCCCCATCTCCTATCTTCTTCCCCTTCAATTCCACTATCCCTTCTCTTTTCGGGCCTGATCTTCCCCTCATCCGAGCCCTCTCCTATCCTACACAAGTCTGCAATTTTTGCAGACCCTGTGTGCACCCTTCGCTGCCCTCATCTATAAAACATAAAAAAGAAATCAGTTAGTACGTTTACCCTAGTTTTATTATAGTTGGTTACTTGCATTTTATTCATTCTCTGTGCTTTCATTTAAAGCTTATTTACTGTATATTGCCGTCGGATCGCGCACCTGGTTAACGCTTATTTTAAGGTTGTTGAAAATCAACCTCTGATTTTGGTGTTGTATGTAGATGATCTTTTCCTCACAGGAGAAGAAAAGCAGATTGCCAAATGCAAAGAGAGACTCACTGCCGAATTTGAAATGAAAGATCTAGGAATGATGCACTATTTCCAAGGATTAGAAGTTTGGCAGAAACCAAACGAGATTTTTCTATCTCAAGGAAAATATGCAGTAGACATACTGAAAAGGTTTGGTATGATGAATTGCAGGAGTATGTCAACTCCCATGGTTGCAAATTTAAAGAAGTTACATGACTCAAGCTCAAGAGAAGATTTGGTGGACCCACCGTGTATAGGAAACTTGTTGGGTCATTAATGTATCTAACTCATACCAGACCAGATATGCAGTTTGCAGTGAGCACATTAAGCCAATTTATGGCTGAGCCAAGAGAACGACATTGGGTGGGAGGTAAGGATATTCTGAGATATCTTAGAGGTACCATAGCCTATGGGCTAAAGTTCACATCCAGTGGTGGTGTGATGTTTAATGGTTATGCAGATTCAGATTGGGCGGGAAGTCCAGTAGACAGAAAGAGTACTTTTGGTTACTGCTTCAGTTTGGGATCAGCCATGATCTCCTGGTCCAGTCGGAAACATGAATCTATTGCTCAGAGCACAGCTGAAGCTGAATATATTGCTGCAAGTAATGCCAGCAGAGAAGCAGTATGGCTCAGAAAACTCATTTATGGGTTGTTTAATGAAAATCTTGGGACTACGATTATCCACTGTGATAATCAAAGTTGCATGAAGCTCACAGAAAATCCGGTATTTCATGACAGATCAAAGCATATTGATCTAAAGTACCATTATATCAAAGATATGCTACAATGAAATGTGATCAAGCTGAAGTATGTTGCAACAGATGATCAGGTAGCTGATATCCTGATAAAACCACTGCAATTGGTGAAGTTTGCTCACTTCAGAGGCAAACTTGGAGTTGCAGAGAATGCCTCCATCTCTGAGAAAGAGAATGATCAAAAAGGCATCCTCCAAGGTCTGAGGTCATAAGTGACCACCCTGAAGCTAGCTAGGGAGACTAGGAGATTAATTAGTTCTGTGAGTCATGGCAAAAGTCAAAGTGAATATAAAAAACTTTGTGAGCCAAGACAAAAGTCAGAATAAAAGTGATAAGGCCTTTAAAAATCTTGTAGGATTATGACAATAGTCAAGGCAAAAGGACAAGCCTTGTGAGTCATGTCAAAAGTCAAGACAGGCAGCCTTGTGAGCATTTAGCAAAAGTCAAGGTGTCTAGCAAACATTAGGAAGAACATACAATTCCTATAAAGCTAGAAACAAACAATCTTTCTTATATAAGATAATATCAGTTAATAATTTAATAGCTTCCTTGCTAAGAGGGAGTGTTAAAATTATAGCTTCAGAAGCTATTAAATATCATCACTAAACTTCTGCTATGTGTCTTTACCTTCTCCTGCCATGTATCATCTCCACCAGCTGCTAGGTGTCATGTATAGGGGGCTTCTTCACATGCCAAGTGACAAGTGTCATGTATAGGGGCTGCTTCACATGCCAAGTGACAGGTGTCATGCTTAGGGGGCTGCTTGGGGCAGCCACCCCAAACCATAAATAGGAGCCACCCCCTTACCTTTTGTTATTCCAATTTCTTTCTTGAAGAGTGCTCTTGGAGGAGGTGGAAGAAGCAGGCAGAGATATTGTGAGCAGAGAAGCAGGCAGAGAACATTGTGAGCAGAGGTTGTCATTCATTTCTGGTTATGTGCAGAAGCAGGCAGAGAACACTGTGAGCAGAGGTTGTCATACAGTTCTGGTATAAGTTGTTATGTCTGCTATTAATTTTTGCCCTAGCACAGTGAAGTTTATGATGATGATGTAATTTGAATCTGATATCTTATATAAGAAAGATTGTTTGGCTGTACTTTTTCTCCCTTCAAAGGGTTTTCTCCAGGGTAAAAATAATGTGTTCATGTGGAATGAATTTGTGCATTTTTATTATGACATGTATTTCTGCTTAATTAAAACTTGACATTTATAACATCATCATCCTATCACTCTTATCAGTTATTTATTATTCAATAATATCTTATACAATTGCAAAAATCTTCTAGCAATCTAATCATAAACAGGAATATGTCTACTACAGTCTAAGACATTTTGAAAAATATTTAAGGGCAATATTGGGTACACAGTTTATTGCATGCATACTTTATCATTATTGCATAGATGAAATGCTGGTCACATACATTCCTAGATGGCAGAAAAGATTGGTAGCTATTTATCAATATTCTCTGTTTTCCACTATGTATAGACCCTACTTTTCTGCTCCGATGGATTATATTATGATATTCCATTACTCAAGATCACTATGTGAGGGTAATGTGACAGCTAAATACAATGGAGCTGTGCTGCTGGGCATAACAATACTTGTTATTGTATTGGAAACTATAATAGTAGGCTCTGAGGCATTACAGTTAACAATCTTGCGCCTGCAGTTATATGGTTGGATATGGACTCTGGTGTCATGTTTAGCTACTTAACTATTTCATTGGACAGTGACAGACATAGAGCCAACAATCGGAGGATCTCTGTTATGAGATTCAGAAGCAGGATGCTGCACAGACAGTGCATGCCTTGAGCATCACACTCCCATAATTGACAAACCAGGCAATCAAACCCCATAACTACCTATTTGTAGTGTGTACTTGTTTTCCAGGTTTGGAGAACCAAGGTGCTAAAAGTTCTGAAAGGGGATGTCAATTGCTTTAGGTATCACTCATCAACTCCATTGCAATAACCATTCTGGAATGGTATATGACTTCCATAGACTTACGGCTGGAATGAATTTCTTTAAAATAGCTTGTGAACAAAGAATGTATAATATGTGCCACAACAACACAATGCTAAATTACCAGTTTTGGCTTCATCCCTATTTAAATCATGAAATGAAAAGTCAAAGTTGAATGCGATAACAAAGAAAAGATGCCAATGCACAACATACCAGGTCAGCCTCTTTTGCAGCAGAAGCTAAATCTGAGCTCACTTGTCGGAAGTCTATGCATGGACTTCCACAACCATTTTCAACCACCATTAGACGAGGGATGGAAGAGACATTTTGCACAACCTCTTCCTGAGTGACCATTGCATCCACTAGCAGTCCTCCTGCTTCAGCAGCTTTCCGCAAAATATCACAATGCTGCAGGTAAATGCCAATAGAATCCATGGGATAAGTATATTAAAACATATATTCAAATAGATATAATAAACCTGAGCATAAAATATGATCAAGGATATGTCTCTGAGGTAGATCCAAAATGACAACATGCAATACCAAATGCCATCATCTCTAAGGGGTAGTGGAAAGATATGAAAGGCAAGACTAGTTGGAAACCAGAATAGAACATTGAAAAGTATCTGATTAAACAAGAGTGAAACCAACTGTGCAGATTGACCATCACACAGTGGATGGTGATTAGGAACAAAAAGATACTTTTACGATAAAAAACTTCACTAGTGACATATTTGTTTCACTGTCATGTGATCTTGAAAATTTCCGTGGTTGATTTAATCTCAGTCAACTTGCACTTATGATTTGGGAGCTACCATTTGATTTTCTATGGATGAACTGCAATCACATTAAAAATAAAATTACAAGTTTTTCCATCACTTAGAGAAGAACCTGTACTTTCTCCTGCATATCATAAACTATTCTGCAGCATTACAGCTTATGTTTCTCACAGGTATCTCATTTGTTTTTATTATGAAATCTCCCATGCTTTTAGGATAGCTATGGGAGACTTTGATTTATAACGGTTTCAATAATGAAGTTTTATACAAAGTATGAGAAACAGAAAAATAAATCACCTACCTCCTCCTAAGAATTTAATTATTTGGATTGCACTGTACAAGGCATTGTGCTATTCAAAACTAGGATAATTGGATAGAAAAGGTATATAAACAAAGCTCAGAATAAAAAATGTGATATATATGCCAGAGCCCTGCTAGAGTTGGATTAAGGATTGTGATATGGTGTCCTTTCCTTGTGTTAAATCCAGTCTTTTCATATTGATTGTCAGCTTAGCTGACCCCAACAAACTGCTGACTTTGCCTAGTTGGATTAAGGATTGTGATATGGTGTCCTTTCCTTGGGTTAAATCCAGTCTTTTAATATTGATTGTCAACTTAGCTGACCCCAGCAAACTGCTGACTTTGCCAAAAAAAAGTCAATAGGGGAGCCTAATATGGTAGGCCCTTTGCCTGAAAATTCCCATGTAACCTCAGATAGCGCCAAGGGTTCTGACAGCTGCAGCAATGGTACATCCCAAGGCTCCTTAGAACTTCCTACCAAAGGTGGTTCATGAGGTAACTCCAGTTGTAGGCCTGATGAAATTCTTAATGATATTCCTATGAATCTGTTGGATTTTGTGCAACTTCGGAAGATATTATTTATTGTATTTCTATTGTATTTAATTGTACTTCCTAACTTCTAAGGGAGATGAACTTGATGTAAATGACAATGTAAACCCTTGAAAGAACAATGTAAACCTTGGGGAGAAAAGAAGCAAAGTAAAAGATTAAAAATTAAATTATTATTTGCCCCCTAAGTGAAGTCGGCCCAGTCAAGTAGAGAAGTCGGCTCACCTAGGGTAAAAGTCAGTTTTACACTTGTATAAATAAGAGGTTATGTCATTTCATTATTTCACTCACTCACTTCACAAGTTCGCATCACTTGGGAGAGAGAGAAGTTCGCACAAGCTAGAGAAGAAGACTTTTTTGGGGTTTCTACTTTTGGAAAACATTTTGATCTTTTCTATTTTATGATTGTACTCTAATCTCGGGATTATAATATCTATACGAAGGTTGCTAGGTTTTCTCCCATTTGGGTTTCCCAGGTTAAACTCTGTGTTATTGTTTTGTGCTTTGTCTTTCTTCTAGTGATCCTGTTTATGCAATTCAAATATTATGCTATGAATGTATGAAATTTAACATGGTGTCAGAGCAGTTCTAGAAGAAGCCATTGTTGAAACTAGGGTTTCATCTTCTGAAGTCTTCACCCAACATTTTGGAAAAAAAGGACCTTGGGAATTTCGATTTTAGCAAGGTGCATCTTTTGGTGAAGACGGAATTCAATTCCGAGAATTTTCACTTTTTGACCTAACTCTATGGCTGCAGCAAAATTAGGGTTTCAGTTTCAACCCAATTCTTTCCACAGATTTGGATCAGCCCTACCTCAATTCAACTCGCCTTGGCAAGGCGCATTTATCTGTGGTTTCAGTTTTTCAAATTATCAACTTTCATTTTTGACCTAGCTCTTGCTAGGGTTTCTAAACCAGATCTGCAGTCAAGATGATTGGTATGAAGGTTGAAGATCGTTTGGAAGGAGCTTCCAACTTTATCTCTTGGAAGTCTAGGGTTCTTCTACTACTAGAAGAAAATGACCTATTACAAATTGTAAATGAGAAGGTCCCTGAACCAGAAGCCGAAGAAGACAAACCCTGATGGAGGAAGAATGATACCAGAGCAAGAATGATTCTAGTGGAATCAGTAAGAGATCATTTGGTTCCACAAATTTCAGGAAAGAAGACTACTAGGGAAATGTTCAAGACCATAAAGAAGTTGTTTGAACACACTAGCCTCAATGTATGCATGACATTGAGAGACCAACTCTCAAATATGAAGATATCCAAATCAGAATCCATTGCCCCATATTTCATGAGGATCATAGAACTAAGGGACAAGCTTAGTACCAGTGGAGATCCCATTGATGAAAAGGAGCTTGTCATCACTACTCTGAATGGTCTGCCACCATCTTGGGAGTTCTTTATTCAAAGCATAAGTGGTAGATCTAAACTACTCAAGTTTGATAAGCTATGGGAAGATTGTACTCAGGAGGAGACAAGAATTGCAGCACGACAAAGACTCCATGGCACTCAACCAGAGGAGAATCAAGCATTCATATCCCATGCCAAGAAAGGAAAAGGAAAGGGAAGAAAGTTTTATAAACACAAGCACCAAGATAGGAGATCTAGTCCTCCCCCAGATCGGAAGAAGGTGAAGAAGGACTTATCTCAAGTTCAATGCTATAGGTGCAGGAAATATGGACACTACGCCAGTAGCTGTCGAAGTTGAAGTAAAAGGAAGCATGAAGCCTCAACTGCTGATGTAGAAGAAGACCATCATCACAAGAAGCCAAGGGATGATGATCGTTCGGAGTTGTTCTTCCAGGAGATATGAAGATCCAGATTGCAAGAACAAAAGTCTCTCATGGTTCCCACAAGAAGGCAGTGGGAGCCCACACACAAAACAATAAGAGATAAGTATTTTGTGTTCTTGCTTACATAGATCTGTTTTGTCTTATATGTCTTCATAACTATTATATGCAAATCTAATGTGTTGAGCAGTTGATATAGTTATATTTATTATGCATATGAGCTACACAACATTTCATGAAGCTAGTCTAGATGATATCTCCTTCCTGCATGCTTAGGGTTGTGCACACTCTTGATGGCATGTTCTAGTGGAGATAACAGACATCTAAATAGTTCCCAGATGTGTCTGGTAGACATGTTTATGACTGTTGTGCTAAAGTATTAGCTAAGATGCTTGTGTAAACTATTTTCATACATTTGATTATGCAATATCATTGATCATCAGTCAGGATTTGACTTGTAGGGAAAAGACCATGTGATATGGCCTACAAGAGAAGGATGATGTGACTTATTCCGAATGAACAAGTGATGAACACGTGAATCCCGTTGATGTTCAGCAGAAAGCTTCCAGGAATACGACTCCCAGCCTAGAAGGATGACCTTGGAGGAAGCTTTCACAGAAGTAAAACCAGAAGTGGGCCACCTTTAGATATTTGGTTGTCCAGTCTACATACATGTGCCCAAGAAGAAAAGAACGAAGTCAGAACCTTCCAGCAAGAAGTGAACTTTCGTGGGATACACAGAGTCTTCAAAGGCGTACAAAATCTACATCCCAGGATCCAGACAAATTGAAGTCAGCGGGATGTGACCTTTGAAGATGGCTGTCAGGAAAGGCAGAGGATCAGACATGGATATTGATGATGAAGAAATGCTAGAACCAAAGGAGATGAGATCATCTCCCCCTCCAGTTCAAGAGGGAGCTAGCAGAAGAGGATGAACCCATCGATTCCATTGATCCAGTTGAGCCAGTTGATATCCCCAGAGATGTTGCAGGTCGGAAAAGACGTAGATGGGCACAGCAGACACTGCAGGATGCAGAGGGGCATGAAGCTACACATGGTGCTTTCAGAGAAAGCAAAAGACCTCAAAGGTTCTCTAGTTACGTGGCACTAATGAGCAACATTATTGATTCAGAACCCACCACTTACGAAGAAGCATCCAAACATCAAGTTTGGAAGGATGCCATGATGGAAGAATATCAATCCATCATAAAGAATGATGTGTGGGAGGTTGTACCAAGACCCGAGGAGAAGTCAGTAGTGACTTCTAAATGGCTATACAAGATCAAGCATGGAGCAGATGGCAGTGTTGAGAAATACAAGGCCAGATTTGTAGCCAGAGGATTCTCTCAGAAAGAGGGAGTCGATTATGATGAGACATTTTGCTCCTGTGGCCCGATATACTTCCATCAGATCCATTATTGCTATTGCTTCAACTATGAGATGGAAGTTGCATTAGATGGATGTGAAGATAGCCTTTCTCAATGGCGTTATTGAGGAAGAAGTTTACAACGAACAACCAAATTGGTTTGTTGTCCAAGGAAAGGAGTCTTATGTATGTAGATTGAAAAAGGCACTGTATGGACTCAAGCAAGCACCCCGTGCTTGGTATGGACGGATCGACGGATTCCTGGTGAGCTTGGGATTTTCCAAGAGTGATGAAGACCCCAACCTTTACTATAAGGTTGTAGATGATGAACCACTGATCTTGGTTCTATATGTTGATGACTTGTTTCTCACAGAAAATGAGAAACTTATTGTATGGTGTAAGAAGAATCTTGCCTTTGAGTTTGAAATGAAAGATCTTGGATTGATGCACTACTTCTTGGGATTAGAAGTATGGCAAAGGAGAAAGAGATTTTCCTAAGACAAGGAAAATACACCATTGATATATTGAAGAGATTCAGAATGTTGGACTGCAAGTCCATGGCTAATTTGATGGATGCAAATTGGAAGAAGTTGAGAGATTCTACTTCAGATTCTGATTTGATTGATCCCACCATGTATCGCCAATTGATTGGGTCCTTGATGTATCTGACCAACACCAGACCAGATATATGTTTTGTTGTGGAGCACAGGTCCTCAGAATCAGACAATGAAGTAGAGCACACTGTCAGAGACTCCAGTAGTTCCTGCAAGGAAGCAAAGATCAAGAGGGAGTCCACCCAACAACCAAACAAAGATAAGTATTTAATTTCTTGTATATCTAATTACTTAAATGATATTGTTCAATGGTGTACATACTTATGTTCCCATATTTCGATGTGTATTATGCATGTTGCATTGATGAACATAATACTACTAATAATGGGTAAGTGGCCTATGGTACTGTACAACATTCCATTGCTACTTATCTAGAATGAAACCTCTTTGCTAACATATTGGGGGTAGTGCACGCTCTTAATAATGTTCTGGTAGAGATGGAAGGCACCTAGAAAGTTACCGTATGAATACGGGATATGGATGAATGTTGTGTTGAAGCATTGGATAAGATAATTGCATGACTATGTGACCTATGTCTTTATGCATAAAAATTTGTTATAAAAAACATGAAATGTTTATAATCATGCAACTGAATTTGACTTGTAGGAAATATCGTGCACCATCACCTACAAGAGAATAATGACGAGACTTGTTCCGTAGAACAAGTGACGACGATTCAGGAGACAATCCAAGAAGATCATGAAGACCGCGACATAACAGAACCACAAGAACCTATAGATCCATCTCGTGAGAAGAAATCCCACAAAAGAAGACCAGCATGAGAACGTGAAGCAATCCAAGATGCAGAGAAGTATGGTGCTCTAGATGGGATGCATATAGAAAGCAAGAGACCCAGACCATACTCCAGCTATGTGGCCCTGCTATGTGACATCATTGATAAAGAACCTTCCAACTATGAAGAAGCATAAGAGAAGAAGGAATGGAAGGAGGCCATGATCGAGGAGTACCAGTCGATTATGAAGAATGATGTCTGGGAGATAGTTCCGAGACCAGAAGGGAAGTCTATTGTGACTTCAAAGTGGATCTACAAGATCAAGCATGCTGCAGATGGTAGCATTGAAAAACACAAGGCAAGATTTGTGGCATGTGGCTTCTCCCAAAAGGAAGGCATAGACTACGAGGAGACGTTTGCACCTGTAGCAAGATACACTTCCATCAGATCTATACTTGCATTGGCTGCAGTAATGAAATGGAAGGTACACCAGATGGACGTCAAGACATCATTCTTGAATGGTGTAGTTGAAGAGGAAGTGTACGTGGAGCAACCACTAGGATTCGAGACACATGACAGACAGACTCATGTGTGCAAGTTGAAGAAATCCTTGTATGGATTGAAGCAGGAACCCAGGACGTGGTACGGCAGGATGGATAGCTTCCTGATGAGCTTAGGATTTACCAAGAGTAAAGCGGATTCCAACCTTTACTTCAAGGTTGAGGACGGAAAATCAGTGATACTACTACTATATGTAGATGACCTGTTTCTGATAGGAGAGGATGAGCTCATTGCAGATGCAAAGAGGAGGCTTTCCGCAGAGTTCGAGATGAAGGACTTGGGGATGATGCATTATTTCTTAGGAATGGAGGTGTGGCAGAGTGCGGATGGAATCTTCCTTGGTCAAGGAAAGTATGCAGTGGAGATTCTGAAGAGGTTCGGAATGATGGACTGTGAGGCTATGGCCACACCAATGGCATCGAACTTGAAGCTACTGTGTGATGCTTCATCAGAGACAGTTGATGCCACGATGTATTGGAAGATGATTGGTTCGTTGATGTATTTGACTAACACGAGACCTGACATATGCTTTGTTGTGAACACCCTAAGCCAGTTCCTAACGGATCCGAAACATATTCACCTGATTGTTGCAAAGCATATATTGAGGTACATGAAGGGTACAGTTGAGTATAGGCTCAAGTATGAGGCGAATCGGAAGATTAACCTACATGGTTATCTTGATTCGGATTGCGCAGGCAGTGCCACAGATAGGAAGAGCACTTCAAGATGTTGCTTCAGTATGGGATCCGGTATGATCTCCTAGTTTAGCAGGAAGCAGTCATGTGTGGCACTGAGTACAGCTGAAGCAGAGTATGTTGCAGCTTGTTCAGCTTGTTGTGAGGCAGTATGGCTTCGAAAGCTACTGATAGATTTGTTTGATCTCGAGCTCGAGGCAACTTGTATCTTCTGTGACAACCAGAGCTACGTGCAGTTGTCTGAGAACCCAATGTTCCACGACAAGTCGAAGCATATTGAAATGAAGTACTACTATATATGGGATGTGGTGCAGAGAGGAGTAGTGAAGCTCCAGTATGTGGCAACAGATGAGCAAATAACCGATGTGTTGACTAAGCCGTTAGCTAGAGTGAAGTTTGAGTACTTCAAAGAGCGGCTTGGTGTTATCCAAATCAAGGTTCCTCGAAAGAGGGAGTGATGAGACCGAAAGATGCAGATACACTAGAGCTAGTTCTCGCATGGTGGAAGATGCAGGTGGTCCTTGGGACGTAATGCACCTGGGGTGCTCCTGGTTGTACTCCCATGCTGGAGAAGACGCAAATCTGATTCTCGCATGGTGGAAGACGCAGGTAGTCCCATGCTGGAGACACTGAGAGGTCCACCGGTCACAAAGACACTTTGTGTGCACCTAGGCTGGTTCTTGCATGGTGGAAGATGCAAGTGGTCCTTGGGACGTAATGCACCTGGGGTTCTCCTGGTTGTGCTCCCATGCTGGTAGACGCGGGCTAACTGTTGAGAGACGTAATGCACCTAGGGTGCTCTTGGGCTGTACCCACTGGGTGGGAGACGCAGGTGGTCTATTGAACATGAGGTGTGCATCTAGGTTGTGCTCTATGTGTGATGATATGATCTGGATACGATGAGATGATAGTAGGAGACGCAGGTGATTGTTGTGGCAATGTAATGTGTGGTCCTGGGCTGTACCTACTTGATGGCTTGCTTGTAGATATGATGAAGACCTAGATGAGAGCTCGGCCTACATCCAACATGAAAAAGAGATGGCTCTGTAGAACTTCTTATGACGGATAGATTCGAGAGAAGTCACTAATCAATGATCAACGAGATGACGATTGCTGAAGCAGCGACGATGATGATCCAATGTTGATGATTATGATGATTCAATGATGATGACGTTGTCCAGAATTTGTGTCCAGAGTGATGATGACGGTAGCGAGAGAATACATTCCTAGTTAAGAGGGAGTGTTGTTGTAAATGTAACTTCGAAAGATATTTATTTGTATTTTATATTTATATTATTAATTGTATTTTACTTGTACCTCCAACGGAGATGTTTTTCCTCCGTTCGGGGATGTTATTATTATGTTTGGCCATGCAAGGTCATTGAGGTAAAACCTCCATTGTAAGTCGGGGCAATAGCACCCCAAAAGGTAAATGTAAAATGTATTATTAAGTCTCCCTAGCACAAGTCGGCCCAGTCAAGTTAGTCAAGCCGACCTAATTAGGAAAAATCTCACCCAAACATAAAGTATAAATAGGGAACTTTGCTCTCTCATTTGGACACACCACTCACTCACACAAGTTCGCATAAGGAGAGAGAGAAGACAAGTTCGCTGGAGGAGAAAGAGAGAGAGTTGCAGAAGACATCTTACGTTTTGGTTTTCTATCTTGGTTGATATTGTATTAGTGACAAATCTATCTTTGAGGAAGTTGCGGGGTTTTCTCCTTTATGGTTTCCCCGAGGAAAATTATTGTCTATTGTGTTTTTTGCTGTGCTTGTCTTCCTTTCGGTTAAAGATCCTAGTTAACTTGAATTAAAGTGCCAACTCTAACACTTTGAACCTACCTCTGAACTGTTGACTGCATCTTACAACTCTTTGGTAATAACTACAATGCTCTATTTCATTTTGTGGTTGATATTATTTGTTACAGTTTATTGATGAAAAATGTTATATGTTGAAATTTGAAGGTGGGTGTTGTGGTTGATGATTGATCATTTTATAACAATGTTATAAGTTATAATTGCTAAATGTTTGATGTTATATCAATATGTGTACTAAAACTTAAAAGATTGATGCTTTGATGAACGTCGTTAATCCAATAGTTAAATCTATGTTTTGATGTTTTCTGCAGCTAATTTGACATTCTGCATGTTTTTTAAATATATATTAATATATATGCATCAAAATACATTAAAATGTGTTATATTAAAAAATGCTCCTGGAAGATTTTTGAAAATTTTGTTTTCCACTCCCGCTTCTCATTCCCAACAACCTTTGTATGGCAGTGCCATGATATGTGCCAATATGTCCTTGCAGAATATTGTCCAAGCATAGAAGATTCACATGGAAATGAAGCACTCATGACAACTTTTAGAGTTTTCAAGTGGAGCCCTCTGTACTATGATCCAAGAGCCACTTGACCCCTGTTAGCACAATCTTACAGAGGTGACAGCAAGCCTTGTCACAGGGCAAGCGGGTAGGTTCAAGAGCGTATGGAGCAGGGCTGTAGTTGCCCCCCTACCCTGGTCAGTAATGATAAATAGTTTGCAACATTGGCCTTGGCCATATCAGATAAGATAAGATAAGATAATTTTATTAATTTCTAACTGATGACCACGAAAATAAACCTCCCTAAGAGGCCAATGATGGATGGAATTGGCAGATGAATGATGCTCATCTGGTGACAATATGAGGCCCTTTCCCTAGTGACCATGATGACCCCCCACATGTTGTTGGTATTATAGTTTCTTAGCATTCATGATCAGGTTGTTTGCATTGTGGTTTTGGGACATTATTAATTTGGTATTTTGGACATTGTCTATTAAACCTCCCTCTATTTGGGTGTTTTGGCATTAGCAAACCCACATTTTTTAATTTTGATAGTTATTCTTTTGCTAGTGTTTGTGGAGGTTGTGTGTGACCCATTTTTTTTTGTATTAAGGCGATGTATGTTACTATATACTGTTTTAATTAATAGTCAAATTATGCTTTACTGTTAGAGAAAAAACAACAATGTGATATGTCTTTTCTAGCAAAGACAAGAATCAATGCACAGAGCAAAAAATCATACCATTCATTTTCCAGTTTTATTGTCTACAAGTGTCGCTAAAGTGAATGGACATTATAAGACACAGGAATTTCAAAGGACAGCATTTAAATATGGATAACTTGGACATGCTTAGGAACCTTCCATTTCAAAATGGAACACCAATAAAAACAAATCACATAAGAGTTCTGAAAGAGGAAAGTATATGTGTCTTATCCCAAAATTCTTACCAAGTACTTCTAATCCAATTAATTTTCAAAGAATAATGCACAGTGAAATAGGGAAAAACATGCCTTTGCTGCTTCAGCCACAATAGTAGGAAGTTCACTTGCAGTCACATCATTAAGAGCTGGGAGAGAATTTGCAACAAGGACAACCTGCAAGGAGTTAAACTGTATTCAGCAACCAATACAATTTTGCATCCATATCACATCCTCAATTTTGTTCAAAATAGGATCCAAGTTTTTTTACTTTATTTCCTTATTTCATATAACAAAATTTGCACAACGAAGAGCATATGCTGTGTATTTGTCTTTAATCAGAACATATATATCAAAATGAGGAGTAAATGCACCTAGGAGCAGGTAATATATACATACACCTGATGTGTCTGAATTTAGCAAAGTTACCACAATTATCTATGATTTTTCTGAAAATGAGTCCTTGCCACTATACAAGGAAAAGTTCTACAATGAAGACCACATAAATCATCCCTGGTGCTCATATATATATATATATATAGTTCAAAATTTGGCAAATCTCAATCACTGGTGGATTTAATGCCAAACTCAATCCCAAATAAGCAATTTTAGTGGATCATTTCGAATTTAATGGTCAATCAGTTATTTATATGAAATTATTAATAGATTGTTCACAATGCAGTATGCACACCTGTTCTTTCTTTGTTTATTTTTCAAAAGAAATATATATATAAAGAGAGAGAGAGAGAGAGATTCCCCTTTTTACCCCTCATTTTGTATGAGGTTCACACTTGTGATTTTTATCACAAAGACAGGTTTACAGGCTGTTGGAGCTTTGGATGGGTTTGTGAGTTCAATTGCTGATTTTCCTGCCTTTGGTTGATAGTTGATGAGATGACGTAGTCATGGGTGTTTTGCTTGGTATACTTGTTTATCATAGAAAGATAGCATTGCATTTGATCATGTGATGTCCTAGCTTTCATTGTTTTCTAGATGATTGTATATGAGGACATATGACTCCCTTGATGGTGTTGAAATATTACTTCTAAGAATATTCTATTTGTACTTTATCTGGAGATGTTTCATTCCTCCGTCAGGACTTTATTGTATATCCGGAGATGTTTATTCCTCCATTGGGATGTTGTAACTAGGGTTATTAGGCTTCCCTAGTGGGGTCGGCCCTGAGTTAATTGTTTAGGGGTTATTAGACCCTCCAAGGAGAAGTCGGCCCAGTTAGGGAAAAAGTCAAATGAGGTAAAGTATAAATAGAGGATGTGTGATCCTCATTTAACACACTCACTCATTCATTCACTCACTTGTGAATTGCGCATAGGAGAGAGAGAGATCTGCGAAGGAGGAGAAGGAGCACTTGTTTGGGGTTTACATCTTTGTATTTGTTGGTAATCTATATTGAGGAAAGCTTTGCTGGGTTTTCTAGCCCATGAGGGTTTCCCAGGATAAATCTGTGTCTATCTTGTGATTGTGTTGCTTTTCGTGATCCTTATTATGCTCTTGTTGTGAATTTAATGCTAAGCTTAACATGGTATCAGATCTAGCCTGAATAGGACATCTTTCACAAGGTGAAAATACCTCTCTCTCCTCCTCCGGTGAAAATTAGGGTTTCTGCAAAAGTTGGAATTTTTGGAATCTAAGAGCATGGCTCGATGCTCCTCCTCAAAAGCAAATTCTGAGCCCTAGATTGAACTTTTTGAGTGGGTAGATCTCCGAGAAAGTCAAACCCTAGTTTGACTTTTGGACCAGAAAAACCAAAAAACTGCGAACCTGTGCACCAGTGAACCAGAAAAGTTGTTAACCTGTGCACCAGTGAACCAGAAAAGTTGCGCATCAGTGAACCAGTGAACCAGTAAACCAGATAATCTGTTGCAGATCCGAATTTCGCTGGTCAAGCTTGAAGGGTGAAAAGTTGAAGTTTTCAGAAGTCAAGTACACTAGTCAACTCAATTCAATCAAGCACATCTCCTAGTAAGGTCAATTTTGCATTTTAAGAATTTTCAATTTTTGGTGACCTCCTAGATAAGATGGCCCCAAGCACTAAGCTTGAGAACAAGCTAGAGGGTATAGAGAATTTCAGAGCATGGAAATATAGGATTGGTCTCATTCTTGAAGACAATGATCTTTCCCAATATATCAAACATGAGGTTGCAGAACCTGCAGAAGATGAAGCTAAAGAGAAGTACAAGAAGGATATGATTAGGGAAAAGAGAATCATTGTTGATTCTATCAAAGACCACTTGATTCCCCAAGTGTCATCCAAGAAGATCTTGAAGCAAATGTATGATGCCCTGGCTAGAATGTATGAAGAGAGGAACATCAATAGGAAGATGAACTTGAGAGGTCAATTGAAGAGCACTAAGATGAATCAAGGAGAATCTATTCAAGATTACTTCACAAGGGTCTCCCAGTTGAAGGAACAACTAGAAGCCATTGGAGACAACCTTGATGAAGATGAACTAGTCATGACTGCTCTCAATGGTCTCACTAGACCTTGGGATTCATTCATCCAAACCATGTATGCTAGAAAAGAAAGCATGAAGTTTGATATTGTATGGGAGGATTGCATTCAAGAAGAGGCTAGAGTGGCCAATAGAGAGGCTCTACTCAAAGAAGATAATCAAGCATTAGCCACCCATACCAAAAGAAGCAGGAATCAATCCAACTTCAAGAAGGAAAGTTACAAGCAGTCCCATCCTCCCAGGAAGTTCCATAAGGAAAGAGGGAACCATTCAAGAAAAGACTACTCCTCTTTCCAATGTTTTATTTGTCACAAAATAGGACACATTGCTAGGGATTGTCCTTCAAAGAAGAAAAAGAGTTTCCACCACAAAAGACATCAAGCACATCTAGCAGAAGATGATAGTGAAGATGAAGAAGAGGAAAGACCTCAAAGGAAAAGAGCTAAAGTAGAAGAAGAAGATGCAGAAGAGTATGTTCTATTCTCTGCACTCTCTGGGTCTGTAACACCTGGAGAAGACACATGGCTTATTGATAGTGGTGCTTCAAAGCACATGACGGGACAAAAGAAAACTCTCTCAAGACTTGAAGAGAAGACCTCTCCACAGAAAGTATCATTAGGAGATGACTACCAATATCCTATCAAAGGAATTGGTGAAGCAAGCTACAAGCTTGATTCTGGAACCCCCATGAAGATGAAGGAAGTTTTATATGTACCAGGTTTGAAGAAGAACCTACTTTCTATCTCAACATTAGATAAGAAAGGCTATAGGGTTGCATTCATAAATGGACAAATACTCATGTGGCCCAAAGGAAAATCAATTGAGGATGCAGTTGTCATAGGTGAAGAGGAAGGAGGGCTATATAAACTCAAGGGACATTCAGAAGCAACCCTTGTTCATGAAGCCATAGCCCAAGTGAGCTATGGCATAGAAGGCTTACTCACATCAACTACAAAGCATTACCCTATGTGAGCAAAGTAGTAACAGGATTACCAGATTTGAAGGTTGATCATGAAGGCACTTGCAAAGGATGTGCAAAAGGGAAAAATATCAAGAATCCATTTCCAAAGAGTGAAACAAAGACTAAGAGTACTTTGGAATTGATTCATTCAGATGTATGTGGTCCAATGCCCTCTACATCCTTGAGTGGATATGAATACTACCTTACTTTTATTGATGACTATTCAAGAAAGACTTGGATATATTTCTTGAAAGGAAAAGATGAAGTCTTTGGAAAATTCAAGGAATTAAAAGCTTTGATAGAAAATCACTCAGAAAAGAAAATCAAGACTCTCAGGACAGATAATGGTGGAGAATATACTTCAAAGGATTTTGAAGTCTTTTGTAAAGAAGCTAGAATCAAGAGGAAACTAACCACTCCCTACAATCCTCAACAAAATGGTGTTGCAGAAAGAAAGAATAGAACCATCATGGAAGCAGTGAAGACAATGATACATGATCAAGATCTTCTTATGCATTTATGGGTTGAAGCAGCAAGGACCGCAGTCTATGTCCAAAATAGATTGTCTCATAGTGCCCTTGGATTCAAGACTCCAGAAGAAATGTTCACAAGGAAGAAACCTGAGGTAAGCCATCTCAAAATATTTGGGTGCCCTGTCTATATTCACATACCAAAAGAAAAGAGAACTAAGTTGGATCCTTCCGGAAAGAGGGGAATATTTGTTGGGTATTGTGAAACATCCAAAGCATTCAGGATATACATCCCAGGATTCCATCACATGGAAATCAGTAGAGATGTAACATTTGATGAAGAAACTCCTCTCAAAAGATCTAGAAAGAGCCAGTGTGAAGAAGTATATGAAGAAGATACACCTCCTAGAAATACAGAAGTTGTTTCCTTCCCTGAAGAAGAAACACCAGAATACCATGATATGATAGAACCTCAAGAACCCCCACCTATGAACATATCACGAAAGAGAAAGCTAGCATGGGCAAGAGAAATTATACAAGAAGCAAAAAGATATGGAGCTCTAGAAGGCTCCACTAGGGCAAGCAAGAAACCAAAGCCATTTTCCAGCTATGTGGCTTTGATGTGTGATCTTGTAGATCAAGAACCTACCAGTTATGAAGAAGCAGTTCATAAGAAAGAATGGGTAGAAGCAATGACTGAGGAATACCAGTCAATAATGAAGAATGATGTTTGGGATGTAGTTCCCAAACCAAAAGACAAAAGTGTGGTATCCTCCAAATGAATATACAAGATAAAGCATGCTGCGGATGGTAGCATTGAAAAGTATAAGGCTAGGTTTGTAGCCAGAGGATTCTCTCAGAATGAGGGAATTGACTATGAAGAGACATTTGCACCAGTTGCAAGATACACTTCCATTAGAACCATCATGGCACTTGCATCCATGATGAAGTGGGAATTACACCAGATGGATGTGAAGACATCCTTCCTGAATGGTGTGATTGAGGAAGAAGTGTACATAGAGCAACCACAAGGATTTGAGGTTGAAGATAGAAGAACCCACGTATGCAAACTGAAGAAGGCTTTGTATGGGTTGAAACAAGCTCCCAGAGCTTGGTATGGAAGAATTGACAGCTTTTTGACAAGCTTGGGCTTTACCAAGAGTAAAGCTGATCCTAACCTTTACCTCAAGGTTATGGATGATGAACCTGTTATATTGTTGCTATATGTGGATGATCTATTTCTGACTGGAAATGAGAAACAGATTATCGAGTGCAAGAAGAAGCTCTCTGTAGAGTTTGAGATGAAAGATCTCGGATTAATGCATTACTTCCTAGGTCTGGAAGTATGGCAAGGCCCAAAAGGAATCTTTCTCAACCAAGGAAAGTATGCTGTGGAAATCTTGAAAAGATTTGATATGTTGGAATGCAAAGCCATGGCCACTCCCATGGATTCCAACTTGAAGCTGTTAGCTGATGACTCATCAGAGTTAGTGGATGTGACTCTGTACAGACAGATTATTGGGTCATTGATGTATCTGATGAATACTAGGCCAAATATATGCTTTGTTGTGAACACCTTGAGTCAGTATCTAGTTGAGCCTAGACGTGTTCACTTGATAGCTGCAAAGCATGTGATGAGGTACCTAAAGGGTACGATAGACTTTGGTCTATGTTATCTTGGAGATCATGATTTCAGATTGTATGGCTACACAGATGCTGATTGGGCTGGAAGTGTATCAGACAGAAAGAGCACATCGGGTGGATGTTATTGTCTGGGATCTGCCATGATCTCGTGGTTTAGCAGGAAGCAATCCAATGTGGCTCTCAGCCTGTGTTTTAAAAATCGGTGAAATCGGAATCGGAATCAGCCGATTCACCGATTTAAGGCAAGACCGGTTCAAACTGGTCTCCAAATCGGATCGGAGGACCGGTTTGGTACCGAACCGGACGATTCGGTATCAAATCGGCCGGTTTGGTACCAAATCGGTCTGGTCCACCGATTTTTGACAAAAATCGACCGATTTTTTGGTGTGGGCCTGTGGGCCAGTAAAAGATGTTTTTTTTTAATTTTTAACCTATATCCCCATGGTGCTGTAGTACTTGGTGATACTAATGGTAATGTTAAATTCTTAAAGTAAAAGTGACATTACCATTAATTGTTTCATGATGTTTGAGAGTGGTTCCAACTTCATCGGACTTCATATGCAAAAGGTAGATTTTTAGATCCCATTCAAAATTCATCAGACTTAATAGTTTTCAGGATTTTAGGATTGCAAGGTTTCCACCAGATTCTATCATGTATGAGGGTATGGAATTGGCATTTAATCAAGCACATCAACCCCTATATGTACCTTGATGTTGGTGGTGTTGATTGTTGAATTCCTCTGTCATGACCTTAATAAAAATGTACTCTTCACTCATGCAAAATCACTTATCAAGCATCAAAAGCTTTTTCTACGTTATTTTAGCGATTGGATTAGGAAGTTTCATCAAAATTGTAGTGTGTTGAGTCGTTGACTAATGTCCTTGGAGGATCAACTTTTAAATTCGAGTTAGAGGCAAGGGCTAGAGCCTAGAGGAGGGACGCATAGGGTGCTATTGATGAATAGGATCCCAATATAGGCAATGATTCGTTGACATGTATGATTGATGATTTATATTTCACATTCATTTTTGTAAATGTCTTTGCTAATTTATTAATTTTATATATATATATTTCATTTCCTCATTTCCACAATTTTGGGGGTCACGTTTCCCCTGTTTCGAAGTTTCTTTGTTTCATCCTCGTTTCCCCATTTCATGCAACTTAGGTTGAAGCTGTTCAAACCCTCGTACAAAAATTTTGAAGCAAACATGTGCCTGTTATGACCTTTAAAGCAGTAAAAAGTCATGAAAATCACCTTAAAGGCTAAAAATAAATTGTAAGCAGTACTGTGGATAAAAGCAGCCCTAAACAACAAGTAAAGGTGCTCTTTGGCCTTCAAACAACAGGTCTAGGTCATAACAACAGTCCTAAAATCTTGAAAATGTTGTTTTTCTTTAAAATTTAAATATTTTATGTATTTTTGAGTAAACCGATTCATTAAATTCAAATCGGCTGATTTATGACCGATTCATTACCGATTCCGATTCCCATTCCGAGTTGACCCTCGACCGATTCCGAGTCCGATTTCGATTTTTCAAACTTTGCTCTCAGCACAGCCGAAGCGGAATATATAACTGCTTGCTCTGCTAGTTGTGAAGCGATATGGCTTCGAAAGTTGTTATCAGGATTGTTTGACTTAGAGATGGACACCACTGTGATCCTGTGTGACAACCAAAGTTGTATCAAGATGACAGAGAATCCGTTATTCCATGATAAGTCAAAGCACATAGAGATCCGATATTTTTGTATAAGGGATATGGTGCAGAAAGGAGCTATAAAGCTCGAGTATGTGAGCACTGATGAGCAAGCTGCTGATATATTGACCAAACCTCTGTCTCGAGTAAAGTTTGAGTTTTTCCGAGACAAGCTTGGTGTAGTTCAGAAGGACCCTCCTCGAAAGGGGGAGTGATATGGTCGATGATGATACTTGGATACTAGTATCGATGTGGATACCTGTATCAATGATGAGGTTTCCTATATCGACGGTAAGGTCGATGATGAGGATACCTATATTGATGATGTGGATACTTGTATCGATGATGTGGATACCTGTATCGATGATGAGGATACTTGTATCGATGATAAGGATACCTGTATCAATGATGATGAGGTTACATGTTCCGACGATGAGGTCGACTATAAGGATACCTGTACCGACGATGAGGTCGATGTGTGGTCCTTAGACTTTGTCTAAGTAGACGAGTGGATTGTATCATCCCTGGATTTTATGTCCTAAAGAGATCAGGATTAACCATCCTGTAAGTGGTTGAGGATTAATCATCCTTAGACAGTAAATCCCATAATTCCGAAAGGAAGGATAGTCTTAAATGTTGATTGTGATAGGATTAATCATCCTTCGACAGTAAATCTCGTAATTCCGAAAGGAAGGATAGTCTTAAATGCCGATTGATCATCCCTAGACAATGATCCTGCAATTCCGAAAGGAAGGACTGTTCACGATCCCGTAATTCCGAAAGGAAGGATCATGTGTGTTGCAGATGATGATGATGTTGATCAAGAGATCCAGATGATGTTGTTGATCAAGAGATCTAGACGATGAGGTTGTTGATCAAGAGATCTAGATGACGCTGTTGATCGGGAGATCCAGACGATGAGGCTGTTGATCGAGAGATCCAGATGATGATGTTGATCGGAAGATCCAGATGATGATGTTGTTGTAGTTGATCAAGTGCTGCAGAAGATGAAGACTCAGTACTGACGATGTTGATGATCCAGTATTGACTATGTTCCAGTAACTAGTTGAGTTACTGATGATGATTGAAGAAAGCTTCCAATGATTTATAGATGTATCATGTATGATGTTGATGACTCCTTGCTCCTGCAGATGTTGATATGATTTATTTATAGTTTGATGACTTGATTTGCATAGATCCACCTTGATTACCTACCCCTAGTGCTTCACCTCTTTGATTTTTGCCTTGTGGGCACCATTCCTCATTTTGAGGGTTGTGCCCCACTTGGGTCATTGGGTGATGCATTTTGAATCTTAGATCTATGGAGATCTAGGTCATCTTTGGGCATGCCATCCTAAACCCACCTTGATAATTGCCTTGACTACCCCGATCTACATTTTGGCATAATTTGGTCTCCATTTGCCCCTCCATCTAAAGGCACTAGTCTCCCTTGGGCAATTTGCACTCCTTGGGTTAGTGGACTTTTCCTAGATCTCATATGTGGGTGTTGTCTATCTCATCTTAGATCCATAGATCTACCCTATCTCACCCACTTAGTGCCATTTCATCCCTAATTTGACCAAGTGGGCCCTATTTGGACCATTTTCCACTTTTTAAGGAGTGGACCCCACTTGTGTATTTTCATGTTGTTAGATCTATCCATTTGGTCTTCATAAGTGGCCTTAGTCATTCATTGGTTGAAACACTTGTCACTTCTTAAGCCTCTTCAACCACATCTTAACTCTTGGGTCCACTTAATCCTCACGCATTGGTTTCCGTAACCTAACTTACACATTTCCCTAGGAACCTTTGTGTTAGCTAATCTTCATTGATTGGCTAGGGTCTCCCCCTTGGTCTTGATTCTTCATGATCTAAAGTGAAGAGTGCCTCGGTTATCGAGACACCCAGCTTGCATTGGGAACCGTTGCACTTCTTGGGTCACCTCTTTAGTTGTCTATCTCCTCTACCGTCCCGGATGGGATACCTTTAGGGACAACTACAAGTTGTGTGATAACAGGTCTCACATAAACGACATCTTCAATAATTCCCAAGCAAGTGATGTGTCATGGTGGCTTTAACTAGAACTGACCTTACAAATTAAGCCTCAGTCTCCTCTCTTTCACACTTGCAAATGTGTCCCAACTCCTGTAACAATGCTAACATCACCTTTTCTTGTCACATGTATTCACTCATGCTTTTTTTAATTTCGACAGATACTCACACTCCGCTACAATACCAAACAGCAATACACAAATCACTTATCTATGAAGTCTAGATGTCTTGCATCTGTCCAAATGTGTGTGAATGTAGTCCCTCAGTGCCTTCTCTAGTTACAACGGTGCCACAACTGCCTCACCTGCTTCCTTGATTCTACTCACCATGGTTCTGATACCAAGTGAGATTTCCGCACATAAACATGGACATGTATACACATTAGAATGAGGAGTGGATTCATTCATATGTCATTAAATGATTCAATATCTCATTATGAACAAGGAAGGAAACACCCCTTTTGTGTGTTTAGGAGTCTAGGACACAACAATACCCTAGAATTTAAATATACAAATTAAAAGGTGATCATTCAAGCAGTACTCTGTACAGTCTACCTTAATTAATCTAATATTAAAAATCTTCTGAAAGATACAGTGGACCAGGTTCTGCAACTGAATAATATTTTGTTGATAAAAGTCCTAATAATATTAATATACTAGTTAGGATAAAAGACCTCATGTATGGTGTTACAATTAATGGTCTACATTCCTTGCTGAGTAAATGGAAAAACCATTGGCTGTGGCTAAGATGACAATGCATCCTCATGAAAGATAAAAAATGGAGATGCTATATGTCTTTGGTTTTTTATCAATAAACACTGCTTTACATTTAACAATTCATAGATATATAGATACATAGATTAAGATGCTATGAAATAATAATACCTCTGTCCCACGGCGAAGAAGTTCACGTGTCAGAGGCAACATCCCAAGTACAATGTCAGCACCAGAATTGTCTACAAATAGAAGTGCCCGTTTATGTGGTTTGGGCTTCTCTCCTCCAGACCCTAACATTCTTTCTTTGAATGTATCAAAATTATCCACCTGCGCAGAGTTGCAAACAAAATAAGAAGCTTCATGAACTAAGTATGTTCAAGAATAAAAAACAGAGAGCTCCCAGAAAAACATCCCTATATGAAGTGAACTTGTAATATATTATTGACTGTTAAAAAAGAAAATATTCCTTTGAGACCCAAAATTATTTTTCAAACTCTTGGATCATGATTTACCCGCCAGGGACGCTGCATCTTTTTGCGACTCATGCGGTAGATCTCAATAATTGTGCCTTTATGATACAGCTCAACACAGGCACGTGAACCCCAATCAAAGATGTTAGCAGCAAGGACACCTTCAATGAGAGCCAGCAATCTCTTCTCCTGCAGAGAATATACAGCACAAATTTCATATATCGGTTCATGAGGGAAACAATCTACAGCAATCTTACATAACCACAAAAGAAATGATAAACATTATGAACCACTCCAAATAAATGATCATTTAGATCGAACTTAACTAACATCATTTTCCAAAAGAAAATAACCACAAAACAGAAGTCAGATGCCTCTAGTTAAAACCTAAAAGACTTCTGCAATGGATATGCATTAAATAGGACATACATAAATAATGGAATGAATAATCAATTTGTAGGAACAATTATGTATAAAAAAGACCTCATGCAAGATCTATTCACTAAGTTCTTCCATTAATACAAACTTTTGCTCAATTATCTGTTTTGGAAATGACTCAAATGACTAGTGTATAATTTTTCTATATATTGAAATCCAGGAGCAATTAAAATGAGCCTCAACAGACGATAATTAGATTATTACAATAACACAAACCTCTTATACTCGTAAGTCATTATACACAGCAAATAGGCTTGGACTCTGGAGTAACTCTAGAATGGTTCATAAAGACACATGCATCACAAGAAGGGTGACCTCTGAACATATCCTGATAAGAAATTACTGCAAAGACTCCTTAACTAGATAAATGCTAGAGGAGAATACAAATATAAAATAGGAAACATCAACAAACTTAAACACCCAAAAAATAGCACTAATTTCCCTTTGCAAACCAGTAGAATCAACCAAAAAGCAATCAACCCACCAAATTCTAGAAGATAAAAGTTTAAAACCCAAGTTACAAGAGTAAAAAAATACAATTCTCTTCAGCTGATAAGTTAAACCATCTATTATGGACTAACCTTTAGATAATTTTCAACAAGAGCTGAGGTTAGCAATTTTGATGTCTTTTGGATTGAACAACCTTAACAAAGCATTAAAAGTTAAATGACATTTCAGCCCTAATCTGTATGCGTCTCTGTAGATTTGATAACTTTATATGAATCAAGCAGTCATGGAACTTGAGAAGATAACATATATGAAAGTTATAGACCTCCATATATGTAAATTTTGTATAGGTCATGAAAGATTCCATACAAATTTCTAGATCCAGAGTCGCAGGTCATATAATTGGGTTATAGGTCATACAGGACAGTTGCAGGTATTGAAGCAGTGTCACAACTCTTAAGCAGGGTTGCAGTCACTAAATGCCATCAATTCTTTGGCTACAATCAGAGAAAGACGGTTGTAAGTTCATACAGTAGGGAAACAGTTCGAAACTTCCATTCCTTCTTTCTAAAGAGGCAACGACGTCAAATGCAAGCCAGAGTTCTGAAAACTTCATATAACAAAGGACCACAATAAAATGCATAATCATAACCCATTATGAGGAAATGTGCAATACTTGTGTCATAATGATGTTGTAGCCTTTACCTACATCCTATATGTTATGGTGTAATAAATTCCATCAGAAAGTGTTAAAGCTTACCCATAATTGCCAATGGTTCTGTAAATTTCCTTAAAATCCAACTAGGGCTAAATGCAAGCCAAATTAATTTCTAACAAATAACCACACATAGATTTCTTCACTATACAGCGGAAAATAAATACTCAAAGAAATATAGCAGCAATCACATCAATAGAGACAACTCAGTCTTTTTGGGTATAAACCCCCGGACAAAACCCAAGATGGGAAAACCGGTGCAGCAGTATGAGAAATTGTTTAATTAAGAAAATATGGAGCGGTACAATTCAGAAATCAGATTCTGCCCTAATTGGCAAAATCGTACGACAGAAAAACAGTGAGAAAAACCTGTGAATGGGCACGGATCCCAATGCAGCAGCTGTACGGTTGTACGGCCTGCTGTACGGAATCTGTACAGACTATACAAGATCCGTACGGCTGTACGGACAGTACTTCCCTGCCTGCTGTACAGTCACCTCTGCCTGATCTCTGTCTCTCTCCTCTGCGAAACTGTGTTGCCTTCTCCGAATGGCTGCTCCTCTGTCTTCTTCGCCAAAACTCTCTCTCTCACACTTCTTTTCCTCCATCTTGTCGGAATGCAATTGTGTGTCATCTCCACCAATTGATCTTTCTTTTATAACTCAATGCTAAGCGAATAACCTAATCTCACTATAGATCTAAGTTTGAGATCCTCCGATGAGAATGGATGGCCAAGATTAGATCTTGCCATCACTTAAATATTTCACTTACACTTTATAAAAAGTGTTTCATTAGGTCAATAATTAATTAGATCACTTTAATTTATTTTCCAAAGTAAACTTAAGAAAAGTAAATTAAATACATTTAATTGGCTTCTTCCATTTAAGTTTTTTGAATGCATGGACACATGCATGTAGGAAGACCTTCCTTGTTGTCACTTTCTAACACTCCCTCTCAACGAGGAAGGGATTCGGTAACAACCCCAACTTGTCTCTGAACTTCACAAACTTGAGTTTGCAAAGTGCCTTGGTGAATATGTCTGCCACCTACTCATTTGTCTGTATGTACTCCAACTGAATGGTTCCTCTCTGAACATAATCTCTGAGGAAGTGATATCGGGTATCAATGTGTTTACTTCTGTCATGGATAACTGGATTCTCAGAAAGGTCGATACCACTCTAATTGTCACAGTGAACTACAGTAGTCTCTAGCTCACTCTCGAATAATCCTGATAGCAACTTCCTCAGCCACATCCCCTCACATGCAGCCATGTTGGCCGCCATGTGTTCAGCCTCTACTGAACTCAATGCAACTAAATTTTGCTACCTGTTGAACCAAGAGACAGCCCCTGATCCAATGTTGAAGCAGCAACCTGAAGTGCTCTTCCGATCCTCTACACATCCTGCCCAGTTAGCATCTGTGAAACCTACCAACTGTATACTCCCACTGCGCTCATAAACCAATCCATACTCCACTGTACCTCTGATGTAGCAAAGTATGTGCTTCGCAGCTGTCCAATGTACTCTTCGAGGGTTCACCATGAACTGACTCAAAGAGTTGACTGCAAAACTAATGTCTAGTCGATTGTTGACCAGATACATAAGCGACCCGATAAGCTTCATATACAGTGTAGGATCAAACTCCTATGATCCCGATACATCAATATTCCTCCAGTTGGAAACTAGAGGTATGGCCATAGGTCTACAGTCCAACATCCTGAATCTCTTCAAGATCTCTAATGCATACTTCCCCTGTCCAATGAAGTAGCACCCATCTCTCTGCCAAACCTCCAGACCTAGGAAGTAATGCATCAACCCGAGGTCTTTCATCTCAAACTCCACTGCAAGATTGGACTTGCAGTCCCTGATCGACTCCTCATCTCCTGTAAGAAATAGATCATCCACATAGAGAACCAGTATGAGAGGTACCTCACCTACTAAGAAGTACAAGTTATGGTCTGCCTCACTCCCCTGGAACCCCATCTCTCGTAGATAGTTGTCAATCCTCGAGTACCAAGCTCGAGGTGCCTGCTTGAGCCCATAAAGAGCTCTCTGCAATCTGCATACATGAGACTCTCTACTCTCCACCTCAAACCCCTTTGGCTGCTCAATACAAACCTCTTCCTCAATAACTCCATTGAGGAAGGATGTCTTCACGTCCATCTGATGAACGCACCAACCCATCTCTGCTGCCAATGATACGATAGTCTGAATAGAAGAATACCTAGCGACAAGGGTGAAGGTTTCCTCATAGTCAATACCTTCCTTTTGTGAATACCCCTTCGCCACGAAGCGTGCCTTGTACTTCTCCACACTTCCATCTGCTGCATGCTTTACCTTGTAGATCCATCTAGATCCCACCACCTTCTTACCTTGTGGCCTCTGAACAACCTCCCATACTTGATTCTTCATGATTGAGTCATACTCCTCAACCATGGCCTCTTGCCACATATCATGTTGTGCAGCCTCCTCGAAACTAGAAGGTTCAGAGTCAATCAACTCTGTAATCAGTACAATATAACTCAGTCTATCTGGTGGTACGCTACGTCTGAAGGATCTCGGTGGAAGACTCACCTGTCTCGAATCCTGAACTGTGGACCTATACCACTTAGGTCATGACCTAGTGTCTGCCTGCTGCGGTTGTTGGATATCCTCCTCCTGCTGCTGCTCATCCTCCCCATTAAAGATAGGAGGATCCTGTCCACCTAACTCCCTCTGACTTCCAGAACCTGTGCCCTGTGTCTGAACCTGTACCTGACTCCTCCAACTTGACTCCTCCTGAGTCCTCAGTTGTCTGCTCCTGTGCTGGTAAGTCCATAGATCTTCTCATGGCTCTGTCCTCATCAAACTGGACATCCCTGCTCACAATTATCCTCTTACGAGCTGGGACATATACTCTATAAGCCTTGGAAGTCTCACTATACCCAACTAGAAGCCCCTTCTCTCCAGAAGGATCCAGCTTCTTCCTAGTGTCAGCATGAATGTGACAATAGCAGATACTCCCGAATATGCGCAAATGACTCACATCCAGTCTAGTACCTGTAAATACCTCCTCAGGTGTCTTCCTCCCCAATGTTGTGTGGGGACACCTGCTCTGGACATATACTGCAGTCCGAAATGCCTCAGCCCATAGGAATAGTGGTAATCCTTGATCAAATAACATGGCCTTGGATGCACTCACCAATGTCCTGTTCTTCCTCTCTACCACCCCATTCTGCTCCGGGGTATGAGGAACAGTGTGTTCCTTGTTGATCCCCTCCAATGCACAGTACTCCATGAACTCTCTGTCGGTGTACTCACCACCATTGTTTGTCCTCATTATTCGGATCCTTCTCCCTGTTTGGTTCTCCATGAGAATCTTGAACTCTCAGAACCGATCGAAGACCTCTAACTTGGCCTTCAGAAAATAGATCCAAGTTTTCATGGAATAGTCATCAATGAAAGTGACGCAGTAACTGTAACCACTGAAAGAATGGGTGCTCATCGGTCCGCATACGTCTGAATGCACCAAGTCTAAGGCACCCTCAGACTTGTGCTCACTATGTGGGAAAGGCTTCCTGATGTTCTTCCCCAACGCACAACCCTTGCAGTGGTTGTGCTTGTCCTCCTGTACTGAAGGAACTCCAATGATTTCCTGTCTCAGATGCCTCAATGCACCATGGTGTAAGTGTGCCATCCTCCGATGCCACAACTCACAATCACTGCTGCTGCTACTGACCAGAGCCTTTGCAGGCTCAAACTGTAGTTTGTAAACCTTCCCGCTCCGAACCTCAATCATCCTGTCCAATCTCTGATCTGGCCCATGTGGCCTGATATATACTTTCCTGTCCCGGAAAGTCACTAGAAAACCTTTGTTGTAATATCCCAAACTGCTATTTTTCTTTTTTTCTTGTACTGTAGATGGCTAATAGCCTTATATCTCAACAGAATATGAAAGTAAACCCTGATCTCTACATGCATGCAGTTGCATGCAGATCTATGCCCTAGAAAATACTGAAATGCTATAAAGTAGGAGAAATTAATGCATGCACATACCCGTATGTAGATTTTCTAATGTCAATGATGATGAACCCCGCATGCATGAATAAGGTGGCACCAATAAAGAGAGAAGGCAAGTCGTGTTTCTGAGGGTAGGACGTCCTCCTCCAATGTCTGAAAGCTCCTCAATAATTAATGTGTCGCTGAAGAGGATCCAAATAAAGGGTGATAGGGTTATAGTGCCACTCCGATGATGATAGAAGTTGCATGCATAAGATATGTTGGCTTCCTAGCCCAAAACGTGAATGTCTCTCCAAAGCAATTCGCCCTCAGCATGCAAAACGTCCTCCAATAGTGCCAACTGCTGATAACTCCCTCAATAGTCCAGTTGGGAAGCCCCCCTTCCAGGAAAAGGGTAATAATGGTGCTCTGGGGAGAATAGAAGTTGCACGCAACACTTCTGCCCACTGAATACTGGAAAATGAATAGAAGACCACCTGGGGAATGCGCCCAAGCAAAGGGAGGGCAAGCCCACGAAATAATATAAAAGATAACTCTGTTGAAAACTGAATGATGATAATACCTGATGAAGAACAATGTTGAACCTGGATGATCCAACCTGATGATGAACTAGGGCAGATAGCTTTCACTGCCGAAATACATCAGTTAGCTGAGTACAAGCCTCAACCCCAACTTAGCTCGTTGAGCTTCTCCAAATCGAGATCACAAATCAATAATCAATAATAATGCCTTCTCCATTCGCTTTACCTTCTTTTATAACATTCAACTGCTCAAAACCCTAATTTCACCCTAATTAGGTCACTTTATCTTCTAATTTGCAGTTGACTTGCATGCAGGTGCCTGGAGACTCAATAAGGTGCATGCATCATCAAATAATGCTCGGATGTCATGCATGCAGGTGGCCTTTGGCTCAGATGGCCCCTGTCCATCTTGTGATGATATAAAATCTATGCCCTAGATATTTTGATATGGCATAAGTCCTCAATTGATCCCCTAACTGTCAATGCCCACTCAAACCTATGGGAATCAAATAGGTTAGCGGGATGGTCCTCGATGCCTAAGCAGAAGAGGACATTACAATCCTCCCCGCCCAAATTTGCTTGTCCTCAAGCAACTATAAAGCTGGGTGCTATAATACCTGTTCTCCCTCCCAAGTGGCCTCCTCCAAGGGCAAGTCTCTCCACTGAACCAAGTAGTCTCTGATGACTCAGTTTCTAAGTTTTCGCTCTCGCACCTCTAGGATGCGCTCAGGAATCAGAACCAATTGCCCCTCATTACCAAGAGGGGGCAGCTCAGAAGATGTCACAATCCGCTGACCGACTGCCTTCTTGAGGTTGGAAACATGAAATACGTTGTGAATCTTGCTCTCTGTGGGTAGTTTGAGCTCATATGCTACCTCTCCAACCTTCCTGACTATCTTATATGGACCGTAGAAGCGAGGTTTGAGTTTTTCCGCTCCTTTCTTTTTTAGAGACGACTGACGGTAAGGTTGGAGGCGCAAATAAACAAAGTCCCCTACCTCAAAACTGCGCTCAACCCTGTGCATGTCTGCATATATCTTCTGCTGATTCTGAGCCACCTATATGTTCTCCCTGAGAATCTTGAGGATATCCTGACCATCCTGAATCCACTCTTTGGCCTTGGGGGCCCTGCTATCACCGAACATCCTATCTGCGAAAGTGGAAGCATCATATCCATATAAGGCTCTAAAGGGTGTCATCCCAATGGTCATATGGTGGGTGGTGTTGTAACAATGCTCACCCAAGTGCAGCCATTTGATCCATGTCCTCTGCTGGCCTACCACATAATTTCTCAGGTACCCCTCAATCCACTTGTTGACAATCTATGTCTATCCGTCACTCTGCGGATGATAACTGGTGCTCATAGCCAGCTCAGTACCTACTAGCCGGAAAAGCTCCTACCAAAAAGATCTTGTGAATTTACTATCCCTGTCACTGACAATAGTCTTGGGTAACCCATGGAGTCGGAATACCTCTCTGAAGAATAGCTCTGCCACCTGTGCTGCTGAGTAATCTGAGGAAATAGCAAAGAAGTGAGCAAACTTGATCAGTCTGTCTACCACTACGTACAAGCAGTCTCTGCCCTGAACCTTGGGCAACCTTGTAATGAAATCCATGGAGATGCTCTCCCATTTCTGCTCGGGAATAGGCAATGGTTGTAACAAACTGGCTGGGTGGGTGTGCTCTATTTTGTTCTACTGGCACAAGCTGCACTCTCTCACATGCTGTATCACATCATTCTTGAGGCCCTTCCATGAGAACCTCTCCCTAATTTGTCTGTAGGTCTTGAGAAACCCCTGATGCCCTTCCAAAGGTGAATCGTGTGATGCCTGTAAAATCGTCTTCATGAGAGAAGACTCTAGAACCAAGAAGATTCTGTTTTTGTAATATATGATATCATCAATCACCCCGTACCTGTCATCCTGCAACTGTCCATCTAATAGCTCGCAAGCAAACTTGTCTTTGGAGTATTCAACCAAAAGGTGAGATCTCCAATCTAATGAGATGCTCATAAGAGATAATGCAGCTGGTCGTCTAGAAAGTGCATCGGCCACTACATTGTTCTTTCCCTTCACATACTCAATCTCGAAGTCATAGGCTTGAATTTTGCTTACCCATTTCTGCTACCTCTCGTTTAGCTCTTTCTGCTCAAGGAAGTATTTCAAACTGTTATGATCTGTCTTAACCTTGAATCTGCCACCTACTAAGTACTGTCGGAACTTTGTTAGCGCATGAAGAATGGCTAACATCTCTTTGTCATAAATCGAGTAGTGGCGCTCATAGTCCTTGAGCTTCCTGCTCTCAAATGCAATGGGGTGATTGTTCTGCATCAATACTGCTCCAATTCCCTCTCCGGAGGCATCGCATTCTAACACAAAGGGTAGAGAAAAGTCCGGTAGAGCTAGTACGGGGCATGAACTCATTATCTTTTTCATCTTTTCAAATGTTTGTCGTGCTATCTCTAACCAATTGAAAGCCCCTTTCTTGGTGAGATCGGTGAGGGGTGCTGTCATCTGTGAAAACCCACTAACGTACCTCCTGTAGTAAGTGCAAAGCCCTAAAAAACCCTTCAGTTCTGTCACATTCTTGGCTGTGGGCCAATCCAGTATGGCTCGAATCTTCTCTAAGTGAACTTGTACCCCGTTGGCACCTATCACATGCCCCAAATACAACATCTCCTGCATGCCGAACTCACACTTGGACATCTTGGCATAAAGTGACTGCTCTTGTAAAATTCCAAGTACCTCATCCAAATGTTTCAAGTGCTCCTCCCAAGTTCTACTGTATATCAATATGTCATCAAAAAATACCAGAAGATACTTGCGTAACTGACCATTGAAAATATTATTCATGCAAGACTGGAAGGTAGCTGGTGCATTAGTGAGCCCGAATGGAATCACTAGAAACTCATAGTGTCCGTAGTGACAACGAAAGGCGGTCTTTGGAACATCCTGTTCCCTAACCCGAATCTGATGGTAGCCTGAGCGGAGATCAATCTTTGAGAAGTACTTTGCCCAATGTAGCTCGTCCATCAACTCATCAATCCTGCGGATTGGGTACCTGCTCTTGATAGTCTTTTTATTCAGAGCCCTGTACTCAATACACATGCGTAAGGTACCATCTTTTTTCTTAAACAACACAACTGAAGATGCAAAAGGACTGGAACTGGGCTTGATGTACCCCAGCTTGAGCAGTTCTTTGATAGTGTTCTCTATCTCGTCCTTGTATCTTTTGGGGTGTGTTATCACCTATTTTGTACAAATAGCTGAATTTCTCGTGAGCCGCCAGTTCCATGAACACGATTCATGTTCATCGTCAATGTTCAAAAGTTCAGAAGTCATTTTCAGGGCATTTTTGCCCCATTTGTAATAACTGCATGTTCATACCCCCATGGGGAAAATGTAAAAAGTTGGTCTAAACGGGGTCCTTTTATAAAAGACTCGGCTATCCGTAGGTTTAGCCATTTGGGGGATACTCTAGAGTGTTTTTTCCTTAGGAATTATGCGCTACTCATCAGTGGCGTATAATCCCTGAGTTTTTCACTCAACCCTCCAAAGCTGGAGTATTTCTCATGGTGGTCAAAACCTAAGGTGGTTATTAGAGTCTTGTGTCTAGGATTTTTTACGTGTTAGCCACATCGATTGAGTCGTATGAACATGCACTAGGTCCCCTAGGAGTTTCATTCCATTCCGACAAAAATATTTTTTTCATAAAATTAGACCATTTTTTAATGGTTTAATTAAAAAATTTCAAAAAATGATAAAAACCTCATCCGGAGGCGAAATTGGGCGTGGGGAAGCTCGTTTTGACGCTCAGAGCGTCCTTTTTACCCTAGCGCCAACTTTTATAAGGTTTCGGGCTATTACATCGCCTCTGAGAGCAGTTTTTCATTATTTTGGTATTTAGTGGCCATAAAATGACAAAAACACATAAAGACAAAAATTAAAAAAGTCAAAATTGATTAAATTAATCCATGGAAAAGGTTGAATAATATTTTCCTAAGGTGTACGACTACATATCATGAATAAAGCACATGGTATTCTAATGTTTGGATAAGCAATTCATTTGAAGAGAGAATGACGTGAGCCATCACCACCGTACGACTAGCATTCACGATTTGGTTGGTTGTGTATCTAATAAGTGGTGGGCTCCTTCCATGGATTATGGCCACATCACATGGCTCAACAACCACATCCACGAGCTCCAAGCCTATCTTTTCAAAGATTCACGCCCTTGCATGCATTTACGTCAAGCTAAGGAGGATATGCGAATTGGTTATGTGGCGAGCACTCAATGGTTTGGTGGATGAGCATTTATTATATGGTGGGCACATTCCATAGATTGAGGCCACATCACATGGCTCAACAACCACAATCTCGAGTCTCTCTCCATAGCACTCCAAGCTTTCTCTTCAAAGTGCACACGTCAATCCTTGATGGAAGCTCACGTATGGCTTGATGATGATCACGATGGAGAAATGGGGGTGCGTTGCCAAGGTGGAGGCCACCTCCCCACTCACAACTACCAAGACTTGGAGTTAACTCACCATTCAACACTCCAAGCCTTCATGTTGATTGGAATTCGATTGGTTTTTTGGCTTTCCTCATGCCAATTCGTTTGAGGCTCTTTGTCTCTTGGTTTTGTATAAAGAGAGGTGCCTTCCACTCTCTTATCATGGAATTTTTGGGCAAACTTACTCTTCCAGATTGTAACTGTGTTCTAGCTATTGCTATTTTGGAATAAAAGGAGACTTTGGAGGTCTACATGGTGTGCCATTGTTGTTATGAGGAATGATCTACAAACCTTGAGGTGATATTGTGCTTTTGCATTTGCTTACAATTTATGATTCTTAATCTTGCTTAGCTTAGAATTCTTTGTTAAGAACATAGGATGGGTATTTGATGGTCCAACTTACCCATTGATATTAGGCTTGATGCAATATACGAGTACAAACTGTAGTCGGTTCTTACTTATGTACTTCTTATTTCATTTCGTTTAATATACTAAGCATGATCTAAGTTTTGTCTTGTAAGTGGTGCATATGTGCAGATCTTAAAGGATAGAGTGGAGGTTTGAACTCGGGTGTCTCTTCCTCCCTCCATCAAGGATTTTCTCTAACAAGTTTTTCATTTCAGGGTCTCCTAAAAGTCTATCTTCAAATCTCAGTTGGGCATGAGAAATTGGTTCAAAGTTTCATCTTCAAAATTATTTTAAAACTTGTTTTGGTTACTAGAGTTAGGCCTTTGATCTTCATCCCATTGGCTTTCTCCCATCCGCCTTCATCCTCCATCTCCTAGCCTTCCATTCGCTGCCCATTTCACTCAGTCATCTAGCTTTCCATTCGCTGCCCATTACACTCAGTCATCCAACCTTCCATTTTCATGCCATTGCTAGTTAATTTTTTAATGTGTTTCAAGTTTTAAGTAGTAAGTTGCATTGTTAAAAGTGATTATCATAGAGACTTATCTCCTAGTTATCATCTAGTTGCAAGTTTCATAACACATACACCCTTTGGCCTTCATTTTCATAAACTTTGAGTGGGCTGCCATCTCTATAGGTTGGACTGTCCCCAACCCTTATTGGCTGCCCTCTTAAACTTTTAAAGATTGTCATAAGTGCATGGCTGTTATAACTCTCATGCAACTGTCCCAAAACCTTTGTTGACTGCCCTTTTGGCATTGTGAGGACTGCTTAAAAGACATTTTGGAACCATCTGAACGCTTGTGGGCTGCCAAACTAGGACATTTTTTGTTGACTGTCCCATCAACCTGTTGGCTGCCATCTACATTCCTTTTTGGACTGTTAGAACATCATATAACTATTTTAAACTTCATACATGTGGCTGCCATCTTTAAACCTTGTTTGACTGTCCTATAAAGTTCACACGTGTGGCTGCCACTTCATTTTGGTTGATCCAACATTTGCAAGTGGTTTAAATTTCAAAATAGTTGCATCTCAAAGGAAGTTTTTGGTTTATCATTGCTTGCATATAGTTTTTTGGATCTAGGACTTAGTTAGTTTCAATTTTGTTTTGATTTATCTAATGTCTAATGGGTATTGGAGTTGTGTGTTGGTGATAGGGTTTTCCAAAATAGAAGTTAACACTTCTAAAACCAAGAAGATATCAATACAAGAGGACAAAAACAAAGCAAGATTAATATTATCCTTTTGTAATAGATCCTAGTTTATTTCAAGTGTTTTACAAGTTATTCATTTCGAAGAAGTCCCTACAAGGGTTTTCATTCCCAAGGGCAATTGTATCTCCATAATAAAATTTGCAAGTGGGGTTTTTAAGCCCCCACATTTACTTCCCCATTTGGGGAAGCCTTGTGGTCTCGTCTCATTAAGTGGTTTGACTTTTAGCGTTAGATCCGTTATATGCTATTTTTTATTTCAATAAGTTATCTTTCATATTCACTTACCCCCATGCTTTCCCGAGTAGGGTCTTGAACCTGAAAGAGATTCTTGGGTAGTTAGTTTTATTTCTCATTTATTCTTATTTTGTTTCTCTTCCAATCCTTGACCAGAGAATAGCTAACTTTGGGATCGTATCCCAAAGGCCACATAGTTTTGTGGTAGCTTCTCGCTCCCCCATCAACTTCTTGTGGACATCCAGCTAGCTGGAAGGTTTCCAGGATTGGTGGCTTCTAGTGGTTGATCTTGTTCGGAGATCAATCCCACCTAGTAGATTAAAGTTTGTGCGGTAGAACACTAGATTTATTTATCTCGCAAGCATTATTGTTAGTGGAAGTTTATATCTTGTGATCAATAATATTGTTTAAATCTGTTTCAAGTTAAGATATACTGCTACTACTTTACTTTTGCTTCCATAAAATAAACCAAAGTCTCTTGAACTTGGCCAAATCCAAGTCAAGAGCACCCTCTATCGAGGGGCATTTTAGTCTTGCATCATCCCTGCATTAGGCATTGTCAATCTAGCAAGTCTCTTGAACTGTGGTCATAAGACCGAGTCAAGAGCGCTCTCTGTCGGAGAGTTGAACAAGGCCTTCTAATAAATAAAAATTTTCCACTCACACACCCCTAATTAATTTATCTTGGTTTGTCCTACACCCGTATGCTCTGCCAACCGGAAACGGTTGGGCTAGTACTCAGAAAGGTGGAAGACTTGATAATTACGATCGATAAACTTAATTAAAATTTTTACCCAAAACCTCAACCAAGGCAAAATACTGTTCTTCCCACGAGAGGTGACGCCGGGAAATCACTGTCAGACTCAGGGGCGGTTTAAACATTGGACACCAATCCTTATCGAATCTGGGTGCTTCCGACAGGTCACTTAGGGTTGCCAGTATCTTTCTTGGGTAGGGTTCTACCATCTTTTGATACCTTTTGGTCTTAGCCCTAATAATCAAGACAACTAAAACTTTGAAATTTACCAAGATAAGCTGCACAACGTTCTCACAAACTATCTATTTCAAAGCATTTGTATCAAGTTTTTACAATCACTTTTATTTTTTTTGACTCCATAAGGCACTGGTCCTTCATCATATATCTTTGTATGCTTAAGTATCAACATTGGAGTTATCTGTTATATTTCGTGAAAAGTGATTTACTTATTGCCCAAGTGTATCTTTCATCTTGTGTTTGCAACATGGATTGCATTATTTTGTCTTATATTCAAGTGTTATAATTGTCTCTCATCTCAAAAAACTCCTAAAAAACACCCATCCGCATCACTACATCAAAAAACACTTAAAATACACAGAGAGCCTTAGTGAAACTCTCTTTTAGGGACTACCCCCCTTGGCTTCGTTAGGAGTTTGCCTAAACGGAGGAGCTAGGATTCAGGTGACAGTACCTGGCTCATTGCTTGCCCCCAAGGCCACACCTCTCTCACTTGTAGTGAAGAGACAGCTTTCGAAAGATTTCCGCTGCTGGTGTGCATATTGGCGGACAACAGGGTGTATGTAAGGAGTGGTGATAACTGCTTGAGTCCCCTCCTCTAACTCAATGATGTGCTCAAATCCCCTATCAGGAGGTCGACCTACTGGAAGGTCTCCGAATACTGCTTTGTGCTTCTGCAGTAAGGCCTCTATATCTGCTGGATGTTGTGTGACCTTATCTGGTGGTTTCCTGAAGGTAATCATGCACTCGGTATCCCACTCGATATCTCCCTGTCGGAGTACTGCCTCCATCCTGTGTGATGATACTCCTATAGGAGGGTAGGTGTTCATCCCTCTCAGAACTACCTTCTGTCCCTCTGCTCCCATAAACTCCATCTCCATGGTCTGGTAGTTCGTGGAATATTTCCCTATGGAATAAAGTCATTGAACTCCTAATACCACAGGCATGTCAGGTACATCTACTACATAGAATGTCTCTATCACTGTATAATTCCCAAGTGTTACCTTGAGTTTTGGAATCCGCTGACTACACTCCATGGTGTGACTTGCTGCAGCTACTGAAAATCCATCAAACATCTCTATCTGAATGCCTTTCCTTTTAACCCAAGCAGCGTCAATAAAATTGTGGGATGCCCCACCATCTACTAGTACTCCCACTCTGTGGCCCTATACTTAACCTCTGATCCGGAGGGTGTGGAATCTCGGAACTCCTGTCATGGTAGCAATGGAACCACCCAATGGTTGTCCCTCCTCCATTGTCTCATGGGTATCCCTCTGTTCCTGCTCCGGATAATCCTCCTCCCCATTGTCGGAATAGGCCTCTAAGTAGTAGGCCTTTCCCTTTCCAGAACATCTGTGACCTGGTTCCCATGGGTCTCTACAACTGAAACATAATTTTTTTCTCCTCATGTCTTGGCGGACATCATTATCCATCCATTCTTTCTTTGGCCACTCTTTCTGGAAAGGTTTCTTTTCTTTATCTTTAATCGGAAAGTTGGTTCTGGGGGGGAACCTACTCTTGGGTACTGCGTCCTGCAAGTCTCTAGTTCGTCTGATGGCATCAGCTAGGGTGGTGGGTCTATAAGACTTGACCCATCCACGTAAGGGATCAGTGAGGGCCTTAGTAAACAACATAATCAATATGCTCTCTGATATGTCTGTCACCATAACTGCTACCCTCTGAAACTCTGAGATAAATGCATCTGCACTGCCTGTCTGCTTGAGTTGTGCCAGCTCTCTAAAGTGCACCTCAGGGTCTTTTCTATCAAATCACTCAATGAGCCTCTGTGTGAAATCAGTGTATGAAGTGATGGTATTGTGACCCAATGTCAC